>JAWQEG010000245.1:272500-1472500 GCA_033782935.1 Petrolisthes cinctipes
TCTCTCTCTCTCTCTGTGACCAAGACTAAGAGACAGGAAATGGAAGCATAATAATAATAAAAATAGTAATAATAATAATAATAATAATAATAATAATAACAATAATAATAATAATTACCTTTTCGTTTTAGTTTTAAGTACCTTATTAATAACAGCTTCTATAATAATAATAATAATAATAATAATAATAATAATAATAATAACAATAACATTAATAAAAATAATAATAACAATAATAATAATAATAATAATAACAGTAATAATAATAATAATAATAATAATAATAATAATAATAATAATAATAATAATAACAATAATAATAATAATAATAATAATAATAATAACAGTATTATTAATAATAATAATAATAATAATAATAATAATAACATAATTACCTTTTCATTATCATCATTAGTCGTGGGATTATTAGGAGTACTATTCATGTTGGCAGCCATCTTGGATTAGTTGACGTAAATTAATCCCTCCCTGTAAATCCTCTCCTGAAATATATATGTAAAATAATAATAATGATAATAATAATCCTATGTAAATCCTTTCTTGGTGTAAATCCTTCTATATGAATAATAATAATAACAAAAAAAAAAATAATAATAATAATAACAATTTTAATAATCTATCTATCTATAGCTCCGACGCCTCGTTCCCTCCGGGAACTCCCCCCAAGGGGGTGGCCACGGCAGAAGTGTCTCCAGTTCACCCTGTTCCAACACTCCCTCCTTACTTGGTCAAGCCCTCCTCTGACCCTCATGTTTCTCTCCTTTACATACTCTTCCACTCTGTTCCACCATCTAACCTTTACATACTCTTCCACTCTGTTCTGCCATCTAACCGGTGGTCTGCCTCTCACACCAGGTGCCACAACTTCACTTCCATACACCTTCTTTACAAATTCCTCGCCTTGCATTCTCTCCACATGTCCAAACCATCTCAATGTATTACGTTTCACTCTCTCAACCACTCCACACTCAATACCAATTACCTTCTCACTCATACCACATCTCTCATACACACTCTCATTACTTTCTCCATCCCATCTAGTAAGTCCACATGCTCCTCTCAAGTAACTCATTTCCACAGCACCTATTCTAGACTGATGCGCCCTATTCCATGTCCATGTCTCCGACACATATGTCAGTGTTGGCAGGATTATACTATTTCGTAGTCCCCTTTTCACTTCCATACTCACACTTCTACCCTTCATAATCCTCCCCAGTGATCCTATGACCTGTCTACCCTTCACTGCTCTCTCCCTAATTTCTCCTTCCATACTTCCATGTTTACACATAACTGTACCCAGGTACTTAAACTCCTTCACTTCCTCCATCCTCTCACCCCTCAGAGTTATCTCACACTTCGTCCCAGTTGGTACAGCCACTCTGTAAGGTGTAGCAAAGTCAATCACTTCAGTTTCTGCTCTTTCAAATACCATCACTTTACTTTTACCCACATTCACCTTCAGTTTCCTTCGTTTACACAATATTAATAATAATAATAATAATAATAATAATGTTAATAATAATAACAATAACAATAATAATAATAATAATAATGTTAATAATAATGTTAATAATAATAATAACAATAATAATAATAATAATAATGTTAATAATAATGTTAATAATAATAATACCGGTAATAATAATAATAATAATCCTATGTAAATCCTTCTATAATAAATCCTTTCTTGGTGTAAATCCTTCTATAATAATAATAATAATAATAATAATAATAATAATAATCCTATGTAAATCCTTCTATGATAAATCCTTTCTTTTAAATCATTCTATGTTAATCCCTTCTTGGTGTAAATCCTTCTATGTTAATCCCCCTTTGTAAATCCTCTTCTGAAATATATTTATCCTTCAATATTAATAATAATAATAATACTCCTATATAAATCCTTCTATATTAATCCCTTCTTGGTGTAAATCCTTCTATGTTAATCCCTTGGTGTAAATCCGTGTGTTAATCCCTCTTTGTAAATTATTTTTATAAATCCTCTTCTGAAATATGTAAATCCTTCAATATTAATAATAAAATATTAATAATAATAATCATATGTAAATCCTTCTATGATAAATCCTTTCTTGGTGTAAATCCTTCTATGATAAATCCTTCTATATTAATAATAATAATAATCCTATTTAAATCCTTCTATGATAAATCCTTCTGTTAATAATAATAATAATTATCCTATGTTAATCCGTCAGTGTAAATCTTTCTTCTGTAAATCCCTTGTTAAATCCTTCTATGTTAATAATTATAATAATAATAATAATAATAATAATAATAATAACAATAATAATAATCCTATGTAAATCCTTCTAGGTTAATCCCTTGGTGTAAATCCTTCTTGGTGTAAATCCTTCTTCTGTAATCCCACCTGATATAAAAAAATTTAATTAATATATATATTTCTTGTTAAGGGGGTGGGGGATTAGGGGGGGAGTTAAGGGGGTGCGGGAATAGAGGGAAAGGCTTGGGGGGGTTTTGGGGGGTGCGGGAGTAGGGGGACAGGCTTGGGGGGGGTTAGGGGGTTTTGAGGGGTGCGGGAGTAGGGGGACAGGCTTTGGGAGGGGTTTAGGGGGGTGCAGGTATAGAGGGGACAGGCTTGGGGGGTTTAGGGGGTTTTGGGGGGTGCGGGAGTAGTGGAACAGACTTGGGTGGTGTGATGACCCTGTCCTCTCCTTAGACCTAGTTCAGTCGTATCCCAAACTACCATCAGGTTCCCCACCAGCACCGCCACTAGTTTTAAGTTTAGTTATTCGAATCTGGAGAAGACTGTCTTTAATTTCTCGTTCGAGATAAACCGGGCTTCACCCAAACTGTATATAAGGCTAGCTGTGCCTGATGCAGGCAGTCTCATCCAGGCATCAGGTGTGGTAACTCTTCCCGAGGTGTGGTGGTGTGGTGAGGGAGTCGACAGTAACGGATAAGTTTCCTTTTTATTCCTGTTCATTTATTTTGTACCTTGTGTAGGAGTAACATACTTTATGTTGTTGTGCACTACGAGAATTGGTTCTATGCACCGGGGAATAATATCGCTTGTGATTGTGCTAATTTCCTGTAAATGTCTTGATAAGTATCGCCTCCTTAGATACTTACTGGCTGGATTGACCCATCCATGTTATTTCTATTGCCTTAATAATTATATTTGCTCTTATTAAAACGTTGTGTTTACGTAACCTCCTTAAACTCTTGATCTTTTATAACGTCCTCCCGGCTATTCACTATCGAGGGACGTTATATGGGGGCCCGTCCGGGATCTTAATTACTCTTCGTGCACACTTCATTACTGTATTGTTCAATCTACCGCGAAAATTGACAACTTCTGTGGGAGAGGAATTCTTAAACGTAGTTGTAATTCTTTATGATTTGCTTCTCGAGTGTGATAACTGATTCTGCAGATGGCCACTGTAGTGTTGGTTAGGTTCTCCCACTTACTCAAAATTTGTCTAGAATAGTCTATCTCCTGTTGCCACTTTTCCATATGTTAACCCTAAGAGAAACTCACCATCTCCCATATTGCCGCATCGAGACTCGTCCCTGAGCCAGTGAAGCTCAATCCTAATACTTGTCCACTCTTTTGTATTCTGACCAGTCTCAAACTTTCTAAAGTACCTCGTTTTGGTCAGTAAGTATGTATGGGACATATGACACTACCTTAACTATTTTATCTGGCTTAGTACAAATTGAAGTGTAAACAATCTATCTGTTGTCTCTGAACAGTTGTTAGCTCGGGAAGCACTTGTGAGGAGACCTACTCAGGTTTTTTTTTATCAACTGAACAAACCTCTAACTCAGCCATTAATTTAGGCATCCCCCTAGCAGATGTGTCTATTTTTGTCACGAATTGGAACTTTCCTTACTAGTACACCATGTCTGAATTTGACGCTGTCGAGTTTGCCGGTAATCCTTCGGTGGAGGAACTGAGGTCCGCAAATGTGACTAAGGATGATCTTAAATATATAGCAACCAGCTTTCGGATTCCTTTCACTCATAACACTACAAAAGATCAGCTGAAAACTCTCCTTCTAGCTAACTTAGGAGATGCAGATATGTCCCATTCACGTACACAGGTTCCTGATCCACAAGTTGCCCTCGAAATTGAGAAGGTTAAACTTCAGGCCATGCAACTAAAGTTGCAGTACGAACTTGCTGAGCGTGAGTCAACTAAACTAAAAATCCAACAGCACGAACAAGACCGAGAAGAGCGGGGGGCAGAACGAGTCAGAGCGGAGAGACTCCAGGAACTACATATTCAAGAAGCTAGAGAGCAACGACAACACGAGCTTCAAGTCCTACAGCTTCAACAAGGCAACCCTACACGTGGAGGTACTGAAAAATTTGATGTGGCTAAAAACATAAAGCTACTCCCTGCCTTCTCTGAGAAGAACCCTGAAGCCTTTTTCAGGGAGTTTGAAACTACTGCCACACATTTTCGATGGCCTGAGGAACACTGGGTCTGGCTCTTGAAGCCTAAACTTGTGGACAGGGCTCTGGAGGTGTGTGATGGGATTCATGATAATACAGACTATGTAGAGGTTAAGAAAGCTATTTTGGATGCTTACTCCATATCCTCCGAAGGTTACCGACAGACTTTTAGGAATTTAAACAAGCCATACACTCAAACATATACAGAATTTGCAGCTGAGAAACTCAGAGCCTTCAATAGGTGGCTAAATTCAGCTAGTGTGAACACTTTCGATGAGCTCGTAAATTTAATAGTACTTGAAGAATTTAAGAGGAAAGTTCCATATCCAATAATGGTACACATAACTGACAGAGAGGAAACTGATCTAATAAAAGCATCAAAAATTGCTGATGTATTCTCCCTTATCCATCGTTCACAGCAGGGGGAAAGAAAAACCACCCTAGATAATGTTAGGTCAAGTGCAGGTTCCTCTCAAAACTCTTGTCCTACTGTACCGGTTCAATCTGGTGCCAAGCCATATCAGATGTACTGTAGGTTTTGTAAAAAGGAGGGTCATTACATAAAAGACTGTCCTGATCCTAGATGTAAGGTATCAAAAATTCATAACCCGAAAACATTCACTAAACCAGTGGCTACCACTAATCTACTGAACACTTCCCCACAAAACGACCTCTTCCAAGCATTCAGATCTACTGGCCTGGTGTCACTGGGCCCTCACATGGAACAGCACCCCGTGGATATTATCAGGGATACAGCATCTGCACAGTCACTAATACTGAAAACTGCGCTCCCTGACATAGATCGCAACTTGACTGGGGAGAAGGTCTACCTACAAGTTCTTCATGCAAGTACTCCTGTGAAACTTGCCAAGATTCAACTCGACTGTGACGTGATTAAAGGTGACGTTATCGTTGGAGTAGTAGATACTCCCCTACCGATACCCGACGCCACCTTCCTCCTGGGTAACGACTTGGCTGGCAGTTTGGTAGTCCCTACCTTAACAATCCGGGACTCTCCACTACTGTTCAACCCTACTGAGGATATCGAAAAGGAGCAGCCAACACTGTTTCCATTTTGTGCCATCACGCGTGCCCAGGGAAGACGTGCTGCGGATCCAGAGGAACCAACTCCACCACTGTTGCCTACACCCAACATCGGAGATTCAGCTGTCCCTGGCCTCATCTCTGAGCAGAACCTAGAGGAAGCTCAAAAGCAGGACCCAACCTTGAAGAAATTGCACCAGGAGGCCGTTCCAAAGGACTCCATTCTGCACCCACCTGCCTACTACTACCAAGACGACAAGCTCATGAGGTTTTATAGGCCTCCTAAGCTCACTGATGAAGATACTTGGGCTGAGGTGCATCAAGTCGTAGTGCCGGAAAATATAAGGAGATCCTTAATGGAGGTCGCTCATGAAGGTTTTAGTGGCCACCTGGGGATTAAGAAAACCTACCTGAAGCTACTTAATGATTTTTACTGGCCTGGTATGAAGAAGGATGTAGCAAAATTTGTCAATTCTTGTATTACATGTCAATTAGTAGGCAAGCCTAATCAGACTGTTCCTCCTTATCCTCTCCAACCAATTCAAGTTCCTTCAGAACCATTTCAAAAGATATTAATAGACATTGTTGGTCCTTTGCCTAAGACTAAGAGAAATCATCAATACCTCCTTACAATTCTTTGCCCTACATCTAGATATCCTGAAGCCTATCCATTGAAAAATATTACAGCCAAGAATGTTGCAAATAAACTAACTCATATGTTTACTACCTTCGGTATTCCCCAGGAGGTGCAAAGCGATCGTGGCACTAACTTCACCAGCGACCTCTTCCAACAGGTACTCCACGAGCTTGGTATCCGACAGACCCTGTCCACTGCGTACCATCCACAGTCACAGGGGGCTCTCGAGAGACACCACCAAACACTTAAGGCCATGATACGTAAGTACTGTCATGAGAATAACCAGGAATGGGATGAATGTTTACCATTTCTATTATTTGCCATTCGAGAGGCCCCACAAGAATCTATTGGTTGTTCACCTTTTGAATTAGTCTTTGGCAGAAAAGTAAGAGGACCACTAAAAGTAATGAAAGATAAATTAATTGGGCCTCCTTCCATTAACCTCACGTCTGTAACTAAGTATATGGAACAACTTAAAGGAACCCTTGAGAAAGTCCGCAAATATGCTAAAGAAAATTTAAAGAATGCACAAGCACTCATGAAGTCTGACTATGATATTAAGGCTAAAGCTAGAGAATTTCATGAGGGTGATAAAGTTCTTGCCTATTTTCCAATCCCTGGTTCTTCGCTGTCAGCCAAGTATCATGGCCCTTACACAGTCAAAAGAAAAGTGAATGAATTTAATTACATAATCAATACACCTGATCGTCGTAAGACAACTCAATTGGTTCATATTAACCTACTGAAAGCTTATCTAACCCAGGAACCTGCACCTGATCAGCTAGGATTAGCTTGTAATGTCATTAACACGTGTAAGGATGAGACTCTGGAGACTTCTGATACGAATATGTGCAGTAAGGATTCAAACTCGTATATATTACAGGATTTGCCTAAAATTCTAGCACACTTAAACCCTGCACAGGTAAAAGAAGTCTCCACTGTATTGTATAACTATTCTGACGTATTGTCAGATATTCCTGGTCATTGTACAATTATGTCTCATGATGTCATATTAATACCAGGAACCAATCCTATACGTCAGCCACCATACAGACTTCCTCATCACAAGAAGGAGCAGATGAAGAGGGAGGTGGACTACCTGTTGGACCACGGCCTAGCTGTGCATAGCTGTTCGCCATGGGCTTCTCCCTGTCTGTTGGTACCTAAGGAGGGTGGACAACTACGCCTTTGCACAGACTACCGACGTGTCAATGCAGTCACCCAACCGGACCCGTATCCACTTCCTCGCATAGACGACCTGATTGACACGGTGGGGCAGTCCAAATTCATTTCAAAAATTGATTTATTAAAAGGCTACCATCAAATTCCATTAACAGAAAACGCCCAACTGATCTCTGCCTTCATAACCCCTTTTGGACTCTACCATTATCGAGTTATGCCATTTGGGATGCGTAATAGTCCTGCTACCTTTCAGCGAACTATGAATTATTTATTCCAAGGCCTTGAGGGAGTTCAAGTATATTTAGACGATATTATTATTTTCTCAGATACATGGTCTCAACACATTGACAGACTCATCAGTGTCCTGAGGAAGCTGCAAAATACCCATCTGACCATCAAGCTGGCCAAGACTTCCTTCTGCAGCGCCATGGTCACCTACCTAGGGCACGAAGTTGGACATGGACGCGTACGACCGAAGTCTGCCAATGTGGAATCCATCCTCTCCTACCCAACACCCCACAACAAGAAATCATTGATGCGCTTCCTTGGTATGGCTGGATTCTACAGGAGATACTGTCCCAACTTCTCCACTGTCGTCGCTCCCCTTACCTGTCTAACGAGTAGATGTGTGGTCTTTGAGTGGTCTGATGTCTGTCAGAACGCCTTTGACCAACTAAAGACCTACCTAGCACGTGATCCTGTTTTGGTAGCACCCGATTTTACACTTCCCTTCACTCTACAAACTGATGCCAGTGACGTCGGTCTGGGAGCTGTCCTACTGCAGAAGACTAGGGGCGTGTTTCATCCCGTGGCCTACCATTCAGCAAAGTTCACCAAGCAACAGATGTCTTACAGTGTCATAGAGAAGGAACTGCTAGCCATCGTTTCTGCCATTAAGAAATTTGAGTGTTACCTGTATGGCAGTCAGAAACTACAGGTATATACAGATCACAACCCCCTGACATTCCTCAACCGCAACAAGTCTTCTAACCAACGCCTGTTACGATGGTCCCTGTTCCTGCAGCCTTATGACCTCCAGGTGACACACATCAAGGGATCGGAAAACACGATTGCTGACGCCCTCTCCAGAGCCTAGGTCTACGTCAGGACAGGGACACCTATCTTCGAGACTCTCCCTTCAAGTCGAGTCTTCTTCGGGCGGAGGTGTGATGACCCTGTCCTCTCCTTAGACCTAGTTCAGTCGTATCCCAAACTACCATCAGGTTCCCCACCAGCACCACCACTAGTTTTAAGTTTAGTTATTCGAATCTGGAGAAGACTGTCTTTAATTTCTCGTTCGAGATAAACCGGGCTTCACCCAAACTGTATATAAGGCTAGCTGTGCCTGATGCAGGCAGTCTCATCCAGGCATCAGGTGTGGTAACTCTTCCCGAGGTGTGGTGGTGTGGTGAGGGAGTCGACAGTAACGGATAAGTTTCCTTTTTATTCCTGTTCATTTATTTTGTACCTTGTGTAGGAGTAACATACTTTATGTTGTTGTGCACTACGAGAATTGGTTCTATGCACCGGGGAATAATATCGCTTGTGATTGTGCTAATTTCCTGTAAATGTCTTGATAAGTATCGCCTCCTTAGATACTTACTGGCTGGATTGACCCATCCATGTTATTTCTATTGCCTTAATAATTATATTTGCTCTTATTAAAACGTTGTGTTTACGTAACCTCCTTAAACTCTTGATCTTTTATAACGTCCTCCCGGCTATTCACTATCGAGGGACGTTATAACTGTAATTTCAGCAAAACACCCCATGAATGACAGTTGATATTTACAGTCCAAGCACTGTAATGACACTCACACACCTACCACCCAATGAATGACTGTTAATATTTACAATTCAAGCACTGTAATGACACCAACAACCAACCACCCCATGAATGACTGTTTATATTTACAGTCCAAGCATTGTAATGACACCCACGCAACCACAATTCTATGAATGATGGTTAATATACAGTCCAAACACTGTAATATCACCCACACACCCACCACCTCATGAATGACTGTTGATATTTACAGTCCAAGCACTGTAATGACACACACACACCCACCACCCTATGAATGACTGTTGATATTTACAGTGTAAGCACTGTAATGACACCCACCTGCTTATTAATAACTTGATATTTTCAGTCCAAGCACTGTAATGACACACACTCCCACCAACCTATGAATGACTGTTGATATTTACACTTTAAACTCTGTAATAGCACCCACACACACCATGAATGACAGTTGATATATACAGTCCAAGCACTGTAATGACACCCACTCACCCACCACCCCATGAATGACTGTTGGTATTTATAATCCAAGCACTGTAATGACACCCACACACCTCCCATTTCATTAATGACCGTTGATATTTACAATCCAAGCACTGTATTGACACCCACACACCCACCATCCCATTAATGTCTGTTGATATTAACAGTCCAAGCACTGTAATGACACCCACACACTTACCATCCAATGAATGACTGTTGATATTTACAGTCCAAGCTCGGTAATGACACCCACACACCCACCTCCCATTGAATGACTGTTGATATTTACTGTCCAAGCACTGTAATGACATCCACACACCCACCACCCCATGAATGGCTTGATATTTACAGTCCAAGCACAGTACTGACTCGCATACATCCACTACCCCATGAATGACTGTTGATGTTTACAGTCCAAGCAATGTCATGACACCCACACACCCACCACCCCATGAATGACTGTTGATACTTACAGTTAAATCGCTGTAATGACACCCACACACCAATCGAGCCATGAATAACTTTTGATATTTACAGTCCTAGCACAGTAATGAAACCCACACACCAACCACCCGATAAATGACTGTTGATATTAACAGTCCAAGCAATGTCATGACACCCACACACCCACCACCCCATGAATGACTGTTGATATTAACAGTCCAAGCACAGTACTGACACGCATACATCCAATATCCTATTAATGACTTGATATTTACGGTCCAAGATCTGTAATTACACCTACACACCCACCACCAAATGAATGATTGTTGATATTTACAGTCCAGGCACTGTAATGACACACACACACACCAACCTATAAATGACTGTTGATATTTAGAGTCCAAGCTCTGTAATAGCACCAATACACACCATGAATGACAGTTGATATTTACAGTCCGAGCACTGTATTAAAACCCACACACTGACAAACCCATGAATAACTGTTGATATTTACAATCTAAGCACTGTATTGACACCCACACACTGACCACCTCATGAATAACTGGTGATATTTACAGTCTAAGCACTGTAATGACACTCACACACCATCCACCCCATGAATGACTGTTGATATTTACATTCCAAGCACTGTAATGAGACCTACACACCAACCACCCCATGAATGACTATAGATATTTACAGTCCAAACACTGTAATAAAACTCACACACCATCCACCTCATGAATGACTGTTAATATTTACAGTCCAAGCACTGTAATGACACCCACACACCCAACACCCCATTAATGACCATTGATATTTATAGTCGAAGCATTGTAATGACTCCCACACACCCACCACTTAATGAATGACTGTTAATATTTACAGTCCAAGCATTGTAAAGACACCCACACACCCACCGCCCCATAAATGTCTGTTAATATTAACAGTCCAAGCACTGTAATGACACCCACACAACCACCACCCCATGAATGATGGTTGATATTTACAGTCCAGGAACTGTAATGACACCCACACACCCACCATTAAATGAATGACTGTTGATATATACAGACCAAGCACTGTAATGACACCCACACACCAGCCACCCCATGAATGACTGTTGATATTTACAGTCCAATCACTGTAATGACACCCACATACCCATAACCCCATGAATGACTGTTAGTATTTACAGTCCAAGCACTGTAATGACACATACCACCCAATGAATGACTGTTAATACTTACAGTCCAAGCACTGTAATGACACCCACATACCAATCAAGCTATGAATAAGTTAATTTTTACAGTCCTAGCTCTGTAATTAAACCCACAAACACACCACCCCATGAATGACTTGATATTTACAGTACAAGCAATGTCATGACACCCGGACACCCACCACCTAATGAATGACTGTTGATATTAACAGTCCAATCACAGTAATGACACCCATAAACCCCCCACCCCATGAATGACTGTTGATATTTACAGTCCAAGCACTGAAATGACACTCACACACCCAATACTCTATGAATGACTGTTGATATTTACAGTCCAATCACTGTAATGACACCCGCACACCCACAACCTCATAAATGACTGTTAATATTTGCTGTCCAAGCACTGTATTGACACCCACAGATTCACCACCCCATGAATGACTGTTGATATTTACAGTCCAAACAATGTAATAACACTTACACACCCACCACCCCATTAATGACTTTTGATAGTTACAGTCCAAGCACTGTAATAACACCTACACACCCACCACCCCATGAAGGACTGTTGATATATATTACAGTCCAAGCACTGTAATGACACAAAAACCCACCACCCCATGAATGATTGTTGACATTTACAGTCCAAGCACTGTAATGAAACACCCACCCACTAACCCATGAATTCCTGTTGATATTTATAGTAAAAGCACTGTAATGTCACCGACACACCTCTTGAATGACAATTGATATTTACAGTCCAAGCACTGTAATAATATCCTCACACCCACAACCCTACGAATGACTATTGATATTTGTAGTCCAAGCACTGTAATGACACCCATACACCCACCACTCCATGAATGTCTGTTGATATTAACAGTCCAAGCGCTGTAATGACACCCACACACTTACCATCCCATGAATGACTGTTGCTATATACAGTCTAAGCACTGTAATGATATCCTCACACCCACAACCCCACGAATGGCAATTGATATTTGTAGTCCAAGAACTGTAATGACACCCTCACACCCACCACCCCATGAATAACTGTTGATATATACAGTCCAAGCCATGTAATGACACCCACACACCCACCACCCCATTAATGTCTATTAATATTTACAGTCCAAGCAATGTAATGACATCCACACATCCACCACCCCATGAATGACTGTTGATATTTACAGTCAAAGCTCTGTAATGACACCCACCACTCCATTTATGATGGTTGATATTTACAGTCCACCACCCCATGAATGACTCTTGATATTTACATTCCAAGCTCTGTAATAACACACACACACCCACCTCCCCATGAATGACTGTTGATATTTACAGCCCAAGCACTGTAATGACACACACTCCCACCAACCTATGAATGACTGTTGATATTTACAATCCAAGCACTGTAATGACACCCACACACCAACCACCCCATGAATGACTGTTTATATTTACAGTCCAAGCACTGTAATGACACTCACACACTATCCGCTCCATGAATGACTGTTGATATTTACAGTCCTAGCATTGTAATGACACCCACACATCCACCACCCCATCAATGACCATTGATATTTATAGTCCAAGCAATGTCATGACACCCACACACCCACCACCCCATGAATGGCTGTTCATATTAACAGTCCAAGCACTGTAATGACACCAACACACTTACCATACCATGAATGACTGTTGATATTTACAGTCCAAGCACTGTAATGACACCCACACACCCACCACCCTTTGAATGACTGTTGATATGTACAGTCCAAGCACTGTAATAACACCCACTCACCCACCGACCCATGAATGACTGTTGATATTTATAATCCAAGCACTGTAATAACACCCACACACATTCCACTCCATGAATGACTGTTGATATTTGCAATCCAAGCAATATATTGACACCAACATACCCAACACCCCATGAATGTCTGTTGATATTAACAGTCCAAGCGCTGTAATGACACCCACACACTTACCATCCCATTAATGACTGTTGATATATACAGTCTAAGCAATGTAATGATATCCTCACACCCACAACCCCACAAATGACAATTGATATTTGTAGTCCAAACACTGTAATGACACCCTCACACCCACCACCCCATGAATAACTGTTGATATATACAGTCCAAGCCATGTAATGACACCCACACACCCACCACCCCATAAATGTCTATTAATATTTACAGTCCAAGCAATTTAATGACATCCACACATCCACCACCCCATGAATGACTGTTGATATTTACAGTCCAAGTTCTGTAACAACACCCACCATCCCATGAATGTCTGTATATATTTGCAGTCTAAGCACTGTATTGACACCCACACATCCACCACCCCATGAATGACTGTTGATATTTACAGTCAAAGCTCTGTAATGACACCCACCACTCCATTAATGATGGTTGATATTTACAGTCCACCACCCCATGAATGACTGTTGATATTTAAAGTCCAAGCACTGTAATAACACACACCCACCCACCACCCAATAAATGACTGTTAATATTTACAATCCAAGCACTGTAATGACACCCAATACCCCATGAATGACTGCTGATATTTACAGTCTATTCACTGTAATGACACCCACACACCCACCACCCCATCAATGACTGTTGATATTTACAGTCCTAGCATTGAAATGACACCAAGACTCCCACCACCCCATGAATGACTGTTGATACTTACAGTCCAAGCACTATAATGACACCCACACACCAACCACTCTATGACTGACTGTTGATATTTACAGTCCAAGCACTGTAATATCACCGTCACACCCACCACCCAATGAATGACTGTTAATATTTACTGTTCAAACACTGTAATAACACCAACACACCCACCACCCCATGAATGACTGTTGATAGTTACAGTCCAAGCAATGTAATGACACCCACCACCCCATGAATGACTGTTGATATATACAGTACAAGAACTGAAATGACACTCACCACCCCATGAATGACTGTTGATATTTACAGTCAAAACACTGTAATGACACCCACCACCCTATGAATGACTGTTAATATTTACAGTCCAAGCACTGTAATGACACCTACATACACACCACCCCATTAATGACTGTTGATATATATTAACAGTCCAAGCACTGTCATGACACAAAAACACCAACCACCCCATTAATGACTGTTGATATTTACAGCCCAAGCACTGTAATGACACACACTCCCACCAACCTATGAATGACTGTTGATATTTAAAATCCAAGCACTGTAATGACACCCACACACCCACCAACCCATTAATGACTGTTGATATTTACATTCCATGCACTGTAATGAGACCCACACACCAACCACTCCATGAATGACTGTTTATATTTACAGTCCAAGCACTGTAATGACACTCACACACTATCTGCCCCATGAATGACTGTTGATATTTACAGTCCTAGCATTGTAATGACACCCACACATCCACCACCCCATCAATGACCATTGATATTTATAGTCCAAGCAATGTCATGACACCCACACACCCACCACCCCATGAATAGCTGTTCATATTAACAGTCCAAGCACTGTAATGACACCAACACACTTACCATACCATGAATGACTGTTGATATTTACAGTCCAAGCACTGTAATAACACCCACACACCCACCACCCTTTGAATGACTGTTGATATGTACGGTCCAAGCACTGTAATAACACCCACTCACCCACCAACCCATGAATGACTGTTGATATTTATAATACAAGCACTGTAATGACACCCACACACATTCCACTCCATGAATGAATGTTGATATTTACAGTCCAAGCAATGTATTGACACCAACACACCCACCACCCCATGAATGTCTGTTGATATTAACAGTCCAAGCGCTGTAATGACACCCACACACTTACCATCCCATGAATGACTGTTGATATATACAGTCCAAGCTCTGTAATGAAACCCACACACCCACCATCCTTTGAATGACTGTTGATTTTTACAGTCCAAGCACTGTAATGACATCCACACACCCACCACCCCATGAATGACTTGATATTTACTGTCCAAACACTGCAATGACACTCCCCTCCCCATAAATGACTGTTGATATTTACAGTCAAAGCACTTAAATGACATCCATACACACACCACCCCATGAATGACTGTTGATATTTACAGTCCAAGCAATGTCATGACACCCACACACCCACCACCCCATGAATGACTGTTAATATTAACAGTCCAAGCACAGTACTGACACACATACATCCACTACCCCATGAAATACTTGATATTTACTGTCCAAGATCTGTAATTACACCTACACCCCCCCCCCCCCCCATGAATGATTGTTGATATTTACAGTCCAGGCACTGTAATGACACACATTCCCACCAGCCTATGAATGACTGTTGATATTTAGAGTCCAAGCTCTGTAATAGCACCCACACACACCATGAATGACAGTTGATATTTACAGTCCAAGCACTGTATTGACACCCACACACTGACCACATCATGAATGACTGGTGATATTTACAGTCTAAACACTGTAAAGACACTCACACACCATCCACCCCATGAATGACTGTTGATATTTACATTCCAAGCACTGTAATGAGACCTACACACCAACCACCCTTTGAATGACTATTGATATTTATAGTACAAACACTGTAAAGACACTCACACACCATCCACCCCATGAATCACTGTTAATATTTACAGTCCAAGCACTGTAATGACACCCACACACCCAACACCCCATTAATGACCATTGATATTTATAGTCCAAGCATTGTAATGACTCCCACACACCCACCACTTAACCCCTTAGGACCGATTGACTGACATGTCGGTGATAAAAAAATTAATCGTTCCCTCCGAATAACCGACATGTCGACTTACCTACAAAAAACCGTAGCGAGTAGCTAGCGAGCTGGCGTTGGTAAAGATGGAAAGCTAACGTCCTTGAGAAAAGGTTTGACTGTGGTAGTTGTGTCTGGCTGCTGCGTATGCCAACAAGGAAATATCTCACCACTACATGATGTTTTCTTATGTTTCTCGTATCTCTCTGCTGTCTACTACACTCCAGGAGAGTCTAAACAGACAAAATTACACTGAAATAAGTTTATTATCATTCAAAAACCACTTAGACGCATTATTTAGGTGTTTATATACATGTTTATAACGTACGCAGAGCGTATGAGGTTTTCTTTCATGCGTTTCAGGGGATACTATTTATTTATTTTCATAGTTTGACGCTCTGTCATACTCAAACGCTTACACCTAGGAGGCTCCCGTTTTCAGTTCCTGGTGTGTAAATTTGCCTACGTAAAAGTTGAAAATTGACCCCCAGATGTCGACTGGGGATGAAAAAAAAAAAGAAGAAGTCGGTACTAAGGGGTTAATTAATAAATGACTGTTGATATTTACAGTCCAAGCATTGTAATGACACCCACACACTCTCAACCCCATAAATGACAGTTGATATTTACAGTCCAAGCATTGTAATGACACCCACACACCCACCACCCCATAAATGTCTGTTGATATTAACAGTCCAAGCACTGTAATAACACCCACCAACCCATGAATGACTGTTGATATTTACAGTCCAAGCACTGTAATGACACCCACACACCCACCATCCCATAAATGACTGTTGATATTTACAGTCCAAGCACTGTAATGACACCCACACAACCACCACCCCATAATTGATGGTTGATATTCACAGTCCAAGAACTGTAATGACACCCCCACACCCACCACTAAATTAATGACTGTTGATATATACAGACCCAGCACTGTAATGACACCCACACACCCACCACCCCATGAATGACTGTTGATACTTACAGTCCAATCACTGTAATGAAACCCACATACCAATCACCACATAAATGACTGTTAGTATTTACAGTCCAAGCACTGTAATGACACATACCACCCAATGAATGAATGTTGATACTTACAGTCCAAGCACTGTAATAAAACCCACAAACCCACCACCCCATGAATGACTTGATATTTACATTCCAAGCACTGAAATGACACCCACACACCCAATACTCCATGAATGACTGTTGATATTTACAGTCCAATCACTGTAATGACACCCGCATGCCCACAACCCCATAAATGACTGTTAATATTTGCTGTCTAAGCACTGTATTGACACCCACAGATTCACCACCCCATGAATAACTGTTGATATTTAAAGGCTAAACAATGTAATGACACACACACACCCACCACCTCATGAATGACTGTTGATAGTTACAGTCCAAGCAATGTAAGGACACCCACACACCCACCACCCTATGAATGACTGTTGATATATACAGTTCAAGCACTGTAAGGACACTTACCACCCCATGAATGACTGTTGATATTTACAGTCAAAGTACTGTAATGACACCCACCACCCCATTAATGATGGTTGATATTTACAGTCCAAGCACTGTAATGACACCTACACATCCAACACCCAATGAATGACTGTTGATATATATTAACAGTTCAAGCACTGTAAAGACACAAAAAAACCCACCACCCCATGAATGACTATTTATATTTACAATCCTAGCACTGTAATGACACACCCACCCACCAACCCATGAATGACTGTTGATATTTACAGTACAAGCACTGTAATGTCACCGACACACCCCATGAATGACAGTTGATATTTACAGTCCAAACACTGAAATGATATCCTCACACCCACCACCCTACGAATGACTATTGATATTTGTAGTACAAGCACTGTAATGACACCCTCACACCCACCACGCCAGGAATGACTGTTGATATATACAGTCCAATCTCTGTAATGACACCCACACACCCACCACCTCATAAATGTCTGTTAATATTTACAGTCCAAGCAATTTAATGACACCCACACAACCACCACCCCATGAATGACTGTTGATATTTACAGTCCTAGCATTGTAATGACACCCACACATCCACCACCCCATTAATGACCATTGATATTTATAGTCCAAGCACTGTAATGACACCCACACACCGACCACCCAATGAATGTCTGTTGATATTAACAGTCCAAGCACTGTAATGATACCAACACACTTACCATACCATGAATGACTGTTGATATATACAGTCCAAGCACTGTAATGAAACCCACACACCCACCACTCCATGAATGACTGTTGATATTTACAATCCAAGCAATGTATTGACACCAACACACCCACCACCCCATAAATGTCTGTTGATATTAACAGTCCAATCAGTGTAATGACACCCACACACTTACCATCCCATGAATGACTGTTGATATTTACAGTCCAAGCTCTGTAATGACACCCACACACCCACCACCCTTTTAATGACTGTTGATATTTACAGTCCAAACACTGTAATAACACCCACTATCCCATGAATGACTGTTGATATTTTAAAGTTCAAGCACTATAATGACACACACACCCACCATCACATAAATGACTGTTAATATTTACAGTCCATGAACTATAATGATACCTAAACACCCACTACCCCGTGAAAGACGATTGATATTTACAGTCCAAACACTGTAATGACACCCCCAAACCCACCACCCCTTGAAAGACGATTGATATTTACAGTCCAAACACTGTAATGACACCCCCAAACCCACCACCCCATAAAGGACGGTTGATATTTACAGTCCAAGCACTGTAATGACACCCGCACACCCACCACCCAATGAATGACTGTTGATATTTACATTCCAAGCACTGTAATGACAACCACAATCCCACAACCCCATGAATGACTATTGATATTTATAGTCCAAACACTGTAATGACACTCACACACCATCCACCCCATGAATGACTGTTAATATTTACAGTCCAAGCACTGTAATGACACCCACACACCCAACACCCCATTAATGACCATTGATATTTATAGTCGAAGCATTGTAATGACTCCCACACACCTACAACTTAATGAATGACTATTGATATTTACAGTCCAAGCACTGTAATGTCACCCACGCACCCCCAACCCCATGAATGACAGTTGATATTTACAGTCCACGCATTGTAATGACACCCACACACCCACCACCCCATAAATGTCTGTTGATATCAACAGTCCAAGCACTGTAATGACACTCACACACCTACAATCCCATGAATGACTGTTGATATTTACACCCCAAGCACTGTAGTGACACCCGCACAACCACCACCCTTTGAATGGCTGTTGATATTGACAGTCCAAGCACTGTAATAACACCCACCATCCCATGAATGACTGTTGATATTTACAGTCCAAGAACTGTAATGACACCCACACACACACCATCCAATAAATGACTGTTGATATTTCCAGTCCAATTACTGTAATGACACCCACACAACCACCACCCCATGAATGATGGTTGATATTCACAGTCCAAGAACTGTAATGACACCCCCACACCCACCACTAAATGAATTACTGTTTATATATCCAGACCCAGCACTGTAATGACACCCACACACCCACCACCCCATGAATGACTGTTGATACTTACAGTCCAATCACTGTAATGACACCCACATACCCATCACCCTATGAATGACTGTTATTATATACAGTGCAAGCAATGTAATGACACATACCACCCAATTAATGACTGTTGATACTTACAGTCCAAGCACTGTAATGACACCCACACACCAATCACGCCATGAATGACTTAATATTTAGAGTCTTAGCACTGTAATAAAACCCACAAACCAACCACCCCATGAATGACTTGATATTTACAGTCCAAGCAATGTCATTACACCCGAACACCCCCCACCCCATGAAGGACTGTTGATATTTACAGTCCAAGCACTGAAATAACACCCACACACCCAATACTCCATTAATGACTGTTGATATTTACAGTCCAATCACTGTAATGACACCCGCACACCCACAACCCCATAAATGACTTAATATTTGCTTTCCAAGCACTGTATTGACACCCACACACCAACCACCCTATGAATAACTGTTGATATATACAGTCCAAGCACTGTAAGGATACTCAATACCCCATGAATGACTGTTGATATTTACAGTCAAAGCACTGTAATGACACCCACCACCCCATTCATGATGGTTAATATTTACAGTCCAAGCACTGTAATGACACCCACACATCCACCACCCCATTAATGACCATTGATATTTATAGTCCAAACACTGTAATGACACTCACACACCATCCACCCCATGAATAACTGTTAATATTTACAGTCCAAGCACTGTAATGATACCCACACACGCAACACCCCATTAATGATGATTGATATTTATAGTCGAAGCATTGTAATGACTCCCACACACCCACCATTAACAAATGACTGTTGATATTTACACTCCAAGTACTGTAATGACACTCACACACAACCAACCCCATTCATGATGGTTAATATTTACAGTCCAAGCACTGTAATGACACCTACACATCCAACACCCCATGAATGACTGTTGATATATATTAACAGTCCAAGCACTGTAATGACATCCACACACCCAACACCCCATTAATGATGATTGATATTTATAGTCAAAGCATTGTAATGACTCCCACACACCTACCACTTAACAAATGACTGTTGATATTTACACTCCAAGTACTGTAATGACACCCACACACCCCCAACCCCATTCATGATGGTTAATATTTACAGTCCAAGCACTGTAATGACACCTACACATCCAACACCCCATGAATGACTGTTGATATATATTAACAGTCCAAACACTGTAATGACACACAAATACCCACCACCCCATGAATGACTGTTGATATTTAAAGTCAAAGCAATGTAATGACACACACACATCCACCACCCCATGAATGACTGTTGATATTTACAGTCCAAGTACTGTAACAACACCCACCATCCCATGAATGTCTGTTGATGTTTGCAGTCTAAGCACTGTATTGACACCCACATATCCACCACCCCATAAATGACTGTTGATATTTACAGTCAAAGCACTGTAATGACACCCACCACTCCATTAATAAAGGTTGATATTTACAGTCCTCCACCCCATGAATGGCTGTTGATATTTACGGTCCAAGCTCTGTAATAACACAAACCCACCCACCTCCCCATGAATGACTGTTGATATTTACAGTCCAAGAACTATAATAACACACACCCACCAACCACCCAATAAATGACTGTTAATATTTACAATCCAAGCACTGTAATAACACCCAATACCCCATTAATGACAGCTGATATTTACAGTCTAGTCACTGTAATGACACCCACACACCCACCACCCCATGAATGACTGTTGATATTTACAGTCCTAGCATTGTAATGACACCAACACTCCCACCACCCCATTAAGGACTGTTGATATTTACAGTCCAAGAACAGAAATATCACCGTCACACCTACCACCCCAAGAATGACTCTTAATATTTACAATTCAAACACTGTAATGAATCCCACATACCCACCACCCCATGAAAGACTGTTGATATATACAGTCCAAGCACTGTAATGACACTTACCACCTCGTGAATGACTGTTGATATTTACAGTCAAAGCACTGTAATGACACCCCCCCCCCCATGAATGACAGTTGATATTTTCAGTCCAAACACTGTAATGACACCTACATACCCAACACCCCATGAATGACTGTTGATATATATTAACAGTCCAAGCACTGTAATGACACACAAACACTCACCACCCCATTAATGACTGTTGATATTTACAGTCCAAGCACTGTAATGACACACACACCCACCAACACATTAATGACTGTTGATATTTACAGTACAAGCACAGTAATGTCACCGACACACCCCATGAATGACAGTTGATATTTACAGTCCAAGCACTGTAATGATATCCTCACACCCACCACCCTATGAATGACTATTGATATTTGTAGTCCAAGCACTGTAATGACACCCTCACACCCACCACCCCATGAATGACTGTTGATATATACAGTCTAAGCTCTGTAATGACACCCACACACCCACCACCCCATAAATGTCTGTTAATATTTACTGTCCAAGCAATGTAATGACACCCACACATCCACCACCCCATTAATGACTGTTAATATTTACAGTCCAAGTATTGTAACAACACCCACCATCCCATGAATGTCTGTTGATATTTGCAGTCTAAGCACTGTATTGACACCCACACATCCACCACCCCATGAATGACTGTTGATATTTACAGTCAAAGCACTGTAATGACACCCACCACTCCATTAATAAAGGTTGATATTTACAGTCCACCACCCCATGAATTGCTGTTGATATTTACTGTCCAAGCACTGTAATAACACAAACCCACCCACCACCCAATAAATGACTATTAATATTTACAATCCAAACACTGTAATGACACCCACTACCCCATAAATAACTGCTGATATTTACAGTCTAGTCACTGTAATGACACCCACACACCCACCACCCCATGAATGACTGTTGATATTTACAGTCCTAGCACTGTAATGACACCAACACTCCCACCACCCCATGAATAACTATAGATATTTACAGTCCAATCAATGTAATGACACCTCCACACCCACCACCCCATGAATTGCTGTTGATATTTACAGTCCAAGCACTATAATGTCACCCACCACCCCATGAATGAAAGTTGATATTTACAGTCCAATCACTGTAATGACACCTACACACACAGCACTCCATGAATAACTGTTGATATATATTAACAGTCCAAGCACTGTAATGACACACAAACACCCACCACCCCATTAATGACTGTTGATATTTACAGTCCAAGCACTGTAATGACACACACACCCACCAACCCATTAATGACTGTTGATATTTACAGTACAAGCACAGTAATGTCACCGACACACCCAATGAATGACAGTTGATATTTACTGTCCAAGCACTATAATGACGCACACATACACCAACCCATGAATGACAGTTGATATTTACAGTACAAGCACTCTAATGTCACCGACACACCCCATGTATGACAGTTGATATTTACAGTCCAACCACTGTAATGACACCCACACACCCACCACCCAATGAATCTAAGCACTGTAATGACACCAACAACCCACCACCCCATGATTGACTAGTGATATTTACAGTCCAAGCATTGTAATGACACCCAAACACAAACCAACCCATGAATGACTGTTGATATTTACAGTCCAAGCACTGTAATGACACTCACACAACCACAACCCCATGAATGATGGTTAATATTTACAGTCCAAGCACTGTAATGACACCATCACACCCACCACTAAATGAATGACTGTTGATATTTACAGTCAAAGCACTGTAATGACACCCACACACCAACCACCCAATGAATGACTGTTAATATTTACAATCTAAGAACTGTAATGACACCAACAACCCACCACCCCATGATTGATTAGTGATATTTACAGTCCAAGCATTGTAATGACACCCACACACCCACCAACCCATGAATGACTGTTGATATTTACAGTCCAAGCACTGTAATGACACTCACACAACCACAACCCCATGAATGATGGTTAATATTTACAGTCCAAGCACGGTAATATCACCCACACACCCACCACCCCATGAATGACTGTTAATATTTACAGTCCAATCACTGTAATGACACCATCACACCCACCACTAAATGAATGACTGTTGATATTTACAGTCAAAGCACTGTAATGACACCCACCACCCCATGAATGACTTGATATTGACATTCCAAGCACTGTAATTACACCTACACACCCACCACCCCTTGAATGACTGTTGATATTTACAGTCCAAGCACTGTAATAACACACACTCCCACCAACCTATGAATGACTGTTGATATTTAAAATCCAAGCACTGTATTGACACTCACACACTGACCACCCCATGATTGACTATTGATATTTACAGTCTAAGCACAGTAATGACACCCACACACCCACCAACCCATAAATGACTGTTGATATTTACATTCCATGCCCTGTAATGACACCCACACACCAACCACCCTATTAATGACTGTTTATATTTACAGTCCAAGCTTCGTAATGATACTCACACACTATCCCCCCCTTGAATCACTGTTGATATTTACAGTCCTAGCACTGTAATGACACCCACACACCCACCACTCTATAAATGACTATTGATATTTACTGTCCAAGTACTGTAATGACACACACACACCCACCACCCCATGAATGTCTGTTGATATTTACAGTCAAAGCAATATAATGACAACCAAACACCCACTACCCCATGAAAGACGGTTGATATTTACAGACCAAGCACTGTAAGGACACCCCCACTCCCACCAACCCATGAATGACTGTTGATATTTACACTCCAAGCACTGTAATGACACCCACACACCCACTACTTCATAAATGACTGTTGATATTTACAGTCCAAGCACGGTAATGACACCCACACACCCACCACTCTATGAATGACTATTGATATTTACTGTCCAAGTACTGTAATGAAGCCCACACACCCACCACCCCATGAATGACTTGATATTTACATTCCAAGCACTGCAATGACACTCCCCTCCACTTGAATGACCGTTGATATTAATAGTTAAAGCACTGAAATGAAACCCACACACACACCACCCCATGAATGACTTTTGATATTTACAGTCCTAGCACTGTAATGAAACCCACACCGCCACCACCCCATGAATGACTGCTAATATATACAGTCCAAGCAATGTCATGACACCCACACACTCACCACCCCATGAATGACTGTTGATATTAACAGTCCAAGCACAGTACTGACACCTATACATCCACTACCCCATGAATAACTTGATATTTACTGTCCAAGATCTGTAATTACACCTACACACCCACCACCCCATTAATGACTGTTGATATTTACAGTCCAAGCTCTGTAATAGCACCCACACACACCATGAATGACTGTTGATATTTACAATCCAAGCACTGTATTAAACACCCACACACTGACAACCCCATGCATAACTGTTGATATTTACAATCCAAGCACTGTATTGACACTCACACACTGACCTCCTTATGAATGACTGGTGATATTTACAGTCTAAGCACTGTAATGACAAACACACCATCCACTCCATGACTGACAGTTGATATTCACATTCCAAGCAATGTAATGAGACCTACACCGAAACACCCCATGAATGGCTGTTGATATTTACAGTCCAAACACGGTAATGACACTCACACACCATCAACCCTATGAATGACTGTTAATATTTACAGTCCAAGCACTGTAATGACACCCAAACACCATTCACCCCATGAATGACTGTTGATATTTACAGTCCTAGCACTGTAATGACACCCACACATCCACCACCCCAATAATGACCATTGATATTTATAGTCCAAGCAATGTAATGACACCCACACACCCACCACCTCATGAATGTCTGTTGATATTAACAGTCCAAGCACTGAAATGACACCAACACACTTACCATACCATAAATGACTGTTGATATTTACAGTCCAAGCACTGTAATAACACCCACAATCCCATGAATGACTGTTGATATTTACACTCCAAGCACTGTAATGAAACACAAACACCCACCACCCCATGAATGACGGTTGATATTCACAGTCAAAGCATTGTAATCACACCTCTACACCCACCACTAAATGAATGACTGTTGATATTTACAGACCAAGCACTGTAATGACACCCACACACCCACCACCCCATGAATGTCTGTTGATATTTCAGTCCAATCACTGTATGACACCCACACACCCACCACCCCATGAATGGCTGTTGATATTTACAGTCTAAGCATTATAATGACACCCAAACACCCACTACCTCATGAAAGACGGTTGATATTTACAGTCCAAGCACTGTAATGACACCCCCACACCCACCACCCCATGAATGACTATTGATATTTACACTCCAAGCACTGTAATGACACCCACACACCCACCACCCTATGAATGACTGTTGATATTTACAGTCCAAGCACTGTAATGACACCCACACACCCACCACTCCATGAATGACTATTGATATTTTCTGTCCAAGTACTGTAATGACGCCCACACACCCACCACCCCATGAATGACTTGATATTTACAGTCCAAGCACTGCAATGACACTCCCCTTCCAATGAATGACTGTTGATATTAACAGTTAAAGCACTGAAATGAAACCCACACACACACCACCCCATAAATGATTGTTGATACATACAGTTAAAGCACTGTAATGACACACACATACCAATCACGCCATGAATGACTTTTGATATTTACAGTCCTAGCACTGTAATAAAACCCACACACCCACTACCCTATGAATGAATATTGATATTTACGGTCCAAGCAATGTCATGACATCCTCACACCCACCACCCTATGAATGACTGTTGATATTAACAGTCCAAGCACAGTACTGACACCAATACATCCACTACCTCATGAATGACTTGATATTTACAGTCCAAGATCTGCAATTACACCTACACACCCACCACCCCATGAATGATTGTTGATATTTACAGTCCAGGCACTGTAATGACACACTCCCACCAACCAATGAATGACTGTTGATATTTACAGTCCAAGCTCTGTAATAGCACCCACACACACCATGAATGACAGTTGATATTTACAGTCCAAACATGGTAATGACACTCACACACCATCCACCCTATGAATGACTGTTAATATTTACAGTCCAATCACTCTAATGACACCCATAAACCCACCACAAAATAATTGACTGTTGGTATATACAGTCCAAGTACTGTAAAGACACCCACACACCAACCACTCTATGACTGACTGTTGATATTTACAGTTCAAACACTGTAATATCTCCCACACACACACCACCCCATATATAACTGTTAATATTTGCAGTCCAACCACTGTAATGAACCCCACACACCCACTACCCCATATATGACTGTTAATAGTTACAGTCCAAGCAATGTAATGACACCCACACACCCACCACCCCATGAATGACTGTTGATATATACAGTCCAAGCACTGTAATGACACTCACAACCCCATTAATGACTGTGGATATTTACAGTCAAAGCACTGAAATGACACCTAACACCCTATGAATGACGGTTGATATTTACCGTCCAAGCACTGTAATGACACCTACACACCCACCACCCCTTGAATGACTGTTGATATTTACAGTACAACCACTGTAATGTCACCGAGACACCCCATGAATGACAGTTGAAATTTACAGTCCAAGCACTGTAATGACACACTCACACACCAACCCATGAATGACTGTTGATATTTGCAGTACAAGCACTGTAATGTCACCGACACACCCCATGAATGACAGTTGATATTTACAGTCCAAGCACTGTATTGACACCCACACACCCACCACCCAATGAATGATTGTTGATATTTACAATCCAAGCACTGTAATGACACCAACAACCAACCACCCCATGAATGACTGTAGATATTTACAGTCCAAGCATTGTAATGACACCGACACACCCACCAACCCATGAATGACTGTTGATATTTACAGTCCAAGCACTATAATGACACCCACACAACCACAACCCAATAAATGATGGTTAATATTTACAGTCCAAGCACTGTAATATCACCCACACACCCACCACCCCATAAACGACTGTTAATATTTACAATCCAAGCACTTAAATGACACCCACAACCCCACCTTTCCATGAATGACTGTTGATATTTACAGTCCAAGCACTGTAATGACACCCACCACCCCATTAATGACTGTTGATATTTACAGTCCAAGCACTGTAATGACACCCAAACATCCATCACCCCATGAATGACTGTTGATATTTACAGTCAAAGCACTGTAATGACACCCACCACCCCATTAATGACTTGATATTTACACTCCAAGCACTGTAATTACACCTACACACACACCACCCCTTGAATGACTGTTGGTATTTACAGTCCAAGCACTGTAATGACACACACTCACACCAATCTATGAATGACTGTTGATATTTACACTCCAAACTCTGTAATAGCACCCACACACACCATGAATGACAATTGATATTTACAGTCCAAGCACTGTAATGACACCCACTCACCCACAACCCCATGAATGACTGTTGATATTTACAATCCAAGCACTATAATGACACCCACACATCTACCACCCCATGAATGACTGTTAATATTTACAATCCAAGCACTGTATTGACACCCACACACTGACCACCCCATGATTAACTGTTGATATTTATAGTTTAAGCACTGTAATGACAACCACACACCCACCAACCCATAAATTACTGTTGATATTTACATTCTATGCACTGTAATGAGACCCACACACCAACCACCCCATGAATGACTGTTTATATTTACAGTCCAAGCACTGTAATGAAACTTACACACCATCCACCCTATGAATGACTGTTGATATTTACAGTCCAAGCACTGTAATGACACCCACACATCCACCTTCCAATGAATAACTGTTGATATTAACAGTCCAAGCACTGTTATGACACCACACACCCCCACCCGATGAATGACTGTTGATATTTACAGTCCAAGCATTGTAATGATACCCACACACCCACCACCCCATAAATGTCTGTTGATATTAACAGTCCAAGCACTGTAATGACACCAACACACTTACCATACCATGAATGACTGTTGATATTTACAGTCCAAGCACTGTAATGACACTCACACACCCAACACCCTTTAAATAACTGTTGATATTTACAGTCCAAGCACTGTAATAACACCCACCCTCCCATGAATGACTGTTGATATTTAAAGTCCAAGCACTGTAATGACACACACACCCACCATCCCATAAATGACTGTTGATATTTACACTCCAAGCACTATAATGACACCCACACACCCACCACCCTATGAATGATGGTTGATATTCACAGTTCAAGCACTGCAATGACACCCCTAGACTCACCACTAAATGAATGACTTTTGATATTTACAGACAAAGCACTGTAATGACACCCACACACCCAAAACCCCATTAATGTCTGTTGATATTTACAGTCCAATCACTGTAATGACACTCACACACCCACCACCACATGAATGACTGTTGATATTTACAGTCCAAGAACTATAATGACACCCAAACACCCACTACCCCATGAAAGACGGTTGATATTTACAGTCCAAGCATTGTAATGACACCCCCACACCCACCACTGTCCAAGTACTGTAATGACACTCACACACCAACCACCCAATGAATGACTTGATATTTACAGTCCAAGCATTGCAATCACACTACCCTCCCAATGAATGACTGTTGATATTTACAGTTAAAGCACTGAAATAAAAAAACCCAAACACACCACACCATCAATGACTGTTAACATTTACAGTCCAAGCAAAGTCATGACACCCACACACCCACCACCACATGAATGACTTGATATTTACAGTCCAAGCTCTGCAATGACACTCCCCTCCCCATGAATGACTGTTGATATTTACAGTTAAAGCACTTAAATGAAACCCACACACCCACCACCTGAAGAATGACTGTTGATATTTACAGTACAAGCAATGTCATGACACCCACACACCCACCACCCCATGAATGACTTTTAATATCTACAATCCAATTGCTGTAATGACACCAACACACCCACCACCCAATGAATGACTGTTGATATTTACAATCCAAGCACTGTATTAACACCCACACACTGACAACCCCATGCATAACTGTTGATATTTACAATCCAAGCACTGTATTGACACCCACACACTGACCACCCCATGAATGACTGGTGATATTTACAGTCTAAGCACTGTAATGACACTCACACACCATCCACTCCATGACTGACTGTTGATATTTACATTCCAAGCACTGTAATGAGACCTACACACCCCCAACCCCATAAATGATGGATGATATTTACAGTCCAAGCATTGTAATGACACCCATACACCCACCACCTTATAAATGTCTGTTGATATTAACAGTCCAAGCAATGAAATGACACTCACACACTTACCATCCCATGAATGGCTGTTGATATTTACAGCCCAATCACTGTAATGAAACCCAAAAACCCACCACCCTTTGAATGACTGTTGATATTGACAGTCCAAGCACTGTAATGACACATACCATCCCATTAATGACTGTTGATACTTACAGTTCAAGCACTGTAATGACACCCACACACCAATCACGCCATGAATGACCTAGCAATGTAGTAAAACCCACAAACCCACCACCCCATGAATGACTCGATATTTACAGTCCAAGCAATGTCATGACACCCAAACACCGACCACCCCATAAATGACTGTTGATATTAACAGTCCAAGCACAGTACTGACACCCATACATCCACTACCCCGTCAATGACTTGATATTTAAAGTTCAAGATCTGTAATTACAACTACACACCCACCACCCCATGAATAATTGTTGATATTTACAGTCCAGGCACTGTAATGACACACACCCCCACCAACCTATGAATGACTGTTTATATTTACAGTCCAAGCTCTGTAATAGCACCCACACACACCATGAATGACAGTTGATATTTACAGTCCAAGCACTGTAATGACACACACTCCCACCAACCTTTGAATGACTGTTGATATTTACACTCCAAACTCTGTACTGGCACCCACACACCATGAATGACAGTTGATATTTACAGTCCAAGCACTGTATTGACACCCACACACCCACCACCCCATGAATGACTGTTGATATTTACAATCCAAGCACTGTATTGACACCCACACACTGACCACCCCATGATTGACTGTTGATATTTACAGTCTAAGCACTGTAATGACACCCACACACCCACCAACCCATAATTGACTGTTGATATCTACATTCCATGCACTGTAATGAGACCCACACACAAACCACCCCATGAATGACTGTTGATATTGACAGTACAAGCACTGTAATGACACTCACACACCATCAACCCCAGGAATGTGTGTAGATAATTACAGTCCAAGTAATGTAATGACACCCACACACCGACCACCTCATTAATGACAATTGATATTTACAGTCCAAGCACTGTATTGACACCCACACACTGACCACCCCATGAATGACTGTTGATATATATTAACAGTCCAAGCACTGTAATGACACACAAACACCCACCACCCCATGAATGACTATGGATATTTACAGTCCAAGCACTTTAATGACACACACACCCACCAACCCATAAATGAGTGTTGATATTTACAGTACAATCACTGTAATGTCACAGACACACCCCATGAATAACAGTTGATATTTACAGTCCAAACATGGTAATGACACTCACACACCATCCACCCTATGAATGACTGTTAATATTTACAGTCCAATCACTCTAATGACACCCATAAACCCACCACAAAATAATTGACTGTTGGTATATACAGTCCAAGTACTGTAAAGACACCCACACACCAACCACTCTATGACTGACTGTTGATATTTACAGTTCAAGCACTGTAATATCTCCCACACACACACCACCCCATATATAACTGTTAATATTTGCAGTCCAACCACTGTAATGAACCCCACACACCCACTACCCCATATATGACTGTTAATAGTTACAGTCCAAGCAATGTAATGACACCCACACACCCACCACCCCATGAATGACTGTTGATATATACAGTCCAAGCACTGTAATGACACTCACAACCCCATTAATGACTGTGGATATTTACAGTCAAAGCACTGAAATGACACCTAACACCCTATGAATGACGGTTGATATTTACCGTCCAAGCACTGTAATGACACCTACACACCCACCACCCCTTGAATGACTGTTGATATTTACAGTACAACCACTGTAATGTCACCGAGACACCCCATGAATGACAGTTGAAATTTACAGTCCAAGCACTGTAATGACACACTCACACACCAACCCATGAATGACTGTTGATATTTGCAGTACAAGCACTGTAATGTCACCGACACACCCCATGAATGACAGTTGATATTTACAGTCCAAGCACTGTATTGACACCCACACACCCACCACCCAATGAATGATTGTTGATATTTACAATCCAAGCACTGTAATGACACCAACAACCAACCACCCCATGAATGACTGTAGATATTTACAGTCCAAGCATTGTAATGACACCGACACACCCACCAACCCATGAATGACTGTTGATATTTACAGTCCAAGCACTATAATGACACCCACACAACCACAACCCAATAAATGATGGTTAATATTTACAGTCCAAGCACTGTAATATCACCCACACACCCACCACCCCATAAACGACTGTCAATATTTACAATCCAAGCACTTAAATGACACCCACAACCCCACCTTTCCATGAATGACTGTTGATATTTACAGTCCAAGCACTGTAATGACACCCACCACCCCATTAATGACTGTTGATATTTACAGTCCAAGCACTGTAATGACACCCAAACATCCATCACCCCATGAATGACTGTTGATATTTACAGTCAAAGCACTGTAATGACACCCACCACCCCATTAATGACTTGATATTTACACTCCAAGCACTGTAATTACACCTACACACACACCACCCCTTGAACTGTTGGTATTTACAGTCCAAGCACTGTAATGACACACACTCACACCAATCTATGAATGACTGTTGATATTTACACTCCAAACTCTGTAATAGCACCCACACACACCATGAATGACAATTGATATTTACAGTCCAAGCACTGTAATGACACCCACTCACCCACAACCCCATGAATGACTGTTGATATTTACAATCCAAGCACTGTAATGACACCCACACATCTACCACCCCATGAATGACTGTTAATATTTACAATCCAAGCACTGTATTGACACCCACACACTGACCACCCCATGATTGACTGTTGATATTTACAGTCTAAGCACTGTAATACACCAACACACCCACCAACCCATAAATGACTGTTGATATTTACATTCCATGCACTGTAATGAGACCCACACACCAACCACCCTATGAATGACTGTTGATATTGAGCGTCCAAGCACTGTAATGACACTCACACACCATCAACCCCATGAATGCTTGTTGATATTTACAGTCAAAGCAATGTAATGACACCCGCACACCAACCATCCCATTAATGACCATTGATATTTATAGTCCAAGCACTCTAATGACACCCACACACCCACCACCCAATGAATAACTGTTGATATTTACAGTCCAAGCACCGTAAAGACACCGACACACCCACCACCCCATAAATGACTGTTATTATTTACTGTCCAAACACTGTAATGACACCAACACACCCACCTACCCATGAATGACTGTTGATAGTTACAGTCCAAGCAATGTAATGATACCCACACACCCACCACCCCATGAATGACTGTTGATATGTACAGTCCAAGCACTGTAATGACACTCACCACCCCATGAATAACTGTTGATATTTACAGTCAAAGCACTGTAATGACACCTACACACCCACCACCCCATGAATGACTGATTTTTTTTTTTCTACATATAGTGAGTGGAGGAAAGGAAAAAACAAATAAATAAATGGTTCCATTTGCCTATTGGCATCCTCCACTCATAAAATATTTAAAACAACTGGATTTAAATTGCTGGGGGTTATAACTTGCTGGAAAACATTCCCTTGGTAGAGAATTCCACAGGGAAGTAGTACGGGGAGTAAATGATTTTTGTAAGCAGTTGTCCTGCAACGTGGAGGAGTCAGTGTGAACTCATGCGCATTCTCAGCTGCCCTAGTCCTCCATGGGAAGACGCGAAGGGGTGGTATAATCAGGGCAAGTTCATCCGAACATTTCTTATAAAAGTATCTATAAAATAGTGCAAGGAAAGCAACATTTCTACATACTGATAAGGGAGGGAATTCATTAGTGATCATAGCTCTGTTTTGAATTTTATCTAATTGTCTTAACACCACCGATCCACAACCAGCCCACAGAGGTGAACAATATTCCATCTGGGAACGCACATGACTCTTATATATTAGTGCTAACTGCTCATCAGTCAAATAATTACAAGCTCTGTATAAAAGTCCCATCTTCCTAGATGCAGTTTTGGCAATGGATTTTACATAGGGAGTCCAACTGAGGTTTTCATTTAAAGTTACACCAAGGAGATCAATGCTGTGGGACTTGGGGATATTTGTAATATTGAAAATAATGTGAGAATCTTGATTATCTGATCTATTTGAGAACGGGATGTATTTAGTTTTATTTGCATTGAAAGAAACTAGGTTGTTTTGTCCCCATTCAAAGATCTTCATTAAGTCTTCATTTAATGAAATTGAAGTGGCAAGTTTGTATTCTAAAATATTGTGTTGAGTAAAACTATCATTAAATGAGAAGGAACTGTGAATAGTTGAATCTTCAGCAGAGGAGTGAATTGAATTCTGAGTAACTGACAAAAGATCATTAATATGAATGAGGAACAAAGTTGGAGCCAAGACCGCTCCTTGAGGAACACCAGCATTAATGGGATGAAAGTCGGAATACAGACCATCTACCATCACACGTAATTTTCTGTTGCTAAGATATGAATTAATTAGGGGAACAAAAGATTGAAGGCCATAATGTGGAAGCTTAGACAGTAATGATCTGTGCCATACTCTGTCAAAGACTTTAGATATATCAAGGCAAATTGTGTGAGTCTCTCCATATTTATCAGTTGATTGGAATATGTTATCTGTGAAATAACAGAGCAGGTCCACAGTAGATCGTCTCTGTCTAAAGCCATATTGCTTATCATTTAGCAGATGATTTTTCTCAAGGTGCTTTACAAAGTGATTGTTAAGAACTATTTCAAATATTTTACCGAGAGTAGACGTGATGGCAATTGGTCTGTAATTTGATTGATTTGCGGTAGCTCCTTTTTTAGGAATTGGTTGTACATTGGCTTCTTTCCAGGCGGCTGGGAAGGACGAGGTATGGAGACATACACGAAATAATTTATATATATTAACAGTCCAAGCACTGTAATGACACACAAACACCCACCACCCTATGAATGACTGTTGATATTTACAGTCCAAGCACTGTAATGGCAAACACACCCACCAACCCATGAATGACTGTTGATATTTACAGTACAAGCACTGTAATGTTACCGACACACCCCATGAATGACAGTTGATATTTACAGTCCAAGCACTGTAATGACACACACACACATCAACCCATGAATGACTGTTGGTATTTAAAGTCCAAGCACTGTAATGACACCCACACACCCAAAACCCAATGAATGACTGTTAATAATTACAATCCAAGCACTGTAATGACACAAACAACCCACCACCCCATGAATGACTGTTGATATTTACAGTCAAAGCACTGTAATGACACCCACAAAACCACAACCCCATGAATGATGGTTAATATTTATAATCCAAGCACTGTAATATCACCCACACACCGACCACCCCATGAATGACTGTTGATATTTACAGTCCAATCACTGTAATGATACCCACACACCCACCTTCCCATGAATGACAGTTGATATTTACAGTCCAAGCACTGTAATGACACCTACCACCCCATTAATGACTGTTGATATTTACAGTCCAAGCACTGTAACGACACCCACACATCCATCACCCCATGAATGACTGTTGATATTTACAGTCAAGGCACTGTAATGACACCCAACACCCCATAAATGACTTGATATTTACACTCCAAGCACTGTAATTACACCTACACACACACCACCCCCTGAATGACTGTTGATATTTACAGTCCAATCACTGTAATGACACACACTCCCACCAACCTATGAATGACTTGATATTTACACTCCAAACTCTGTAATAGCACCCACACACACCATGAATGACAGTTGATATTTACAGTCCAAGTACTGTAATGACACCCAGACACCCATCACCCCATGAATGACTGTTGATATTTACAATCCAAGCACTGTAATGACACCCACACACCCACCACCCCATGAATGATTGTTGATATTTACAATCCAAGCACTGTATTGACACCCACACACTGACCACCCCATGATTGACTGTTAATATTTACACTCTAAGCACTGTAATGACACCCACACACCCACCAACCAATAAATGACTGTTGATATTTACAGTTCAATTACTGTAATGACACCCACACACCCTCCACCCATATAATGACCATTGATATTCATAGTCCAAGCACTGTAATGACACCCACACACCCACCACCCAATGAATAACTGTTGATATTTACAGTCCAAGCACTGTAATGACACCCACACACCACCCACCCCATAAATGACTGTTGATATTTACAGTCCAAGCATTGTAATGCTACCCACACACCCACCACCCCATGAATGTCTGTTGATATTAACAGTCCAAGCACTGTAATGACACCCACATACTTACCATCCCATAAATGACTGTTGATATTTGCAGTCCAAGCATTGTAATGACATCCACACACCCACCACCCTTTGAATGACTATTGATATTTACAGTCCAAGCACTGTAATGATACTCACACACACAATATCCCATGAATAACTGTTGATATTTACAGTCTAAGCACTGTTATGACACCCACACACCCACCACCCCATGAATGCATGTTGATATTTACAGTCCAAGCACTCTAATGACACCCACACACCTACCACCCCATAAATGATAGTTGATATTTATAGTCCAAGCACTGTAATGACACCCACACACCCACCACCACATTAACCCCTAAGAACCGCAATCCCCCTACCGCTACTGGAGCGTGAACCGCAAAAACAGGGTGATTTTTAAAGTTTCGTTTAGGTAAATTTTGTTATTACAGATTTGTAGAGCTTGATTTTACACACCAGAATCTGTAAACTAAAATTTTCTAGGTCCACTGGTTTGCGTACAGCAGCACCATGAGTAATAAAGTAGTTACCCCTAAAAAAACCCTAAAATTTGAAAACGTGAGCGAGCGTATTTTCATTGCGTATATATGACGAGTGAACCATTTCCCTCTCACACCACTCATTGAAGGCCCAACCTAACCAGTGTTACCAATGAAGTGGCTGGATATAGCCCAAGCAGTTTTTTTTCTACCGGCTAAATATTATGTCAATCGGCTTCAAGGCCTAAATTCGCGGTGACGTGATATTTGGTCAATAAGCATTTAAGGGTTAATGACTGTTGATATTTAAAATCCAAGCAATGTAATAACACCCACCACCCTATGAATGACTGTTGATATTTACAGTCCAAGCTCTGTAATGATACCCACACACCCACCACCCCTTAAATGACTGTTGATATTTACAGTCCAAGCACTGTAATGAAACCCACACACCGACCACCGCATTAATGACTCTTGATATTTACAGTACAAACACTGTAATGACACCCACCACCCCATGAATGACGGTTGATATTTACACTCCAAGCACTGTAATAACACCCACACACCCACGACCCCATGAATGACTGTTGATATGTACACTCCAAGCACTATAATGACACCCACCACCCCATAAATGACTGTTGATATTTTCAGTCAAAGCATTGTAATAACACCCACAGACTAACCAGCCCATGAATGACTGTTGATATTTACAGTCCGAGCACTGTAATGACACCAACACACCCACCATCTCATGAATGACTGTTGATATTTACTGTCCAAGCACTGTAATGACACCCACACACCCACCACCCCATGAATGACTGTTGATATATACAGTCCAAGCCCTTTAATGACACCCACACACCCACCACCCCATGAATGACTGTTTATATTTACAGTCCAAGCACTGTAATGACACAAACCACCCCATGAATGACTGTTGATATTTACAGTCCGAGCACTGTAATGACACCAACAAACCCACCATCTCATGAATGACTGTTGATATTTACTATCCACGCACTGTACTGACACCCACACACCCACCACCCCATGAATGACTTTTTGAACAACAAATATCGATTTTTAGCATGTTTTCGGCTTATATTTTGAAAATATTCTAGCACTGAGTACGGATGTACAGATCGCTTCTGGAACCCAAAAATATCGAATTTTCGGGTGTTTTGAGCCTGAATTTGGGATTTAAATGGGTACAGAAGATGCATGCACATATCGTATTTTTGCACCTAATAGATCGAATTTCAGCTTGTTTTGGGCCTATATTTTGAAAATATTCTAGAACTGAGTAGGCATTTACAGATCGCTTTCGGGACCAAAAAATATCGAATTTTCGGGTGTTTTGAGCATGAATTTGGGATATAAACGAGTACAGAAGATGCATGCACATATCGACTTTGGGTACCTAAAATATCGAATTTCGGCATTTGATGGGCCTGTATTTTGAAAATATTCTATTGCTGAATATGCATGTATAGATCGCTTCTGGGAACCAAAAATATCGAATTTTCGGGTATTTTGAGCCAGAATTTGTGATATAAACGGGTACAGAAAATGCATGCACATATCGACTTTGGGCACAAAAAATATCGATTTTTAGTATGCTTTGGGCCTATATTTTGAAATTATTCTTAGAGTGAGTAGACATGTACAGCTCGCTTCTGGGACCCAAAAATATCGAATTTTCGGGTGTTTTGAGCCTGAATTTGGAATATAAATAAATACAAAATATGCATGCACATATCGACTTATTGAAACTAAAATATCGAATTTCAGCATGTTTTGGGCCTATATTTTGAAAGTATTCTAGCACTGAGTATGCATGTACAGATCGCATCTTTGACCCAAAAATATCTTTTTTTTGGGTGTTTTGAGCCTGAATTTGAGATATAAACGGGTACAGAAAATGCATGCACATATCGATTTTGGTCACGTAAAATATCGATTTTCAACTTGTTTTTGTGCCTGTAATTTGAAAACATTCTAGCACTGAGTAGGCATGTACAGATCGCTTCTTGGACCCAAAAATATCGAATTTTCGGGTGTTTTGAGCTTGAATTTGGGATATAAACGGGTACTGAAGATGCATGCACATATCAACTTTTTGCACCTTAAAATATCGATTTTACGCATGTTTTGGGTCTGTATCTTTAAAACAATTTAACAAGGAGTAGCCATGTACAGATCGCTTCTGGGACCCAAAAATATTGAATTTTCGGGTGTTTTGAGCCTGAATTTGAGATATAAACGGGTACAGAAGATGCATGCACATATTGACTTTGGGCACCTAAAATATCGATTTTGAGCATGTTTTGGGTCTGTATTTTGAAAACATTCTAGCAAGGAGTAGGCATGTACAGATCGCTTCCAGAACCCAAAAATATCGAACTTTCGGGTGTTCTGAGCCTGAATTTGGGATATAAACGGGTACAGAAGATGCATACACATATTGACTTTTGAGCACCTAAAAGATCGATTTTCAATTTGTTTTGGGCATGTATTTTGAAAATACTCTAAAACGGAGTAGGCATGTACAGATCGCTTCTGGGACCCCAAAATATCAAATTTTCGGGAGTTTTGGGCCTGAATTTGAGATATCGACTATGGGCACCTAAAATATCGATTTTTAGCATGTTTTGAGCCTATATTTTGAAAACATTCTAGCACTGAGTAGGCATGTACAGATCGTTTCTGAGACCCAAAAATATCGAATTTTTGGGTGTTTTGAGGTTGAATTTGGGATATAAACGGGTGCAGAAGATGCATACACATATTGAATTTTGGCACCTAATATATTAATTTTCAACATGTTTTGGGCCTGTATCATAGTAGACATGTACAGATCGCTTCTGGGACCCAAAAATATCGAATTTTCGGGTGTTTGTAGCCTGAATTTGGCATATAAACGGGTACAGAAGATGCATGCACATATTGACTTTGTGCACCTAAAATATCGATTTTCAGCATGTTTTGGGCCTGTAATTTGAAAATACTCTAACACGGAGAAGGCATGTACAGATCGCTTCTGGGACCACAAAATATCGAATTTTCGGGTGTTTTGAGCCTGAATTTGGGATATAAACGGGTTCTGAAGATGCATACATATGTCGACTTTGATCACTTAAAATGTCGATTTTTAGCATGTTTTGAGCCTACATTCTGAAAACATTCTAGCACTGAGTAGGCATGTACAGATCGCTTCTGGGACCCAAAAATATCGAATTTTCGGGTGTTCTGAGGTTGAATTTGAGATATAAACGGTTGCAGATGATGCATCCACATATTGACTTTTAGCCCCTAATATATCGATTTTCATTATGTTTTGGGTCTGTATCTAAATAGGCATGTACAGATCGCTTCTGGGACCCCAAAATATCGAATTTTCGGGTGTTTGTAGCCTGAATTTGAGATATAAACGGGTATAGAAGATGCATTCACATATCGACTTTTGGGCACCTAAAAGATCGATTTTCAGTATGTTTTGGGCCTGTATTTTGAAAATACTCTTACACAGAGTAGGCATTTACAGATATCTTCTGGGACCCTAAAATATCGAATTTTCGGGTGTTTTGGGCCTGAATTTGAGATATCGACTTTGGGCACATAAAATATCGATTTTTAGCAAGTTTTGGGACGATATTTTTAAAATATTCTAGCACTGAATAGGCATGTACAGATCGCTTCTTGGACCCCAAAATATCGAATTTTCGTGTGTTTTGAGGTTGAATTTGAGATATAAACGGGTACAGAAGATGCATGCACATATCGACTTTGGACACTTAAAATATCGATTTTTAGCATGTTTTGTGCCTATATTATGAAAACATTCTAGCACAGAGTAGGCATGTACAGATCGCTTCTGGGACCCAAAAATATCGAATTTTCGGGTGTTTTGAGGTTGAATTTGGGATATAAACGGGAGCAGAAGATGCATCCACATTTTGACTTTGGGCACCTAAAATATCGATTTTCAGCATGTTTTGGGCCTGTATCTAAGTAGGCATGTACAGATCGCTTATGGGACCCCAAAATATCGAATTTTTGGGTGTTTAGAGCCTCAATTTGAGATATAAACGGGTACAGAAGATGCATGCACATATTGACTTTGGGCACCTAAAATATCGATTTTCAGCATGTTTTGGGCCTTGATGTAAAAAGTTATACACATCAAACCATTTTGTAGGCTTTAATCAACATAAAACATCTTCATACTGTAAAAGATACAAAGCCAAACCTTAACACGTGAACATCAATAACATAATAACAAAATAACACAAAACACCATTATAAGAAAACCCACAATACTACCAAGTCTATACACAGTACACACCTGTCAGAACTGACGATGAGTGAGGAGTGGAACACCCCAACTCCGACAACTCTCAGGTCAACTCCTAAAACAGTGTTGCCAAACTCACATACAACAGCCAGTGATTCACAGAGAGCAGTTTGTCATATCAACATAGTTAATGGTTTATAGAAAGTAGTTTATCATCACATTCACCCCCTCTTACAAAAACTCTGCACCTATTTCCTCAAACTTAGTGAGAGGCCGCCTTAGCACGCCTCAAAACGAATAGGAGGGCGCCTGACACGGGTAGATCGTCTTGGTGCCGGGACATCCTCACTAGTTTCATGTTGAGGGGGAGAAGATGGACTTTGCTCGAGACTCGAAACCTCCACTCCCACTTGAGCAGGTCCAGGGGCATATTCCTGAGTCACCCCTGTAGATTCTGGAAACAGAGTCATATGATTATCAACTTCCTGGTTTAGCTGAACACAAGGAGGTTCACTACCGACTGGGGCTAAATGTCTAATAGATACGGTATCTTCCTTGCCATTTGGATACATAATATGAGCGTACTGAGGATTGGAATGTAAAAGCTCAACTTCGTCAACTAGAGGTTCAGTCTTGCTCATGCGGACATGACGCTTCAGGAGAACTGGGCCAGGACCGCATAACCAAGAAGGAACAGAGGTACCTGTAGAGGAGCGGCGAGCATAGTTAAATAACCTTTCGTGAGGAGTAGCATTGGTAGTTGTACATAGTAACGAGCGGATTGAGTGAAGGGCATCATGAAGGACAACCTGCCAGTACTTGGTCTGCAGGCCACGGGACTTCAAAGCAGCGGTGATAGCCTTCCAGATTGTGCCATTAGTCCGTTCCACTTGCCCATTACCTTGAGGGTTGTAACTCGTAGTCCTACTACTGGCGATTCCTTTACTTGCCAGGAATCCCTGCAGTTCTCTGCTCATGAATGACGTCCCCCTGTCTGAATGAATATAAGCTGGCATACCAAAAATAGAAAAAAGCTGATAAAGACAACTTATCACGGTCGATGCAGTCATACCAGAGCATGGAAATACAAAAGGAAATCTTGAGTACTCGTCTACAATGTTTAAAAAATACTGATTTTTATCTGTACTGGGGAGAGGTCCTTTAAAATCAATATTAAGACGCTCAAATGGTTGAGTAGCCTTAACAAGATGGGCTTTTTCAGGTTGATGAAATTTAGGTTTAATCTCAGCACACACTTTACATGAATTAATGACCTGTCTGATGTCTTCTACTGAGTAAGGGAGATTCTTAGATCTGACAAAATGAAGCATCCGGGTAATACCAGGGTGACACAAACCGTTATGAAGGGCAGACAGCGACCTCTGGTCATTGCATGTCATTCCACAGTAGGATCTGGAAATTATGTCAGGAGTAATGTTGTCTCTGCCAGGTCTATACACAATATCATAATCATAGCAAGATAAGTCCATTCTCCACCTTAATATTTTGTCGTTTTTAATCTTGCTGTTGTGATGTTTATCAAACATGTAAGTCACAGAGCGTTGATCAGTTCTTAAGTAAAATGCCTACCAGTCAAATAATGCCTCCAGTGACGTACACTTTCAATAATAGCCTGAGCCTCCTTTTCAACAGCAGCATGACGCCTCTCAGGTCCTTGGAGTGTACGCGAAAAGAAGGCAACAGGACGTCCAGCCTGAGTGAGGACGGCTGCTATGGCAGAGTCAAAGGCATCTGTTTCTACTTCAAATGGCACCGCTTCATCAATAGCCTTAACCACTGAGGATTCGATATCATTCCTGAGTTGATGAAATGCTTCTTCTGCCTCTTTCGTCACCGGACATGTAGTAGTGGCACTTAGTGGACGAATTTTGCCTGAGTAGTTGTATATCCATCGTGAATAGTAAGCAAAAAGGCCGAGAGCGCGGCGCAGGGACTTCATATCACACGGCACAGGTAAATCTTGAATTGGTTTGAGTCGTTCTGGATCCGGACGTACTGTTCCGTCCTCCACTACGTAACCGAGAATGCTGAGTTTTCGTGTGGAAAAAGTGCACTTTCCTTCATTATAACTTACATTCCTTCCCCCGGCAGCTTCAATGAATTTTCTGAGATTTTCATCATGTTCTTCTTGCGTCATTCCACAAATGGTGACATCGTCCAGGTAGGCGAAGGTGCCAGAAAGTCCTTCCTCTTTGATGAGTGAATTAATAATTCTTTGAAAACACGCTACTCCGTTGGTGACCCCAAAAGGGATACGAGTAAATTGGTACAGTTTACCACACGCTTCAAAAGCAGTGTATGGCTTATCCTCTTCCTTAATTGCAACTTGATGATAGGCACTACGGAGATCGATAGTGCTAAAAACACGGTATTGAGCAATTTTATTCACTGTTGCATCAATGCGAGGCAATGGATAAGCATCGAGTTGCGTAAACTTGTTAATAGTTTCAGAGTAGTCTATGGCTAGTCTTTTCTTGCGGGATTCATTCTTGACAACGACAACTTGAGCTCGCCACGGGGAGTTACTTTGTTCAATTATTCCTTCCTGAAGTAGTCTTTGTACTTCTTTATAAATAAAGTCACGATCATCAAAGGAATACCGACGGGATTTGGCTGCAACAGGATGACAGTCAGCCGTCAAGTTAGCAAATAATTCAGGAGGATTAACTTTTAGCACACCTAGTCCACAGATAACAAGAGGGGGCAAAGTTCCATCATACGTTAACGTAACACTGCTATGTAATTTCTGGAAATCTTGGCCTAGAATTACGTCTGAACAGAGTTGTGGGAGCACAGTTAGACGCACATTTTCATAGTCCCTGCCGTTCACTTTGATATTAACAGTGCACAGACCAGTAGCTTTAGCCGAGAAGGAAGTAGAGGCCAATGTTACAGCACTTTGTGATTGTTGCACAGCTAAGTTGAGTTGCTTCACTAGATCTGGATGAATAAAACTCCCAGAGCTACCACTGTCAATAAGACCTTCTATTTCTGTTCCATTCACTAAAATACCAACGACAGCCTTTGACAAAACACCAGGAGCAGCTGCTGAAGTTATGGTGGCCAGAGTAGCACGATCACTAAAAGTCACAGAAGCACTAGCACTTGGACTTCGACACACTTTAGAGAAGTGACCCATTTTCTGACATTTATGACACACCGCTGTACGAGCAGGACACTTAGAGCGTGGATGACATGACTGGCCACAAAAATAACATTTAGCACTCGCGGCTGACACCACAGGAGGGGATTCTGGTTTCATTTCACATTTCAGTTCACAGTCATCATTTTCATGGGCTGCACTTAATAGACGGGGATATACAGCACTATTACCGCTATAAGACTCTGAATCTTTCTGTGCCGACTCGAGAGCCCGTGCCTGGTCAAACATGGTAGCCAGATCGAGAGTCTTGTTTTCCAGTAAGCGCTGCCTGATCAGTGGAGACTGCAGGCCACTAATAAAAGCATCCCTGATGAACTCCTCACAATGCTGAATTGCAGTTACAGCTTTAAAGTTACAGTCTTTACTCAACACGTTAAGGGTTCTGAAATACTCGTCCAAAGTCTCACCTGATTGTTGGCGGCGGGTAGCAAGACGATGACGAGCAAACACTTCATTAGTAGGTTTCACAAACATGGCTTGTAAGGTATCTATGGCATTATTGTAGGAAGCACTCTCCGATATATTTTCATAAATTCTAGGAGACACAAAATTGATGAGGAGGTTGAGCTTATTTATATTTTCACCAGGTATAGCTTCTACGAAGTTGTTGAACGTTTTAAACCAGTGCTTCCACTCCTGTGCTGCCGTCGGTAAACTTGGGTCACAATCCAGGAGGTCCGATTTCATGAAACGCTCCATAGTGAAGTGGCAGGTTCAAACGCCGCCACTATGTTTTATGTTGATTAAATTGATGTAAAAAGTTATACACATCAAACCATTTTGTAGGCTTTAATCAACATAAAACATCTTCATACTGTAAAAGATACAAAGCCAAACCTTAACACGTGAACATCAATAACATAATAACAAAATAACACAAAACACCATTATAAGAAAACCCACAATACTACCAAGTCTATACACAGTACACACCTGTCAGAACTGACGATGAGTGAGGAGTGGAACACCCCAACTCCGACAACTCTCAGGTCAACTCCTAAAACAGTGTTGCCAAACTCACATACAACAGCCAGTGATTCACAGAGAACAGTTTGTCATAACAACATAGTTAATGGTTTATAGAAAGTAGTTTATCATCACAGGCCTGTATGTTGAAAATTCTCGTACACGGAGTAGGCATGTACAGATCGCTTCTGGAACCCCAGAATATCGAAATTTTCGGGTTTTTAACCCTAAATTTGAGATATAAACGGGTACTGAAAATGCATGCACATATCGACTTTTGGGCACCTAAAATATCGATTTTGAGCATGTTTTGGGTCTGTGTCTTTAAAATATTCTAACTAGGAGTAGGCATGTACAGATCGCTTCTAGGACCTAAAAATACCGAATTTTCGGGTATTTTGAGCCTGAATTTGAGATATAAACGGGAACAGAAGATGCACGGACATATCGATTTTGGACACTTAAAATATCGATTTTTAGCATGTTTTGAGCCTATATTTTGAAAACATTCTAGCACAGAGTAAGCATGTACAGATCGCTTCTGGGACGCAAAAATATCGAATTTTCGGGTGTTTGAGGTTGAATTTGGGATATAAACGGGCTCAGAAGATGCATACACATATCGACTTTTGGGCACCTAAAAGATCGATTTTCAGTATGTTTTGGGCCTGTATTTTGAAAATACTCTAACACGGAGTAGGCATGTACAGATCGCTTCTGGGACCCCAAAATATCGAATTTTCGGGTGTTTTGGGCCTGAATTTGAGATATCGACTTTGGGCACCTAAAATATCGATTTTTAGCTAGTTTTGAACCTATTTTTTGAAAATATTCTAGCACTGAGTAAGCATGTACAGATCGCTTCTGGGACCCCAAAATATCGAATTTTCGTGTGTTTTGATGTTAAATTTGAGATATAAACGGGTACAGAAGATGCATGCACATATCGACTTTGGACACTTAAAATATCGATTTTTAGCATGTTTTGTGCCTATATTATGAAAACATTCTAGCACAGAGTAGGCATGTACAGATTACTTCTAGGACGCAAAAATACCGTATTTTAGGGTGTTTTGAGCCTGAGTTTGAGATATAAACGGGTACAGAAGATGCATGCACATATCGACTTTGGACACTTAAAATATCGATTTTTAGCATGTTTTAGGCCTATATTTTGAAAACATTCTAGCACTGAGTAGGCATGTACAGATCACTTCTGGGGCCCAAAAATATCGATTATTCGAGTGTTTTGAGGTTGAATTTGTGATATAAACGGGTGCAGAAGATGCATACACATATTGACTTTGGGCACCTAAAATATCGATTGTTAGCATGTTTTGGGCCTGTATTTTGAAATACTCTAACACAGAGTAGGCATGTACAGATCACTTCTGGGACCTCAAAATATCGAATTTTCGGGTGTTTTGAGCCTGAATTTGAGATATAAACGGGTACTGAAGATGCATGCACATATCGACTTTTGGACACCTAAAATATCGATTTTGAGCAAGTTATGGGTCTGTATCTTGAAAACATTCCAACTAGGATTTAGGCATGTACAGATCGCTTTTAGGACCCAAAAATACCGAATTTTCGGGTGTTTTTAGCCTGAATTTGAGATATAAACGGGTACAGAAGATGCATGCACATATCGACTTTGGACACTTAAAATATCGATTTTTAGCATGTTTTGTGCCTATATTAAGAAAACATTCTAGGACAGAGTAGGCATGTACAGATCGCTTCTGGGACCCAAAAATATCGAATTTTCGGGTGTTTTGAGGTTGAATTTGGGATATAAACGGGCGCAGAAGATGCATCCACATTTTGACTTTGGTCACCTAAAATATCGATTTTCAGCATGTTTTGGGCCTGTTTCTGAGTAGGCATGTACAGACCGCTTTTGGGACCACAAACTATCAAATTTTTTGGTGTTTAGAGCCTCAATTTGAGATATAAACGGGTACAGAAGATTCATGTACATATCGACTTGCGGGCACCTAAAAGATCGATTTTCAGTATGTTTTGGGCCTGTATTTGGAAAATACTCTAACACGGAGTCGGCATGTACAAATTGCTTTTGGGACCCCAAAATATCGAATTTTCGGGTGTTTTGGGCCTGAATTTGAGATATCGACTTTGGACACCTAAGATATCGATTTTTAGCATGTTTTGGGCCTATATTTTGAAAATATTCTAGCACTGAGTAGGCATGAACAGATCGCTTCTGGGACCCCAAAATATCGAATTTTCGTGTGTTTTGAGGTTGAATTTGAGATATAAACGGGTAAAGAAGATGCATGCACATATTGACTTTGGGCACCTAAAATATCGATTTTGAGCATGTTTTAGGGATGTATGTTGAAAATACTCTAACACGGAGTAGGCATGTACAGATCGCTTCTGGAACCCCAAAATATCGAAATTTTCGGGTTTTTTAACCCTGAATTTGAGATATTAACAGGTACTGAAGATGCATGCACATATCGACTTTGGACACTTAAAATATTGATTTTTAGCAAGTTTTGAGCCAATATTATGAAAAATTTCTAGCACTGAGTAGGCATGTACAGATCGCTTCTGGCACCCCAAAATATCGAATTTTTATGTGTTTTGAGGTTGAATTTGAGATATAAACGAGTACAGAAGATGCATGCACATATTGACTTTGGGCACCTAAAATATCGATTTTCAGCATGTTTTGGGCCTGTATGTTGAAAATACTTTAACACGGAGTAGGTATGTATAGATCGCTTCTGGGACCCAAAAATATCGAATTTTCGGGTGTTCTGAGGTTTAATTTGTGATATTAACGGTTGCAGAAGATGCATACACATATTGACTTTTGGGCACCTAATATATCGATGTTCAGCATGTTTTGGGCCTGTATCTGAATAGGCATGTACAGATCGCTTCTTAGACCTCAAAATATCGAATTTTCGGGTGTTTGTAGCCTGAGTTTGAGATATAAACGGGTACTGAAGATGCATGAACATATCGACTTTTTGGCACCTAAAATATCGATTTTGAGCATGATTTGGGTCTGTATCTTGAAAACATTCTAACTAGGAGTAGGCATGTACAGATCGCTTGTAGGACCCCAAAATACCGAATTTTCAGGTGTTTTAATCCCGAATTTGAGATATAAACGGGTACAGAAGATGCATGCACATATCGACTTTGGACACTTAAAATATTGATTTTTAGCAAGTTTTGAGCCAATATTATGAAAACATTCTAGCACTGAGTAGGCATGTACAGATCGCTTCTGGGACCCCAAAATATCTAATTTTCGTGTGTTTTAAGGTAAATTTGAGATATAAACGGGTACAGAAGATGCATGCACATATCGACTTTGGACACTTAAAATATCGATTTTTAGCATGTTTTCAGCCGTTTTTTTTTAAACATTCTAGCACTGTGTAGGCATGTACAGATTGCTTCTGGGACCCAAAAATACCGAATTTTCAGGTGTTTTGATCCCGGATTAGAGATATAAACGGGTATAGAAGATGCATGCACATATCGACTTTGGACACTTAAAATATTGATTTTTAGCAATTTTTGAGCCTATATTATGAAAACATTCTAGCACTGAGTAGGCATGTACAGATTGCTTCTGGGACCCAAAAATACCGAATTTTCGGGTATTTTGTGATTGAATTTGAGATATAAACGGGTACAGAAGATACATGCACATATTGACTTTGGGCACCTAAAATATCGATTTTCAGCATGTTTTGGGCCTGTAAGTTGAAAATAATCTAACACGGAGTAGGTATGTATAGATCGCTTCTGGGACCCAAAAATATTGAATTTTCGGGTGTTTTTAGGTTTAATTTGTAATATTACGGTTGCAGAAGATGCATATACATATTGACTTTGGGCACCTAATATATCGATTTTCAGCATGTTTTGGGCCTGTATCTGAATAGGCATGTACAGATCGCTTCTGGGACCTCAAAATATCGAATTTTCGGGTGTTTGTAGCCTGAATTTGAGATATAAACGGGTACTGAAGATGCATGAACATATCGACTTTTTGGCACCTAAAATATCGATTTTGAGCATGATTTGGGTCTGTATCTTGAAAACATTCTAAATATGAGTAGGCATGTAGAGATACCTTCTGGGACCTCTAAATATCGAATTTTCGGGTGTTTTGGGACTGAATTTGAGATATCGATTTTTTGGCACCTAAAATGTCGATTTTTAGCATGTTTTTAGCCTATATTTTGAAAATATTCTAGCACTGTGTAGGCATGTACAAATTGCTTCTGGGACCCCAAAATATTGAATTTTCGGGTGTTTTGAGCCTGAATTTGAGATATAAACGGGTACAGAAGATACATGCACATATTGACTTTGGGCATCTAAAATATCGATTTTCAGCATGTTTTGGGCCTGAATTTTGAAAATACTCTAACACGGAGTAGGCATGTACAGATCGCTTCTGGGACCCCAAAATATCGAATTATCGGGTGTTTAAGGCCAGAATTTGAGATAGAAACGGGTACTGAAGATGCATGCACATATCGACTTTTGGGCACCTAAAAGATCGATTTTCAGTATGTTTTAGGCCTGTATTTTGAAAATACTCTAACACGTAGTAGGCATGCACAGATACCTTCTGGGACCCCTAAATATCGAATTTTCGGGTGTTTTGGGACTGAATTTGATATATCGATTTTTTGGCACCTAAAATGTCGATTTTTAGCATGTTTTTAGCCTATATTTTGAAAATATTCTAGCACTGTGTAGGCATGTACAGATTGCTTCTGGGACCCCAAAATATTGAATTTTCGGGTGTTTTGAGCCTGAATTTGAGATATAAACGGGTACAGAAGATACATGCACATATTGACTTTGGGCATCTAAAATATCGATTTTCAGCATGTTTTGGGCCTGTATTTTGAAAATACTCTAACACGGAGTAGGCATGTACAGATTGCTTCTGGGACCCCAAAATATTGAATTTTCGGGTGTTTTGAGCTTGAATTTGAGATATAAACGGGTACTGAAGATGCATGCACATATCGACTTTTGTGCACCTAAAAGATCGATTTTCAGTATGTTTTGAGCATGTATTTTGAAAATACTCTAACACGGAGTAGGCATGTACAGATCGCTTCTGGGACCCCTAAATATCGAATTTTCGGGTGTTTTGGGACTGAATTCGAGATATCGACTTTTTGGCACCTAAAAGATCGATTTTTAGCATGTTTTTAGCCTATATTTTGAAAATATTCTAGCACTGAGTAGGCATGTACAGATTGCTTCTGGGACCCCAAAATATTGAATTTTTGGGTGTTTTGAGCCTGAATTTGAGATATAAACGGGTACAGAAAATACATGCACATATTGACTTTGGGCACCAAAAATATCGATTTTCAGCATGTTTTGGGCCTGAATTTTGAAAATACTCTAACACGGAGTAGGCATGTACAGATCGCTTCTGGGACCCCAAAATATCGAATTTTCGGGTGTTTAGGGCCAGAATTTGAGATATAAACGGGTACAGAAGATGCATGCACATATCGACTTTTGGGCACCTAAAAGATCGATTTTCAGTATGTTTTTGGCCTGTATTTTGAAAATACTCTAACACGGAGTAGGCATGGACAGATACCTTCTGGGACCTTTAAATATCGAATTTTCGGGTGTTTTGGGACTGAATTTGAGATATCGATTTTTTGGCATCTAAAATGTCGATTTTTAGCATGTTTTTAGCCTATATTTTGAAAATATTCTAGCACTGTGTAGGCATGTACAGATTGCTTCTGGGACCCCAAAATATTGAATTTTCGGGTGTTTTGAGCCTGAATTTGAGATATAAACGGGTACAGAAGATACATGCACATATCGACTTTTGTGCATCTAAAATATCGATTTTCAGCATGTTTTGGGCCTGTATTTTGAAAATACTCTAACACTGAGTAGGCATGTACAGATCGCTTCTGGGACCCCTAAATATCGAATTTTCGGGTGTTTTGGGACTGAATTTGAGATATCGACTTTTTGGCACCTAACAGATCGATTTTTAGCATGTTTTTAGCCTATATTTTGAAAATATTCTAGCACTGAGTAGGCATGTACAGATTGCTTCTGGGACCCCAAAATATTGAATTTTCGGGTGTTTTGAGCCTGAATTTGAGATATAAACGGGTACAGAAGATACATGCACATATTGACTTTGGGCACCAAAAATATCGTTTTTTAGCATGTTTTGGGCCTGAATTTTGAAAATACTCTAACACGGAGTAGTCATGTACAGATCGCTTCTGGGACCCCAAAATATCGAATTTTCTGTTCTTTAGGGCCAGAATTTGAGATATAAACGAGTACAGAAGATGCATGCACATATCGACTTTTGGGCACCTAAAAGATCGATTTTCAGTATGTTTTTGGCCTGTATTTTGAAAATACTCTAACACGGAGTAGTCATGTACAGATACCTTCTGGGACCTCTAAATATCGAATTTTCGGGTGTTATGGGTCTGAATTTGAGATATCGATTTTTTGGCACCTATAATATCGATTTTTAAAATGTTTTTAGCCTATATTTTGTAAATATTCTAGCACTGAGTAGGCATGTACAGATTGCTTCTGGGACCCCAAAATATTGAATTTTCGGGTGTTTTGAGCCTGAATTTGAGATATAAACGGGTACAGAAGATGCATGCACATATTGACTTTGGGCATCTAAAATATCGATTTTCAGCATGTTTTGGGCCTGTATTTTGAAAATACTCTAACACGGAGTAGGCATGTACAGATTGCTTCTGGGACCCCAAAATATTGAATTTTCGGGTGTTTTGAGCTTGAATTTGAGATATAAACGGGTACTGAAGATGTATGCACATATCGACTTTTGTGCACCTAAAAGATCGATTTTCAGTATGTTTTGAGCATGTATTTTGAAAATACTCTAACACGGAGTAGGCATGTACAGATCGCTTCTGGGACCCCTAAATATCGAATTTTCGGGTGTTTTGGGACTGAATTCGAGATATCGACTTTTTGGCACCTAAAAGATCGATTTTTAGCATGTTTTTAGCCTATATTTTGAAAATATTCTAGCACTGAGTAGGCATGTACAGATTGCTTCTGGGACCCCAAAATATTGAATTTTTGGGTGTTTTGAGCCTGAATTTGAGATATAAACGGGTACAGAAAATACATGCACATATTGACTTTGGGCACCAAAAATATCGATTTTCAGCATGTTTTGGGCCTGAATTTTGAAAATACTCTAACACGGAGTAGGCATGTACAGATCGCTTCTGGGACCCCAAAATATCGAATTTTTGGGTGTTTAGGACCAGAATTTGAGATATAAACGGGTACAGAAGATGCATCCACATATCGACTTTTGGGCACCTAAAAGATCGATTTTCAGTATGTTTTTGGCCTGTATTTTGAAAATACTCTAACACGGAGTAGGCATGGACAGATACCTTCTGGGACCTTTAAATATCGAATTTTCGGGTGTTTTGGGACTGAATTTGAGATATCGATTTTTTGGCACCTAAAATGTCGATTTTTAGCATGTTTTTAGCCTATATTTTGAAAATATTCTAGCACTGAGTAGGCATGTACAGATTGCTTCTGGGACCCCAAAATATTGAATTTTTGGGTGTTTTGAGCCTGAATTTGAGATATAAACGGGTTCAGAAAATACATGCACATATTGACTTTGGGCACCAAAAATATCGATTTTCAGCATGTTTTGGGCCTGAATTTTGAAAATACTCTAACACGGAGTAGGCATGTACAGATCGCTTCTGGGACCCCAAAATATCGATTTTTCGGTGTTTAGGACCAGAATTTGAGATATAAACGGGTACAGAAGATGCATCCACATATCGACTTTTGGGCACCTAAAAGATCGATTTTCAGTATGTTTTTGGCCTGTATTTTGAAAATACTCTAACACGGAGTAGGCATGGACAGATACCTTCTGGGACCTTTAAATATCGAATTTTCGGGTGTTTTGGGACTGAATTTGAGATATCGATTTTTTGGCACCTAAAATGTCGATTTTTAGCATGTTTTTAGCCTATATTTTGAAAATATTCTAGCACTGTGTAGGCATGTACAGATTGCTTCTGGGACCCCAAAATATTGAATTTTCGGGTGTTTTGAGCCTGAATTTGAGATATAAACGGGTACAGAAGATACATGCTCATATTGACTTTTGAGCATCTAAAATATCGATTTTCAGCATGTTTTGGGCCTGTATTTTGAAAATACTCTAACACTGAGTAGGCATGTACAGATCGCTTCTGGGACCCCTAAATATCGAATTTTCGGGTGTTTTGGGACTGAATTTGAGATATCGATTTTTTGGCACCTAAAATGTCGATTTTTAGCATGTTTTTGGCCTGTATTTTGAAAATACTCTAACACGGAGTAGTCATGTACAGATACCTTCTGGGACCTCTAAATATCGAATTTTCGGGTGTTATGGGTCTGAATTTGAGATATCGATTTTTTGGCACCTATAATATCGATTTTTAGCATGTTTTTAGCCTATATTTTGAAAATATTCTAGCACTGAGTAGGCATGTACAGATTGCTTCTGGGACCCCAAAATATTGAATTTTCGGGTGTTTTGAGCCTGAATTTGAGATATAAACGGGTACAGAAGATACATGCACATATTGACTTTGGGCACCAAAAATATCGATTTTTAGCATGTTTTGGGCCTGAATTTTGAAAATACTCTAACACGGAGTAGTCATGTACAGATCGCTTCTGGGACCCCAAAATATCGAATTTTCGGGTGTTTAGGGCCAGAATTTGAGATATAAACGAGTACAGAAGATGCATGCACATATCGACTTTTGGGCACCTAAAAGATCGATTTTCAGTATGTTTTTGGCCTGTATTTTGAAAATACTCTAACACGGAGTAGTCATGTACAGATACCTTCTGGGACCTCTAAATATCGAATTTTCGGGTGTTATGGGTCTGAATTTGAGATATCGATTTTTTGGCACCTATAATATCGATTTTTAGCATGTTTTTAGCCTATATTTTGAAAATATTCTAGCACTGAGTAGGCATGTACAGATTAATTCTGGGACCCCAAAATATTGAATTTTCGGGTGTTTTGAGCCTGAATTTGAGATATAAACGGGTACAGAAGATACATGCACATATTGACTTTGGGCACCAAAAATATCGATTTTTAGCATGTTTTGGGCCTGAATTTTGAAAATACTCTAACACGGAGTAGTCATGTACAGATCGCTTCTGGGACCCCAAAATATCGAATTTTCGGGTGTTTAGGGCCAGAATTTGAGATATAAACGAGTACAGAAGATGCATGCACATATCGACTTTTGGGCACCTAAAAGATCGATTTTCAGTATGTTTTTGGCCTGTATTTTGAAAATACTCTAACACGGAGTAGTCATGTACAGATACCTTCTGGGACCTCTAAATATCGAATTTTCGGGTGTTATGGGTCTGAATTTGAGATATCGATTTTTTGGCACCTATAATATCGATTTTTAGCATGTTTTTAGCCTATATTTTGTAAATATTCTAGCACTGAGTAGGCATGTACAGATTGCTTCTGGGACCCCAAAATATTGAATTTTCGGGTGTTTTGAGCCAGAATTTGAGATATAAACGGGTACAGAAGATACATGCACATATTGACTTTCGGCACCAAAAATATCGATTTTCAGCATGTTTTGCGCCTGAATTTTGAAAATACTCTAACACGGAGTAGGCATGTACAGATCGCTTCTGGGACCCCAAAATATCGAATTTGCGGGTGTTTAGGGCCAGAATTTGAGATATAAACGGGTACAGAAGATGCATGAACATATCGACTTTTGGGCACCTAAAAGATCGATTTTCAGTATGCTTTTGGCCTGTATTTTGAAAATACTCTAACACGGAGTAGGCATATACAGATACCTTCTGGGACCTCTAAATATCGAATTTTCGGGTGTTTTGGGACTGAATTTGAGATATCGATTTTTTGGCACCTAACAGATCGATTTTTAGCATGTTTTTAGCCTATATTTTGAAAATATTCTAGCACTGAGTAGGCATGTACAGATTGCTTCTGGGACCCCTAAATATCGAATTTTCGGGTGTTTTGGGACTGAATTTGAGATATCGACTTTTTGGCACCTAACAGATCGATTTTTAGCATGTTTTTAGCCTATATTTTGAAAATATTCTAGCACTGGGTAGGCATGTACAGATTGCTTCTGGGACCCCAAAATATTGAATTTTCGGGTGTTTTGAGCCTGAATTTGAGATATAAACGGGTACAGAAGATACATGCACATATTAACTTTGGGCACCAAAAATATCGATTTTTAGCATGTTTTGGGCCTGAAATTTGAAAATACTCTAACACGGAGTAGTCATGTACAGATCGCTTCTGGGACCCCAAAATATCGAATTTTCGGGTGTTTAGGGCCAGAATTTGAGATATAAACGAGTACAGAAGATGCATGCACATATCGACTTTTGGGCACCTAAAAGATCGATTTTCAGTATGTTTTTGGCCTGTATTTTGAAAATACTCTAACACGGAGTAGTCATGTACAGATACCTTCTGGGACCTCTAAATATCGAATTTTCGGGTGTTATGGGTCTGAATTTGAGATATCGATTTTTTGGCACCTATAATATCGATTTTTAGCATGTTTTTAGCCTATATTTTGTAAATATTCTAGCACTGAGTAGGCATGTACAGATTGCTTCTGGGACCCCAAAATATTGAATTTTCGGGTGTTTTGAGCCAGAATTTGAGATATAAACGGGTACAGAAGATACATGCACATATTGACTTTCGGCACCAAAAATATCGATTTTCAGCATGTTTTGCGCCTGAATTTTGAAAATACTCTAACACGGAGTAGGCATGTACAGATCGCTTCTGGGACCCCAAAATATCGAATTTTCGGGTGTTTAGGGCCAGAATTTGAGATATAAACGGGTACAGAAGATGCATGAACATATCGACTTTTGGGCACCTAAAAGATCGATTTTCAGTATGCTTTTGGCCTGTATTTTGAAAATACTCTAACACGGAGTAGGCATATACAGATACCTTCTGGGACCTCTAAATATCGAATTTTCGGGTGTTTTGGGACTGAATTTGAGATATCGATTTTTTGGCACCTAACAGATCGATTTTTAGCATGTTTTTAGCCTATATTTTGAAAATATTCTAGCACTGAGTAGGCATGTACAGATTGCTTCTGGGACCCCTAAATATCGAATTTTCGGGTGTTTTGGGACTGAATTTGAGATATCGACTTTTTGGCACCTAACAGATCGATTTTTAGCATGTTTTTAGCCTATATTTTGAAAATATTCTAGCACTGGGTAGGCATGTACAGATTGCTTCTGGGACCCCAAAATATTGAATTTTCGGGTGTTTTGAGCCTGAATTTGAGATATAAACGGGTACAGAAGATACATGCACATATTAACTTTGGGCACCAAAAATATCGATTTTTAGCATGTTTTGGGCCTGAAATTTGAAAATACTCTAACACGGAGTAGTCATGTACAGATCGCTTCTGGGACCCCAAAATATCGAATTTTCGGGTGTTTAGGGCCAGAATTTGAGATATAAACGAGTACAGAAGATGCATGCACATATCGACTTTTGGGCACCTAAAAGATCGATTTTCAGTATGTTTTTGGCCTGTATTTTGAAAATACTCTAACACGGAGTAGTCATGTACAGATACCTTCTGGGACCTCTAAATATCGAATTTTCGGGTGTTATGGGTCTGAATTTGAGATATCGATTTTTTGGCACCTATAATATCGATTTTTAGCATGTTTTTAGCCTATATTTTGTAAATATTCTAGCACTGAGTAGGCATGTACAGATTGCTTCTGGGACCCCAAAATATTGAATTTTCGGGTGTTTTGAGCCTGAATTTGAGATATAAACGGGTACAGAAGATACATGCACATATTGACTTTGGGCACCAAAAATATCGATTTTCAGCATGTTTTGGGCCTGAATTTTGAAAATACTCTAACACGGAGTAGGCATGTACAGATCGCTTCTGGGACCCCAAAATATCGAATTTTCGGGTGTTTAGGGCCAGAATTTGAGATATAAACGGGTACAGAAGATGCATGCACATATCGACTTTTGGGCACCTAAAAGATCGATTTTCAGTATGATTTTGGCCTGTATTTTGAAAATACTCTAACACGGAGTAGGCATATACAGATACCTTCTGGGACCTCTAAATATCGAATTTTCGGGTGTTTTGGGACTGAATTTGAGATATCGATTTTTTGGCACCTAAAATGTCGATTTTTAGCATGTTTTTAGCCTATATTTTGAAAATATTCTAGCACTGTGTAGGCATGTACAGATTGCTTCTGGGACCCCAAAATATTGAATTTTCGGGTGTTTTGAGCCTGAATTTGAGATATAAACGGGTACAGAAGATACATGCACATATTGACTTTTGTGCATCTAAAATATCGATTTTCAGCATGTTTTGGGCCTGTATTTTGAAAATACTCTAACACGGAGTAGGCATGTACAGATTGCTTCTGGGACCCCAAAATATTGAATTTTCGGGTGTTTTGAGCTTGAATTTGAGATATAAACGGGTACTGAAGATGCATGCACATATCGACTTTTGTGCACCTAAAAGATCGATTTTCAGTATGTTTTGAGCATGTATTTTGAAAATACTCTAACACGGAGTAGGCATGTACAGATCGCTTCTGGGACCCCTAAATATCGAATTTTCGGGTGTTTTGGGACTGAATTCGAGATATCGACTTTTTGGCACCTAAAAGATCGATTTTTAGCATGTTTTTAGCCTATATTTTGAAAATATTCTAGCACTGAGTAGGCATGTACAGATTGCTTCTGGGACCCCAAAATATTGAATTTTTGGGTGTTTTGAGCCTGAATTTGAGATATAAACGGGTACAGAAAATACATGTACATATTGACTTTGGGCACCAAAAATATCGATTTTCAGCATGTTTTGGGCCTGAATTTTGAAAATACTCTAACACGGAGTAGGCATGTACAGATCGCTTCTGGGACCCCAAAATATCGAATTTTCGGGTGTTTAGGGCCAGAATTTGAGATATAAACGGGTACAGAAGATGCATGCACATATCGACTTTTGGGCACCTAAAAGATCGATTTTCAGTATGTTTTTGGCCTGTATTTTGAAAATACTCTAACACGGAGTAGGCATGCACAGATACCTTCTGGGACCTCTAAATATCGAATTTTAGGGTGTTTTGGGACTGAATTTGAGATATCGATTTTTTGGCACCTAAAATGTAGATTTTTAGCATGTTTTTAGCCTATATTTTGAAAATATTCTAGCACTGTGTAGGCATGTACAGATTGCTTCTAGGACCCCAAAATATTGAATTTTCGGGTATTTTGAGCCAGAATTTGAGATATAAACGGGTACAGAAGATACATGCACATATCGACTTTTGTGCATCTAAAATATCGATTTTCAGCATGTATTGGGCCTGTATTTTGAAAATACTCTAACACTGAGTAGGCATGTACAGATCGCTTCTGGGACCCCTAAATATCGAATTTTCGGGTGTTTTGGGACTGAATTTGAGATATCGACTTTTTGGCACCTAACAGATCGATTTTTAGCATGTTTTTAGCCTATATTTTGAAAATATTCTAGCACTGAGTAGGCATGTACAGATTGCTTCTGGGACCCCAAAATATTGAATTTTCGGGTGTTTTGAGCTTGAATTTGAGATATAAACGGGTACTGAAGATGCATGCACATATCGACTTTTGTGCACCTAAAAGATCGATTTTCAGTATGTTTTGAGCATGTATTTTGAAAATACTCTAACACGGAGTAGGCATGTACAGATCGCTTCTGGGACCCCTAAATATCGAATTTTCGGGTGTTTTGGGACTGAATTCGAGATATCGACTTTTTGGCACCTAAAAGATCGATTTTTAGCATGTTTTTAGCCTATATTTTGAAAATATTCTAGCACTGAGTAGGCATGTACAGATTGCTTCTGGGACCCCAAAATATTGAATTTTTGGGTGTTTTGAGCCTGAATTTGAGATATAAACGGGTACAGAAAATACATGTACATATTGACTTTGGGCACCAAAAATATCGATTTTCAGCATGTTTTGGGCCTGAATTTTGAAAATACTCTAACACGGAGTAGGCATGTACAGATCGCTTCTGGGACCCCAAAATATCGAATTTTCGGGTGTTTAGGGCCAGAATTTGAGATATAAACGGGTACAGAAGATGCATGCACATATCGACTTTTGGGCACCTAAAAGATCGATTTTCAGTATGTTTTTGGCCTGTATTTTGAAAATACTCTAACACGGAGTAGGCATGCACAGATACCTTCTGGGACCTCTAAATATCGAATTTTAGGGTGTTTTGGGACTGAATTTGAGATATCGATTTTTTGGCACCTAAAATGTAGATTTTTAGCATGTTTTTAGCCTATATTTTGAAAATATTCTAGCACTGTGTAGGCATGTACAGATTGCTTCTAGGACCCCAAAATATTGAATTTTCGGGTATTTTGAGCCAGAATTTGAGATATAAACGGGTACAGAAGATACATGCACATATCGACTTTTGTGCATCTAAAATATCGATTTTCAGCATGTTTTGGGCCTGTATTTTGAAAATACTCTAACACTGAGTAGGCATGTACAGATCGCTTCTGGGACCCCTAAATATCGAATTTTCGGGTGTTTTGGGACTGAATTTGAGATATCGACTTTTTGGCACCTAACAGATCGATTTTTAGCATGTTTTTAGCCTATATTTTGAAAATATTCTAGCACTGAGTAGGCATGTACAGATTGCTTCTGGGACCCCAAAATATTGAATTTTCGGGTGTTTTGAGCCTGAATTTGAGATATAAACGGGTACAGAAGATACATGCACATATTGACTTTGGGCACCAAAAATATCGATTTTTAGCATGTTTTGGGCCTGAATTTTGAAAATACTCTAACACGGAGTAGTCATGTACAGATCGCTTCTGGGACCCCAAAATATCGAATTTTCGGGTGTTTAGGGCCAGAATTTGAGATATAAACGAGTACAGAAGATGCATGCACATATCGACTTTTGGGCACCTAAAAGATCGATTTTCAGTATGTTTTTGGCCTGTATTTTGAAAATACTCTAACACGGAGTAGTCATGTACAGATACCTTCTGGGACCTCTAAATATCGAATTTTCGGGTGTTATGGGTCTGAATTTGAGATATCGATTTTTTGGCACCTATAATATCGATTTTTAGCATGTTTTTAGCCTATATTTTGTAAATATTCTAGCACTGAGTAGGCATGTGCAGATTTCAACTTGGACCCCAAAATATTGAATTTTCGGGTGTTTTGAGCCTGAATTTGAGATATAAACGGGTACATAAGATACATGCACATATTGACTTTCGGCACCAAAAATATCGAATTTCAGCATGTTTTGGGCCTGAATTTTGAAAATACTCTAACACGGAGTAGGCATGTACAGATCGCTTCTGGGACCCCAAAATATCGAATTTTCGGGTGTTTAGGGCCAGAATTTGAGATATAAACGGGTACAGAAGATGCATGCACATATCGACTTTTGGGCACCTAAAAGATCGATTTTCAGTATGCTTTTGGCCTGTATTTTGAAAATACTCTAACACGGAGTAGGCATATACAGATACCTTCTGGGACCTCTAAATATCGAATTTTCGGGTGTTTTGGGACTGAATTTGAGATATCGATTTTTTGGCACCTAAAATGTCGATTTTTATCATGTTTTTAGCCTATATTTTGAAAATATTCTAGCACAGTGTAGGCATGTACAGATTGCTTCTGGAATCCCAAAATATTGAATTTTCGGGTGTTTTGAGCCTGAATTTGAGATATAAACGGGTACTGAAGATGCATGCACATATCGACTTTTGGGCACCTAAAAGATCGATTTTCAGTATGTTTTGAGCATGTATTTTGAAAATACTCTAACACGGAGTAGGCATGTACAGATCGCTTCTGGGACCCCTAAATATTGAATTTTCGGGTGTTTTGGGACTGAATTTGAGATATCGACTTTTTGGCACCTAAAAGATCGATTTTTAGCATGTTTTTAGCCTATATTTTGAAAATATTCTAGCACTGAGTAGGCATGTACAGATTGCTTCTGGGACCCCAAAATATTGAATTTTCGGGTGTTTTGAGCCTGAATTTGAGATATAAACGGGTACAGAAGATACATGCACATATTGACTTTGGGCACCAAAAATATCGATTTTCAGCATGTTTTGGGCCTGAATTTTGAAAATACTCTAACACGGAGTAGGCATGTACAGATCGCTTCTGGGACCCCAAAATATCGAATTGTCGGGTGTTTTGGGACTGAATTTGAGATATCGACTTTTTGGCACCTAAAAGATCGATTTTTAGCATGTTTTTAGCCAATATTTTGAAAATATTCTAGCACTGTGTAGGCATGTACAGATTACTTCTGGGACCCCAAAATATCGAATTTTCGGGTGTTTAGGGCCAGAATTTGAGATATCGATTTTTTGGCACCTAAAATGTCGATTTTTAGCATGTTTTTAGCCTATATTTTGAAAATATTCTAGCACTGTGTAGGCATGTACAGATTGCTTCTGGGACCCCAAAATATTGAATTTTCGGGTGTTTTGAGCCTGAATTTGAGATATAAACGGGTACTGAAGATGCATGCACATATCGACTTTTGGGCACCTAAAAGATCGATTTTCAGTATGTTTTTGGCCTGTATTTTGAAAATACTCTAACACGGAGTAGGCATGTACAGATACCTTCTGGGACCTCTAAATATCGAATTTTCGGGTGTTTTGGGACTGAATTTGAGATATCGATTTTTTGGCACCTAAAATGTCGATTTTTAGCATGTTTTTAGCCTATATTTTGAAAATATTCTAGCACTGTGTAGGCATGTACAGATTGCTTCTGGAACCCCAAAATATTGAATTTTCGGGTGTTTTGAGCCTGAATTTGAGATATAAACGGGTACAGAAGATACATGCACATATCGACTTTTGTGCACCTAAAAGATCGATTTTCAGTATGTTTTGAGCATGTATTTTGAAAATACTCTAACACGGAGTAGGCATGTACAGATCGCTTCTGGGACCCCAAAATATCGAATTTTCGGGTGTTTTGAGCCTGAATTTGAGATATAAACGGGTACTGAAGATGCATGCACATATCGACTTTTGTGCACCTAAAAGATCGATTTTCAGTATGTTCTGAGCATGTATTTTGAAAATACTCTAACACGGAGTAGGCATGTACAGATCGCTTCTGGGACCCCTAAATATCGAATTTTCGGGTGTTTTGGGAATGAATTTGAGATATCGACTTTTTGGCACCTAAAAGATCGATTTTTAGCATGGTTTTAGCCTATATTTTGAAAATACTCTAACACGGAGTAGGCATGTACAGATCGCTTCTGGGACCCCAAAATATCGAATTTTCGGGTGTTTTGAGCCTGAATTTGAGATAAAAACGGGTACTGAAGATGCATGCACATATCGACTTTGGTGCACCTAAAAGATCGATTTTCAGCATGTTTTGGGCCTGAATTTTGAAAATACTCTAACACGGAGTAGGCATGTACAGATCGCTTCTGGGACCCCAAAATATCGAATTTTCGGGTGTTTAGGGCCAGAATTTGAGATATAAACGGGTACAGAAGATGCATGCACATATCGACTTTTGGGCACCTAAAACATCGATTTTGAGCATGTTTTTGGCCTGTATTTTGAAAATACTCTAACACGGACTAGGCATGTACAGATACCTTCTGGGACCTCTAAATATCGAATTTTCGGGTGTTTTTGGACTAAATTTGAGATATCGATTTTTTGGCACCTAAAATGTCGATTTTTAGCATGTTTTAAGCCTATATTTTGAAAATATTCTAGCACTGAGTAGGCATGTACAGATTGCTTCTGGGACCCCAAAATATTGAATTTTCGGGTGTTTTGAGCCTGAATTTGAGATATAAACGGGTACAGAAGATACATGCACATATTGACTTTGGGCACCAAAAATATCGATTTTCAGCATGTTTTGGGCCTGAATTTTGAAAATACTCTAACACGGAGTAGGCATGTACAGATCGCTTCTGGGACCCCAAAATATCGAATTTTCGGGTGTTTAGGCCAGAATTTGAGATATAAACGGGTACAGAAGATGCATGCACATGTCGACTTTTGGGCTCCTAAAAGATCGATTTTCAGTATGTTTTTGGCCTGTATTTTGAAAATACTCTAACACGGAGTAGGCATGTATAGATACCTTCTGGGACCTCTAAATATCGAATTTTCGGGTGTTTTGGGACTGAATTTGAGATATTGATTTTTTGGCACCTAAAATGTCGATTTTTAGCATGTTTTTAGCCTATATTTTGAAAATATTCTAGCACTGTAGGCATGTACAGATTGCTTCTGGGACCCCAAAATATTGAATTTTCGGGTGTTTTGAGCCTGAATTTGAGATATAAACGGGTACTGAAGATGCATGCACATATCGACTTTTGTGCACCTAAAAGATCGATTTTCAGTATGTTTTGAGCATGTATTTTGAAAATACTCTAACACGGAGTAGGCATGTACAGATCGCTTCTGGGACCCCTAAACATCGAATTTTCGGGTGTTTTGAGCCTGAATTTGAGATATAAACGGGTACTGAAGATGCATGCACATATCGACTTTTGTGCACCTAAAAGATCGATTTTCAATATGTTTTGAGCATGTATTTTGAAAATATTCTAACACGGAGTAGGCATGTACAGATACCTTCTGGGACCTCTAAATATCGAATTTTCGGGTGTTTTGGGACTGAATTTGAGATATCGATTTTTTGGCACCTAAAATATCGATTTTCAGCATGTTTTTAGCCTATATTTTGAAAATATTCTAGCACTGTGTAGGCATGTACAGATTGCTTCTGGGACCCCAAAATATTGAATTTTCGGGTGTTTTGAGCCTGAATTTGAGATATAAACGGGTACAGAAGATACATGCACATATTGACTTTGGGCATCTAAAATATCGATTTTCAGCATGTTTTGGGCCTGAATTTTGAAAATACTCTAACACGGAGTAGGCATGTACAGATCGCTTCTGGGACCCCAAAATATCGAATTTTCGGGTGTTTAGGGTCAGAATTTGAGATATAAACGGGTACAGAAGATGCATGCACATATCGACTTTTGGGCACCTAAAACATCGATTTTGAGCATGTTTTTGGCCTGTATTTTGAAAATACTCTAACACGGACTAGGCATGTACAGATACCTTCTGGGACCTCTAAATATCGAATTTTCGGGTGTTTTTGGACTGAATTTGAGATATCGATTTTTTGGCACCTAAAATGTCGATTTTTAGCATGTTTTAAGCCTATATTTTGAAAATATTCTAGCACTGAGTAGGCATGTACAGATTGCTTCTGGGACCCAAAAATATCGAATTTTCGGGTGTTTTGAGCCTGAATTTGAGATATAAACGGGTACAGAAGATACATGCACATATTGACTTTGGGCACCAAAAATATCGATTTTCAGCTTGTTTTGGGCATGAATTTTGAAAATACTCTAACATGGAGTAGGCATGTACAGATCGCTTCTGGGACCCCAAAATATCGAATTTTCGGGTGTTTAGGCCAGAATTTGATATATAAACGGGTACAGAAGATGCATGCACATATCGACTTTTGGGCTCCTAAAAGATCGATTTTCAGTATGTTTTTGGCCTGTATTTTGAAAATACTCTAACACGGAGTAGGCATGTATAGATACCTTCTGGGACCTCTAAATATCGAATTTTCGGGTGTTTTGGGACTGAATTTGAGATATTGATTTTTTGGCACCTAAAATGTCGATTTTTAGCATGTTTTTAGCCTATATTTTGAAAATATTCTAGCACTGTAGGCATGTACAGATTGCTTCTGGGACCCCAAAATATTGAATTTTCGGGTGTTTTGAGCCTGAATTTGAGATATAAACGGGTACTGAAGATGCATGCACATATCGACTTTTGTGCACCTAAAAGATCGATTTTCAGTATGTTTTGAGCATGTATTTTGAAAATACTCTAACACGGAGTAGGCATGTACAGATCGCTTCTGGGACCCCTAAACATCGAATTTTCGGGTGTTTTGAGCCAGAATTTGAGATACAAACGGGTACTGAAGATGCATGCACATATCGACTTTTGTGCACCTAAAAGATCGATTTTCAGTATGTTTTGAGCATGTATTTTGAAAATATTCTAACACGGAGTAGACATGTACAGATACCTTCTGGGACCTCTAAATATCGAATTTTCGGGTGTTTTGGGACTGAATTTGAGATATCGATTTTTTGGCACCTAAAATATCGATTTTCAGCATGTTTTTAGCCTATATTTTGAAAATATTCTAGCACTGTGTAGGCATGTACAGATTGCTTCTGTGACCCCAAAATATTGAATTTTCGGGTGTTTTGAGCCTGAATTTGAGATATAAACGGGTACAGAAGATACATGCACATATTGACTTTGGGCATCTAAAATATCGATTTTCAGCATGTTTTGGGCCTGTATTTTGAAAATACTCTAACACTGAGTAGGCATGTACAGATTGCTTCTGGGACCCCAAAATATTGAATTTTCGGGTGTTTTGAGCCTGAATTTGAGATATAAACGGGTACTGAAGATGCATGCACATATCGACTTTTGTGCACCTAAAAGATCGATTTTCAGTATGTTTTGAGCATGTATTTTGAAAATACTCTAACACGGAGTAGGCATGTACAGATAGCTTCTGGGACCCCTAAATATCGAATTTTCGGGTGTTTTGGGACTGAATTTGAGATATCGACTTTTTGGCAACTAAAAGATCGATTTTTAGCATGTTTTTAGCCTATATTTTAAAAATATTCTAGCACTGAGTAGGCATGTACAGATTGCTTCTGGGACCCCAAAATATTGAATTTTCGGGTGTTTTGAGCCTGAATTTGAGATATAAACGGGTACAGAAGATACATGCACATATTGACTTTGGGCACCAAAAATATCGATTTTCAGCATGTTTTGGGCCTGAATTTTGAAAATACTCTAACACTAAGTAGGCATGTACAGATCGCTTCTGGGACCCCAAAATATTGAATTTTCGGGTGTTTAGGGCCAGAATTTGAGATATAAACGGGTACAGAAGATGCATGCACATATCGACTTTTGGGCACCTAAAAGATCGATTTTCAGCATGTTTTGGGCCTATATTTTGAAAATATTCAAGCACTGAGTAGGTATGTACAGATCGCTTCTGGGACCCAAAAATATCGAATTTTCGGGTGTTTTGAGCCTGAATTTGAGATATTAACGGGTACTGAAGATACATACACATATCGACTTTGGGCACATAAAATATCGATTTTCAGCATGTTTTGGGTCTGTTATTTGAAAATTTTCTGTCACTGAGTAGGCATGTACAGATCGCTTCTGGACGCCAATAAAATCGAATATTCGGGTGTTTTGAGCCTGAATTTGAGATATAAACAAGTACAGAAAATGCATGCACATATCGACTTTGGGCACCTAATATATCGATTTTCAGCATGTTTTGGGCTTATATTTTGAAAATATTCTGTTACTGAGTAGGCATGTACAGATCACTTCTGGGCCAAAATGAAATCGAATATTCGGGTGTTTTGAGCATGAATTTGAGATATAAACTGGTACTGAAGATGCATGCACATATCGACTTTGGGCACCTGAAATATCAATTTTCAGCATGTTTTGGGTCTGCATTTTGAAAATATTCTGTCACTGAGTAGGCATGTACAGATCGTGTCTGGGAAAAAATAAAATCAAATATTCGGGTGTTTTGAGCCTGAATTTGAGATATAAACGGGTACAGAAGATACATGCACATATCGACTTTGGGCACCTAAAATTTCGATTTTCAGCATGTTTTGGGCCTATATATTGAAAAAATTCTTGTACTGAGTAGGCATGTATAGATCGCTTCTGGGACCCAAAAATATTGAATTTTCGGGTGTTTTAAGCCTGAATTTGAGATATAAACGGCTACAGAAGATGCATGCACATATCGACTTTTTGCACCTAAAATATCGATTTTGAGCATGTTGGGTCTGTATCTTGAAAACATTCTAGGAAGGAGTAGGCATGTACAGATTGCTTCTGGGACATAAAAATATCGAATTTTCGGGTGTTTTGAGCCTGAATTTGAGATATAAAACGGTACTGAAGATGCATACACATATCGACTTTGGACACCTAAAATATCGATTTTAGCATGTTTTGGGCCTATATTTTGAAAATATTCTAGCACTGAGTAGGCATGTACAGATTGCTTCTGGGACATAAAAATATCGAATTTTCGGGTGTTTTGACCCTGAATTTGAGATATAAACGGGTACAGATGATGCATACACATATTGACTTTGGGCACCTAAAATATCGATTTTCAGCATGTTTTGGGCCTGTATCTTGAAAATACTCTAACACGGAGTAGGCATTTACAGATAGCTTCTGAGGCCCAAAAATATCGATTTTTTGGATGTTTTGTGCACGAATATGGGATAGAAATGGGTACAGAAAATGCATCCACATATTAACTTTGGGAACCTAAAATATTGATTTCCAGAATGTTTTTGGCGTGTATTATGAAAATATTCTAACACTGAGTAGGCGTGTACATATAGCTTCTGGGGCCCAAATATATCGAATTTTTTGGTGTTTTAAGCACGAATATGGGATGGAAATGGGTACAGAAGATGCATGCACATATCGACTTTGGCACCCAAAATATCGATATTTAGCATGTTTTGGGCCTATATTTTGAAAATATTCTAGCACTGAGTAGGCATGTACAGATTGCTTCTGGGACCCAAAAATAACGAATTTTCGGGTGTTTTGAGTCTGAATTTGAGATATAAACGGGTAATGAAGATACATACACATATTGACATTGGGCACCTAAAATATCGATTTTAGCATGTTTTGGGCCTGTATTATGAAAATACTCTAAAACGGAGTAGGCATGTACAGATCGCTTCTGGGACCCAAAAATATCGAATTTTCGGGTGTTTTGAGCCTGAATTTGAGATATCAACGGGTACAGAAGATGCATGCACTTATCGACATTGGACCCCTAAAATATCGATTTTTAGCATGCTTTGAGCCTATATTATGAAAACATTCTATTTTCTAGTAGGCATGTACAGATCGCTTCTGGGACGTAAAAATATTGAATTTTCAGGGGTTTTGAGCATAAATTTGAGATATAAACGGCTACAGAAGATGCATGCACATATCGACTTTGGACCCAAAATATCGATATTTAGCATGTTTTGGGCCTATATTTTGAAAATATTCTAGCACTGACTAGGCATGTACAGATCGCTTCTGGGACCCAAAAATAACGAATTTTAGGGTGTTTTGAGCCTGAATTTGAGACATAAACGGGTACAGAAGATGCATGCACATATCGATTTTGTGCACCTAAAATATCGATTTTCAACTTGTTTTTCTGCCTATGTTTCAAAAATATTCTTACATTGAGTAGGCATGTACAGATCACTTCTGGGACCCAAAAATATCGAATTTTCGGGTGTTTTGAGCCTGAATTTGAGATATAAAACGGTACTAAAGATACATACACATATCGACTTTAGGCACCTAAAATATCGATTTTTAACATGTTTTGGGCCTATATTTTGAAAATATTCTAACATTGATTTTGGGACCCAAAAATATCGAATTTCTGGGTGTTTTGAGCCTGAATTTGAGATATAAAAGGGTACAGAAGATGCATGCACATATCGACTTTGGGCACATAAAATATAGATTTTCAGCATGTTTTGGGCTTATATTTTGAGAACATTCTTTTTCTGAGTAGGCATATACAGATCGCTTCCGGGACCCAAAAATATCGTATTTTAGGGTGTTTTAAGCCAGAATTTGGGACATAAACGGATACAGAAGATGCATGCACATATCGATTTTGGGCACCTAAAACATCGATTTTCAACTTGTTTTTGTGCCTGTGTTTTGAAAATATTTTAACATTGAGTAGGCATGTACAGATCGCTTCTGGGACCCAAAAATATCGAATTTTCGGGTGTTTTGAGCCTGAATTTGGGACATAAACGGGTACAGAAGATGCATGCACATATCGATTTTTGGCACCAAAAAAACGATTTTCAACTTGTTTTTATGCCTGTGTTTTGAAAATACTCTAACATTGAGTAGGCATGTACAGATCGCTTCTGGGACCCAAAAATATCGAATTTTCGGGTGTTTTGAGCCTGAATTTGAGATATAAACGGGTACTGAAGTTGCATGCACATATCGACTTTGGGCACCTAAAATATCGATTTTCAGCATGTTTTGGGCCTATATATTGAAAAAATTCTTGCACTGAGTAGGCATGTACAGATCGCTTCTGGGACCCAAAAATATCGAATTTTTGGGTATTTTAAGTCTGAATTTGAGATATAAACGGGTACTGAAGATGCATGCACATATCGACTTTTTGCAACTAAAATATCGATTTTGAGCATGTTGGGTCTGTATCTTGAAAACATTCTAGGAAGGAGTAGGCATGTACAGATTGCTTCTGGGACATAAAAATATCGAATTTTCGGGTATTTTGAGCCTGAATTTGAGATATAAAACGGTACTGAAGATGCATACACATATCGACTTTGGACACCTAAAATATCGATTTTTAGCATGTTTTGGGCCTATATTTTGAAAATATTCTAACATTGATTAGGCATGTACAGATCGCTTATGGGACCCAAAAATATCGAATTTTCTGGTGTTTTGAGCCAGAATTTGAGATATAAAAGGGTACAGAAGATGCATACACATATTGACTTTGGGCACCTAAAATATCGATTTTTAGCATGTTTTGAGCTTATATTCTGAAAATATTTTAGCACTGAGTATGCATGTACAGATCGCTTCTTGGACCAAAACATATCGAATTTTAGGGTGTTTTGAGCCTGAATTTGAGATATAAACGGGTACAGATGATGCATACACATATTGACTTTGGGCACCTAAAATATCGATTTTCAGCATGTTTTGGGCCTGTATCTTGAAAATACTCTAACACGCAGTAGGCATGTACAGATAGCTTCTGGGGCCCAAAAATATCGATTTTTTGGATGTTTTGTGCACGAATATGGGATAGAAATGGGTACAGAAAATGCATGCACATATTAACTTTGGGAACCTAAAATATTGATTTCCAGAATGTTTTTGGCGTGTATTATGAAAATATTCTAACACTGAGTAGGCGTGTACAGATAACTTCTGGGGCCCAAAAATATCGAATTTTTTGGTGTTTTAAGCATGAATATGGGATAGAAATGGGTACAGAAGATGCAAGCACATATCGACTTTGGGCACATAAAATATCGATTTTTAGCATGTTTTGGACTTGTATTTTGAAAATATTCTGTTACTGATTAGGCATGTACAGATCGCGTCTTGGACCCAAAAATATCGAGTTTTCGGGTGTTTTGAGTCTGAATTTGAGATATAAACGGGTAATGAAGATACATACACATATTGACTTTGGGCACCTAAAATATCGATTTTAGCATGTTTTGGGCCTGTATTATGAAAATACTCTAAAACGGAGTAGGCATGTACAGATCGCTTCTGGGACCCAAAAATATCGAATTTTCGGGTGTTTTGAGCCTGAATTTGAGATATCAACGGGTACAGAAGATGCATGCACTTATCGACTTTGGACCCCTAAAATATCGATTTTTAGCATGCTTTGAGCCTATATTATAAAAACATTCTATTTTCTAGTAGGCATGTACAGATCGCTTCTGGGACGTAAAAATATTGAATTTTCAGGGGTTTTGAGCCTAAATTTGAGATATAAACGGCTACAGAAGATGCATGCACATATCGACTTTGGCACCCAAAATATCGATATTTAGCATGTTTTGGGCCTATATTTTGAAAATATTCTAGCACTGAGTAGGCAAGTACAGATCGCTTCTGGGACCCAAAAATAACGAATTTTAGGGTGTTTTGAGCCTGAATTTGGGACATAAACGGGTACAGAAGATGCATGCACATATCGATTTTGTGCACCTAAGATATCGATTTTCAAATTGTTTTTCTGCCTATGTTTCAAAAATATTCTTACATTGAGTAGGCATGTACAGATCGCTTCTGGGACCCCAAAGTATCGAATTTTCGGGTGTTTTGAGCCTGAGTTTGAGATATAAACGGGTACAGAAGATGCATGCACATATCGACTTTGGGCACTTAAAATATAGATTTTCAGCATGTTTTTGGACTTGTATTTTGAAAATATTCTGTTACTGAGTATGCATGTAAAGATCGCTTCTGGGACCCAAAAATATCGAATTTTCGGGTGTTTTGAGCCTGAATTTGAGATATAAACGTGTACTGAAAAAGCATACACATATTGACTTTGGGAACTTAAAATATAGATTTTCAGCCTGTTTTGGGCCTGTATTATGAAAATACTCAAACACCGAGTAGGCATGTACAGATCGCTTCTGGGACCCAAAAATATCGAATTTTCGGGTGTTTTAAACTTGAATTTGAGATATAAACGGATACAGAAGATGCATGCACATATTGACTTTTTGCACCTAAAATATCGATTTTCAGCATATTTTGGCCCTATATTTTGAAAATATTCAAGCACTGAGTAGGCATGTACAGATCGCTTCTGGGACCCAAAAATATCGAATTTTCGGGTGTTTTGAGGTTGAATTTGGGATATAAACGGGTGCAGAAGATGCATACACATATTGACTTTGGGCACCTAAAATATCGATTTTTAGCATGTTTTGGACTTGTATTTTGAAAATATTCTGTTACTGATTAGGCAAGTACAGATCGCTTCTTGGACCCAAAAATATCGAGTTTTCGGGTGTTTTGAGCCTGAATTTGAGATATAAACGGGTACAGAAGATGCATGCACATATCGACTTTGGACCCTTAAAATATCGATTTTTAGCATGCTTTGAGCCTATATTATGAAAACATTCTATTTTCTAGTAGACATGTACATATCGCTTCTGGGACGTAAAAATATTGAATTTTCAGGGGTTTTGAGCCTAAATTTGAGATATAAACGGCTACAGAAGATGCATGCACATATCGACTTTGGCACCCAAAATATCGATATTTAGCATGTTTTGGGCCTATATTTTGAAAATATTCTAGCACTGAGTAGGCATGAACAGATCGCTTCTGGGACCCACAAATATCGAATTTTCGTGTGTTTTGATGTTGAATTTGAGATATAAACGGGTAAAGAAGATGCATGCACATATTGACTTTGGGCACCTAAAATATCGATTTTTAGCATGTTTTGGCCCTATATTTTGAAAATATTCATGCACTGAGTAGGCATGTACAGATCGCTTCTGGGACCCAAATATATCGCATTTTCGTGTGTTTTGAGGTTGAATTTGGGATATAAACGGGTGCAGAAGATGCATACACATATTGACTTTGGGCACCTAAAATATCGATTTTCAGCATGTTTTGGGCCTGTATATTGAAAATACTCTAACACGGAGTAGGTATATACAGATAGCATCTGAGGCCCAAAAATATCGAATTTTTGGGTGTTTTGAGCACAAATATGGGAAAGAAATGGGTACAGAAGATGCATGCACATATCGACTTTGGGCACCTAAAATATCGATTTTTAGCATGTTTTGGGCCTGTATTATGAAAATACTCTAACACGGAGTAGGCATGTACAGATCGCTACTGGGACCCAAAAATATCGAATTTTCGGGTGTTTTGAGCCTGAATTTGAGATATAAACGGGTACTGAAGATGCATACACATATTGACTTTGGGCACTTAAAATATCGATTTTTAGCATGTTTTGGGCCTGTATTATGAAAATACTCTGATACGGAGTAGGCATGTACAGATTGCTTCTGGGACCCAAAAATATCGAAGTTTCGGCTGTTTTGAGTCTGAATTTGGGATATAAACGTGTACAGAAGATGCATACACATATTGACTTTGGTCACCTAAAATATCGATTTTCAGCATGTTTTGGGTCTGTATTATGAAAATACTCTAACACGGAGTAGGCATGTACATATCGCTTCTGGGACCCAAAAACTTCGAATTTTCGGGTGTTTTAAGCCTGAATTTGGGATGTAAATGGGTACAGAAAATGCAAGCACATATTAACTTGGGCACCTAAAATATCGATATTAACTTGTTTTTCTGCCTGTATTTTGAAAATATTTTAACATTGAGTAGGCATGTACAGATCGCTTCTGGGACCCAAAAATATCGAATTTTTGGGTGTTTTGAGCCGGAATTTGAGATATAAACAGCTACAAAAGATGCATGCACATATCGACTTTGGCACCTAAAATATCCATATTTAGCATGTTTTGGGCCTATATTTTGAAAATATTCTAGCACTGAGTAGGCATGTACAGATCGCGTCTTGGACCCAAAAATATCGAGTTTTCGGGAGTTTTGAGTCTGAATTTGAGATATAAACGGGTAATGAAGATAACTAAACATATTGACATTGGGCACCTAAAATATTGATTTTAGCATGTTTTGGGCCTGTATTATGAAAATACTCTAAAACGGAGTAGGCATGTACAGATCGCTTCTCGGACCCAAAAATATCGAATTTTCGGGTGTTTTGAGCATGAATTTGAGATATCAACGGGTACAGAAGATGCATGCACTTATCGACTTTGGACCCCTAAAATATCGATTTTTAGCATGCTTTTAGCCTATATTATGAAAACATTCTATTTTCTATTAGGCATGTACAGATCGCTTCTGGGACGTAAAACTATTGAATTTTCAGGGGTTTTGAGCATAAATTTGAGATATAAACGGCTACAGAAGATGCATGCACATATCGACTTTGGCACCCAAAATATCGATATTTAGCATGTTTTGGGCCTATATTTTGAAAATATTCTAGCACTGAGTAGGCATGTACAGATCGCTTCTGGGACCCAAAAATAACGAATTTTAGGGTGTTTTGAGCCGGAATTTGAGACATAAACGGGTACAGAAGATGCATTCACATATCGATTTTGTGCACCTAAAATATCGATTTTCAACTTGTTTTTCTGCCTATGTTTCAAAAATATTCTTACATTGAGTAGACATGTACAGATCACTTCTGGGACATAAAAATATCGAATTTTCGGGTGTTTTGAGCCTGAATTTGAGATATAAAACGGTACTGAAGATGCATACACATATCGACTTTGGACACCTAAAATATCGATTTTTAGCATGTTTTGGGCCGATATTCTGAAAATATTCTAACATTGATTAGGCATGTACAGATCGCTTATGGGACCCAAAAATATCGAAATTTCGGGTGTTTTAAGCCTGAATTTGGGATGCAAATGGGTACAGAAGATGCTAGCACTAATTGACTTGGGCACCTAAAATATCGATTTTAACTTTTTTTTCTTCCTGTATTTTGAAAATATTCTAACATTGAGTAGGCATGTACAGATCGCTTATGGGACCCAAAACTATCGAATTTTCGGGTGTTTTGAGCCAGAATTTGGGATATAAAAGGGTACAGAAGATGCATACACATATTGACTTTAGACACCTAAAATATCGATTTTTAGCATGTTTTGAGCTTATATTCTGAAAATATTTTAGCACTGAGTATGCATGTACAGATTGCTTCTTGGACCAAAACATATCGAATTTTCGGGTGTTTTGAGCCTGAATTTGAGATATAAACGGGTACAGATGATGCATACACATATTGACTTTGGGCATCTAAAATATCGATTTTCAGCATGTTTTAGGCCTGTATCTTGAAAATACTCTAACACGGAGTAGGCATGTACAGATAGCTTCTGGGGCCCAAAAATATCGATTTTTTGGATGTTTTGAGCACGAATATGGGATAGAAATGGGAACAGAAAATGCATGCACATATTAACTTTGGGAACATAAAATATCGATTTCCAGAATGTTTTTGGCCTGTACTTTGAAAATATTCTAACACTGAGTAGGCGTGTACAGAGAGCGTCTGGGACTGAAAAATATCGAATTTTCGGGTGTTTTGAGCCTGAATTTGAGATATAAACGGGTACAGAAGATGCATGCACATATCGACTTTGGGCACATAAAATATAGATTTTCAGCATGTTTTGGGCTTATATTTTGAGAACATTCTTTTTCTGAGTAGGCATGTACAGATCGCTTCCGGGATCCAAAAATATCGAATTTTAGGGTGTTTTAAGCCTGAATTTGGGACATAAACGGATACAGAAGATGCATGCACATATCGATTTTGGGCACCTAAAATATCGATTTTCAAGTTGTTTAGGGTCTGTATCATGAAAACATTTTAGCAAGGAGTAGGCATGTACAGATCGCTTATGGAACCCAAAAATATCGAAATTTCGGGTGCTTTAAGCCTGAATTTGGGATGTAAATGGGTACAGAAGATGCAAGCACTAATTGACTTGGGCACCTAAAATATCGATTTTAACTTGTTTTTCTGCCTGTATTTTGAAAATATTCTAACATTGAGTAGGCATGTACAGATCGCTTATGGGACCCAAAAATATCGAATTTTCGGGTGTTTTGAGCCAGAATTTGGGATATAAAAGGGTACAGAAGATGCATACACATATTGACTTTAGACACCTAAAATATCGATTTTTAGCATGTTTTGAGCTTATATTCTGAAAATATTTTAGCACTGAGTATGCATGTACAGATCGCTTCTTGGACCAAAACATATCGAAATATCGGGTGTTTTGAGCCTGAATTTGAGATATAAACGGGTATAGATGATGCATACACATATTGACTTTGGTCACCTAAAATATCAATTTTCAGCATGTTTTAGGCCTGTATCTTGAAAATACTCTAACACGGAGTAGGCATGTAAAGATAGCTTCTGGGGCCCAAAAATATCGATTTTTTGGATGTTTTGAGCACGAATATGGGATAGAAATGGGAACAGAAAATGCATGCACATATTAACTTTGGGAACCTAAAATATCGATTTCTAGAATGTTTTTGGCCTGTACTTTGAAAATATTCTAACACTGAGTAGGCGTGTACAGAGAGCGTCTGGGACTGAAAAATATCGATTTTCAGCATGTTTTGGGCTTATATTTTGAGAACATTCTTTTTCTGAGTAGGCATGTACAGATCGCTTCCGGGACCCAAAAATATCGAATTTTAGGGTGTTTTAAGCCTGAATTTGGGACATAAACGGATACAGAAGATGCATGCACATATCGATTTTTAGCACCTAAAATATCGATTTTCAACTTGTTTAGGGTCTGTATCATGAAAACATTTTAGAAAGGAGTAGGCATGTACAGATCGCTTATGGGACCCAAAAATATTGAATTTTCAAGTGTTTTAAGCCTGAATTTGAGATATAAACGGGTACAGAAGATGCATGCACATATCGATTTTGGAAACCTAAAATATCGAGTAGGCATGTACAGATCGCTTCCGGGACCCAAAAATATCAAATTTTATGGTGTTTTGAACCTGAATTTAAGATATAAACGGGTACAGAAGATGCATGCACATATCGACTTTGGGCACCTAAAATATCGATTTTTAGCATGTTTTGGACTTGTATTTTGAAAATATTCTGTTATTGATTAGGCATGTACAGATCGCTTATGGGACCCAAAACTATCGAATTTTCGGGTGTTTTGAGCCAGAATTTGGGATATAAAAGGGTACAGAAGATGCATACACATATTGACTTTAGACACCTAAAATATCGATTTTTAGCATGTTTTGAGCTTATATTCTGAAAATATTTTAGCACTGAGTATGCATGTACAGATTGCTTCTTGGACCAAAACATATCGAATTTTCGGGTGTTTTGAGCCTGAATTTGAGATATAAACGGGTACAGATGATGCATACACATATTGACTTTGGGCATCTAAAATATCGATTTTCAGCATGTTTTAGGCCTGTATCTTGAAAATACTCTAACACGGAGTAGGCATGTAAAGATAGCTTCTGGGGCCCAAAAATATCGATTTTTTGGATGTTTTGAGCACGAATATGGGATAGAAATGGGAACAGAAAATGCATGCACATATTAACTTTGGGAACATAAAATATCGATTTCCAGAATGTTTTTGGCCTGTACTTTGAAAATATTCTAACACTGAGTAGGCGTGTACAGAGAGCGTCTGGGACTGAAAAATATCGAATTTTCGGGTGTTTTGAGCCTGAATTTGAGATATAAACGGGTACAGAAGATGCATGCACATATCGACTTTGGGCACATAAAATATAGATTTTCAGCATGTTTTGGGCTTATATTTTGAGAACATTCTTTTTCTGAGTAGGCATGTACAGATCGCTTCCGGGATCCAAAAATATCGAATTTTAGGGTGTTTTAAGCCTGAATTTGGGACATAAACGGATACAGAAGATGCATGCACATATCGATTTTGGGCACCTAAAATATCGATTTTCAAGTTGTTTAGGGTCTGTATCATGAAAACATTTTAGCAAGGATTAGGCATGTACAGATCGCTTATGGAACCCAAAAATATCGAAATTTCGGGTGCTTTAAGCCTGAATTTGGGATGTAAATGGGTACAGAAGATGCAAGCACTAATTGACTTGGGCACCTAAAATATCGATTTTAACTTGTTTTTCTGCCTGTATTTTGAAAATATTCTAACATTGAGTAGGCATGTACAGATCGCTTATGGGACCCAAAAATATCGAATTTTCGGGTGTTTTGAGCCAGAATTTGGGATATAAAAGGGTACAGAAGATGCATACACATATTGACTTTAGACACCTAAAATATCGATTTTTAGCATGTTTTGAGCTTATATTCTGAAAATATTTTAGCACTGAGTATGCATGTACAGATCGCTTCTTGGACCAAAACATATCGAAATATCGGGTGTTTTGAGCCTGAATTTGAGATATAAACGGGTATAGATGATGCATACACATATTGACTTTGGTCACCTAAAATATCAATTTTCAGCATGTTTTAGGCCTGTATCTTGAAAATACTCTAACACGGAGTAGGCATGTAAAGATAGCTTCTGGGGCCCAAAAATATCGATTTTTTGGATGTTTTGAGCACGAATATGGGATAGAAATGGGAACAGAAAATGCATGCACATATTAACTTTGGGAACCTAAAATATCGATTTCTAGAATGTTTTTGGCCTGTACTTTGAAAATATTCTAACACTGAGTAGGCGTGTACAGAGAGCGTCTGGGACTGAAAAATATCGATTTTCAGCATGTTTTGGGCTTATATTTTGAGAACATTCTTTTTCTGAGTAGGCATGTACAGATCGCTTCCGGGACCCAAAAATATCGAATTTTAGGGTGTTTTAAGCCTGAATTTGGGACATAAACGGATACAGAAGATGCATGCACATATCGATTTTTAGCACCTAAAATATCGATTTTCAACTTGTTTAGGGTCTGAATCATGAAAACATTTTAGAAAGGAGTAGGCATGTACAGATCGCTTATGGGACCCAAAAATATTGAATTTTCAAGTGTTTTAAGCCTGAATTTGAGATATAAACGGGTACAGAAGATGCATGCACATATCGATTTTGGAAACCTAAAATATCGAGTAGGCATGTACAGATCGCTTCCGGGACCCAAAAATATCAAATTTTATGGTGTTTTGAACCTGAATTTAAGATATAAACGGGTACAGAAGATGCATGCACATATCGACTTTGGGCACCTAAAATATCGATTTTTAGCATGTTTTGGACTTGTATTTTGAAAATATTCTGTTATTGATTAGGCATGTACAAATCGCTTCTGGGACCCAAAAATATCGAGTTTTCGGGTGTTTTGAGCCTGAATTTGAGATATTAACGGGTAATGAAGATACATAAACATATTGTCTTTGGGCCCCTAAAATATCGATTTTAGCATGTTTTTGGCCTGTATTATGAAAATACTCTAACACGGAGTAGGCATGTACAGATCACTTCTGGGACCCAAAAATATCGAATTTTCGGGTGTTTTGAGCCTGAATTTGAGATATTAACGGGTACAGAAGATGCATGCACATATCGACTTTGGACCCCTAAAATATCGATTTTTAGCTTGCTTTGAGCCTATATTATGAAAACATTCTATTTCTTAGTAGGCATGTACATATCGCTTCTGGGACGTACAAATATCGAATTTTCAGGGGTTTTGAGACTAAATTTGAGATATAAACGGCTACAGAAGATGCATGCACATATCGACTTTTGGCACCAAAAAGATCGATAATTAGGATGTTTTGGTCCTATATTTTGAAAATATTCTAGCACTGAGTAGGCATGTACAGATCGCTTCTGGGACCCAAAAATATCGAATTTTAGGGTGTTTTGAGCCTGAATTTGGGACATAAACGGATACAGAAGATGCATGCACATACCGATTTTGTGCACCTAAAATATCGATTTTCAACTTGTTTTTGTGCCTGTGTTTTAAAAATATTCTAACATTGAGTAGGCATGTACAGATCGCTTCTGGGACCCAAAAATATCGAATTTTCGGGTGTTTTGAGCCTGAATTTGAGATATAAACGGGTACAGAAGATACATGCACATATCGACTTTGGGCACTTAAAATATAGATTTTCAGCATGTTTTTGGACTTGTATTTTGAAAATATTCTATTACTGAGTAGGCATGTACAGATCGCTTCTGGGACCGAAAAATATCGAATTTTCGGGTGTTTTGAGCCTGAATTTGAGATATAAACGTGTACTGAAGAAGCATACACATATTGACTTTGGAAACATAAAAGATCGATTTTCAGTATGTTTTGGGCCTGTACTTTGAAAATACTCTAACACGGAGTGGGCATGTACGGATCACTTCTGGGACCCCAAAATATCGAAATGACACTCACACACTAACCACCCTATGAATGACTGTTGATATTAACAGTTCAAGCACTGTAATGACACCCACACACTCACCACCCCATAAATGATAGTTGATATTTATAGTCCAAGCACTGTAATGACACCCTAACACCCACCACCCCATGTATAACTGTTGATATTTACAGTCAAAGCACTGTAATGGCAACCACACACCGACCACCCCAAGAATTATGGTTGATATTTACAGTCCAAGCTCTGTAATGACACCCACACACCCACCATCCCATTAATGACTGTTGATATTTACAGTCCAAACACTCTAATGACATACACCACCCTTTAAATGACTGTTGATAATTACTATCAAAACACTGTAATAACGCCAACACACCGACCACCCCATGAATGACTGTTGATATTTACAGTCCAATCACTGTAATGACATTCACACACCCACCACCCCATTAATGACTGTTGATATTAACAGTCCAAGCACTGTAATGAACCCCACACACCCACCACCCCATGAAAGACTGTTGATATTTTCAGTCCAAGCACTGTAATGACATCCACACACTCATCACCCTTCGAATGACTGTTAATATTTTCAGTCCAAGCACTCTAATGTCACCAACTACCCCGTGGATGACTGTTAATATTTACAGTCCAAGAACTGTAATGACACCCACACACCCACCACCCCATAAATGACTGTTGATATTTTCAGTCCAAGCACTGTAATGACATCCACACACCCACCACCCCATGAATAACTCTTAATATTTACAGTCCTAGGACTGTAATGACACCCACACACTAACCACCCTATGAATGACTAGTGATATTTACAGTCAAAACACTGTAATGACACCCACACACCCACCACCCCATGAATGACTGTTGATATTTACAGTCCAAGCACTGTAATGACACCCAAGCACCGTCCATTTCATGAATGACTGTTGATATTTACAGTCCAAGCACTGTAATGACACCCACAGACCCATCACTACATGAATGACTGTTGATATTTACAGTCCAAGCACTGTAATGCCACCCACTACCCCATGAATGACTGTTAATATTTATTGTCCAAGCACTAATGACACACACACCCACCACCCCATGAATGACTTTATATTTACAGTCCAAGCACTGTAATGACACCCACACACCCACCACCTTATGAATGACTGTGGATATTTACAGTTCAAGCACTGTAAACACCCCCACCCTATGAATGACTGTTGATATTTACAATCAAAACACTGTAATGACACCCACACACCAACAACCCCATGAATGACTCTTGATATTCACTGTCCAAGCACAGAAAGGACACCCACATACCCACCACCCATTAATGACTGTTGATATTTACAGTACAAGCACTCTATTGACACCCACCACCATATGAATGACTGTTGAAATTTACAATCAAAACAGTGTAATGACACCCACACATTAACCACCTCATGAATGACTGTTGATATTTACAGTCAAAGCACTGTAATGACACCCCAACACCCACCACCCCATAAATAATTGTTGATATTTACAGTCCAAGCACTGTAATGACACCAATACAACCACCACCCCATTAATGACTGTTGATATTTACAGTCCAAGTACTGTAATGACACCCACCACCCCATGAATGAATGTTGATATTTACAGTCCAAGCACTGTAATGACACTCACACACCCACCACCCCATGATTAACTGTTGATATTTACAGTTCAAACACTGTAATGACATCCACACACCCACCACCCCATGAATGACTATTGATATTTACAGTCCAAGCTCTGTAATGACATTCACACACCCACCAACCTATGAATGACTGTTGATATTCACAGTCCAAGCACGGTAATGACACCAACACACCCACCACCCAATGAATGATGGTTGATATTTACAGTCTAAGAACTGTAATGACACCCACACACTCACCACCCCATGAATGACTTGATATTTACAGTCCAAGCACTTTCATGACACACACACACCCACCACCCCATAAATGACTGTTGATATTTACAGTCCAAGCACTCTAATGACACCCACCACCCTCTGAATGGCTGTTGATATTTACAGTCAAAGCACTGTAATAACACCCACAAACCCACCACCCCATGAATAACTGTTGATATTTACAGTCCAAGCACTGTAATGCCACCCACCACCCTATGAATGACTGTTGATATTTACAGTTTAAGCAATAATGAAACACACACACCCACCACCCCATGAATGAATTGATATTTACAGTCCAAGCACTGTATTGACACCCAACCACCCACCACCCCATGAATGACTGTTGATATTTACTGTCCAAGCAATATAATGACACCAACACACCCACAACCCCATGAATGACTGTTGATATTTACAGTCCAAGCACTGTAATGACACCCTCACACACACCACCCCATAAATGACTGTTGATATTTACAGTCAAAGCACTGTAACGACACCCACTTCCCGACCACCCAATGAATTGTGGTTGATATTTACAGTCCAAGCACTGTAATGACACCCACACACCCACCACCCCATTAATGACTGTTGATATTTACAGTCCAAGCACTCTAATGACACCCACCACCCTGTGAATGACTGTTGATATTTATAATCAAAACACTGTAATATCGCCAACACAAACACCACCCCATGAATGACTGTTGATATTTAAAGTCAAAGCACTGTAATGACACCCCAACACCCAAGATCCCATGAAATATAGTTGATATTTACAGTCCAAGCACTGTAATGACACCCACACACCCTCAACCCCATTAATAACTGTTGATATTTACAGTCCAAGCACTCTAATGATACCCACCACCCTATGAATGACTGTTGATATTTACAATCAAAACACTGTAATGACACCCATACACCCACCAACCCATAAATGACTGTTGATATTTACAGTCCAAGCACTGTAATGACACCCACACACCCACCACCCCATAAATGACTGTTGATATTTTCAGTCCAAGCACTCTAATGACACCCACCACCCTCTGAATAGCTGTTGTTATTTACAGTCAAAGCACTGTAATAACACCCACACACCCACCACCCCATGAATGACTGTTGATATTTACAATCCAAGCACTGTAATGACACCCACCTCCCCATGATTGACTGTTGATATTTACCGTCCAAGCACTGTAATGACACCCACACACCCATCACTCCATGAATGACTTAATATTTACAGTCCAAGCACTGTAATGCCACCCACCACCCTATGAATGACTGTTGATATTTACAGTTCAAGTAATAATGACACACACACACCCACCACCCCATGAATGAATTGATTTTTACAGTCCAAGCACTGTATTGACACCCACACACCCACCACCCCATGAATGACTGTTGATATTTACAGTCCAAGCAATATAATTACACCAAAACACCCACCACCCCATTAATGACTGTTGATATTTACAGTCCAAGCACTGTAATGACTCCCTCACACCTACCACACCATGAATGACTGTTGATATTTACAGTCAAAGCACTGTAATGACACCCACACACCGACCACCCAATGAATTATTGTTGATATTTACAGTCCAAGCACTGTAATGACACCCACACACCCACCACCCCATTAATGACTGTTGATATTTACAGTCCAAGCACTGTAATGACATCCACACACCCACAACCCCATGAATGACTGTTGATATTTACAGTGCAAGCACTCTAACGATACCCACCACCCATAAATGACTGTTGATATTTACAGTCCAAGCTCTGTAATGACACCCTCACACCCACCACCACATAAATGACTGTTGATATTTACAGTCTAACCACTGTAATGACACCCACACAATCACCACCCCAAGAATGACTGTTGATATTTACAGTCCAAGCACTGTAATGACACCCACACACCCACCACTCCATAAATGACTGTTGATATTTACAGTCCAAGCTCTGTAATAACACTCACACACCCACCACCCTATAAATGACTGTTGATATTTACAGTCCAAGCACTGTAATGACACCCACACACCCACCACCCCATGATTGACTGTTAATATTTACAGTCCAAGCAATGTAATGACACCCAAACACCCACCACCCTATAAATGACTGTTGATATTTACAGTCCAAGCACTGTAATGACACCCACAAACCCATCACCCTATGAATGACTGTTGATATTTACAGTCCAAGCACTGTAATGCTACCCACCACCCAATAAATGACTTGATATTTACACTCAAAGCACTGTAATGACACCCTAACACCCACGACCCCATGAATTATAGTTGATATTTACAGTCCAAGCACTTTAATGACACCCACACACCCACAACCCCATGAATGAATGTTGATATTTACAGTCCAAGTACTCTAACAATACATACCACCCTATGAATGACTGTTAATATTTACAATCAAATTACTGTAATGACAACCATACACCCACTACCCATGAATGACTGTTGATATTTACAGTCCAAGCACTGTAATGACACCCACACACCAACAACCCCATGATTGACTGTTGATATTTACAGTCCATGCACTGTAATGACACCCTCACACCCACCACCATATGAATTATGGTTGATCTTTACAGTCCAAGCACTGTAATGACACCCACACAACCACCACCCCATGAATAACTGTTGATATTTACAGTCCAAGCACTGTAATGACACCCACCACCCCATTAATGACTGTTGATAATTAAAATCAAAACACTCACACACCTACCACCAAATGAATGACTGTTGATATTTTCAGTTCAAGCACGGTAATGACACCATGACACCCACCACCCTATAAATGACTGTTGATATTTACAGTCAAAGCACAGTAATGACACCCCAACACCCACAACCCCATGAATTTTAGTTAATATTTACAGTCCAAGCACTGTAATGACACCCACACACCCACAGCCCCATGATTGACTGTTGATATTTACAGTCCAAGCACTTTAATGATACCCACCACCCTATGAATGACTGTTGATATTTACAATCAAATCACTGTAATGACACCCATACACCACCACCCCATGTTAGACTGTTGATATTTAAAGTCCAAGCAGGGTAATGACACCCACACACCCACCACCCCATGATTGACTGTTGATATTTACAGTGCAAGCACTTTAATGATACCCACCACCCTATGAATGACTGTTGATATTTACAATCAAATCACTATAATGACACCCATACACCACCACCCCATGTTAGACTGTTGATATTTAAAGTCCAAGCAGGGTAATGACACCCACACACCCACCACCCCATGATTGACTGTTGATATTTACAGTCCAAGCACTGTAATGACACCTCCACACCCCCAACCCTATGAATTATGGTTGATATTTACAGTCCAAGCAATGTAATGACACCCACACAACCCCCACCCCATGAATTACTGTTGATATTTACAGTTCAAGCACTGTAAACACCCCCACCCTATGAATGACTGTTGATATTTACAATCAAAACACTGTAATGACACCCACACACCAACAACCCCATGAATGACTCTTGATATTCACTGTCCAAGCACAGAAAGGACACCCACATACCCACCACCCCATTAATGACTGTTGATATTTACAGTACAAGCACTCTATTGACACCCACCACCATATGAATGACTGTTGAAATTTACAATCAAAACTGTGTAATGACACCCACACATTAACCACCTCATGAATGACTGTTGATATTTACAGTCAAAGCACTGTAATGACACCCCAACACCCACCACCCCATAAATAATTGTTGATATTTACAGTCCAAGCACTGTAATGACACCAATACAACCACCACCCCATTAATGACTGTTGATATTTACAGTCCAAGTACTGTAATGACACCCACCACCCCATGAATGAATGTTGATATTTACAGTCCAAGCACTGTAATGACACCCACACACCCACCACCCCATGATTAACTGTTGATATTTACAGTCCAAACACTGTAATGACATCCACACACCCACCACCCCATGAATGACTATTGATATTTACAGTCCAAGCTCTGTAATGACATTCACACACCCACCAACCTATGAATGACTGTTGATATTCACAGTCCAAGCACGGTAATGACACCAACACACCCACCACCCAATGAATGATGGTTGATATTTACAGTCTAAGAACTGTAATGACACCCACACACTCACCACCCCATGAATGACTTGATATTTACAGTCCAAGCACTTTCATGACACACACACACCCACCACCCCATAAATGACTGTTGATATTTACAGTCCAAGCACTCTAATGACACCCACCACCCTCTGAATGGCTGTTGATATTTACAGTCAAAGCACTGTAATAACACCCACACACCCACCACCCCATGAATAACTGTTGATATTTACAGTCCAAGCACTGTAATGCCACCCACCACCCTATGAATGACTGTTGATATTTACAGTTTAAGCAATAATGAAACACACACACCCACCACCCCATGAATGAATTGATATTTACAGTCCAAGCACTGTATTGACACCCAACCACCCACCACCCCATGAATGACTGTTGATATTTACTGTCCAAGCAATATAATGACACCAACACACCCACAACCCCATGAATGACTGTTGATATTTACAGTCCAAGCACTGTAATGACACCCTCACACACACCACCCCATAAATGACTGTTGATATTTACAGTCAAAGCACTGTAACGACACCCACTTCCCGACCACCCAATGAATTGTGGTTGATATTTACAGTCCAAGCACTGTAATGACACCCACACACCCACCACCCCATTAATGACTGTTGATATTTACAGTCCAAGCACTCTAATGACACCCACCACCCTGTGAATGACTGTTGATATTTATAATCAAAACACTGTAATATCGCCAACACAAACACCACCCCATGAATGACTGTTGATATTTAAAGTCAAAGCACTGTAATGACACCCCAACACCCAAGATCCCATGAAATATAGTTGATATTTACAGTCCAAGCACTGTAATGACACCCACACACCCTCAACCCCATTAATAACTGTTGATATTTACAGTCCAAGCACTCTAATGATACCCACCACCCTATGAATGACTGTTGATATTTACAATCAAAACACTGTAATGACACCCATACACCCACCAACCCATAAATGACTGTTGATATTTACAGTCCAAGCACTGTAATGACACCCACACACCCACCACCCCATAAATGACTGTTGATATTTTCAGTCCAAGCACTCTAATGACACCCACCACCCTCTGAATAGCTGTTGATATTTACAGTCAAAGCACTGTAATAACACCCACACACCCACCACCCCATGAATGACTGTTGATATTTACAATCCAAGCACTGTAATGACACCCACCTCCCCATGATTGACTGTTGATATTTACCGTCCAAGCACTGTAATGACACCCACACACCCATCACTCCATGAATGACTTAATATTTACAGTCCAAGCACTGTAATGCCACCCACCACCCTATGAATGACTGTTGATATTTACAGTTCAAGTAATAATGACACACACACACCCACCACCCCATGAATGAATTGATTTTTACAGTCCAAGCACTGTATTGACACCCACACACCTACCACCCCATGAATGACTGTTGATATTTACAGTCCAAGCAATATAATTACACCAAAACACCCACCACCCCATTAATGACTGTTGATATTTACAGTCCAAGCACTGTAATGACTCCCTCACACCTACCACACCATGAATGACTGTTGATATTTACAGTCAAAGCACTGTAATGACACCCACACACCGACCACCCAATGAATTATTGTTGATATTTACAGTCCAAGCACTGTAATGACACCCACACACCCACCACCCCATTAATGACTGTTGATATTTACAGTCCAAGCACTGTAATGACATCCACACACCCACAACCCCATGAATGACTGTTGATATTTACAGTGCAAGCACTCTAACGATACCCACCACCCATAAATGACTGTTGATATTTACAGTCCAAGCTCTGTAATGACACCCTCACACCCACCACCACATAAATGACTGTTGATATTTACAGTCTAACCACTGTAATGACACCCACACAATCACCACCCCAAGAATGACTGTTGATATTTACAGTCCAAGCACTGTAATGACACCCACACACCCACCACTCCATAAATGACTGTTGATATTTACAGTCCAAGCTCTGTAATAACACTCACACACCCACCACCCTATAAATGACTGTTGATATTTACAGTCCAAGCACTGTAATGACACCCACACACCCACCACCCCATGATTGACTGTTAATATTTACAGTCCAAGCAATGTAATGACACCCAAACACCCACCACCCTATAAATGACTGTTGATATTTACAGTCCAAGCACTGTAATGACACCCACAAACCCATCACCCTATGAATGACTGTTGATATTTACAGTCCAAGCACTGTAATGCTACCCACCACCCAATAAATGACTTGATATTTACACTCAAAGCACTGTAATGACACCCTAACACCCACGACCCCATGAATTATAGTTGATATTTACAGTCCAAGCACTTTAATGACACCCACACACCCACAACCCCATGAATGAATGTTGATATTTACAGTCCAAGTACTCTAACAATACATACCACCCTATGAATGACTGTTAATATTTACAATCAAATTACTGTAATGACAACCATACACCCACTACCCATGAATGACTGTTGATATTTACAGTCCAAGCACTGTAATGACACCCACACACCAACAACCCCATGATTGACTGTTGATATTTACAGTCCATGCACTGTAATGACACCCTCACACCCACCACCATATGAATTATGGTTGATCTTTACAGTCCAAGCACTGTAATGACACCCACACAACCACCACCCCATGAATAACTGTTGATATTTACAGTCCAAGCACTGTAATGACACCCACCACCCCATTAATGACTGTTGATAATTAAAATCAAAACACTCACACACCTACCACCCCATGAATGACTGTTGATATTTTCAGTTCAAGCACGGTAATGACACCATGACACCCACCACCCTATAAATGACTGTTGTTATTTACAGTCAAAGCACAGTAATGACACCCCAACACCCACAACCCCATGAATTTTAGTTAATATTTACAGTCCAAGCACTGTAATGACACCCACACACCCACAGCCCCATGATTGACTGTTGATATTTACAGTCCAAGCACTTTAATGATACCCACCACCCTATGAATGACTGTTGATATTTACAATCAAATCACTGTAATGACACCCATACACCACCACCCCATGTTAGACTGTTGATATTTAAAGTCCAAGCAGGGTAATGACACCCACACACCCACCACCCCATGATTGACTGTTGATATTTACAGTGCAAGCACTTTAATGATACCCACCACCCTATGAATGACTGTTGATATTTACAATCAAATCACTATAATGACACCCATACACCACCACCCCATGTTAGACTGTTGATATTTAAAGTCCAAGCAGGGTAATGACACCCACACACCCACCACCCCATGATTGACTGTTGATATTTACAGTCCAAGCACTGTAATGACACCTCCACACCCCCAACCCTATGAATTATGGTTGATATTTACAGTCCAAGCAATGTAATGACACCCACACAACCCCCACCCCATGAATTACTGTTGATATTTACAGTTCAAGCACTGTAATGACACCCACCACCCGATGAATGACTGTTTATAATTACAATTAAAACACTGTAATGACACCCACACACCCACCAGCCCAAGAATGACTGTTGATATTTGCAGTCCAAGCACTGTAATGACACCCACACACCCACCACCCTATGATTGACTGTTGATATTTACAGTCCAAGCACTGTAATGTTATCCACACACCCTCCACCCAATGAATGACTGTTGATATTTACAGTCCAAGCTCTGTAATGACACTCACACACCCACCACCCTATGAATGACTGTTGATATTTACAGTCCAAGCAATGTAATGACACCCACACACCCACCACCCTATGATTGACTGTTGATATTTACAGTCAAAGCACTGTAATGACCTCCACACACCCACCACCCCATGAATGACTGTTAATATTTACAGTCCAAGCATTCTAATGACATTCACCACCCTCTGAATAACTGTTGATATTTACAGTCAAAGCACTGTAATAACACCCACACACTCACCAAACCATAAATAACTGTTGATATTCACAGTCCAAGCACTGTAATGACACCCACACATGCACCACCCAATGAATGATGGTTGATATTTACAGTCCAAGAACTGCAATAACACCCACACACTCACCACCCCATGAATGACTGTTGATATTTACAGTCCAAGCACTTTCATGATACCCACACACCCACCACCGCATGAAAACTGTTGATATTTACAGTCCAAACTCTGTAATGACACTCACACACCCACCACAATGAATGAATGACGGTTGATATTTACAGTTCAAGCACTGTAATGACACCCACACACCTACCACCCCATTAATGTTGGTTGATATTTATCGTCCAACCACTGTAATGACACCCACACACCTACCACCCCATGAAAGACTGTTGATATTTTCAGTCCAAGCACTGTAATGACATCCACACACTCACCGACATATGAATGACTGTTAATATTTACAGTCCAAGCACTCTAATGTTACCCACCACAGAATGGATGACTAGTAATATTTACAGTCCAAGTACTGTAATGACACCCACACACCCACCACCCAATAAATGATGGTTGAAATTTACAGTCCACGAAAGGTAATGACACAGACACACTCACATCCAAATGAATGACTGTTGATATTTACAGTCCAAGCACTTTAATGACACCCACACCCCCACCACCCCATGAATGACTGTTGATATTATCAGTCCAAGCACTGTAATGACATCAACACATCCATCACCCTATGAATGACTGTTGATATTTACAGTCCAAGCTCTGTAATGACACTTACACACCCATCAACCCATTAATGACTGTTGATATTTACAGTCCAAGCACTGTAATGCCACCCACCACCCCAGGAATAGCTGTTGATAAACATAGTCCATGCACTAATAACACACACACACCACCCTATGAATGACTTGATATTTACATTCAAAGCACTGTAATATCACACCCACACCCACCACTCCATGAATGACCATAGATATTTACAGTCCAAGCACTGTAATGACTCTCACACACCCACCACCCTATGAATGCCTGTTGAGATAACAGTCCAAGCACTGTAATGACAACCACACACCCACCACCCCATAAATGACAGTTGATATTTATAGTCCAAGTACTGTAATGACACCCTCACACCCACCACCCCATAAATGACTGTTATTAATTTCAGTCCAAGCACTGTAATGACATCCAAACACCTACCACCCCATGAATGACTGTTAACATTTACAGTCTGAGCACTGTAATGAAACCCACACACCTACCACCCAATGAATGACTGTTTAAATTTACAGTCCAAGCACTGTAATGACACACTCACACCCACCACCCTATAAATGACTGTTAATATTTACAGTCTAAGCACTGTAATGACACCCACACAACCACAACCCTATAAATGACTGTTGATATTTTACAGTCCAAGCACTATAATGACACCAACACACCAACCACTACATAAATGACTGTTGATATTTACTGTCCAAGCTCTGTAATAACACTCACACACCCACCACCCTATGAATGACTGTTGATATTTACAGTCCAAGCACTGTAATGACACCCACACACCCACCACCCCATGATTGACTGTTGATATTTACAGTCCAAGTAATGTAATGACACCCAAACACCCACCACCCTATAAATGACTGTTGATATTTACAGGCCAAGCACTGTAATGACACCCATCACACCCATCACCCTATGATTGACTGTTGATATTTACAGTCCAAGCACTGTAATGCTACCAACCACCCAATAAATGACTGTTGATATTTACACTCAAAGCACTGTAATGACACCCCAACACCCACGACCCCATGAATTATAGTTCATATTTACAGTCCAAGCACTGTAATGACACCCACACACTCACAACCCCATGAATGACTGTTGATATTTACAGTCCAAGCATTCTAATGATACCCACTACCCTATGAATGACTGTTAATATTTACAATCAATCCACTGTAATGACACCCATACACCCACTACCCCATGAATGACAGTTGATATTTACAGTCCAAGCAATGTAATGACACCCACACTCCCACCACCCCAGGATTGACTATTGATATTTACAGTCCAAGCACTGTAATGACACCCCAACACCCACCACCCCAAGAATTATGGTTGATATTTACAGTCCAAGCACTGTAATGACACCAACACAACCACCACCCAATAAATGACTGTTGATATATACAGTCCAAGCACTGTAATGACACCCACCATCCTATGAATGACTGTTGATTATTACAATCAAAACACTGTAATGACACTCACACACCTACCACCCCATGAATGACAGTTGATATTTTAAGTCCAAGCCCTATAATGACCCCCTTACACCCACCACCCTATAAATGACTGTTGATATTTACAGTCAAAGCACTGTAATGACACCCCAACACCCACGACCCCATGAATTATAGTTGATATTTACAGTCCAAGCACTGTAATGACACCCAAACACCCACAGCCCCATGAATGACTGTAGATATTTACAGTCCAAGCACTTTAATGATACCCACCACCTATGAATGACTGTTTATATTTTCAATCAAAACACTGTAATGACACCCATACACCCACCACCCCATGAATGACTGTTGATATTTACAGTCAAAGAACTGTAATGACAACCACACACCCACCACCCCATGATTGACAGTTGATATTTACAGTCCAAGCACTGTAATGACACCCACACACCAACAACCCCATGAATGACTGTTGATATTTACAGTCCAAGCACACTAATGATACCCACCACCCTATGAATGACTGTTGATATTTACAATCTAATCACTGTAATGACACCCATACACCCACCACCCCATGAAAGACTGTTGATATTTACAGTCCAAGCACTGTAATGACATCCCCAAACCCACCACCCCATGAATTATGGTTGATATTTACAGTCCAAGCAATGTAATGACACCCACACAACCACCACCCTATGCATTACTGTTGATATTTACAGTCCAAGCACTGTGATGACACCCACCACCCTATGATTGACTGTTGATAATTACAATCAAAACACTGTAATGACACCCACACACCCACCACCCCAAGAATGACTGTTGATATTTACAGTCCAAGCACTGTAATGACACCCACACACCCACCACCCCATGATTGACTGTTGATATTTACAGTCCAAGCACTGTAATGACATTCACACACCCACCACCCCATGAATGACTGTTGATATTTACAGTCCAAGCTCTGTAATAACACTCACACACCCACCACCACATAAATGATGGTTGATATTTATAGTCCAAGCACTGTAATGACACTGACACACCCACCACCCTATAAATGACTGTTGATATTTTCAGTCCAGTCACTATAATGACATCCACAAACCCACCACCCCTTGAATGACTGTTAATATTTACAGTCCAAGCATTCTAATCACACTCACCACCCTCTGAATGACTGTTGATATTTACAGTCAAAGCACTGTAATAACACCCACACACTCACCAAACCATAAATAACTATTGATATTCACAGTCCAAGCACTGTAATGACACCCACACCCCCACCACCCAATGAATGATGGTTGATATTTATAGTCCAAGAACTGCAATAGCACTCACACACTTACCACCCTATGAATGACTGTTGATATTTACAGTCCAAACACTTTCATGATACCCACACACCCACCACCCCATGAATAACTGTTGATATTTACAGTCCAAGCTCTGTAATGACACTCACACACCCACCACAATAAGTGAATGACTGTTGATATTTACAGTTCAAGCACTGTAATGACACCCACACACCTACCACCCCATTAATGTTGGTTGATATTTAAAGTCCAAGCACTGTAATGACACCCACACACCCACCACCCCATAAAAAACTGTTGATATTTTCAGTCCAAGCACTGTAATGACATCCACACACTCACCGACCAATGAATAACTGGTAATATTTATAGTCCAAGCACTCTAATGACACCCACCACAGAATGGATGACTGGTAATATTTACAGTCCAAGCACTGTAATGACACCCACACACCCACCACCCAATGAATGATAATTGAAATTTACAGTCCATGAACAGTAATGACACCCACACACCTGCCACCCCATAAATGACTCTTAATATTTTCAGTCCAAGCACTGTAATGACACCCACACACCCACCACCCAATGAATGACTGTTGATATTTACAGTCCAAGCACTGTAATGACACACTCACACCTACCACCCCATAAGTGACTGTTGATATTTACAGTCTAAGCACTGTAATGACACCCACACAACCACCACCCCAAAAATGACTATTGATATTTACAGTCCAAGCGCTGTAATAACACTCACACACCCACCACCCAATGAATGACTGTTGATATTTACAGTCAAAGCACTGTAATGACACCCACACACCAACCACCCCATGATTGACTGTTGATATTTACATTCCAAGCACTGTAATGACACCCACACACCCATCACCCTATGAATTACTGTTGATATTTACAGTCCAAGCACTGTAATGCCACCCACCACCCAATAAATGACTGTTGATATTTACAGTCAAAGCAATGTAATGACACCTAAACACCCATGACCCCATGAATTATATTTGATATTTACAGTCCAAGCACTGTAATGACACCCACACACCCACAACCCCATGAATGACTGTTGATATTTACAGTCCAAGCACTCTAATGATACCCACCACCCTATGAATGACTGTTGATATTTACAATCAAATCACTGTAACGACACCCATACACCCACCATCCAATGAATGACTGTTGATATTTACAGTCCAAGCACTGTAATTACACCCACACACCCACTACCCCATAATTGACTGATGATATTTATAGTCCAAGCACTGTAATGACACTCACACACCCACCACCTTATGAATGACTGTTGATATCTACACTCCAAGCACTGTAATGACACCCAAACACCCACCACCCTATAAATGACGGTTGATATTTATAGTCCAAGCACTGTAATGACACCGACACACCCACCACCATATAAATGACTGTTGATATTTTCAGTCCAAGCACTGTAATGACATCCATACAACCCACCACCCCATGAATGACTGTTAATATTTACAGTCCAAGCACTGTAATGACACCCACCACCCAATAAATGAATGTTGATATTTATAGTTAAAACACTGTAATGACACCCACACCCCCACCACCCCATGAAAGACTGTTTATATTTACAGTCCAAGCAATGTAATGACACCCATACACCCACCACCTAATAAATGACTGTTGATATTTACAGTCTAAGCACTGTAATGACACCCACACACCCACCAAACCAAGAAGGACTGTTGATATTTACAGTCCAAACACTGTAATGACACCCACATACCCACCACACCATGATTGACTGTTGATATTTACAGTCCAAGCACTCTAATGAAAACCCACCACCCAATAAATGAATATTGATATTTATAGTTAAAACACTGTAATGACACCCACACACCCACCACCCCATGAATGACTGTTTATATTTACAGTCCAAGCAATGTAATGACACCCACACACCCACCACCCAATAAATGACTGTTGATATTTACAGTCAAAGCACTGTAATGACACCCACACACCTACCACCCCATGAATGACTGTTGATATTTACAGTCCAAGCACTGTAATAACATCCACACACCCACTACCTCATGAATGACTGTTAATATTTACAGTCTGAGCACAGTAATGACACCCACAAACCCACCACCTAATGAATAAGTGTTGATATTTATAGTCCAAGAACTGTAATGACACCCACACACTTACCACCCCATGAATGACTGTGGATATTTACAGTTCAAGCATTGTCATGACACCAACACACGCACCACCCCATTAATGACTGTTGATATTTACAGTCCAAGCTCTGTAATGACACCCACACACCCATCACCCCATGAATGACTGTTGATATTAGAGTCTAAGCACTGTAATGCCACCCACCACCCCATGAATGACAGTTGGTATTCACAGTCCAAGCACTAATGACAAACAGACACCTACCATCCAATGAATTACTTGATATTTATAGTCCAAGCAATGTAATGACCCCCACACACCCACCACCCAATGAATGACTGTTGATATTTACAGTCCAAACACTATAATGACACCCACACACCCACCACCCCATGAATGATTGTTGATATATACAGTCCAAGCACTGTAATGACACCCTCACCCCCACCACCCCATGAATGACTGTTGATATTTACAGTCAAAGCACTGTAATGACACCCCCACACCCACCACCCCATGAATGACTGTTGATATTTACAGTCCAAGCACTCTAATGACACCCACCACCTTATTAATGACTGTAGATATTTACAATCAAAACACTGTAATGACACCCACACACCCACCAACCCATGAATGACTGCTGATATTTACAGTCCAACCATTGTAATGACACCCACACACCCACCACCCTATAAATGACGGTTAATATTTTCAGTCCGAGCACTGTAATGACATCCACACACCCACCACCCCATGAATAACTGTTAATATTTACAGTCCAAGCACTGTAATGTCACACACACACCCACCACCCAATAAATGATGGTTGATATTTACAGTCCAAGAACTGTAATGACACCCACACACCCACCACCCCATGAATGATTGTTGATATATACATTCCAAGTACTGTAATGACACCCCCACACCCACCACCACATTAATTATGGTTGATAATTACAGTCCAAGCACTCTAATGACACCCACCACCCTATGAATGAGTGTTGATATTTACAATCAAAACACTGTAATGATACCCACACACCTACCACCCTATTAATCACTGTTGATATTTACAGTACAAGCACTGTAATGACACCCAGACACCCACAACTCAATGATTGATTGTTGATATTTACAGTTCAAGTACTCCATAGACACCCAAACACCATTAATGACTGTTGACATTTATAGTCCAAACACACTAATGACACCCAACACCCCATGATTGACTGTTGATATTTACATTCCAAGCACTGTAATGATACCATCCACTCCATGAATGACTGTTGATATTTACAGTCCAAGCACTAATGCACCTCCACCCCAGCCACACCATGAATGACTAGATATTTTTAGTCCAAGCACTGTAATGACACCCACACACATACCACCCCATCAATGACTGTTGATATTGACAGTTCAAGCACTGTAATTACACCCACATACCCACCACCCCATGATTGACTGTTGATATTTACAGTCCAAGCACTATAATGACTGCCACACACCCACCACCCCATAAATGACTGTTGATACTTACAGTCTAAGCACTGTAATGACACCCACCACCTTATAAATGACTGTTGATAATTACAATCAAAACACTGTAATGACACCCACACACCCACCACAATATGAATGACTGTTGATATTTACAGTCAAAGCACTGTAATGACACCCACACACCCACCACCCCATGATTGACTGTTGATATTTACAGTCCAAGCACTGTAATGACAGCCACACACCCACCACTTCATAAATGACTGTTGATATTTACAGTCTAAGCACTGTAATGACACCCACACACCGACCACCCCAAGAATGACTTTTGATATTTTCAATCCAAGCACTGTAATGACACCTACACACCCACCACCCCATGAATAACTGTTGATATTTACAGTCCAAGCTCTGAAATGACACTAACACACTCACCACCCCATGAATGACTGTCGATATTTACAGTCCAAGAACTGTAATGACACCCACACACCAACCACCCCGTAAATGACTGTTAATATTTAAAGTCCAAGGAGTGTAATGACACCCACACACCCACCACCCAATGAATGACTGTTAATATTATCAGTTCCAAGCACTGTAATATCATCCACACATCCACCCCCCAATAAATGACTGTTAATATTTATAGTCAAAGAACTGTAATGATACCCACACACTCACCACCCCATGAATGATTGTTGATAATTACAGTCCAAGCACTGTAATGATACCCACACACCCACCACCCCATGAATGACTGTCGATATTTACAGTCCAAGCACTGTAATAACATCCCGACACTCACCATCCCATGATTGACGGTTGATATTTATAGTCCAAGCACTGTAATGACACCCAAACACCCAGCACCCCATGAATGACTGTTGATATTTACAATCCAAGCACTGTAATGACACCCACACACCCATCAACCCATAAATGACTGTTGCTATTTACAGTCCAAGCACTGTAATGACACCCACACACCCACCACTCCATGAATGACTGTTGATATTTACAGTCCAAGCTCTGTAATAACACTCACACACCCACGACAATATGCATGCCTGTTGATATTTACAGTCCAAGCACTGTAATGACACCCACACACCAACCACACCATGAATTATGGTTGATATTTACAGACCAAGCACTGTAATGACACCCACATAACCACCACCCCATTAATGACTGTCGATATTTACAGTCCAAGTACTGTAATGACACACACCACCCTATGAAAGACTCTTGATAATTACAATCAAAACACTGTAATGACACCCACACACCCACCACCCCATGAATAACTGTTGATATTTACAGTCCAAGCAATGTAATGACACCCACACACATATCACCCCAAGAATGACTGTTGATATTTACAGTCCAAGCACTGTAATGACATCCAAACACCCACCAATCCATGAATGACTGTTGATATTTACAGTCCAAGCTCTGTAATGACATTCAGACACCCACCACCCTATGATTGACTGTTGATATTTACAGTCCAAGCACTGTAATGACACCCACACACCCACCACCCCATAAATGATGGTTGATATTTATAGTCCAAGCACTGTAATGACACACTCACACCCACCACCCCATAAATGACTGTTGATATTTACAGTCTAAGCACTGTAATGACACTCACACACCCATCACTCGATTAATTACTGTTGATATTTACAGTCCAAGCTCTGTAATAACACTCACACACCCACTACCCTATAAATGACTGTTGATATTTACAGTCCAAGCACTGTAATGACACCCACACACCCATCACCTTATAAATTACTGTTGATATTTACAGTCCAAGCACTGTAATGCCAGCCACCACCCAATAAATGACTGTTGATATTTACAGTCAATCAATGTAATGACACCTAAACACCCATGACCCCATTATTTATAGTTGATATTTACAGTCCAAGCATTGTAATGACACCCACACACCCACAACCCCATGAATGACTGTTGATATTTACAGTCCAAGCACTCTAATGATACCCACCACCCTATGAATGACTGTTGATATTTACAATCAAATCGCTGTAACGACACCCATACACCCACCACCCAATGAATGACTGTTGATATTTACAGTCCAAGCACTGTAATGACACCCACACACCCACTACCCCATGATTGACTGTTGATATTTACAGTCCAAACACTGTAATGACACCCCAACACCCACCACCCCATGAATTATGGGTGATATTTACAGTCCAAGCACTGAAATGACACCCACACAACCACCACCCGATTAATGACTGTTGATATTTACAGTCCAAGCACTGTAATGACACCCACCACCCTCTGAATGACTGTTGATATTTACAGTCAAAGCACTGTAATAAAACTCACACACTCACCAAACCATAAATGACTGTTGATATTCACAGTCTAAGCACTGTAATGACACCCACACATCCACCACCTAATGAATGATGGTTGATATCTACAGTCCAAGAACTGCAATGACACCCACACACTCACCACCCTATTAATGACTGTTGATATTTACATTCCAAGCACTGTAATGATACCCACACACACACCACCCCATAAATATCTGTTGATATTTACAGTCCAAGCTCTGTAATGACACTCACACACCCACCACAATGAATCAATGACGGTTGATATTTACAGTCCAAGCACTGTAATAAAACACACACACCTACCACGCAATGAAAGACTGTTGATATTTACAGTCCAAGCACTTTAATGACACCCACTACAGAATGGATGACTGTTAATATTTACAGTCCAAGCACTGTAATGACACCCACACACCAACCACCCAATATATGATGGTTGAAATTTACAGTCCAAGAACAGTAATGACACAGACACACTCACCACCCCATGAATGACTGTTGATATTTAGAGTCCAAGCACTGTAATGACACCCACACACCAACCACCCTATAAATGACTGTTAATATCTAAAGTCCAAGGAGTGTAATGACACCCACACACCCACCACCCAATGAATGACTGTTAATATTATCAGTCCAAGCACTGTAAAAACTTCCACACATCCACCCCCCAATAAATTACTGTTAATATTTATAGTCCAAAAACTGTAATGATACCCACACACTCACCACCCCATGAATGATTGTTGATAATTACAGTCCAAGCACTGTAATGACACCCCAACACTCACCACCCCATGAATGACTGTCGATATTTACAGTCCAAGCACTGTAATAACACACCGACACTCACCATCCCATGATTGACTGTTGATATTTATAGTCCAAGCACTGTAATGACACCCAAACACCCACCAAACCAAGAAAGACTTTTGATATTTACAGTCCAAGCACTGTAATGACTCCCACACACCCACTACCCCATGATTGACTGTGGATATTTACAGTTCAAGCACCATAATGAAACCCACACACCCACAACCCCATGAATGACTGTTGATATTTACATTCAAAGCACTGTAATGACACCTTCACACCACCCACTCCATGAATTATGGTTGATATTTACAGTCCAAGCACTGTAATGACACCCACACACCCACCACCCCAAGAATAACTATTGATATTTACTGTCCAAGCTCTCTAATGACACCCACCACCCTATGAATGACTGTAGATATTTACAGTCCACGCTCTGTAATGACACTCACACACCCACCACCTTTAAATAACTGTTGAAATTTACAGTCCAAGCACTGTAATGACACCCACACACCCTCCACCCCTTAAATCACGGTTGATATTTATTGTCCAAGTACTGTAATGACACCCAGACACCCACCACCCCATAAATGACTGTTAATATTTTCAGTCCAAGCACTGTAATGACATCCACACACCTACCACCCCATTAATAACTGTTAACATTTACAGTCTGAGCACTGTAATGACACCCACACACCCACCACCCAATGAATGACTGTTGATATTTAAAGTTCAAGCACTGTAATGACACACTCACACCCACCATCCAATAAATGATTGTTGATATTTACAGTCTAAGCACTGTAATGACACCAACAATACAACCACCCCAAAAATGACTGTTCATATTTACAGTCCCAGCATTGTAATGACACCCAACACCCACCACTCCATGAATGACTGTTGATATTTACAGTCCAAGCTCTGTATTAACACTCACACACCTACCATACTATTAATGACTTTTGATATTTACAGTCCAAGCACTGTAATGACACCCACACACCCACCACCCCATGATTGACTGTTGATATTTAAAGTCCAAGCAATGTAATGACACCCACACACCCATCTTTCTATGAATGACTGTTGATATTTACAGTCCAAGCACTGTAATGCCACCCACAACCCCATGAATGATTGTTGATATTTACAGTCAAAGAACTAATGACACCCACCAGCCCATGAATGACTTGATATTTACAGTCTAAGCACTGCAATGACACCCACACACCCACTACCCCATAAATGACGGTTGATATTTACAGTCCAAGCACTATAATGACTCCCACACACCCATCACCTCATGAATGACTATTGATATTTACAGTCCAAGCACTGTAATGACATCCTCACACCCACAACCACATAAATGACCATTGATATTATCAGTCCAAGCACTGTAATAACATCCACACATCCACCCCCCAATGAATGACTGTTAATATTTATAGTCCAAGAACTGTAATGATACCCAAACACTCACCACCCCATGAATAACTGTTGATAATTACTGTCCAAGCACTGTAATGACACCCACACACCCATCAACCCATAAATGACTGTTGATATTTACAGTCCAAGCACTGTAATGACACCCACACACCCACCACTCCATGAATGACTATTGATATTTACAGTCCAAGCTCTGAAATAACACACACACCCACGACCCTATGAATGACGTTTGATATTTACAGTCCAAGCACTGTAATGACACCCACAGACATACCACCCCATGATTATCTGTTGATATTTACAGTCCAAGCACTGTAACGACACCCCCACACCCACCACCCCATGAATTATGGTTGATATTTACAGTCCAAGCACTGTAATGACACCCACATAACCACCACCCCATTAATGACTGTTGATATTTACAGTCCAAGCACTATAATGACACACACCACCCTATGAATGACTGTTGATAATTACAATATAAACACTGTAATGACACCCACACACCTACCACCCCATGAATAACTGTTGATATTTACAGTCCAAGCACTGTAATGACACCCACACACCCACCACTCCATGAATGACTGTTGATATTTACAGTCCAAGCTCTGTAATAACACACACACCCTCGACCCTATGAATGACGTTTGATATTTACAGTCCAAGCACTGTAATGACACCCACACACCAACCACCCCATGATTGACTGTTGATATTTACAGTCCAAGCACTGTAATGACACCCCCACACCCACCACCCCATGAATTATAGTTGAAATTTACAGTCCAAGCACTGTAATGACACCCACATAACCACCACCCCATTAATGACTGTTGATATTTACAGTCCAAGCACTATAATGACACACACCACCCTATGAATGACTGTTGATAATTACAATTAAAACAATGTAATGACACCCACACACCTACCACCCCATGAATAACTGTTGATATTTACAGTCCAAGCACTATAATGACACCCACACACCCCCCACCCCAAGAATGACTGTTGATATTTACAGTCCAAGCACTGTAATGACATCCAAACACCCACCAACCCATGAATGACTGTTTATATTTACACTACAAGCTCTGTAATGACACTCACACACCCACCACCCTATGATTGACTGTTGATATTTATAGTCCAAGCTCTGTAATGACACACTCACACCCACCACCCCATAAATGACTGTTGATATTTACAATCCAAGCAATGTAATGGCACCCACACACCCACCACCCCAAGAATGACTGTTGATATTTACAGTCCAAGCAGTATAATGACATCCACTAACCACATGAATGACTGTTGATATTTACAGTCCAAGCACTGTAATAACACCCACACACCAACCACCCCAAGAATGACTGTTGGTATTTACAGTCCAATCACTATAATGACACCCACACACCCACCACCTCATGAATGACTCTTGATATTTACAGTCAAAGCACTGTAATGGCACCCACACACCCACCACCCCATAAATGACTGTTGATATTTACAGTCCAAGCACTATAATGACATCCACTAACCACATGAATGACTGTTGATATTTACAGTCCAAGCACTGTAATGACACCCTCACACCCACCACCCCATGAATGACTGTTGATATTTATAGTCAAAGCACTGTAATGACACACCCACACCCACCACCCTATGAATTATGATTGATATTTACAGTCCAAGCACTGTAATGACACCCATACAACCACCACCCCATGAATGACTGTTGATATTTGCAGTCCAAGTACTGTAATGACACCCACCACCCTATGAATGACTGTTGATATTTACAATAAAAACACTGTAATGACACCCACACACCCACCACCCCATGAATGAATGTTGATATTTACAGTCCAAGCACCATTTGAATAACTGTTGATATTTACAGTCCAAGCACTGTAATGACATCCACACACCCACCACCCCATGAATGACTGTTGATATTTACAGTCCAAGCTCTGTAATGACACTCACACACCCACCACCCTATAAATGACTGTTGATATTTACAGTCCAAGCACTGTAATGACACCCACACATCCACCACCCAATGAATGATGGTTGATATTTACAGTCCAAGAACTGTAAGGACAACCACACACTCACCACCTTATAAATGACTGTTGATATTTACAGTTCAAGCACTTTCATGACACCCACAGACCCACCACCCTATAAATGACTGTTGATATTTACAGTCCAAGCACTCTAATGACACCCACCACCCTCTGAATGGCTGTTGATATTTACAATCAAAGCACTGTAATGACACCAACCTCCCCATGATTGACTGTTGATATTTACAGTCCAAGCAATGTAATGACACCCACACACCCACCACCCCATTAATGACTGTTGATATTGACAGTCCAAGTACTGTAATGATACCCACACACTTATCACCCAATGAATGACTGTTGATATTTACAGTCCCAGCACTGTAATGCAACCCACCACCCCATGAATGACTGTTGATATTTACAGTTCAAGCAATAATAACAAACACACACCCACCACACCATGAATGTTTTGATTTTTACAGTCCAAGCAATGTATTGACACCCACACATCCACAACCCCATGAATGACTGTTGAAATTTACAGTCCAAGCACTGTAATGACAGCCACACACCCACCACCTCATAAATAACTGTTGATATTTATAGTCTAAGCACTCTAATGACACCCACCCACCAACCATCCCATGAATGACTGTTGATATTTACAGTCCAAGCTATGTAATGACTACCTCACACACACCACCCCAAAAATGACTGTTGATATTTACAGTCAAAACACTGTAATAACACCCCAACACCCACGACCCCATGAATTATAGTTGATATTTACAGTCCAAGCACTGTAATGACACCCACACACCCCCGAACCTATGAATTATTGTTGATATTTACAGTCCAAGCACTCTAATGATACCCACCACCCTATGAATGACTGTTGATATTTACAATCAAAACACTGTAATGACACCCATACACCCACCACCCCATAAATGACTGTTGATATTTACAGTCCAAGCACTGTAATGACACCCAGACACCCACCACCCCATGATTAACTGCTGATATTTACAGTCCAAGCATTGTAATGACACCCCCACACCAACCACCCCATGAATTATGGTTGATATATACAGTCCAAGCACTGTAATGATACCCACACAACCACCACCCCTTAAATGACTGTTGATATTTACAGTCTAAGCACTGTAACGACACCCACCACCCTATAAATGACTGTTGATAGTTACAATCAGAACACTGTAATAACACCCACACACCCACCACCCCATGAATAACTGTTGATATTTACAATCCAACCACTGTAATGACACCCATACACCCACCACCCAAAGAATGACTGTTGATATTTAGAGTCCAAGCACTGTAATGACACCAACACACCCACCTCCCCATAAATGATGGTTGATATCTATAGTCCAAGCAATGTAATGACACCCACACACCCACCACCCCATGAATAACTGTTAATATATACAGTCCAAGCATTCTAATGACACCCACCACCCTCTGAATGACTGTTGATATTTACAGTCAAAGCACTGTAATAACACCCACACACTCACCACCCCATGAATGACTGTTGATATTCACAGTCCAAGCACTGTAATGACACCCACTCACCCAACACACAATAAATGATGGTTGATATTTAGAGTCCAAGAACTGTAATGACACACACACACTTACCATTCCATTAATGACTGTTGATATTTACAGTCTAAGCACTGTAATGACACACTCACACCAACCGCCCCATAAATGACTGTTGATATTTACAGTTTAAGCACTGTAATGACACCCACACACCCACCACCAAAAGAATAACTGTTGATATTTACAGTCCAAGCACTCTAATGAAACCCACCACCCTATGAATGACTGTTGATATTTACAGTCAAAACACTGTAAGGGCACCCACACCCACCACCCCATGAATTATGGTTGATATTTACAGTCCAAGCACTGTAATGACATCCACACACCCACCACCCCCTTAAGGACTGTTGATATTTACAGTCCAAGCTCTGTAATGACACTCACACACCCACTACCCTATAATTGACTATTGATATTTATAGTCCAAGAACTGTAATGACACTTACACACCCACGACCCCATAAATAATGGTTGATATTTATAGTCCAAGCACTGTAATGACACTGACACACCCACCAACTCATAAATGACTGCTGATATTTTCAGACCAAGCATTGTAATGACATCAACACACCAACCATCCCATGAATGACTGTTAATATTTACAGTCCAAGCACTCTAATGACACCCAACACCTTCTGAATGACTGTTGATATTTACAGTCAAAGCACCATAATAACACCCACACACTCACCAAACCATAAATGACTGTTGATATTCACAGTCCAAGCACTGTAATGACACCCACACACCCACCACCCAATGAATGATGGTTGATATTTACAGTTTAAGAACTGCAATGACACCAACACACTCACCACCCCATGAATGACTGTTGATATTTACAGTCCAAACACTTTCATGATACCCACACACCCACCACCCCATGAATAACTGTTGATATTTACAGTCCAAGCTCTGTAATGACACCCCGACCCCCACCATCCCATGATTGACTGTTGATATTTATAGTCCAAGCACTGTAATGACACCTACACACCCATCAACCCATGAATGACTGTTGATATTTATAGTCCATGCACTAATAACACACACACCCACCACCCCATGAATGACTTGATATTTACAGTCCAAGCACGGTAATGACACCCACAAACCCACCACCCCATGAATGACGGTGGATATTTACAGTTCAAGCACCATAATGACACACACACCCCCACCACCCCATGAATGACTGTTGATATTTACAGTCCAAACTCTGTAATGACACCCATACTCCTACTACCCCATGATTGACTGTTGATATTTACAGTCTAAGCACTGTAATGACAGCCACACACCCACCACCCAATAAATGACTGTTGATATTTACAGTCTAAGCACTGTAATGACACCTATACACCCACCAGCCCAAGAATGACTTTCGATATTTACAGTCCAAGCACTGTAATGATAACAACACACCTACCACCCCATGAATGACTGTTGATATTTACATTTCAAGCATTATAATGACACCCACACACCCACCACCCCATGAATGACTGTTGATATTTACAGTCCAAGCACTGTAATGACACCCTAACTCCCACCACTCAATGAATGACTGTTGATATTTACAGTCAAAACACTGTAATGACACCCCCACACCCACCACCTTATGAATGACTGTTGATATTTACAGTCCAAGCACTCTAATGATATCCACACACTCACAACCCCATGAATGACTGTTAATATTTACAGTCCAAGCACTCTAATGACACCCACACACTCACCACTCCATAATTGACTGTTGATATTTACAGTACAAGCACTGCATAGACACCCAAACACCCACATCCCCATTAATAACTGTTTATATTTACAGTCCAAGCAATGTAATGACACCCACACACCCATCACCCCATGAATGACTGTTAATATTAGAGTCTAAGCACTGTAATTCCACCCACCACCCCATGAATGACTGTTAATATTCACAGTCCAAGCACTAATGACACACAGACACTCACCACCCCATGAATGACTATTGATATTTACAGTCTATGCACTGAAATAACACCCACACACCTACCACCCCATGAATGACTGTTGATATTTACAGTCCAAACACTATAATGACACCCACACACCCACGACCCCATGACTCACTGTTGATATATACAGTCCAAGCACTGTAATGACACCCAAAAAGCCACAACCCTATGATTGACTGTTGATATTTACAGTCCAAGCACTGCATAGACACCCAAACACTTAAAACCCCATGAATAACTGTTGATATTAAGAGTCCAAACACTCTAATGACTACCAACACCCCATGATTGACTGTTGATATTTACAGTCCAAGAACTGTAATGACACCAACCACCCCATGAATGACTGTTGATATTTACAGTCCAAGCACTAATGACACACACACACACCCACCACACAATGAATGACTTAATATTTATAGTCCATGCACTGTAATGACAACCACACACCCACCACCCCATGAATGACTGTTGATATTAACATTTCAAGCATTATAATGACACCCACACACCCACCACCCCATAAATGACTGTTGATATTTACAGTCCAAGCACTGTAATGACACCCTAACCCCCACCACTCAATGAATGACTGTTCATATTTACAGTCAAAACACTGTAATGACACCCCCACACTCACCACCTTATGAATGACTGTTGATATTTACAGTCCAAGCACTCTAATGACATCCACACACCCACCACACCATTAATGACTCTTGATATTTACAGTCCAAGCACTGTAATGACACCCACACACTCACCACCTCATAAATGACTGTTGATATTTACAGTCCAAGCACTGTCATGACACCCACACATGCACCACCCCATGTATGACTGTTGATATTTACAGTCCAAGCACTCTAATGACACCCACCACCCAATAAATGAATGTTGATATTTATAGTTAAAACACTGTAATGTCACCCACACACCCACCACCTCATGAATGACTGTTGATATTTACAGTCCAAGCACTGTAATGACACCCACACACTGACCATCCCATGATTGACTATTGATATTTACAGTCCAAGCACTGTAATGACACCCACACACCCCCGACCCAAAAAATGACTGTTGATATTTACAGTCTAAGCACTGTAATGACACCCACACACCCACCAACCCATGAAGGATGGTTGATAATTACAGTCTAAGCATTGTAATGACACCAACACACCCACCATCCCATAATTCACTGTTGATATTTACAGTCCAAGCACTGTAATGACAGCCACACACCCACCACTCTATAAATGACTGTTGATATTTACAGTCCATGCACTGTAATAACACCCACACACCCACCACCCCATAAATGACTGTTGATATTTACAGTCCATGCTCTGTAATGACACCCACACATGCACCACCCCATGAATGACTGTTGATATTTACAGTCTAAGCACTGTAATGACACCCACCACACAATAAATGAATGTTGATATTTATAGTTAAAACACTGTAATGACACCCACACACACACCACCCCATGAATGATTGTTGATAATTACAGTCCCAGCACTGTAATGACACCCACACACCGACCACCCCATGATTGACTGTTGATATTTACAGTCCAAGCAATGTAATGACACCCACACACCCACCACCCCATGAATGACTGTTGATATTTACAGTCGAAGCTCTGTAATGACACTCACACACCCACCACCCTATGAATGACTGTTGATATTTACAGTCCAGGAACTGTAATGACACACACACAAACACCACCCCATAAATGACGGTTGATATTTACAGTCCAAGCACTGTAATGACACCCACACACATACCACCCCATTAATGACTGTTGATATTTACAGTCCAAACACTCTAATGACACCCACCACCCTACGAATGACTATTGATATTTACAATTAAAACATTGTAATGACACCCACACACACACCACCCCATGAATGACTGTTGATATTTACAGTCTAAACACTATAATGACACCCACACACCCACCACCCTATGAATGATTGTTGATATATACAGTCTAAGTATTGTAATGACACCCTCACACCCACCACCCCATGAATGACTATTGATATTTACAGTCTAAGCACTGTAATGACACCCACACGTCCAACACCCCATGAATGACTGTTGATATTTACAGTACAAGTACTGTAATGACACCCCCACACCCACCTACCCGTGAAATATGGTTGAAATTTACAGTCCAAGCACTGTAATGACACACCCACACCCACCACCCCATGAATGACTGTTAATATTTACAATCCAATCACTCTAATGACACCCACCACCCTATGAATGACTGCTGATATTTACAATCAAAACACTGCAAAGACACCCACACACCCACAACCCCATGAATCACTGTTAATATTTACAGTCCAACCACTGTAATGACACCCAGACACCCACCACCCATGATTGACTGTTGATATTTACAGTCCATGCACTGCATAGACACCCAAAAACCCAAAACCCCATGAATGACTGATGATATTTACAGTCCAAGCACTCTAATGACACCCAACACCCCATGATTTACTGTTGATATTTACAGTCCAAGCACTGTAATGACACCAACCACCCCATGAATGACTGTTGATATTTACAGTCCAAGCACTAATGACACACAGACACACCCAACACACCATGAATGACTTAATTTTTATAGTCCCAGCACTGTAATGACAACCACACACCCACCACCCCATGAATGACTGTTGCTATTTACAGTTCAAACACTATAATGACACCCACACACCCACCACCCCATGAATGACTGTTGATATATACAGTCCAAGCACTGTAATAACACCCTCACCCCCACCACCCCATGAATGACTGTTGATATTTACAGTCAAAACAATGTAATGACACCCCCACACCCACCACCTTATGAATGACTGTTGATATTTACAGTCCAATCACTCTAATGACACCTACAACCTTATAAATGACTGTTGATATTTACAAACAAAACACTGTAATGACACCCACACACCCACCACCCCATGAATGTCTGTTGATATTTACAGTCAAAACAATGTAATGACACCCACACACCTACCAACCCATGATTGACTGTTGATATTTACAGTCCAAGCACTGTAATGACAGCCACACACCCTCCACCCTATAAATGACTGTTAATATTTTCAGTCAAAGCACTGTAATGTCCCCCACACACCAACCACCCTAAGAATGACTTTTGATATTTACAGTCCAAGCACTATTATGACACCTACACACCCACCACCAATGTATGACTGTTGATATTTACAGTCCAAGTTCTGTAATGACACTCACACACCCATCTACCCGTGAAATATGGTTGATATATACAGTCCAAGCACTGTAATGACACCCCCACACCCACCACCTCATGAATGACTGTTAATATTTACAGTCCAATCACTCTAATGACACCTACCACCCTATGAATGACTGCTGATATTTACAATCAAAACACTGTAAAGACACCCACACACCCACAACCCCATGAATCACTGTTGATATTTACAGTCCAAGCACTGTAATGACACCCAGACACCCACCACCCCATGATTGACTGTTGATATTTATAGTCCAAGCACTGCATAGACACCCAAACACCCAAAACCCCATGAATGACTGTTTATATTTACAGTCCAAGCACTCTAATGACACCCAACACCCCATGATTAACTGTTGATATTTACAGTCCAAGCACTGTAATGACACCAACCACCCTATGAATGACTGTTGATATTTACAGTCCAAGCACTAATGACACACTCACACACCCAACACACCATGAATGACTTAATTTTTATAGTCCCAGCACTGTAATGACAACCACACACCCACCACCCCATGAATGACTGTTGCTATTTACAGTTCAAATACTATAATGACACCCACACACCCACCACCCCATGAATGACTGTTGATATATACAGTCCAAGCACTGTAATAACACCCTCACCCCCACCATCCCATGAATGACTGTTGATATTTACAGTCAAAACAATGTAATGACAACCCCACACCCATCACCTTATGAATGACTGTTGATATTTACAGTCCAATCACTCTAATGACACCTACAACCTTATAAATGACTGTTGATATTTATAACAAAACACTGTAATGACACCCACACACCCACCACCCCATGAATGTCTGTTGATATTTACAGTCAAAGCAATGTAATGACACCCACACACCTTCCACCCCATGATTGACTGTTGATATTTACAGTCCAAGCACTGTAATGACAACCACACACCCACCACCCTATAAATGACTGTTAATATTTACAGTCTAAGCACTGTAATGACACCCACACACCGACCACCCCAAGAATGACTTTTGATATTTACAGTCCAAGCACTATAATGACACCTACTTACCCACCACCAATGAATGACTGTTGATATTTACAGTCCAAGTTCTGTAATGACACTCACACACCCACCACCCTATGAATGACTGTTGATATTTACAGTCCAAGCGCTGTAATGACACCCACACACCCACCACCCTATACATGATGGTTAATATTTATTGGCCAAGCACTGTAATGACATCCACACACCCACCACCCCAAGAATGACTGTTGATATTTTCAGTCCAAGCACTTTAATGACATCCACACACCCACCACCCCATGAATGACTGTTGATATATACAGTCCAAGCACTGTAATGACACCCACACACCCACCACCGAATGTATGATGGTTTATATTTACAGTCCATGAACCGTAATGACACCCACACACTCTTAATTACTTATGTTACTTATGTGATGGCTTCTAGGGACTTTCAGCCGTTGCCAGCTCTCCAAGTCCCTCCGTAGATCAACTAAAGCCGGAAACTTGTTCTCATTTCTTCATTTATGAGGTAGTAAGACTCGGTGAAGAGGTGTGTCTTCAGTCTCTTTTTGAATAGAGCAGCTGTTTCACTGCCCTAACGAAGCTCGGAAGGTTGTTGTAGAGGCGAGGAGCACTATGCGAACGCTCTTTTTCCACATTCCCTTCTGAATCTTGGTTCCAGAAGCCTATTCACCTCGCTGCTATGTCGCAATTCTACATTGGTATCCACATGAAAGTCCAGGAGCATATCTCGCATGTAAACTGGTTTGCCAAAATTTAACTCTTGATGAACCATAACACACTGCTTGTAAACGATACGTGCCTTAATAGGAAGCCAATGTAGTTGTATGAGTGCTGGTGTTATTCGATCTCTTCTTGACAGACCTCGTATCAATCTCGCAGCTCTGTTCGTGATCATCTGGAGTTTCTTCAATAGATAATCAGGCAAGCCGTAATATAGGGAATTACAGTAATCCAATTTACTTAGAACATGATTGTAAACCAGTTTCATCATCACACTCTGATCAAGGTATTTCCTTACGAAAGCCAAATTCCTCAAGTGGTATCCAGCAATTTGAACCACATGACCAATCTGATCTCTCATCATTAGCTCACTGTCCAACATCACCCCGAGACTCTTCACACATTTGTTGATTGTGATTTCCCTATCATTCACTTTCAGTTTACGTACTCCCAAGCTGTCGAAGTCAGTTCTACGACCGACATACAGACATTCTGTTTTATCTTGATTTAATTTAAGCTGCCTGGAATCCATCCATTGCTTAATGTCAGTAAGGACAGAGCTCAAATGAGTTTCTGAATCGTGTATATTTGTGAATGACATGTAAAACTGCGTGTCATCCGCAAAAAGCTTGAATCTGACTTCGTACTTTTCAAGTAGTACAGAAAGATCTGTAGTATATAAACATAAGAGTATTGGGCCTAAAACACTACCCTGACGCACACCTCTTGTTAATGGTATTGCGTCAGAAAATTCATTTCCTATTTTTACACAGTAGTTGCGGCCAGTCAGGTAACTCTTCAGGTACGAGAGAGCAGCACCTATTATACCAATACGTTCACAGACACTCAATAAGACACTGTGCACTACTGTGTCGAATGCAGCACTCAAATCCAGTAATACCAACAGACCACTTTTTCCATCATCCATCAAAGTGCGCATGTCACTTACGATAGAACACAGAGCAGTCTCCGTGGAATACAGACGACGGTAGGCTGACTGGTTATCATGAATTGCACCAACCATATCCAAATAATCCATCAATTGAGTTAAAATTACCTTTTCCAAAATCTTGGATTGTAAAGTTAAATTGGATACAGGACGAAATGAGCTGAAAGATTGGGGGTCAAGATTCCCCTTCAATATGGGTGTTACAATAGCTTGCTTTTCAGAGTTTGGGAACACACTATTAGCAATACTCACATTTACCATTTTTGTGATAACGCTGACCAGGCGATCAAACCTTTTGTTTCTATTAAACAGCTTGAACGGCATAGGGTCGATTGCAGAGTAAGTAGGTTTTGCCTTCTTGATCATCTCACTAACAGTCAATTCACTCACAATTCGGAACTCACTCAGTTTAATATCAGAAGTTTGTTCACTCATAACCATATGCGAACTATCACTCACAAACGTCGATATAATATTCTTGATCTTATTATCGAAAAAAATATACAAAATCATTGGCCAAATTGCTATCCGAACAGCTCTCCGGCAACTTGTGCTTCCTCTTATCACCAGTCAGGCAGTCAAGTATCTTGTAGAGCTCGTGTATATTTGATCCCGCCATTTCAGTTTTCTCTTTGTAATAACTGCACTTTCTCTTGGTGACAAGCCTTAATTCGTAGTTTCGTGCTTGAGTGTATGCATGTCTACATTCCTCAGTACGATACTTGCGCCACCGTCTTTCCATCTTTTTTTTATTAATTTTCGCTTTATTTATGTCATTGTTGAACCACGGAGACTCATCTTTCACTATTATTTTCTTCTCAACTATAGGACACATTTTGTCGTATTCAGACTTCAGTGTGTAATTGTATAGATTGTACAAACAGTCATGACACTCTCCTTTCACTGCCCACCCATGATTGCACAAATCACCATATTGCTCGACTATCTTATTACAAACGAGTGATAGTAGACCATCACTATTAAAATTTCTTCTGGACCGAAAAGAAATATTCTTTACTTGCCTTTTACTCAACAACAGGTTCAGATTAAACACCACAAGTTTGTGTACCGGTGAAAGGGAGCATACATCGTCCACCTGAAGGTTACGTACCAGGTCTCCAGATGTGTCCACCAAGACCAAATCAATAATATGGCCACAAATCGATGTGGGCTTGTTCACTACATTGACCAGGTTAAACGTTGCTAACATATCTGTAAATCGCTGAACATAGCGGGCTCCTGGAGTATCAAGCCAAAAATTAAAATCTCCCAACACAATGACATTAGAGCTAATCATGTCAACCGTCTCGAGGTACAGCTCAAGCTCATCAATGAATAAACCAGGGCTAGTAGCAGGGGGTCTATATATTGTTATAAACGTTACTTTGCTTCCACCAGCTTGACACTCAACCTGAAGGAGTTCGAAACTTTCAAACCCCGGCGACTTGCATACCTTCACCTTCTTTATAGAATTTGAAACAAATAGACCAACACCTCCGCCTCGACCCGTACAAATCGGTTTATGTAAAAAAGAATGAGTCACCAGAGTCATTTCCTGGATAGCAGCTGAGTCAAATTTCGTTAACCACGTCTCAGTAATGGCATAAAAATCTAAACAGCCATCAACAATCGTCTGGCGTATCTCAAATGTTTTATTTTTAGCAGACTGCACGTTCAATAGTCCACAATTAACACTTTGCATATTAAAAGCCATGGTTAGTGTTGAGTCTGATCCTATTTACTTCCGAGGTGAAAATGGGGCAAGACAAACTACTTACAGAGTGTTCGCTTTGACATTTTGAAGCAGCACAGTTGGAGCATTTTCTCACATCAGACTGGCAAGAGCGACCTTCATGCTGACCTGCACACTTATAGCAGTGGGGTGCATGACCTTTGACCTTGGATTGGCAACTATCCGACTTGTGACCGAATTTCAGGCAGTGGTAACACAGTAGTGGAAAATAACGATCGTATACCTGATGAACGCCCCACTTCAGCTTCAGCTTGTCATTCATCCCGTGAATTCTTGCACGTACCTCTGGATCACACTTCAGTACATAATGTACAGTCCCTCCCGCAGCTGGTCTTTCAGAAACAATTTTCATTTTATTCATAACTCCGTCAATCGATTCCAAATTATTCCTTACAATAATTTCTTCAATGAGCGATTCCTTGTCCTCATTCCGAGCCACATTACATACCATAATTTTGGGGTCCCATCGCTTCCCATTGGAAACAATTAAATTCTCCACCTCGTGTAACTTATTTTGTGCAGCTTTTCTTTTCTCTTCAGATTCAAGATTTATAACAATATTTCCCTTGTTAGTGAATTTGGAGTCCATAATTTGAACATCCGACAACAATTCTTCGACCTCTTTCTTCATATCAACCGCTTTTTTGCTACCCTTTGCTTTAATAATAAGAAGATTCTTAATTTTCTGTGTGCGTTTCCGTTTCCTGCTTCTCGACACCACCTCAGCCCAGTTCATGCCATCTTTTTCCACCTGGCCCGATTGAGCTGACACAGCCTCTTCCACAGCCAGCGTGACCCCGTCAGTCAGAGCCGGCAAAGCAGCCATTACACTATTCTGAAGATTCTCGGGTAGTCTTATATCCTTCAGCATATTCTTGATTTCAATAATATCACTTTTCATTACATTAATCTCCTCTCGAAGGTGAACTTCACTATTTATCACTAGAGCACAAGGATCACAAACCCAATTTACTTCAGAAGCATTTGATTTCAAACCAGTCATTCTCGTACAAGTGCTATGGCCACCCAATTTGCACTTGAGACATTTCAGCCACTTGACCTTTCCATAATCTCGCTCATGACAGACAAGGCACAACTCGTCAACTGGAGAACCCATGCTGGACGTGCCAAAACATATACAGGCGCACTAGCACTGCACTGTTAATGTAGACACTAGCACTGTTTATACATGTAACGGAGCTAACGAGACACGTCCTTTCACCACCGCAGTCTCCCTTACACCCCATGAATGACTGTTGATATTTACAGTCCAAGCACTGTCATGACACCCACACATGCACCACCCCATGTATGACTGTTGATATTTACAGTCCAAGCACTCTAATGACAACCACCACCCAATAAATGAATGTTGATATTTATAGTTAAAACACTGTAATGACACCCACACACCCACCACCTCATGAATGACTGTTGATATTTACAGTCCAAGCACTGTAATGACACCCACACACTGACCATCCCATGATTGACTATTGATATTTACAGTCCAAGCACTGTAATGACACCCACACACCCACCACCCAAAAAATGACTGTTGATATTTACAGTCTAAGCACTGTAATGACACCCACACACCCACAAACCCATGAAGGACTGTTGATAATTACAGTCTTAGCACTGTAATGACACCCACACACCCACCACCCCATGATTAACTGTTGATATTTACAGTCCATGCACTGTAATGACACCCACACACCCACCACCCCATGAATGACTGTTGATATTTACAGTCCAAGCACTGCATAGACACCTAAACACCAAAACCCCATGAATGACTGTTGATATTTATAGTCCAAGCACTGTAATGACACCAACACACCCACCACCCCAGGAATAACTGTTAATATTTACAGTCTGAGCTCTGTAATGACACCCACACATTAATGATGGTTGATATTTACAGTTCAAGAACTGTAATGACACCCACACACTCACCACCCCATTAATGACTGTTGATATTTACAGTCCAAGAACTGTCATTATACCCACACATGCACCACCCCATGAATGACTGTTGATATTTATAGTCAAAGCACTGTAATGACACCCAACACCCAATAAATGAATGTTGATATTTATAGTTAAAACACTGTAATGACACCCACACACCCACCACCTCATGAATGACTGTTGATAATTACAGTCCCAGCACTGTAATGACACCCACACACCGACCACCCCATGGTTGACTGTTAATATTTACAGTCCAATCACTGTAATGACACCCACACACCAACAACCCAATAACTGACTAATGATATTTACAGTCTAAGCACTGTAATGACACCCACACACCCACCAGCCCATGAATGACTGTTGATATTTACAGTCCAAGCTCTGTAATGACACTCACACACCCACCACCCTATGAATGACTGTTAATTTTTACAGTCCAGGAACTGTAATGACACCCACACAAACACCACCACATAAATGATGGTTGATATTTACAGTCCAAGCACTGTAATGACACCCACACACCCACCACCCCATGAATGACTGTTGATATTTACAGTCCAAGCACTGCATAGACACCCAAACACCAAAACCCCATGAATGACTGTTGATATTTACAGTCCAAGCACTCTAATGACAACCAACACCCCATGATTAACTGTTGATATTTACAGTCCAAGCACTGTAATAACACCAACCACCCCATGATTGACTGTTAATAATTACAGTCCAAGCACTAATGACAACACACACCCACCACACCATGAATGATTTAATATTTATAGTCCAAACACTGTAATGACACCCACACACCCACCACCCCATGAATGACTGTTGATATTTACATTTCAAGCATTATAATGACACCCACACACCCACCACCCCATGAATGACTGTTGATATTTACAGTCCAAGCACAGTAATGACACCCTAACCCCCACCACTCAATGAATGACTGTTGATATTTACAGTCAAAACACTGTAATGACACCCCCACACCCACCACCTTATGAATGACTGTTGATATTTACAGTCCAAGCACTCTAATGATATCCACACACTCACCACCCAATGAATGACTGTTAATATTTACAGTCCAAGCACTCTAATGACACCCACACACTCACCACTCCGTGATTGACTGTTGATATTTACAGTACAAGCACTGCATAGACACCCAAACACCCACATCCCCATGAATAACTGTTTATATTTACAGTCCAAGCACTGTAATGACACCCACACACCCATCACCCCATGAATGACTGTTAATATTAGAGTCTAAGCACTGTAATGCCACCCACCACCCCATGAATGACTGTTAATATTCACAGTCCAAGCACTAATGACACACAGACACTCACCACACCATGAATAAATTGATATTTATAGTCCAAGCACTGTAATGACACCCACACACCCACCACCCCATGAAAGACTGTTGATATTTACAGTTCAAGCACTATAATGACAATACATACCCACCACCCCATGAATAACTTGATATTTACAGTCCAAGCTATGTAATGACACCCACACATTCACCACCCCATGAATGACTGTTGATATTTACAGTCCAAACACTATAATGACACCAACACACCCACGACCCCATGAATGATTGTTGATATATACAGTCTAAGCACTGTAATGACACCATCACACCCACCACCCCATGAATGACTATTGATATTTACAGTCTATGCACTGAAATGACACCCACACACCTACCACCCCATGAATGACTGTTGATATTTACAGTCCAAACACTATAATGACACCCACACACCCACGACCCCATGACTCACTGTTGATATATACAGTCCAAGCACTGTAATGACACCCAAAAAGCCACAACCCTATGATTGACTGTTGATATTTACAGTCCAAGCACTGCATAGACACCCAAACACTTAAAACCCCATGAATAACTGTTGATATTAAGAGTCCAAACACTCTAATGACTACCAACACCCCATAATTGACTGTTGATATTTACAGTCCAAGAACTGTAATGACACCAACCACCCCATGAATGACTGCTGATATTTACAGTCCAAGCACTAATGACACACACACACACCCACCACACAATGAATGACTTAATATTTATAGTCCATGCACTGTAATGACAACCACACACCCACCACCCCATGAATGACTGTTGATATTAACATTTCAAGCATTATAATGACACCCACACACCCACCACCCCATAAATGACTGTTGATATTTACAGTCCAAGCACTCTAATGACATCCACACACCCACCACACCATTAATGACTCTTGATATTTACAGTCCAAGCACTGTAATGACACCCACACACCCACCACCTAATGTATGATGATTTATATTTACAGTCCAGGAAATGTAATGACACCCACACACTCACCACCCCATGAATGACTGTTGATATTTACAGTCCAAGCACTGTCATGACACCCACACATGCACCACCCCATGTATGACTGTTGATATTTACAGTCCAAGCACTCTAATGACACCCACCACCCAATAAATGAATGTTGATATTTATAGTTAAAACACTGTAATGACACCCACACACCCACCACCTCATGAACGACTGTTGATATTTACAGTTCAAGCACTGTAATGACACCCACACACTGACCATCCCATGATTGACTATTGATATTTACAGTCCAAGCACTGTAATGACACCCACACACCCACCAACCCATGAAGGATGGTTGATAATTACAGTCTAAGCATTGTAATGACACCAACACACCCACCATCCCATAATTGACTGTTGATATTTACAGTACAAGCACTGTAATGACAGCCACACACCCACCACTCTATAAATGACTGTTGATATTTACAGTCCATGCACTGTAATAACACCCACACACCCACCACCCCATAAATGACTGTTGATATTTACAGTCCATGCTCTGTAATGACACCCACACATGCACCACCCCATGAATGACTGTTGATATTTACAGTCAAAGCACTGTAATGACACCCACCACACAATAAATGAATGTTGATATTTATAGTTAAAACACTGTAATGACACCCAAACACACACCACCCCATGAATGATTGTTGATAATTACAGTCCCAGCACTGTAATGACACCCACACACCGACCACCCCATGATTGACTGTTGATATTTACAGTCAAAGCAATGTAATGACACCCACACACCCACCACCCCATGAATGACTGTTGATATTTACATTCGAAGCTCTGTAATGACACTCACACACCCACCACCCTATGAATGACTGTTGATATTTACAGTCCAGGAACTGTAATGACACACACACAAACACCACCCCATAAATGACGGTTGATATTTAAAGTCCAAGCACTGTAATGACACCCACACACATACCACCCCATGAATGACTGTTGATATTTACAGTCCAAACACTCTAATGACACCCACCACCCTATGAATGACTATTGATATTTACAATTAAAACATTGTAATGACACCCACACACCCACCACCCCATGAATGACTGTTGATATTTACAGTCTAAACACTATAATGACACCCACACACCCACCACCCTATGAATGATTGTTGATATATACAGTCTAAGTATTGTAATGACACCCTCACACCCACCACCCCATGAATGACTATTGATATTTACAGTCTAAGCACTGTAATGACACCCACACGTCCAACACCCCATGAATGACTGTTGATATTTACAGTACAAGTACTGTAATGACACCCCCACACCCACCTACCCGTGAAATATGGTTGATATTTACAGTCCAAGCACTGTAATGACACACCCACACCCACCACCCAATGAATGACTGTTAATATTTACAATCCAATCACTCTAATGACACCCACCACCCTATGAATGACTGCTGATATTTACAATCAAAACACTGCAAAAACACTCACACACCCACAACCCCATGAATCACTGTTGATATTTACAGTCCAACCACTGTAATGACACCCAGACACCCAACACCCATGATTGACTGTTGATATTTACAGTCCAAGCACTGCATAGACACCCAAAAACCCAAAACCCCATGAATGACTGTTGATATTTACAGTCCAAGCACTCTAATGACACCCAACACCCCATGATTTACTGTTGATATTTACAGTCCAAGCACTGTAATGACACCAACCACCCCATGAATGACTGTTGATATTTACAGTCCAAGCACTAATGACACACAGACACACCCAACACACCATGAATGACTTATTTTTTATAGTCCCAGCACTGTAATGACAACCACACACCCACCACCCCATGAATGACTGTTGCTATTTACAGTTCAAACACTATAATGACACCCACACACCCACCACCCCATGAATGACTGTTGATATATACAGTCCAAGCACTGTAATAACACCCTCACCCCCACCACCCCATGAATGACTGTTGATATTTACAGTCAAAACAATGTAATGACACCCCCACACCCACCACCTTATGAATGACTGTTGATATTTTCAGTCCAATCACTCTAATGACACCTACAACCTTATAAATGACTGTTGATATTTACAAACAAAACACTGTAATGACACCCACACACCCACCACCCCATGAATGTCTGTTGATATTTACAGTCAAAACAATGTAATGACACCCACACACCTACCACCCCATGATTGACTGTTGATATTTACAGTCCAAGCACTGTAATGACAGCCACACACCCTCCACCCTATAAATGACTGTTAATATTTTCAGTCAAAGCACTGTAATGTCCCCCACACACCAACCACCCCAAGAATGACTTTTGATATTTACAGTCCAAGCACTATTATGACACCTACACACCCACCACCAATGTATGACTGTTGATATTTACAGTCCAAGTTCTGTAATGACACTCACACACCCATCTACCCGTGAAATATGGTTGATATTTACAGTCCAAGCACTGTAATGACACCCCCACACCCACCACCTCATGAATGACTGTTAATATTTACAGTCCAATCACTCTAATGACACCTACCACCCTATGAATGACTGCTGATATTTACAATCAAAACACTGTAAAGACACCCACACACCCACAACCCCATGAATCACTGTTGATATTTACAGTCCAAGCACTGTAATGACACCCAGACACCCACCACCCCATGATTGACTGTTGATATTTATAGTCCAAGCACTGCATAGACACCCAAACACCCAAAACCCCATGAATGACTGTTGATATTTACAGTCCAAGCACTCTAATGACACCCAACACCCCATGATTTACTGTTGATATTTACAGTCCAAGCACTGTAATGACACCAACCACCCCATGAATGACTGTTGATATTTATAGTCCAAGCACTGCATAGACACCCAAACACCCAAAACCCCATGAATGACTGTTGATATTTACAGTCCAAGCACTAATGACACACTCACACACCCAACACACCATGAATGACTTAATTTTTATAGTCCCAGCACTGTAATGACACCCAGACACCCACCACCCCATGATTGACTGTTGATATTTATAGTCCAAGCACTGCATAGACACCCAAACACCCAAAACCCCATGAATGACTGTTGATATTTACAGTCCAAGCACTAATGACACACTCACACACCCAACACACCATGAATGACTTAATTTTTATAGTCCCAGCACTGTAATGACAACCACACACCCACCACCCCATGAATGACTGTTGCTATTTACAGTTCAAACACTATAATGACACCCACACACCCACCACCCCATGAATGACTGTTGATATATACAGTCCAAGCACTGTAATAACACCCTCACCCCCACCATCCCATGAATGACTGTTGATATTTACAGTCAAAACAATGTAATGACAACCCCACACCCATCACCTTATGAATGACTGTTGATATTTACAGTCCAATCACTCTAATGACACCTACAACCTTATAAATGACTGTTGATATTTATAACAAAACACTGTAATGACACCCACACACCCACCACCCCATGAATGTCTGTTGATATTTACTGTCAAAGCAATGTAATGACACCCACACACCTTCCACCCCATGATTGACTGTTGATATTTACAGTCCAAGCACTGTAATGACAACCACACACCCACCACCCTATAAATGACTGTTAATATTTACAGTCTAAGCACTGTAATGACACCCACACACCGACCACCCCAAGAATGACTTTTGATATTTACAGTCCAAGCACTATAATGACACCTACTTACCCACCACCAATGAATGACTGTTGATATTTACAGTCCAAGTTCTGTAATGACACTCACACACCCACCACCCTATGAATGACTGTTGATATTTACAGTCCAAGCACTGTAATGACACCCACACACCCACCACCCTATACATGATGGTTAATATTTATTGGCCAAGCACTGTAATGACATCCACACACCCACCACCCCAAGAATGACTGTTGATATTTTCAGTCCAAGCACTTTAATGACATCCACACACCCACCACCCCATGAATGACTGTTGATATATACAGTCCAAGCACTGTAATGACACCCACACACCCACCACCGAATGTATGATGGTTTATATTTACAGTCCATGAACCGTAATGACACCCACACACTCTTACTTACTTATGTTACTTATGTGATGGCTTCTAGGGACTTTCAGCCGTTGCCAGCTCTCCAAGTCCCTCCGTAGATCAACTAAAGCCGGGAAACTTGTTCTCATTTCTTCATTTATGAGGTCGTAAGACTCGGTGAAGAGGTGTGTCTTCAGTCTCTTTTTGAATAGAGCAGCTGTTTCACTGCCCTAACGAAGCTCGGAAGGTTGTTGTAGAGGCGAGGAGCACTATGCGAACGCTCTTTTTCCACATTCCCTTCTGAATCTTGGTTCCAGAAGCCTATTCACCTCGCTGCTATGTCGCAATTCTACATTGGTATCCACATGAAAGTCCAGGAGCATATCTCGCATGTAAACTGGTTTGCCAAAATTTAACGCTTGATGAACCATAACACACTGCTTGTAAACGATACGTGCCTTAATAGGAAGCCAATGTAGTTGTATGAGTGCTGGTGTTATTCGATCTCTTCTTGACAGACCTCGTATCAATCTCGCAGCTCTGTTCGTGATCATCTGGAGTTTCTTCAATAGATAATCAGGCAAGCCGTAATATAGGGAATTACAGTAATCCAATTTACTTAGAACATGATTGTAAACCAGTTTCATCATCACACTCTGATCAAGGTATTTCCTTACGAAAGCCAAATTCCTCAAGTGGTATCCAGCAATTTGAACCACATGACCAATCTGATCTCTCATCATTAGCTCACTGTCCAACATCACCCCGAGACTCTTCACACATTTGTTGATTGTGATTTCCCTATCATTCACTTTCAGTTTACGTACTCCCAAGCTGTCGAAGTCAGTTCTACGACCGACATACAGACATTCTGTTTTATCTTGATTTAATTTAAGCTGCCTGGAATCCATCCATTGCTTAATGTCAGTAAGTACAGAGCTCAAATGAGTTTCTGAATCGTGTATATTTGTGAATGACATGTAAAACTGCGTGTCATCCGCAAAAAGCTTGAATCTGACTTGTTAATGTGCGTCAGAAAATTCATTTCCTATTTTTACACAGTAGTTGCGGCCAGTCAGGTAACTCTTCAGGTACGAGAGAGCAGCACCTATTATACCAATACGTTCACAGACACTCAATAAGACACTGTGCACTACTGTGTCGAATGCAGCACTCAAATCCAGTAATACCAACAGACCACATTTTCCATCATCCATCAAAGTGCGCATGTTACTTACGATAGAACACAGAGCAGTCTCCGTGGAATACAGACGACGGTAGGCTGACTGGTTATCATGAATTGCACCAACCATATCCAAATAATCCATCAATTGAGTTAAAATTACCTTTTCCAAAATCTTGGATTGAAAAGTTAAATTGGATACAGGACGAAATGAGCTGAAAGATTGGGGGTCAAGATTCCCCTTCAATATGGGTGTTACAATAGCTTGCTTTTCAGAGTTTGGGAACACACTATTAGCAATACTCACATTTACCATTTTTGTGATAACGCTGACCAGGCGATCAAACCTTTTGTTTCTATTAAACAGCTTGAACGGCATAGGGTCGATTGCAGAGTAAGTAGGTTTTGCCTTCTTGATCATCTCACTAACAGTCAATTCACTCACAATTCGGAACTCACTCAGTTTAATATCAGAAGTTTGTTCACTCATAACCATATGCGAACTATCACTCACAAACGTCGATATAATATTCTTGATCTTATTATCGAAAAAATATACAAAATCATTGGCCAAATTGCTATCCGAACAGCTCTCCGGCAACTTGTGCTTCCTCTTATCACCAGTCAGGCAGTCAAGTATCTTGTAGAGCTCGTGTATATTCGATCCCGCCATTTCAGTTTTCTCTTTGTAATAACTGCACTTTCTCTTGGTGACAAGCCTTAATTCGTAGTTTCGTGCTTGAGTGTATGCATGTCTACATTCCTCAGTACGATACTTGCGCCACCGTCTTTCCATCTTTTTTTTATTAATTTTCGCTTTATTTATGTCATTGTTGAACCACGGAGACTCATCTTTCACTATTATTTTCTTCTCAACTATAGGACACATTTTGTCGTATTCAGACTTCAGTGTGTAATTGTATAGATTGTACAAACAGTCATGACACTCTCCTTTCACTGCCCACCCATGATTGCACGAATCACCGTATTGCTCGACTATCTTATTACAAACGAGTGATAGTAGACCATCACTATTAAAATTTCTTCTGGACCGAAAAGAAATATTCTTTACTTGCCTTTTACTCAACAACAGGTTCAGATTAAACACCACAAGTTTGTGTACCGGTGAAAGGGAGCATACATCGTCCACCTGAAGGTTACGTACCAGGTCTCCAGATGTGTCCACCAAGACCAAATCAATAATATGGCCACAAATCGATGTGGGCTTGTTCACTACATTGACCAGGTTAAACGTTGCTAACATATCTGTAAATCGCTGAACATAGCGGGCTCCTGGAGTATCAAGCCAAAAATTAAAATCTCCCAACACAATGACATTAGAGCTAATCATGTCAACCGTCTCGAGGTACAGCTCAAGCTCATCAATGAATAAACCAGGGCTAGTAGCAGGGGGTCTATATATTGTTATAAACGTTACTTTGCTTCCACCAGCTTGACACTCAACCTGAAGGAGTTCGAAACTTTCAAACCCCGGCGACTTGCATACCTTCACCTTCTTTATAGAATTTGAAACAAATAGACCAACACCTCCGCCTCGACCCGTACACCTCGGTTTATGTAAAAAAGAATGAGTCACCGGAGTCATTTCCTGGATAGCAGCTGAGTCAAATTTCGTTAACCACGTCTCAGTAATGGCATAAAAATCTAAACAGCCATCAACAATCGTCTGGCGTATCTCAAATGTTTTATTTTTAGCAGACTGCACGTTCAATAGTCCACAATTAACACTTTGCATATTAAAAGCCATGGTTAGTGTTGAGTCTGATCCTATTTACTTCCGAGGTGAAAATGGGGCAAGACAAACTACTTACAGAGTGTTCGCTTTGACATTTTGAAGCAGCACAGTTGAAGCATTTTCTCACATCAGACTGGCAAGAGCGACCTTCATGCTGTCCTGCACACTTATATCAGTGGGGTGCATGACCTATGACCTTGCATTGGCAACTATCCGACTTGTGACCGAATTTCAGGCAGTGGTAACACAGTAGTGGAAAATAATGATCGTATACCTGATGAACGCCCCACTTCAGCTTCAGCTTGTCATTCATCCCGTGAATTCTTGCACGTACCTCTGGATCACACTTCAGTACATAATGTACAGTCCCTCCCGCAGCTGGTCTTTCAGAAACAATTTTCATTTTATTCATAACTCCGTCAATCGATTCCAAATTATTCCTTACAATAATTTCTTTAATGAGCGATTCCTTGTCCTCATTCCGAGCCACATTACATACCATAATTTTGGGGTCCCATCGCTTCCCATTGGAAGCAATTAAATTCCCCACCTCGTGTAACTTATTTTGTGCAGCATTTCTCTTCTCTTCAGATTCAAGATTTATAACAATATTTCCCTTGTTAGTGAATTTGGAGTCCATAATTTGAACATCCGACAACAATTCTTCGACCTCTTTCTTCATATCAACCGCTTTTTTGCTACCCTTTGCTTTAATAATAAGAATATTCTTATTTTTCTGTGTGCGTTTCCGTTTCCTGCATCTCGACACCACCTCAGCCCAGTTCATGCCATCTTTTTCCACCTGGCCCGATTGAGCTGACACAGCCTCTTCCACAGCCAGCGTGACCCCGTCAGTCATTACATTAATCTCCTCTCGAAGGTGAACTTCACTCTTTATCACTAGAGCACAAGGATCACAAACCCAATTTACTTCCGAAGCATTTGATTTCAAACCAGTCATTCTCATACAAGTGCTATGGCCGCCCAATTTGCACTTGAGACATTTCAGCCACTTGACCTTTCCATCATCTCGCTCATGACAGACAAGGCACAGCTCGTCAACTGGAGAACCCATGCTGGACGTGCCAAAACATATACAGGCGCACTAGCACTGAACTGTTAATGTAAACACTAGCACTGTTTATGCATGTCACGGAGCTAACGAGACACATCCTTTCACCACCGCAGTCTCCCTTACACCCCATCAATGACTGTTGTTATTTACAGTCCAAGCACTGTCATGACACCCACACATGCACCACCCCATGTATGACAGTTGATATTTACAGTCCAAGCACTCTAATGACACCCACCACCCAATAAATGAATGTTGATATTTATAGTTAAAACACTGTAATGACACCCACACACCCACCACCTCATGAATGACTGTTGATATTTACAGTCCAAGCACTGTAATGACACCCACACACTGACCATCCCATGATTGACTATTGATATTTACAGTCCAAGCACTGTAATGACACCCACACACCCACCACCCAAAAAATGACTGTTGATATTTACAGTCTAAGCACTGTAATGACACCCACACACCCACAAACCCATGAAGGACTATTGATAATTACAGTCTAAGCACTGTAATGACACCCACACACCCACCACCCCATGATTGACTGTTGATATTTACAGTCCAAGCACTGTAATGACAGCCACACACCCACCACTCTATGAATGACTGTTGATATTTACAGTCCATGCACTGTAATGACACCCACACACCCACCACCCCATGAATGACTGTTGATATTTACAGTCCAAGCACTGCATAGACACCCAAACACCAAAACCCCATGAATGACTGTTGATATTTATAGTCCAAGCACTGTAATGACACCAACACACCCACCACCCCAGGAATAACTGTTAATATTTACAGTCTGAGCTCTGTAATGACACCCACATATTAATGATGGTTGATATTTACAGTTCAAGAACTGTAATGACACCTACACACTCACCACCCCATTAATGACTGTTGATATTTACAGTCGAAGAACTGTCATTACACCCACACATGCACCACCCCATGAATGACTGTTGATATTTATAGTCAAAGCACTGTAATGACACCCAACACCCAATAAATGAATGTTGATATTTATAGTTAAAACACTGTAATGACACCCACACACCCACCACCTCATGAATGACTGTTGATAATTACAGTCCCAGCACTGTAATGACACCCACACACCGACCACCCCATGATTGATTGTTAATGTTTACAGTCCAAGCACTGTAATGACACCCACACACCCACAACCCAATAACTGACTGTTGATATTTACAGTCTAAGCACTGTAATGACACCCACACACCCACCACCCCATGAATGACTGTTGATATTTACAGTCCAAGCTCTGTAATGACACTCACACACCCACCACCCTATGAATGACTGTTAATTTTTACAGTCCAGGAACTGTAATGACAACCACACAAACACCACACCATAAATGACGGTTGATATTTACAGTCCAAGCACTGTAATGACACCCACACACCCACCACCCCATGAATGACTGTTGATATTTACAGTCCAAGCACTGCATAGACACCCAAACACCAAAACCCCATGAATGACAGTTGATATTTACAGTCCAAGCACTCTAATGACACCCAACACCCCATGATTAACTGTTGATATTTACAGTCCAAGCACTGTAATGACACCAACCACCCCATGATTGACTGTTGATAATTACAGTCCAAGCACTAATGACACACACACACCCACCACAACATGAATGACTTAATATTTATAGTCCAAGCACTGTAATGACACCCACACACCCACCACCCCATGAATGACTGTTGATATTTACAGTTCAAACACTATAATGAAACCCACACACCCACCACCCCATGAATGACTGTTGATATTTACAGTCAAAGCACTGTAATGACACCTTCACCCCTACCACCCCATGAATGACTGTTGATATTTACAGTCAAAGCACTGTAATGACACCCCCACACCTACCACCTTATGAATGACTGTTGATATTTACAGTTCAAGCACTCTAATGACACCCACCACCTTTTAAATGGCTGTTGATATTTACAATCAAAACACTGTAATGACACCCACACACAACCACCCAAAGAATGACTGTTGATATTTACAGTCAACGCACTGTAATGACACCCACACACCCACCACCCCATGATTGACTGTTGATATTTACAGTCCAAGCACTGTAATGACAGCCACACACCCTCCACCCCATAAATGACTGTTGATATTTACAGTCCAATCACTGTAATGACAGCCACACACCCTCCACCCCATAAATGACTGTTGATATATACAGTCTAAGCACTGTAATGACACCAACACACCGACCACCCCAAGAATGACTTTTGATATTTACAGTCCAAGTACTGTAATGACACCTACACACCCACCACCCCATGAATGTCTGTTGATATATACAGTCCAAGCTCTGTAATTACACTCACACACCCACCACCCTATGAATGACTGTTGATATTTACAGTCCAAGCACTGTAATGACACCCACACACCCACCACCCCATAAATGACGGTTAATATTTATAGGCCAATCACTGTAATGACACCCACACACCCACCACCTTAAGAATGACTGTGGATATTTTCAGTCCAAGCACTGTAATGACATCCACACACGCACCACCCCATAAATGACTGTTAATATTTACAGTCTGAGCAGTGTAAAGACACCCACACACCCACCACCTAATGTATGATGGTTTATATTAGCAGTCCAGGAACTGTAATGACACTCACACACTCACCACCCCATTAATGACTGTTGATATTTACAGTCCAATCACTGTCGTGACACCCACAAATGCACCACCCCACGAATGACTGTTGATATTTACACTCCAAGCACTGTAATGACACCCACCACCCAATAAATGAATGTTGATATTTATAGTTAAAACACTGTAATGACACCCGCCCACCCACCACCTCATGAATGACTGTTGATATTTACAGTCCAAGCACTATAATGACACCCACACACCGACCTTCCCATGATTGACTATTGATATTTACTGTCCAAGCACTGTAATGACACCCACACACCCACCACCCAATAAATGACTGTTGATATTTACAGTCTAAGCAATGTAATGACACCCACACACCCACCAATCCATGAAGGACAGTTGATAATTACAGTCCAACCACTGTAATGACACCCACACACCCACCACCCCATGAATGACTGTTGATATTTACAGTCCAAGCACTAATGACACACTCACCCACCACCCCATGAGTGACTGTTGATATTTACAGTCCAAGCACTATAATGACACCCACACACCCACCACCCCATGAATGACTGTTGATATTTACAGTTCAAGCACTCTAATAACACCCACCACCCTATGAATGACTGTTGATATTTACAATCAAAACATTGTAATGACACCCACACACCCACCACCCCGTAAATGACTGTCGATATTTACAGTCCAAGCACTGTAATGACAACCACACACCCACCACCCCATGATTGACTGTTGATATTTACACTCCAAGCACTGCATAGACACCCAAAAACCCACAACCCAATGAATGACTGTTGATATTTATATTCAAAACGATGTAATGACACTCACACACCCACCACTCTATGAATGACTGTTGATATTTAGAGTCCAAGCACTGTAATGCCACCCACCACCCATTGAATGACTCTTGATATTTACAGTCCAAGCACTAATGACACACAGACACCCACCACCCCATGAGTGACTGTTGATATTTACAGTCCAAGCACTATAATGACACCCACACACCCACCACCACATGAATGACTGATGATAATTACAGTCTAAGCACTGTAATGACACCCTCACACCCATCACACTATGAATGACTGTTGATATTTACAGTCAAAGCACTGTAATGACACCCACACACCCACCACCCCATAAATGATGGTTCATATTTATAGTCCACGCACTGTAATGACACCAACACACCCACCACCACTGGAATAACTGTTAATATTTACAGTCTAAACTCTGTAATGACACCCACACATTAATGATGGTTGATATTTACAGTTCAAGAACTGTAATGACACCCACACACTCACCACCCCATTAATGACTGTTGATATTTACAGTCCAAGAACTGTCATTACACCCACACATGCACCACCCCATGAATGACTGTTGATATTTATAGTCAAAGCACTGTAATGACACCCAACACCCAATAAATGAATGTTGATATTTACAATCAAAACACTGTAATGACACCCACACACAACCACCCAAAGAATGACTGTTGATATTTACAGTCAAAGCATTGTATTGACACCCACACACCCACCACCCCATTATTGACTGTTGATATTTACAGTCCAAGCACTGTAATGACAGCCACACACCCTCCACCCCATAAATGACTGTTGATATTTACAGTCCAAGCACTGTAATGACAGCCACACACCCTCCACCCCATAAATGACTGTTGATATTTACAGTCTAAGCACTGTAATGACACCCACACACCGACCACCCCAAGAATGACTTTTGATATTTACAGTCCAAGTACTGTAATGACACCTACACACCCACCACCCCATGAATGTCTGTTGATATATACAGTCCAAGCTCTGTAATTACACTCACACACCCACCACCCTATGAATGACTGTTGATATTTACAGTCCAAGCACTGTAATGACACCCACACACCCACCACCCCATAAATGACGGTTAATATTTATAGGCCAATCACTGTAATGACACCCACACACCCACCACCTTAAGAATGACTCTGGATATTTTCAGTCCAAGCACTGTAATGACATCCACACACTCACCACCCCATAAATGACTGTTAATATTTACAGTCTGAGCATTGTAAAGACACCCACACACCCACCACCTAATGTATGATGTTTTATATTAGCAGTCCAGGAACTGTAATGACACTCAACTACTCACCACCCCATTAATGACTGTTGATATTTACAGTCCAATCACTGTCGTGACACCCACAAATGCACCACCCCACGAATGACTGTTGATATTTACACTCCAAGCACTGTAATGACACCCACCACCCAATAAATGAATGTTGATATTTATAGTTAAAACACTGTAATGACACCCGCCCACCCACCACCTCATGAATGACTGTTGATATTTACAGTCCAAGCACTATAATGACACCCACACACCGACCTTCCCATGATTGACTATTGATATTTACTGTCCAAGCACTGTAATGACACCCACACACCCACCACCCAATAAATGACTGTTGATATTTACAGTCTAAGCACTGTAATGACACCCACACACCCACCAATCCATGAAGGACTGTTGATAATTACAGTCCAACCACTGTAATGACACCCACACACCCACCACCCCATGAATGACTGTTGATATTTACAGTCCAGGCACTAATGACACACACACCCACCACCCCATGAGTGACTGTTGATATTTACAGTCCAAGCACTATAATGACACCCACACACACACCACCCCATGAATGACTGTTGATATTTACAGTTCAAGCACTCTAATAACACCCACCACCCTATGAATGACTGTTGATATTTAATATCAAAACATTGTAATGACACCCACACACCCACCACCCCGTAAATGACTGTCGATATTTACAGTCCAAGCACTATAATGACACCCACACACTCACCACCCCATTAATGACTGTTGATATTTACAGTCCAAGAACTGTCATTACACCCACACATGCACCACCCCATGAATGACTGTTGATATTTATAGTCAAAGCACTGTAATGACACCCAACACCCAATAAATGAATGTTGATATTTATAGTTAAAACACTGTAATGACACCAACACACACACCACCCCATGAATGACTGTTGATAATTACAGTCCCAGCACTGTAATGACACCCACACACCGACCACCCCATGATTGACTGTTAATATTTACAGTCCAAGCACTGTAATGACACCCACACACCCACAAACCAATAACTGACTGTTGATATTTACAGTATAAGCAATGTAATGACATCAACACACCCACCATCTCATGAATGACTGTTAATATTTACAGTCTAAGCACTGTAATGACTCCCACAAACCCACCACCTAATGAATGATGGTTGATATTTAAAGTCCAAGAACTGTAATGACACCCTCACCCACACCACCCCATGAATGACTGTTGATTTTTACACTGAAAGCACTGTAATGACGACCCACACCCACCACCCCATGCATTATGGTTAATATTTACAGTCAAAGCACTGTAATGACACCCACAAACCCACCACCCTATAAATGACTGTTGATATTTACAGTCCAAGCTCTGTAATGACACTCAAACACCCACCACCCTATAAATGACTGTTGATATTTACAGTCCAAGCTCTGTAATTACACTCAAACACCCACCACCCTATAAATGACTGTTGATATTTACAGTCCCAGCACTGTAATGACACCCACACACCCACCAACCAATGAATAATGGTTGATATATACAGTCCAAGAACTGTAATAACACACACACACTCACCACCCCATGAATGACTGTTAATATTTACAGTCCAAGCATTGTCATGACACCCACACACCGACCACCCCTTGAATAACTGTTGATATTTACAGTAAAAGCACTGTAATGACACCCAACACCCTATGAATGACTGTTGATATTTACAGTCAAAACACTGTAATGACACTCACACACCCACCACCATATGAATGACTATTAATATTTACAGTCCAAGCACTGCATAGACACCCAAACACCCACATCCCCATAAATGACTGTTAATATTCACAGTCCAAGCACTAATGACACACAGACACCCACCATCCCATGAATGACTTGATATTTACAGTCCAAGCAATGTAATGACACCCACACATTCACCACCCCATGAATGACTGTTGATATTTACAGTCCAAACACTATAATGACACCCACACACCCACGACCCCATGAATGATTGTTGATATATACAGTCTAATCACTGTAATGACACCCTCACACCCACCACCCTATGAATGACTATTGATATTTACAGTCTAAGCACTGTAATGACACCCACACACCCACCACCCCATGAATGACTGTTGATATTTACAGCCCAAGCACTCTAATGACACCCACCACCCTATGAATGACTGTTGATATTTACAATCAAAACACTGTAATGACACCCACACACCCACCACCCCATGATTGACTGTTGATATTTAGAGTCCAAACACTATAATGACTACCAACACCCCATGATTAACTGTTGATATTTACAGTCCAAGCACTGTAATGATACCAACCACCCCATGAATGACTGTTGATATTTACAGTCCAAGCACTAATGACATACACACACACCTACCACACCATGAATGACTTAATATTTATAATCCATGCACTGTAATGACAACCACACACCCACCACCCCGTGAATGACTGTTGATATTTACATTTCAAGCATTATAATGACACCCACACACCCACCACCCCATGAATGACTGTTGATATTTACAGTCCAAGCACTGTAATGACACCCTCACCCCCACCACCCCATGAATGATTGTTGATATTTACAGTCAAAACACTGTAATGATACACCCACACCCACAACCTTATGAATGACTGTTAATATTTACAGTCCAATCACTCTAATGACACCCACAAGCTTATAAATGACTGTTGATATTTACAAACAAAACACTGTAATGACACCCACACTCCCACCACCCCATGAATGTCTGTTGATATTTACAGTCAAAGCATAGTAATGACACCCACACACCCACCACCCCATGATTGACTTTTGATATTTACAGTCCAAGCACTGTAATGACAGCCACACACCCACCACCCCATAAATGACTGTTAATATTTACAGTCTAAGCACTGTAATGACACCCACACACCGACCACCCCAAAAATGACTTTTGATATTTACAGTCCAAGCACTGTAATGACACCTACACACATACCACCCCATGAATGACTGTTGATATTTACAGTCCAAGAACTGTCATTACACCCACACATGCACCACCCCATGAATGACTGTTGATAATTATAGTCAATACACTGTAATGACACCCAACACCCAATAAATGAATGTTGATATTTATAGTTAAAACTCTGTAATGACACCCACACACCCAAAACCCAATAACTGACTGTTGATATTTACAGTCTAAGCACTGTAATGACACCCACACACCCACCACCCCATGAATGACTGTTGATATTTACAGTCCAAGCTCTGTAATGACACTCACACACCCACCACCCTATGAATGACTGTTAATTTTTACAGTCCAGGAACTGTAATGACACCCACACAAACACCAACCCATAAATGACGGTTGATATTTACAGTCCAAGCACTGTAATGACAACCACACACCCACCACCCCATGAATGACTGTTGATATTTACAGTCCAAGCACTGCATAGACACCCAAACACCAAAACCCTATGAATGACAGTTGATATTTACAGTCCAAGCACTGTAATGACACCAACACACCCACCACCCCAGGAATAACTGTTAATATTTACAGTCTGAGCTCTGTAATGACACCCACATATTAATGATGGTTGATATTTACAGTTCAAGAACTGTAATGACACCTACACACTCACCACCCCATTAATGACTGTTGATATTTACAGTCGAAGAACTGTCATTACACCCACACATGCACCACCCCATGAATGACTGTTGATAATTATAGTCAAAGCACTGTAATGACACCCAACACCCAATAAATGAATGTTGATATTTATAGTTAAAACACTGTAATGACACCCACACACCCACCACCTCATGAATGACTGTTGATAATTACAGTCCCAGCACTGTAATGACACCCACACACCGACCACCCCATGATTGATTGTTAATGTTTACAGTCCAAGCACTGTAATGACACCCACACACCCACAACCCAATAACTGACTGTTGATATTTACAGTCTAAGCACTGTAATGACACCCACACACCCACCACCCCATGAATGACTGTTGATATTTACAGTCCAAGCTCTGTAATGACACTCACACACCCACCACCCTATGAATGACTGTTAATTTTTACAGTCCAGGAACTGTAATGACACCCACACAAACACCACCCCATAAATGACGGTTGATATTTACAGTCCAAGCACTGTAATGACACCCACACACCCACCACCCCATGAATGACTGTTGATATTTACAGTCCAAGCACTGCATAGACACCCAAACACCAAAACCCCATGAATGACAGTTGATATTTACAGTCCAAGCACTCTAATGACACCCAACACCCCATGATTAACTGTTGATATTTACAGTCCAAGCACTGTAATGACACCAACCACCCCATGATTGACTGTTGATAATTACAGTCCAAGCACTAATGACATACACACACCCACCACACCATGAATGACCTAATATTTATAGTCCAAGCACTGTAATGACACCCACACACCCACCACTCCATGAATGACTGTTGATATTTACAGTTCAAACACTATAATGAAACCCACACACCCACCACCCCATGAATGACTGTTGATATTTACAGTCCAAGCACTGTAATGACACCTTCACCCCAACCACCCCATGAATGACTGTTGATATTTACAGTCAAAGCACTGTAATGACACCCCCACTCCTACCACCTTATGAATGACTGTTGATATTTACAGTTCAAGCACTCTAATGACACCCACCACCTTTTAAATGGCTGTTGATATTTACAGTCAAAGCACTGTAATGACACCCACACACCCACCACCCCATGATTGACTGTTGATATTTACAGTCCAAGCACTGTAATGACAGCCACACACCCTCCACCCCATAAATGACTGTTGATATTTACAGTCCAAGCTCTGTAATTACACTCACACACCCACCACCCTATGAATGACTGTTGATATTTACAGTCCAAGCACTGTAATGACACCCACACACCCACCACCCCATAAATGACGGTTAATATTTATAGGCTAATCACTGTAATGACACCCACACACCCACCACCTTAAGAATGACTCTGGATATTTTCAGTCCAAGCACTGTAATGACATCCACACACTCACCACCCCATAAATGACTGTTAATATTTACAGTCTAAGCAGTGTAAAGACACCCACACACCCACCACCTTATGTATGATGGTTTATATTAGCAGTCCAGGAACTGTAATGACACTCACACACTCACCACCCCATTAATGACTGTTGATATTTACAGTCCAATCACTGTCGTGACACCCACAAATGCACCACCCCAAGAATGACTGTTGATATTTACACTCCAAGCACTGTAATGACACCCACCACCCAATAAATGAATGTTGATATTTATAGTTAAAACACTCTAATGACACCCGCCCACCCACCACCTCATGAATGACTGTTGATATTTACAGTCCAAGCACTATAATGACACCCACACACCGACCTTCCCATGATTGACTATTGTTATTTACTGTCCAAGAACTGTAATGACACCCACACACCCACCACCCAATAAATGACTGTTGATATTTACAGTCTAAGCACTGTAATGACACCCACACACCCACCAATCCATAAAGGACTGTTGATAATTACAGTCCAACCACTGTAATGACACCCACACACCCACCACCCCATGAATGACTGTTGATATTTACAGTCCAAGCACTAATGACACACACACCCACCACCCCATGAGTGACTGTTGATATTTACAGTCCAAGCACTATAATGACACCCACACACCCACCACCCCATGAATGACTGTTTATATTTACAGTTCAAGCACTCTAATAACACCCACCACCCTATGAATGACTGTTGATATTTACAATCAAAACATTGTAATGACACCCACACACCCACCACCCCGTAAATGACTGTCGATATTTACAGTCCAAGCACTGTAATGACAACAACACACCCACAACCCCATGATTGACTGTTGATATTTACACTCCAAGCACTGCATAGACACCCAAAAACCCACAACCCAATGAATGACTGTTGATATTTATATTCAAAACGATGTAATGACACTCACACACTCACCACTCTATGAATGACTGTTGATATTTAGAGTCCAAGCACTGTAATGCCACCCACCACCCCTTGAATGACTCTTGATATTTACAGTCCAAGCACTAATGACACACAGATACCCACCACCCCATGAGTGACTGTTGATATTTACAGTCCAAGCATTATAATGACACCCACACACCCACCACCACATGAATGACTGTTGATAATTACAGTCTAAGCACTGTAATGACACCCTCACACCCATCACACTATGAATGACTGTTGATATTTACAGTCAAAGCACTGTAATGACACCCACACACCCACCACCCCATAAATGATGGTTCATATTTATAGTCCACGCACTGTAATGACACCAACACACCCACCACCCCAGGAATAACTGTTAATATTTACAGTCTGAGCTCTGTAATGACACCCACACATTAATGATGGTTGATATTTACAGTTCAAGAACTGTAATGACACCCACACACTCACCACCCCATTAATAACTGTTGATATTTACAGTCCAAGAACTGTCATTACACCCACACATGCACCACCCCATGAATGACTGTTGATATTTATAGTCAAAGCACTGTAATGACACCCAACACCCAATAAATGAATGTTGATTTTTATAGTTAAAACACTGTAATGACACCAACACACACACCACCCCATGAATGACTGTTGATAATTACAGTTCCAGCACTGTAATGACACCCACACACCGACCACCCCATGATTGACTGTTAATATTTACAGTCCAAGCACTGTAATGACACCCACACACCCACAAACCAATAACTGACTGTTGATATTTACAGTCTAAGCAATGTAATGACACCCACACACCCACCACCCCATGAATGACTGTTGATATTTACAGTCCAAGCTCTGTAATAACACTCACACACCCACCACCCTATGAATGACTGTTAATTTTTACAGTCCAGGAACTGTAATGACACCCACACAAACACCAACCCATAAATGACGGTTGATATTTACAGTCCAAGCACTGTAATGACACCCCCACACCTACCACCTTATGAATGACTGTTGATATTTACAGTTCAAGCACTCTAATGACACCCACCACCTTTTAAATGGCTGTTGATATTTACATTCAAAACACTGTAATGACACCCACACACAACCACCCAAAGAATGACTGTTGATATTTAGAGTCAAAGCTCTGTAATGACACCCACACACCCACCACCCCATGATTGACTGTTAATATTTACAGTCCAAGCACTGTAATGACAGCCACACACCCTCCACCACATAAATGACTGTTGATATTTACAGTCCAAGCACTGTAATGACAGCCACACACCCTCAACCCCATAAATGACTGTTGATATTTACAGTCTAAGCACTGTAATGACACCCACACACCGACCACCCCAAGAATGACTTTTGATATTTACAGTCCAAGTACTGTAATGACACCTACACACCCACCACCCCATGAATGTCTGTTGATATATACAGTCCAAGCTCTGTAATTACACTCACACACCCACCACCCTATGAATGACTGTTGATATTTACAGTCCAAGCACTGTAATGACACCCACACACCCACCACCCCATAAATGACGGTTAATATTTATAGGCCAATCACTGTAATGACACCCACACACCCACCACCTTAAGAATGACTGTGGATATTTTCAGTCCAAGAACTGTAATAACATCCACACACTCACCACCCCATAAATGACTGTTAATATTTACAGTCTGAGCAGTGTAAAGACACCCACACACCCACCACCTAATGTATGATGGTTTATATTAGCAGTCCAGGAACTGTAATGACACTCACACACTCACCACCCCATTAATGACTGTTGATATTTACAGTCCAATTACTGTCGTGACACCCACAAATGCACCACCCCACGAATGACTGTTGATATTTACACTCCAAGCACTGTAATGACACCCATCACCCAATAAATGAATGTTGATATTTATAGTTAAAACACTGTAATGACACCCGCCCACCCACCACCTCATGAATGACTGTTGATATTTACAGTCCAAGCACTATAATGACACCCACACACCGACCTTCCCATGATTGACTATTGATATTTACTGTCCAAGCACTGTAATGACACCCACACACCCACCACCCAATAAATGACTGTTGATATTTACAGTCTAAGCACTGTAATGACACCCACACACCCACCAATCCATGAAGGACTGTTGATAATTACAGTCCAACCACTGTAATGACACCCACACACCCACCACCCCATGTATGACTGTTGATATTTACAGTCCAAGCACTAATGACACACACACCCACCACTCCATGAGTGACTGTTGATATTTACAGTCCAAGCACTATAATGACACCCACACACCCACCACCCCATGAATGACTGTTGATATTTACAGTTCAAGCACTCTAATAACACCCACCACCCTAAGAATGACTGTTGATATTTACAATCAAAACATTGTAATGACACCCACACACCCACCACCCCGTAAATGACTGTCGATATTTACAGTCCAAGCACTGTAATGACAACCACACACCCACCACCCCATGATTGACTGTTGATATTTACACTCCAAGCACTGCATAGACACCCAAAAACGCACAACCCCATGAATGACTGTTGATATTTATATTCAAAACGATGTAATGACACTCACACACCCACCACTCTATGAATGACTGTTGATATTTAGAGTCCAAGCACTGTAATGCCACCCACCACCCCTTTAATGACTCTTGATATTTACAGTCCAAGCACTAATGACACACAGACACCCACCACCCCATGAGTGACTGTTGATATTTACAGTCCAAGCAATATAATGACACCCACACACCCACCACCACATGAATGACTGTTGATAATTACAGTCTAAGCACTGTAATGACACCCTCACACCCATCACACTATGAATGACTGTTGATATTTACAGTCAAAGCACTGTAATGACACCCACACACCCACCACCCCATAAATGATGGTTCATATTTATAGTCCACGCACTGTAATGACACCAACACACCCACCACCCCAGGAATAACTGTTAATATTTAAAGTCTGAGCTCTGTAATGACACCCACACATTAATGATGGTTGATATTTACAGTTCAAGAACTGTAATGACACCCACACACTCACCACCCCATTAATGACTGTTGATATTTACAGTCCAAGAACTGTCATTACACCCACACATGCACCACCCCATGAATGACTGTTGATATTTATAGTCAAAGCACTGTAATGACACCCAACACCCAATAAATGAATGTTGATATTTATAGTTAAAACAATGTAATGACACCAACACACACACCACCCCATGAATGACTGTTGATAATTACAGTCCCAGCACTGTAATGACACCCACACACCGACCACCCCATGATTGACTGTTAATATTTACAGTCCAAGCACTGTAATGACACCCACACACCCACAAACCAATAACTGACTGTTGATATTTACAGTCTAAGCACGGTAATGACACCCACACACCCACCACCGCATGAATGACTGTTGATATTTACAGTCCAAGCTCTGTAATGACACTCACACACCCACCACCCTATGAATGACTGTTAATTTTTACAGACCAGGAACTGTAATGACACCCACACAAACACCAACCCATAAATGACGGTTGATATTTACAGTCCAAGCACTGTAATGACACTAACACACCCACCACCCCATGAGTGACTGTTGATATTTACAGTACAAGCACTCTAATAACACCCACCACCCTATGAATGACTGTTGATATTTACAATCAAAACATTGTAATGACACCCACACACCCACCACCCCGTAAATGACTGTCGATATTTACAGTCCAAGCACTGTAATGACAACCACAAACCCACCACCCCATGATTGACTGTTGATATTTACACTCCAAGCACTGCATAGACACCCAAAAACCCACAACCCCATGAATGACTGTTGATATTTATAGTCAAAGCTATTTAATGACACTCACACACCCACCACTCTATAAATGACTGTTGATATTTAGAGTCCAAGCACTGTAATGCCACCCTCCACCCCTTGAATGACTGTTGTTATTTACAGTCCAAGCACTAATGACACACAGACACCCACCACCCCATGAGTGACTGTTGATATTTACAGTCCAAGCACTATAATGACACCCACACACCCACCACGACATAAATGACTGTTAATAATTTCAGTCTAAGCACTGTAATGACACCCTCACACCCATCACCCTATAAGTGACTGTTGATATTTAGAGTCAAAGCACTGTAATGACACCCGCACACACACCACCCAATGAATTATGGTTGATATTTACAGTCCACGCAATGTAATGTCACCCACACACACACCACCCCATGAATGACTGTTGATATTTACAGTCTAAGCACTCTAATGACACCAACCAACCTATAATTGACTGTTGATATTTACAATCAAAACACTGTAATGACACCCACACACCCACCACCAATAAATGACTTTTGATATTTACAGTCAAAACACTGTAATGACACCCGCAAACCCACCACCCCATGATTGACTGTTGATATTTACAGTCCAAGCACTGTAATGACAGCCACACACCCACCACCCCATAAAGGACTGTTGATATTTACAGTCTAAGCACTATAATGACACCCACACACCCACCCCCCCCATAAATGACTGTTGATATTTACAGTCTAAGCACTGTAATGACACCAACAAACCTACCACCCCATGATTGACTGTTGATGTTTACAGTTCAAGCACTGTAATGACAGCCACACACCCACCACCCAATAAATGTTTGTTGATATTTACAGTCTAAGCAATGTAATGACACCCACACACCCACAACGCCAAGAATGACTTTTGATATTTACAGTCCAAGCACTGTAATAACACCTACACACCAACCACCCCCTGAATGACTGTTGATACTAACAGTCCAAGCTCTGTAATGATACTCACACACCCACCACCCTATGAATGACCGTTGATATTTTCAGTCCAAGCTCTGTAATGACACCCACACACCCACCACCTAATAAATGACTGTTAATATTTACAGTCTAAGCACTGTAATGACACCCACACACCCACCACCCCATGAATGACTGTTGATATTTCGAGTCCAAGCACTGTAATGACAACCACACACCCACCAGCCCATGATTGACTGTTGATATTTATAGTCAAAGCTCTGTAATGACACTCACACACCCACCACCCAATAAATTCCTGTTAATATTTACAGTCCAAGCACTAATGACACACAGACACCCACCACCCCATGAGTGACTGTTTATATTTACAGTCCAAGCACTATAATGACACCCACACACCCACCACCACATGAATGACTGGTGATATTTACAGTCTAAGCACTGTAATGACACTCTCACACCCACCACCCCATGAATGACTGTTGATATTCACAGTTAAAGCACTGTAATGACACCCCCACACCCACCACCCCATGAATTATGGTTGATATTTACAGTCCAAGCACTGTAATGACACCCACACACCAACCACCACATGAATGACTGTTGATAATTACTGTCCAAGCACTCTAATGACACCCACTACCCTATGAATGACTGTTAATATTTGCAATCAAAACACTGTAATGACACCCACACACCCACCACCCCATGAATGACTGTTGATATTTACAGTTTAAGCACTGTAATGACACCCTCACACCCACCATCCCATGAATGACTGTTGATATTCACAGTTAAAGCACTGTAATGACACCCCCACACCCACCACCTCATGAATTATGGTTGATATTTACAGTCCAAGCACTGTAATGACACCCACACACCAACCACCCCATAAATGACTGTTGATAATTACAGTCCAAGCACTCTAATGACACCCACTACCCCATGAATGACTGTTGATATTTACAATCAAAACACTGTAATGACACCCACACACCCACCACCCCATGAATGACTATTGATATTTACAGTCCAAGCTCTGTAATGACACCCACACACCTACCACCCCATGATTGACTGCTGATATTTACAGTCCAAGCACTGCACAGACACCCAGACACCCACAACCCCATGAATAACTGTTGATATTTACCGTCCAAGCTCTGTAATGACACAAATACCACCATCACCCCATGAATGACTGTTGATATTTGGAGTCTAAGCACTGTAATGCCACCCACCACCCCATGAATGACTGTTGATATTTACAGTCCAAGCACTAATGACACACACACACCCAACACCCCATGAATGACTTGATATTTACAGTCCAAGCAATGTTATGACACCCACACACCCACTACCCCATGAATGACTGTTGATATTAACAGTTCAAGCACTATAATGACACCCACACATCCACCTTCCCATGAATGACTGTTGATATTTACAGTCCAAGCACTGTAGTGACACCCCCACACCCACCACCCCATTAATTATGATTGATATTTACAGTCCAAGCACTGTAATGACACCAACACAAACACTAATCCATGAATGACTGTTGAAATTTACAGTCCAATCACTCTAATGACACCAACTACCCCACAAATGACTATTGATATTTACAGTCTAAGCACTGTAATGACACCAACACACCCACCACCGAAAAGAATGACTTTTGATATTTACAGTCCAAGCACTGTAATGACACATACACACCCACCACCCCATGAATGACTGTTGATATTTACAGTCCAGGCTCTGTAATGACAATCACACACCCACCACCCTATGAATGACTGTTGATATTAACAGTCCAAGCACTGTAATGACACCCACACACCCACCACCCCAGAAATGACGATTGATTTTTATAGTCCAAGCACTGTAATGACTCCCACAGACCCACCACCCCATGAAAGACTGTTGATATTTTTAGTCCAAACACTGAAATTACATCCACACACCTACCATACCATGAATGACAGTTAGTATTTACAGTCTCAGCACTGTAATGACACCCACACACCCACCACCTAATGAATGAATGTTGATATTTACAGTCCAAGATCTGTAAAGACACCCACACACTCACCACCAAATGAATGACTGTTGATATTTACAGTCCAAGCACTGTCATGACACCCACACATGCACAACCCTATGAATAACTGTTGTTATTTACAGTCCAAGCACTGTCATGACACCCATCACCCAATAAATGAATGTTGATATTTATAGTTAAAACACTGTAATGACACTCATACACCCACCACCTAATGAATGACTGTTGATATTTTTAGTCCAAGCACTGTAATTACATCCACACACCCACCACACCATTAATGACTGTTAATATTTACAGTCCGAGCACTTTAATGACACCCACACAACCACCACCTAATGAATGATGGTTGATATTTACAGTCCAAGAACTGTAATGACACCCACACACTCACCACCCTATGAATGACTGTTGATATTTACAGTCCAAGCACTGTCATGACACCCACACACGCACCACCCTATAAATGACTGTTGATATTTACAGTCCAAGCACTGTCATGACACCCACTACCCAATAAATGAATGTTGATATTTATAGTTAAAACACTGTAATGACACCCATACACCCACCACCCCAGAAATGACTGTTGATATTTACAGTTCAAGCACTGTAATGACACCCACACACCGACCACCCCATAATTGACTGTTGATATTTACAGTCCAAGCACTGTAATGACACCCACACACCCACCACCCAATTAATAACTGTTGACATTTACAGTCCAAGTACTGTAATGACACTCACACACCTACCACCATATGAATGACTGTTGATAATTACAGTCTAAGCACTGTAATGACACCCACACACCCACCACCCTATAAATGATGGCTGATATTTAAAGTCCAAGCTCTGTAATGACACACACACACCTACTACCCCATGAATAACTGTTGTTATTTTCAGTCCAAGCACTTTAATGACATCCACACACCCACCACCCCATGAATGACTGTTTATATTTACAGTCCAAGCACTGTAATGTCACCCACACACCCACCACCCATGAATGACAGTTGATATTTTCAGTCCAAGCACTGTAATGACATCTACACACCTACCACCCCATGAATGACTGTTAATATTTACAGTTCAAGCACTGTAATGTCACCCATACACCCACCACCCAATGAATGATGGTTGATATTTACAGTCCAAGGACTGTAATGACACCCACACACCCCTCACCCTATGAATTACTGTTGATATTTAGAGTCCAAGCACTGTAATGACACCCACCACCCCATGAATATATGTTTATATTTACAGTCCAAGTACTAATGACACACACACACACACCACATAATGAATGACATGATATTTACAGTCCAAGCAATGTAATGACACCCACACACCCACAACCTCATAAGTGACTGTTGATATTTACAGTCCAAGCACTATAATGACACCTACACACTCACAACCCCATGAATGGCTGTTAATATTTACAGTCCTAGCACTGTAATGTCACCCACACACCAACGACCCAATGAATGATGGTTGATATTTACAGTCCAAGAACTGTAATGAAACCCACACACCCACCACCCCATAAATGGCAGTTGATATTCTCAGTCCAAGCACTGTAATGACATCTATACACCTACCACCCCATGAATGACTGTTAATATTTACAGTCCAAGCACGGTAATGTCACCCCCACACCCACCACCCAATGAAATATGGTTGATATTTACAGTCCAAGCACTGTAATGACACCCACACACCAACCACCCCATAAATGACTGTTGATAATTACAGTCCAAGCACTCTAATGACACCCACTACCCTATGAATGACTGTTAATATTTACAATCAAAACACTGTAATGACACCCATACACCCACCACCCCATGAATGACTGTTAATATTTACGGTCCGAGCACTTTAATGACACCCACACAACCACCACCTAATGAATGATGGTTGATATTTACAGTCCAAGAACTGTAATGACACCCACACACTCACCACCCTATGAATGACTGTTGATATTTACAGTCCAAGCACTGTCATGACACCCACACACGCACCACCCTATGAATGACTGTTGATATTTACAGTCCAAGCACTGTCATGACACCCACTACCCAATAAATGAATGTTGATATTTACAGTTCAAGCACTGTAATGACACCCACACACCGACCACCCCATGATTGACGGTTGATATTTACAGTCCAAGCACTGTAATGACACCACACACCCACCACCTAATTAATAACTGTTGACATTTACAGTCCAAGTACTGTAATGACACTCACACACCCACCACCATATGAATGACTGTTGATATTTACAGTCTAAGCACTGTAATGACACCCACACTCCCACCACCCTATAAATGATGGCTGATATTTAAAGTCCAAGCTCTGTAATGACACCCACACACCTACTACCCCATGAATAACTGTTGTTATTTTCAGTACAAGCACTTTAATGACATCCACACACCCACCACCCCATGAATGACTGTTTATATTTACAGTCCAAGCATTGTAATGTCACCCACACACCCACCACCCATGAATGACAGTTGATATTTTCAGTCCAAACACTGTAATGACATCTACACACCTACCACCCCATGAATGACTGTTAATATTTACAGTTCATGCATTGTAATGTCACCCATACACCCACCACCCAATGAATGATGGTTGATATTTACAGTCCAAAGACTGTAATGATACCCACACACCCTCCACCCAATAAATGACTGTTGATATTTTCAGTCCAAGCACTGTAATGACACCCACACACCCACCACCCCATGAAAAACTGTTGAAATTTACAGTCCAATCACTCTAATGACACTCACCACACTATGAATGACTGTTGATATTTACAGTCCAAGCACTGTTATGACACACACACACCCACCACCACTTGAATGACTGTTTATATTTACAGCCCAAGCACTGTAATGACACCCACACACCCACCACCCCATGATTGACTGTTGATATTTACAGTCCAAGCAATGCATAGACACCCAAACACCCACCACCCCATAAATGACTGTTGATATTTACAATCCAAGCTCTGTAATGACACCCACACATCCAACATCCCATGAATGACTGTTGATATTTACAGTCCAAGCACTCTAATGACACCCACTAACCTATATATGACTGTAAATATTTACAGTCAAAACACTGTTAAGACACCCACACACCCACCACCACTTGAATGACTGTTTATATTTACAGCCCAAGCACTGTAATGACACCCACACACACACCACCCCATGATTGACTGTTGATATTTACAGTCCAAGCAATGCATAGACACCCAAACACCCACCACCCCATTAATTATGGTTGATATTTACAGTCCAAGCACTGTCATGACACCCACACACCCACCACCCCATGAAAAACTGTTGATATTTACAGTCCAAGCACTCTAATGACACCCATCAACCTATGAATGACTGTAAATATTTACAGTCAAAACACTGTTATGACACCCACACACCCATCACCACATGAATGACTGTTTATATTTACAGCCCAAGCACTGTAATGACACCCACACACCCACCACCCAATAAATGACTGTTGATATTTATAGTCCAAGCACTGTAATAACACCCACACACCTACCACCCTAAGAATGACTGTTGATATTTTCAGTCCAAGCAATGTAATGACATCGACACACCCACTATCCCATAAATTACACTTAATATTTACAGTCTGAGCATTGTAATGACACCCACACACCCACCACCCCTTAAATGACAGTTGATATTTACAGTCCATGCACTGTAATGACATCCACACACCCACCACCCCATGAATAACTGTTAATATTTACAGTCTGAGCATTGTAATGACACCCACACACCCACCACCCCTTAAATGACAGTTGATATTTACAGTCCATGCACTGTAATGACATCCACACACCCACCACCCCATAAATGACTGTTAATATTTAAAGTCCAAACACTGTAATAACACACTCACACTAACCCCCCTATTAATTATGGTTGATATTTACAGTCAAAGCACTGTAATGACACCCCCACACCCACTACCCCATGAATTACTGTTAATATTTACAGTCCAAGCACTGTAATGACTCCCACACACCCATCACCATATGAATTACTGTTGATATTTAGAGTCCAATCACTGTAATGCCACCCACTACCCCATGAATGACTGTTGATATTTACAATCCAAGCACAAATGACACACACACATCCACCACCCAATGAATGACTTGATATTTACAGTCCAAGCAATGTAATGACACCCACACACTCACCACCCCATGATTGACTGTTGATATTTACAGTCCAAGCACTATAATGACACCCACACACCCGCCACCCCATAAATGACTGTTGATATTTACAGTCTAAGCACTGTAATAACTCCCTCACACCCACCACCCCATAAATGACTGTTGATATTTACAGTCAAAGCACTGTAATGACACCCTCACACCCTCAACCCCATGAATTATGGTTGATATTTACAGTCCAAGCACTGTAATAACACCCACACACCAATCACCCAATGAATGACTGTTGATATTTACAGTCCAAGCTCTCTAAGACACCCACCACCCTATAAATGACTGTTGATATTTACAATCAAAACACTGTAATGACACCCACAAACCCACCACCCCATGAATGACTGTTGATATTTACAGTCCAAGCTCAGTAATGACACCCACACACCCACCACCCCATGATTGACTGCTGATATTTACAGTCCAAGCACCGCACAGACACCAAGACACCCACAACCCCATGAATGACTGTTGATATTTACAGTCCAAGCTCTGTAATGACACAAACACACCCATCACCCCATGAATGACTGTTGATATTTGGAGTCCAAGCACTGTAATGCCACCCACCACCCCATAAATGACTGTTGATATTTGGAGTCCAAGCACTGTAATGCCAACCACCACCCCATGAATGACTGTTGATATTTACAGTCCAAGCACTAATGACACACATACACACCCAACACCCGATGAATGACTTGATATTTACATTCCAAGCAATGTAATGACACCCACACACCCACCACACCATGAATGACTGTTGATATTAACAGTTCAAGCACTATACTGACACCCACACATCCACTATCCCATGAATGACTGTTGATATTTACAGTCCAAGCACTGTAATGACACCCCCACACCTACAACCCCATTAATTATGGTTGATATTTACAGTCCAAGAACTGTCATGACACCCACACACCCACCACCCATGAAAAACTGTTGATATTTACAGTCCAAGCACTCTAATGACACCCACCACCCTATGAATGACTGTAAATATTTACAGTCAAAACACTGTTATGACACCCACACTCCCACCACCACATGAATGACTGTTTATATTTACAGTCCAAGCACTGTAATGACACCCACACTCCCACCACCCCATGATTGACTGTTGATATTTACAGTCCAAGCAATGCATAGACCCCCAAACACCCACAACTCCATGAATTACTGTTAATATTTACAGTCCAAGCACTGCAATGACACCCACACACCGATCACCATATGAATTACTGTTGATATTTAGAGTCCAATCACTGTAATGCCACCCACTACCCCATGAATGACTTGATATTTACAGTCCAAGCACTAATGACACACACACCCACCACCCAATGAATGACTTGATATTTACAGTCCAAGCAATGTAATGAAACCCACGCACCCAACACCCAATGATTGACTGTTGATATTTACAGTCCAAGAACTATAATGACACACACACACCCAACACCTCATGAATGACTTGATATTTACAGTCCAAGCAATGTAATGACACCCACACACCCACCACCCCATGAATGACTGTTGATATTAACAGTTCAAGCACTATAATGACACCAACACATCCACCTTCCCATGAATGAATGTTGATATTTACAGTCCAAGCACTGTAGTGACACCCCCACACCCACCACCCCATTAATTATGGTTGATATTTACAGTCCAAGCACTGTAATGACACCAACACACACACCAATCCATGAATGACTGTTGAAATTTACAGTCCAAGCACTCTAATGACACCCACTACCCCACAAATGACTGTTGATATTTACAGTCTAAGCACTGTAATGACACCCACACACCCACCACCGAAAAGAATGACTTTTGATATTTACAGTCCAAGCGCTGTAATGACACATACACACCCACCACCCCATGAATGACTGTTGATATTTACAGTCCAGGCTATGTACTGACACTCACACACCCACCACCCTATGAATGACTGTTGATATTTACAGTCCAAGCACTGTAATGACACCCAAAAACCCACCACCCCATGAAAAACTGTTGATATTTACAGTCCAAGCACTCTAATGACACCCACCACCCTATGAATGACTGTAAATATTTACAGTCAAAACACTGTTATGACACCCACACACCCACCACCACATGAATGACTGTTTATATTTACAGTCCAAGCACTGTAATGACACCCACACTCCCACCACCCCATGATTGACTGTTGATATTTACAGTCCAAGCAATGCATAGACCCCCAAACACCCACAACTCCATGAATTACTGTTAATATTTACAGTCCAAGCACTGCAATGACACCCACACACCCATCACCATATGAATTACTGTTGATATTTAGAGTCCAATCACTGTAATGCCACCCACTACCCCATGAATGACTTGATATTTACAGTCCAAGCACTAATGACACACACACCCACCACCCAATGAATGACTTGATATTTACAGTCCAAGCAATGTAATGAAACCCACGCACCCAACACCCAATGATTGACTGTTGATATTTACAGTCCAAGAACTATAATGACACACACACACCCAACACCTCATGAATGACTTGATATTTACAGTCCAAGCAATGTAATGACACCCACACACCCACCACCCCATGAATGACTGTTGATATTAACAGTTCAAGCACTATAATGACACCAACACATCCACCTTCCCATGAATGAATGTTGATATTTACAGTCCAAGCACTGTAGTGACACCCCCACACCCACCACCCCATTAATTATGGTTGATATTTACAGTCCAAGCACTGTAATGACACCAACACACACACCAATCCATGAATGACTGTTGAAATTTACAGTCCAAGCACTCTAATGACACCCACTACCCCACAAATGACTGTTGATATTTACAGTCTAAGCACTGTAATGACACCCACACACCCACCACCGAAAAGAATGACTTTTGATATTTACAGTCCAAGCGCTGTAATGACACATACACACCCACCACCCCATGAATGACTGTTGATATTTACAGTCCAGGCTCTGTAATGACACTCACACACCCACCACCCTATGAATGACTGTTGATATTTACAGTCCAAGCACTGTAATGACACCCAAAAACCCACCACCCCATGAAAAACTGTTGATATTTACAGTCCAAGCACTCTAATGACACCCACCACCCTATGAATGACTGTAAATATTTACAGTCAAAACACTGTTATGACACCCACACACCCACCACCACATGAATGACTGTTTATATTTACAGTCCAAGCACTGTAATGACACCCACACTCCCACCACCCCATGATTGACTGTTGATATTTACAGTCCAAGCAATGCATAGACCCCCAAACACCCACAACTCCATGAATTACTGTTAATATTTACAGTCCAAGCACTGCAATGACACCCACACACCCATCACCATATGAATTACTGTTGATATTTAGAGTCCAATCACTGTAATGCCACCCACTACCCCATGAATGACTTGATATTTACAGTCCAAGCACTAATGACACACACACCCACCACCCAATGAATGACTTGATATTTACAGTCCAAGCAATGTAATGAAACCCACGCACCCAACACCCAATGATTGACTGTTGATATTTACAGTCCAAGAACTATAATGACACACACACACCCAACACCTCATGAATGACTTGATATTTACAGTCCAAGCAATGTAATGACACCCACACACCCACCACCCCATGAATGACTGTTGATATTAACAGTTCAAGCACTATAATGACACCAACACATCCACCTTCCCATGAATGAATGTTGATATTTACAGTCCAAGCACTGTAGTGACACCCCCACACCCACCACCCCATTAATTATGGTTGATATTTACAGTCCAAGCACTGTAATGACACCAACACACACACCAATCCATGAATGACTGTTGAAATTTACAGTCCAAGCACTCTAATGACACCCACTACCCCACAAATGACTGTTGATATTTACAGTCTAAGCACTGTAATGACACCCACACACCCACCACCGAAAAGAATGACTTTTGATATTTACAGTCCAAGCGCTGTAATGACACATACACACCCACCACCCCATGAATGACTGTTGATATTTACAGTCCAGGCTATGTAATGACACTCACACACCCACCACCCTATGAATGACTGTTGATATTTACAGTCCAAGCACTGTAATGACACCCAAAAACCCACCACCCCATAAATGATGGTTGATTTTTATAGTCCAAGCATTGTAATGACAACCACACACCCACCACCCCATGAAATACTGTTGATATTTTTAGTCCAAACACTGTAATTACATCCACACACCCACCACACCATTAATGACTGTTAATATTTACAGTCCGAGCACTTTAATGACCCCCACACACCCACCACCTAATGATTGACTGTTGATATTTACAGTCTAAACACTGTAATGACACCCACACACCCACCACCCACTTAATAACTGTTGACATTTACAGTCCAAGTACTGTAATGACACTCACACACCCACCACCATATGAATGACTGTTGATAATTAAAGTCCAAGCACTTTAATGACATTCACACACCAACCATTCCATAAATGACTGTTTATATATAGAGTCCAAGCACTGTAATGTCACCCACACACCCATCACCCATGAATGACAGTTGATATTTTCAGTCCAAGCACTGTAATGATACCCACACACCCACCACCCAATAAATGACTGTTGATATTTACAGTCCAAGCACTGTAATGACACCCACATACACATTACACTATAAATTACTGTTGATATTTAGAGTCCAAGCACTGTAATGACACCCACCACCCCATGAATGAATGTTTATATTCAACGTCCAAGCACTAATGACACACACACACCCACCACATAATGAATGACTTGATATTTACAGTCCAAGCACTATAATGACACCTACACACCAACCACCCCATGAATGGCTGTTTATATTTACAGTCCAAGCAATGTAATGTCACCCACACACCCACGACCCAATGAATGATGGTTGATATTTACAGTCCAATAACTGTAATGAAACCCACACACCCACTACCCCATGAATGACAGTTGATATTTTCAGTCCAAGCAATGTAATGACATCTACACACCTACCACCCCATGAATGACTGTTAATATTTACAGTCCAAGCACTGTAATGTCACCCACATAACCACCACCCAATGAATAATGGTTGATATTTACATTCCAAGGACTGTAATGATACCCACACACCCACCACCCAAGAAATGACTGTTGATATTTACAGTCCAAGCACTGTAATGACACCCACACACCCATCACCCTATTAATTACTGTTGATATTTAGAGTCCAAGCACTGTAATGCCACACACCACCCCATGAATGACTGTTGATATTTATATTCCAAGCACTAATGACACACCCACACCAACCACTCAATGAGTGACTTTATATTTTTAGTCCAATCAATGTAATGACACCCACACACCCACCACCCCATAAATGACTGTTGATATTTACAGTCCAAGCACTATAATAACACCTACACACCCACCACCCCATGAATGACTGTTAATATTTACAGTCCAAGCACTGTAATGTCACCCACACACCCACCACCCAATGAATGACTGTTGATATTTACAGTCCAATCACTGTAATGACATCCACACACCCACCACCCCATGACTGACTGTTTATATTTACAGTCCAAGCACTGTAATGCCTCCCACCATCCAATGAATGACTGTTGATATTTAAAGTCCAAGCACTAATGACACACACATACCCACCACCCCATAAATGACTTGATATTTACAGTCCAAGCCATGTAATGACACCCACACACCCACAACCCCATGACTGACTGTTGATATTTACAGTCCAAACACTGTAATGAAAGCCACACACCCACCACCCCATAAATGACTGTTGATATTTACAGTCCAAGCACTGTAATGACACTCACACACCAACCACCCTATGAATGAGTGTTAATAATTACAGTCCAAGCACTGTAATGCCACCCACAACCCCCTAAATGACTGTTGATATTTACAGTCCGAGCACTAATTATACACACTCACCCACCAACCCATGAATGAATTGATATTTACAGTCCAAGAACTGTAATGACACCCACCACCCTATGAATGACTGTTAATATTTACCGTCAAAACACTCTAATGACACCCACACACCCACCACCCCATGTATGACTGTTGATATTTACAGTCCAAGCATTGTAATGACACCAACACACCCACCACCTCATGATTGACTGTTTATATTTACAGTCCAAGCACTGCATAGACACCCAAACACCCACCACCCAATGAATGACTGTTGATATTTACAGTCAAAGCAGTGTAATGAGACCCCCACACCCACCACCCCATGAATTATGGTTGATATTTACAGTCCAAGCATTCTAATGACAGCCACACACCCACCACCCCATAAATGACTGTTGATATTTACAGTCCAAACACTGTAATGACATCCACACACCCACAACCCCATGACTGACTGTTGATATTTACAGTCCAAACACTGTAATGAAAGCCACACACCCACCACCCCATAAATGACGGTTGATATTTACAGTCCAAGCACTGTAATGAAATCCACACAACCACCACCCAATGAATGACTATTGATATTTACAGTCCAAGCTCTGTAATGACACTCACACACCAACCACCCTATGAATGACTGTTAATATTTACAGTCCAAGCACTGTAATGACACCCACAAACCCATTAATGACTGTTGATATTTACAGTCCGAGCACTAATTATACACACACACCCACCAACCCATGAATGACTTGATATTTATAGTCCAAGCACTGTAATGACCCCCACCAACCCACCACCCCATGAATGACAGTTGATATTTACAGTCCAAGCACTGTAATGATACCCACAAACTCACCTCCCCATGAATGACTGTTGTTATTTACAGTCCAAGCACTGTAATGACACCCACACACCCACCACCCCATAAATGATGGTTGATATTTATAGTCCAAGCACTGTAATGACACCCACACACCCACCACCCCTTGAATGCCTGTTGATATTTACAGTCCAAGCACTGTAATGCCACTCACCACCCCATGAATAACTGTTGATATTTACAGTCCAAGCACTACTGACACACACAAACCCACCACCCCATAAATGACTTGATATTTACAGTCCAAGCACTGTAATGACACCCACACACCCACCACCCATTTATTGACTGTTGATATTTACAGTCCAAGCACTGTAATAACACCCACAAACCCACCACCCCATGACTGACTGTTGATATTTACAGTCCAAACACTGTAATGACAGCCACACACCCACCACCCTGTAAATGACTGTTGATATTTACAGTCCAAGCACTGTAATAACACCCACACACCCACCACCCAATTATTGACTGTTGATATTTACAGTCCAAGCACTGTAATAACACCCACAAACCCACCACCCCATGACTGACTGTTGATATTTACAGTCCAAACACTGTAATGACAGCCACACACCCACCACCCTGTAAATGACTGTTGATATTTACAGTCCAAGCACTGTAATAACACCCACACACCCATCACCCCATGAATGACTGTTGATATTTACAGTCCAAGCACTGTAATGCCACCCACTATCCCATGAATAAATGTTGATATATACAGTCCAAGCACTAATGACACACACATACCCACCACCCCATAAACTACTTCATATTTACACTCCAAGCCATGTAATGACACCCACACACCAACCAACCCATGAATGACTGTTAATATTTACAGTGAAAGACCTGTAATAACACCCCCAAACCCCCCACCACATGAATTATTGTTGATATTTACAGTCCAACCATTCTAATGACAGCCACACACCCACCACCCCATAAATGACTGTTGATATTTACAGTCCAAGCACTGTAATTACATCCACACACCCACCACCCCATGACTGACTGTTGATATTTACAGTCCAAACAATGTAATGACAGCCACACACCTACCACCCCTTATATGACTGTTGATTTTTAAAGTCCAAGCACTGTAATAACATCAACACACCCACTACCCAATGAATGTATATTCATATTTACAGTCCAAGCACTGTAATGACACTCACACACCAACCACCCTATGAATGGCTGTTGATATTTACAGTCCAAGCACTGTAATGCCACCCACAACCCCATAAATAACTGTTTATATTTACAGTCCAAGCACTAATGACACACAAACACCCACCAACCCATGAATGACTTGATATTTACAGTCCAACCACTGTAATGACACCCACCAACCCACCACCCCATGAATGACTGTTGATATTTACAGTCCAAGCACTGTAATGACACCCCCACACCAACCACCCCATGAATTATTGATGATATTTACAGTCCAAGCATTCTAAGGACAGCCAATCACCCACCACCCCATAAATGATGGTTGATATTTTTAGTCCAAGAACTGTAATGAAACCCACACACCCACCACCCCATGACTGACTGTTGATATTTACAGTTTAAGCACTGTAATGACACCCTCGTACCCACCACCCAATGAATTATGGTTGATATTTACAGTCCAAGCATTCTAATGACAGCCACACACCCACCACCCCATAAATGACTGTTGATATTTACATTCAAAGCACTAATTACACACACACACCCACCACCCCATGAATGACTTGATATTTACAGTCCAAGCACTGTAATGACACCCACACACCCCCCACTCCATGAATAACTGTTGATATTTACAGTCCAAGCACTGTAATGACATTCACAAACCCACCACCCAATGATTTACTGTTGATATTTACAGTCCAAGCACTGTAATGACAGCCACACACCCACCCCCCCATCAATGACAGCAGATATTTACAGTCCAAGCACAGTAATGACAGCCACACACCCACCCACCTTATAAATGACTGTTGATATTTACAGTCCAAGCACTGTAATGACATCCACACACCCACCACCACATGAATGACACTTAATATTTACAGTCTGAGCACTGTAAAGACACCCACACACCAACCACCCTATGAATGACTGTTGATATTTACAGTCCAAACACTGTAATGCCACCCACAACCCCATAAATGACTGTTTATATTTACAGTCCAAGCATCAATGACACACACACACCCACCAACCCATGAATGACTTGATATTTACAGTCCAAGCACTGTAATGACACCCACCAACCCACCACCCCATGAATGACTGTTGATATTTTCAGTCCAAGCACTGTAATGACACCCACAAGCTCACCACCCCATGAATGACTGTTGATATTTACAGTCAAAGCACTGTAATGACACCCCCACACCCACCACCCCATGAATTATAAATGATATTTACATTCCAAGCATTCTAATGACAACCAAACACCAACCATCCAATGAATGACTGTTGATATTTACAGTCCAATCACTAATGACTCACACATACCCACCACCCCATGAATGACTTGATATTTACAGATCAAGCCATGTAATGACACCCACACACCCACCACCCTATGAATGACTGTTGATATTTACAGTCCAAGCACTATAAAGACACCCAAACACATACCACCCCATGAATGACAGTTGATATTTTCAATCCAAGTACTGTAATGACACCCTCATACCCACCACCCCATGAATGACTGTTGATATTTACAGTCAAAGCAATGTAATGACACCCACACACCCACCATCCCATAAATTATAGTTGATATTTACAGTCCAAACACTGTAATAACACCCACACACCCACCACTCCCTGAATGATGGTTAATATTTACAGTCCAAGCACACTAATAACACCTACCACCCTCTGAATGACTGTTGATATTTACAGTTAAAGCACTGTAAAGACATCCACACATCTACCACACCATGAATGACTGTTGATATTTACAGTCCAAGCTCTATAATGATACTTACACACCCATCACCCAATGAATATTCGTTGATTTTTACAGTCCAAGAAATGTAATGTCACCCACACACTCACCAATATATGAATGACTGTTGATATTTACAGTCCAAGCACTGTCATGACAACCACTCATCCACCACCTTATTAATAACTGTTGATATTTACAGTCAAAGCACTCTAATGACACCAACCACCCTCTGAATGACTGTTGATATTTACAGTCCAAGCTCTGTAATGACACTCACACACAAACCACCCTATGAATGACTGTTGATATTTACAGTAAAAGCACGGTAATCACCCCCCCCCCCCTAAATGACAGTTGATATTTATAGTCAAAGCACTGTAATGACACCCACACACCCACCATCCTATTAATGACTGTTGTTATTTAAATCCCAAGCACTGTAATGCCACCCACCACCCCATAAATGACTGTTGATATTTACAGTCCAAGCACTAATGACACACACACACACCCACCACCCCATGAATGAATTGATATTTACAGTCCAAGCACTGTAATGATACCCACCCACCCACCACCCCATGAATGACTTAATATTTACAGTCCAAGCACTGTAATGACAACCACAAACCCACCTCCCCATGATTGACTTTTGATATTTACAGGCTAAGCACTGTAATGACAGCCAAACACCCACCACCCCATAAATGACTGTTGATATTTACAGTCTAAACACTATAATGACACCCACACACCCAACACTCCAAGAATGACTTTTGATATTGACAGTCCAACCACTGTAATGACACCCACATTCTCACCACCCCATAAATGATAGTTGATATTTATAGTCCAAACACTGTAATGACAACCACACACCCACCACCCCATGAATGACTGTTGATATTTTCAGTCCAAGCAGTGTAATGACATCCACACACCCACCACCCCATGAATGACTGTTAATATTTACAGTTTGAGCACAGTAATGACACCCACACACCCACCACCCCATGAATTATGGTTGATATTTATAGTCTAAACACTGTTATGACACCCACACAACTACCACCCTATGAATGACTGTTGATATTTACAGTCCAAGCACTGTAATGACACCCACCACCCTATGAATGACTGTTGATATTTACAATCAAAACAAAGTAATGACACCCACACACCCATCACCTCATGAATGACTGTTGATATTTACACTCCAAGCACTGTAATGACACCCACACACCCATCACCTCATGAATGACTGTTGATATTTACACTCCAAGCACTGTAATGTCACCCACACACCAAATACCCCATGAATGACTGTTGATATTTACAGTCCAAGAACTGTAATGACACCCACACACCCACCACCCCATAAATGACTGTTGATATTTTCAGTCCAAGCACTGTGATGACATTCACACACCCAACACCCCTTGAAAAACTGTTATTATTTACAGTCCAAGCACTCTAATGACGCCCACCACCCTCTAAATGATTGTTGATATTTACAGTCAAAGAACTTTAATGACACCCACACACCCACCACCCAATGAATGATGGTTGATATTTACGGTCCGAAAACTGTAATGACACCCACACACTCACCACCCTATGAATGACTGTTGATATTTACAGTCCAAGCACTGTCAAGACACCCACACACCCACCACCCCATAAATAACTGTTGATATTTACAGTCCAAGCACTGTAATGACACTAACCACCCTCTGAATGACTGTTGATATTGACAGTCAAAGCACTGTAATAACAACCACACACCCACCACCCCATGAATGACTATTGATATTTACAATCCAAGCTCTGTAATGACACTCACATACCCACCACCCTATGAATGACTGATAATATTTACAGTCCAAGAACAGTAATGACACCCACAAACCCACCACCCCATGAATGACTGTTGATATTTACAGTCCAAGCACTGTAATGACACCCACCACCCCATAGTTGACTGTTGATATTTACAGTCTAAGCACTAATAACACACACACCACTCCATGAATGACTTGATATTTACAGTTCAAGCAAAGTAATGGCACCAACACACCTACGACCAAAAGAATGACTGTTGATATTTACAGTCCAGGCACTATAATGGCACCTACACACCCAACACCCCATGAATGACTGTTGATATTTACAGTCTAAGCACTGTAATGACACCCTCACACCCACCACCCAATGAATGACTGTTGATATTACAGTCAAAGCACTGTAATGACACCCCAACACCCACCACCCCATGAATTATGGATAATATTTACGGTCCAAGCACTGTTATGACTCCCACACAACTATCACCCCATGAATGACTGTTGATATTTACAGTCCAAGCACTGTAATGACACCCACCACCCTATGAATGACTGTTGATATTTACAATCAAAACAAAGTAATGACACCCACACACCCACCACCTAATAAATGACTGTTGATATTTACACTCCAAGCACTGTAATGTCACCCACACACTCACCACCCCATTAATGAATGTTGATATTTACAGTCCAAGCAAAGTCATGACACTCACACACCTACCACCCCATAAATAACTGTTGATATTTACAGTCCAAGCACTTTAATGACACCCACCACCCTCTGAATGACTGTTGATATTTACAGTGTAATCACTGTAATAACACCTACACACCCACCACCCCACGAATGACTGTTTATATTTACATTCCAAGCACTGTAATGACACCGACACAACCACCACCCCATGATTAACTGTTTATATTTACAGTCCAAGCAATGTGATGACACCCAAACACCCACCACCCTATAAATGACTTTTGATATTTACAGTCCAAGCACTAATGACACACACACACCCACCACACTATGAATGACTTGATATTTTCAGTCCAAGCACTTTAATGACACCCACACACTCACCATTCCATGAATGACTGTTGATATTTACAGTCCAAGCACTATAATGACACACACACCCACAACCCCAAAAATGACTGTTGATATTTACAGTCAAAGCACTGTAAAGACACCCACACACCCACCACCCCATAAATGACAGTTGATATTTACAGTCCAAGCACTGTAATGACACCAACACACCCACCACCCTGTAAATGACTCTTGATATTTACAGTCCAAGCACTCTAATGACACCCACCACCCTATGAAATACTGTTGATATTTACAATCAAATCACTGTAATGATGCCCACACATACAACACCCCATGAATGACTGTTGATATTTTCAGTCCAATCACAGTAATGACACCCACACACCCACTACCCCATGAATGACTGTTAATATTTACAGTACAAGCACTGTAATGACACCGACACACCCACCACCCAATGAATGATGGTTGATATTTACAGTCCAATAACTGTAATGACTTGATATTTACAATCAAAACGCTGTAATGACACCCACACACTAACCACCCCATGAATGACTGTTGATATTTACTGTCTAAGCACTGTAATGACACCCACACTCCCACCACCCCATAATTGACTGTTGATATTTACAGTCCAAGCAATGTAATGGCACCCACACACCCACCACCCCAAGAATGACTGTTGATATTTACAGTCCAAACAGTATAATGACATCCACTAACCACATGAATGACTGTTGATATTTACAGTCCTAGCACTGTAATAACACCCACACACCAACCACCCCAAGAATGACTGTTGGTATTTACAGTCCAATCACTATAATGACACCCACACACCCACAACCCCATGAATGACTGTTGATATTTACAGTCCAAACACAGTAATGACACCCTCACACCCACCACCCCATGAATGACTCTTGATATTTACAGTCAAAGCACTGTAATGGCGCCCACACACCCACCACCCCATAAATGACTGTTGATATTTACAGTCCAAGCACTATAATGACATCCACTAACCACATGAATGACTGTTGATATTTACAGTCCAAGCACTGTAATGACACCCTCACACCCACCACCCCATGAATGACTGTTGATATTTATAGTCAAAGCACTGTAATGACACACCCACACCCACCACCCTATGAATTATGATTGATATTTACAGTCCAAGCACTGTAATGACACCCATACAAACACCACCCCATGAATGACTGTTGATATTTGCAGTCCAAGTACTGTAATGACACCCACCACCCTATGAATGACTGTTGATATTTACAATCAAAACACTGTAATGACACCCACACACCCACCACTCCATGAATGAATGTTGATATTTACAGTCCAAGCACAGTAATGACACCCACACACCCACCACCATTTGAATAACTGTTGATATTTACAGTCCAAGCACTGTAATGACATCCACACACCCACCACCCCATGAATGACTGTTGATATTTACAGTCCAAGCTCTGTAATGACACTCACACACCCACCACCTTATAAATGACTGTTGATATTTACAGTCCAAGCCCTGTAATGACACCCACACATCCACCACCCAATGAATGATGGTTGATATTTACAGTCCAAGAACTGTAATGACACCCACACACTCACCACCTTATAAATGACTGTTGATATTTACAGTTCAAGCACTTTCATGACACCCACAGACCCACCACCCTATAAATGACTGTTGATATTTACAGTCCAAGCACTCTAATGACACCCACCACCCTCTGAATGGCTGTTGATATTTACAATCAAAGCACTGTAATAACACCCACACACCCACCACCTTATGAATGACTGTTGATATTTACAGTCCAAGCACTGTAATGACACCAACCTCCCCATGATTGACTGTTGATATTTACAGTCCAAGCAATGTAATGACACTAACACACCCACCACCCCATTAATGACTGTTGATATTGACAGTCCAAGCACTGTAATGATACCCACACACTTATCACCCAATGAATGACTGTTGATATTTACAGTCCCAGCACTGTAATGCAACCCACCACCCCATGAATGACTGTTGATATTTACAGTTCAAACAATAATAACATACACACACCCACCACACCATGAATGTTTTGATATTTACAGTCCAAGCAATGTATTGACACCCACACATCCACAACCACATGAATGACTGTTGAAATTTACAGTCCAAGCACTGTAATGACAGCCACACACCCACCACCTCATAAATAACTGTTGATATTTATAGTCTAAGCACTCTAATGACACCCACCCACCAACCAACCCATGAATGACTGTTGATATTTACAGTCCAAGCTATGTAATGACACCCTCACACACACCACCCCAAAAATGACTGTTGATATTTACAGTCAAAACACTGTAATAACACCCCAACACCCACGACCCCATGAATTATAGTTGATATTTACAGTCCAAGCACTGTAATGACACCCACATACCCCCAAACCTATGAATTATTGTTGATATTTACAGTCCAAGCACTCTAATGATACCCACCACCCTATGAATGACTGTTGATATTTACAATCAAAACACTGTAATGACACCCATACACCCACCACCCCATAAATGACTGTTGATATTTACAGTCCAAGCACTGTAATGACACCCAGACACCCACCACCCCATGATTAACTGCTGATATTTACAGTCCAAGTATTGTAATGACACCCCCACACCAACGACCCCATGAATTATGGTTGATATATACAGTCCAAGCACTGTAATGATACCCACACAACCACCACCCCTTAAATGACTGTTGATATTTACAGTCTAAGCACTGTAACGACACCCACCACCCTATAAATGACTGTTGATAGTTACAATCAGAACACTGTAATAACACCCACACACCCAACACCCCATGAATAACTGTTGATATTTACAATCCAACCACTGTAATGACACCCATACACCCACCACCCAAAGAATGACTGTTGATATTTAGAGTCCAAGCACTGTAATGACACCAACACACCCACCTCCCCATAAATGATGGTTGATATCTATAGTCCAAGCAATGTAATGACACCCACACACCCACCACCCCATGAATAACTGTTAATATATACAGTCCAAGCATTCTAATGACACCCACCACCCTCTGAATGACTGTTGATATTTACAGTCAAAGCACTGTAATAACACCCACACACTCACCACCCCATGAATGACTGTTGATATTCACAGTCCAAGCACTGTAATGACACCCACTCACCCAACACACAATAAATGATGGTTGATATTTAGAGTCCAAGAACTGTAATGACACACACACACTTACCATTCCATGAATGACTGTTGATATTTACAGTCTAAGCACTGTAATGACACACTCACACCAACCGCACCATAAATGACTGTTGATATTTACAGTCTAAGCACTGTAATGACACCCACACACCCACCACCAAAAGAATAACTGTTGATATTTACAGTCCAAGTACTCTAATGAAACCCACCACCCTATGAATGACTGTTGATATTTACAGTCAAAACACTGTAATGGCACCCACACCCACCACCCCATGAATTATGGTTGATATTTACAGTCCAAGCACTGTAATGACATCCACACACCCACCACCCCCTTAAGGACTGTTGATATTTACAGTCCATGCTCTGTAATGACACTCACACACCCACTACCCTATAATTGACTATTGATATTTATAGTCCAAGAACTGTAATGACACTTACACACCCACGACCCCATAAATGATGGTTGATATTTATAGTCCAAGCACTGTAATGACACTGACACACCCACCAACTCATAAATGACTGTTGATATTTTCAGTCCAAGCATTGTAATGACATCAACACACCAACCATCCCATGAATGACTGTTAATATTTACAGTCCAAGCACTCTAATGACACCCAACACCTTCTGAATGACTGTTAGTATTTACAGTCAAAGCACCATAATAACACCCACACACTCACCAAACCATAAATGACTGTTGATATTCACAGTCCAAGCACTGTAATGACACCCACACACCCACCACCCAATGAATGATGGTTGATATTTACAGTTTAAGAACTGCAATGACACCAACACACTCACCACCCCATGAATGACTGTTGATATTTAGTCCAAACACTTTCATGATACCCACACACCCACCACCCCATGAATAAATGTTGATATTTACAGTCCAAGCTCTGTAATGACACCCCGACCCCCACCATCCCATGATTGACTGTTGATATTTATAGTCCAAGCACTGTAATGACACCTACACACCCATCAACCCATGAATGACTGTTGATATTTATAGTCCATGCACTAATAACACACACACACACCACCCCATGAATGACTTGATATTTACAGTCCAAGCACTGTAATGACACCCACAAACCCACCACCCCATGAATGACGGTGGATATTTACAGTTCGAGCACCATAATGACACACACACCCCCACCACCCCATGAATGACTGTTGATATTTACATTTAAAACACTGTAATGACACCCCCACACCCACCACTCCATGAACTATGGTTGATATTTACAGTCCAAGAACTGTTATGACACCCACACACCCACCACCCCATGAATAACTGTTGAAATTTACTGTCCAAGCACTCTAATGACACCCACCACCATATGAGTGACTGTAGATATTTTTCAGTCCAAACTCTGTAATAACACTCACACACCCACCACCCTATGAATGACTGTTGATATTTACAGTCCAAGCACTGTAATGACACCCACACACCCACCACCCAATAAATGACGTTTGATATTTATAGTCCAAGTAATGTAATAACACCCACACACCAACCACCACATAAATGACTCTTGATATTTACAGTCCAAGCTTTGTAATAACACTCACACACCCACCACCCTATGAATGACTGTTAATATTTACAGTCTAAACACTGTAATGACACCCACACACCCACCACCCCATGATTAACTGTTGAAATTTACAGTCCAAGGAATGTAATGACATCCAAACACCAACCACCCTATAAATGACTGTTGATATTTACAGTCCAAGCACTGTAATGACACCCACACACCCATCACCCTATGAATGACTGTTGATATTTAATTCCCAGCACTGTAATGACACCCACCACCCCATGAATGACTGTTGATATTTACAGTCAAAGCAATAATGACCCACACACACCCACCACCCCATAAATGACTTGATATTTACAGTCCAAGCACTGTAATGACACCCTCACACCCACCACCACATAAATGACTGTGGATATTTACAGTCAAAGCACTGTAATGAAACCCCAACTCCCACGATCCCATGAATTACAGTTGATATTTACAGTCCAAGCACTGTAATGACACCCACACACCCACAACCCCATGAATGACTATTGATATTTACAGTCCAAGCACTATAATGATACCCACCACCCTATGCATGACTGTTGATATTTACAATTAAAACACTGTAATGACACCCATACACCAACCACCCCATGAAAGACTGTTGATATTTATAGTCCAAGCTCTGTAATGACACCCACACACCCACCACCCCATGATTGACTGTTGATATCTACATTCCAAGCACTGTAATGACAACCCTACACCCACCACCCCATGAATTATGTTTGATATTTACAGTCCAGGCACTGTAATAACACTCACACAACCACCATCCCATGAATGACTGTTGATATTTACAGTCCAAACACTGTAATGACACCCACCACCCTATGAATGACTGTTGATAATTACAATCAAAACACTGTAATTACACCCACATAGCCACCACCCCTTGAATGACTGTTGATATTTACAGTCCAAGCACTGTAATGACACCCACACACCCACCACCCCATGATTGACTGTTGATATTTACAGTCCAAGCACTCTAATGACATCCACACACACACCACCCCATGAATGACTATTGATATTTACAGTCCAAGCTCTGTAATGACACTCACACTCCCACCACCCTATGAATGACTGTTTATATTTTCAGTCCAAGCACTGTAATGATACCCATACAACAACCACCCCATGATTGACTGTTGATATTTACTGTCCGAGCAATGTAATGACACCCAAACACCCACCACCCTATAAATGACTGTTGATATTTACAGTCCAAGCAATGTAATGACACCCACAAACCCATCACCCTATGAATGACTGTTGATATTTACAGTCCAAGCACTGTAATGCCACCCACCACCAAATTAATGACTGTTGATATTTACAGTCAAAGCACTAATGACACCCACCACCACATGAATGACTTGATATTTACAGTCCAAGCACTGTAATGACACCCACAAACCCACCAACCCATGAATGACTGTTGATATTTACAGTCCAAGAACTATAATGACACCCACACACCCATCACCTCACGAATGACTGTTGATATTTATAGTCCAATCACTGTAATGACACCCTTACACCCACCACCCCATAAATGACAGTTGATATTTACAGTCCAAGCAATGTAATGACACACCAACACTAACGACCCCATGAATTAAAGTTGATATTTATAGTCCAAGCACTGTAATGACAACCACACACTCACAACCCCATGAATGACTGTAGATATTTACAGTCCAAGCACTCTAATGATACCCACAACCCTATGAATGACTGTTGATATTTACAATCAAAACACTGTAATGACATCCATACACCCACGACCCCATGAATGACTGTTTATATTTACAGTCCAAGCACTGTAATGACACCCACACACCCACCACCTTATGAGTGACTGTTGATATTTACAGTCCAAGCACTGTAATAAAACCCCCACACCCACCATCCCATGAATTATGTTTGATATTTACAGACCAAGCAATGTAAAGACACCCACACAACCACTACCCCATGAATGACTGTTGATAATTACAGTCCAAGCACTGTAATGAAACCCACCACCCTATGAATGACTGTTGATAATTACAATCAAAACACGGTAATGACACCCACACACCCACCACCACATGAATGACTATTGATATTTACAGTCCAAGAACTGTAATGACACCCCGACCCCCACCATCCCATGATTAACTGTTGATATTTATAGTCCAAGCACTGTAATGACACCTACACACCCATCAACCCATAAATGAATGTTGATATTTATAGTCCATGCATTAATAACACACACACACCACCCCATGAATGACTTGATATTTACAGTCCAAGCACTGTAATGACACCCACAAACCCACCACCCCATGAATGACGGTGGATATTTACAGTTCAAGCACCATAATGACACACACACCCTCACCACCCCATGAATGACTGTTGATATTTACATTAAAAGCACTGTAATGACACCCCCACACCCACCACTCCATGAATTATGGTTGATATTTACAGTCCAAGAACTGTAATGACACCCACCACCCTATGAATGACTGTTAATAATTACAATCAAAACACGGTAATGACACCCACACACCAAACACCCCATGAATGACTATTGATATTTACAGTCCAAGCATTGTAATGACACCCATACACCCACCACCCCATAAATGACGGTTAATAATTATAGTCCAAGCACTGTAATGACACCCTCACACCCATAACCCCATAAATGACTGTTGATATTTTCACTCCAAGCACTATAATGACATCCACACACCCACAACCCAATGAATGACTGTTAATATTTACAGTCCAAGCACTCTAATGACACCCACCACCCTCTATATGACTGTTGATATTTACAGTCAAAGCACTGTAATAACACTCACACAACCATCACCTCAAGAATGACTGTTGATATTTAGAGTCCAAGCACTGTAATGACACCCACACACCTACCACTCCATGAATGACTGTTGATAATTACAGTCCAAGCTCTGTAATAAAACACACACCCACCACCCTATGAATGACTGTTGATATTTACAGTCCAAGCTCTGTAATGACACCCACACACCCACCACCCCATGATTGACTGTTGATATTTACTGTCCAAGCAATGTAATGACACCCAAACACCCACCACCCTTTAAATGACTGTTGATATTTACAGTCCAAACACTGTAATGACACCCACACACCCATCACCCTATGAATGACTCTTGATATATATAGTCCAAGCACTGTAATGACACTCCAACACCAAGACTCCATGAATTATAGTTGATATTTACAGTCCAAGCAATGTAATGACACCCAAACACCCACCACCCTATAAATGACTGTTGATTTTTACAGTCCAAGCACTCTAATGATACCCACCACCCTATGAAAGACTGTTGATATTTACAATCAAATCACTGTAATGACACCCATACACCCACCACCATATACATGACTTGATATTTACAGTCCAAGCTCTGTAATAACACTCACACACCCACCACCCTATAAATGACTGTTAATATTTACAGTATAAGCACTGTAATGACACCCACACACCCACCACCCCATGATTGACTGTTGAAATTTACTGTCCAAGCACTGTAATGACACCCTCACACACACCACCACATAAATGACTGTGGATATTTACAGTCAAAGCACTGTAATGAAACCCCAACACCCACGATCCCATGAATTATAGTTGATATTTACAGTCCAAGCACTGTAATGACACCCACACACCCACAACCCCATGAATGACTATTGATATTTACAGTCCAAGCACTCTAATGATACCCACCGCCCTATGAATGACTGTTGATATTTAAAATTAAAACACTGTAATGACACCCATACACCCACCACCCCATGAGAGACTGTTGATATTTATAGTCCAAGCACTGTAATGACACCCACACACCCACCACCCCATGATTGACTGTTGATATCTACATTCTAAGCACTGTAATGACAACCCTACACCCACCACCCCATGAATGACTGTTGATATTTACAGTCCAAGCACTGTAATAACACTCACACAACCACCATCCCATTAATGACTGTTGATATTTACAGTCCAATCACTCTAATGACATCCACACACCCAACACCCCATGAATGACTGTTGATATTTACAGTCCAAGCTCTGTAATGACACTCACACACCCACCACCCTATGAATGACTGTTGATATTTACAGTCCAAGCACTGTAATGATACCCACACAAAAACCACCCCATGATTGACTGTTGATATTTACAGTCCAAGCACTGTAATGCCACCCACCACCAAATGAATGACTGTTGATATTTAAAGTCAAAGCACTAATGACTCCCACCACCACATGAATGACTTGATATTTACTGTCCAAGCACTGTAATGACACCCACAAACCCACACACCCATGAATGACTGTTGATATTTACAGTCCAAGCACTATAATGACACCCACACACACATCATCTCACGAATGACTGCTGATATTTATAGTCCAATCACCGTAATGACACCCTCACACCCACCACCCCATAAATGACAGTTGATATTTACAGTCCAAGCACTGTAATGACACACCAACACTAACGACCCCATGAATTAAAGTTGATATTTATAGTCCAAGCACTGTAATGACACCCACACACCCACAACCCCATGAATGACTATTGATATTTACAGTCCAAGCACTCTAATGATACCCTTCACCCTATGAATGACTGTTGATATTTACAATCAAATCACTGTAATGACACCCATACACCCACAACCATATACATGACTTGATATTTACAGTCCAAGCTCTGTAATAACACTCACACACCCACCACCCTATAAATGACTGTTAATATTTACAGTCTAAGCACTGTAATGACACCCACATACCCACCACCCCATGATTGACTGTTGAAATTTACAGTCCAAGCAATGTAATGACACCCCCACACCCACCACCCCATGAATTATGGTTGATATTTAAAGTCCAAGCACTGTAATGACATCCACACACCCACCACCCCATTAATGACTGTTGATATTTACAGTCCAAGCACTGTAATGACACCCACCACCCCATGAATGACTGTTGATAATTACAATCAAAACACTGTAATGACACCCACACACCCACCACCCCATGAATGACTGTTGATATTTACAGTCCAAGCACTGTAATGATGCCCACACACCCACCACCCTATGATTGACTGTTGATATTTACAGTCCAAGCACTGTAATGACATCCACACACCCACCACCCAATGAATGACTGTTAATATTTACAGTCCAAGCTCTGTAATGACACTCACACACCCACCACCCTATGAATGACTGTTGATATTTACAGTCCAAGCACTGTAATGATACCCACACAACAACCACCCCATGATTGACTGTTAATATTTACAGTCCAAGCATCGTAATGACACCCAAACACCCACCAACCTATAAATGACTGTTGATATTTACAGTCCAAGCAATGTAATGACACCCACAAACCCATCACCCTATGAATGACTGTTGATATTTACAGTCCAAGCACTGTAATGCCACCCACCACCAAATGAATGACTGTTGATATTTAAAGTCAAAGCACTAATGACACCCACCACCACATGAATGACTTGATATTTACAGTCCAAGCACTGTAATGACACCCACAAACCCACACACCCATGAATGACTGTTGATATTTACAGTCCAAGCACTATAATGACACCCACACACCCATCATCTCACGAATGACTGCTGATATTTATAGTCCAATCACCGTAATGACACCCTCACACCCACCACCCCATAAATGACAGTTGATATTTACAGTCCAAGCACTGTAATGACACACCAACACTAACGACCCCATGAATTAAAGTTGATATTTATAGTCCAAGCACTGTAATGACACCCACACACCCACAACCCCATGAATGACTATTGATATTTACAGTCCAAGCACTCTAATGATACCCTTAACCCTATGAATGACTGTTGATATTTACAATCAAATCACTGTTATGACACCCATACACCCACCACCATATACATGACTTGATATTTACAGTCCATGCTCTGTAATAACACTCACACACCCACCACCCTATAAATGACTGTTAATATTTACAGTCTAAGCACTGTAATGACACCCACATACCCACCACCCCATGATTGACTGTTGAAATTTACAGTCCAAGCAATGTAATGACACCCCCACACCCACCACCCCATGAATTATGGTTGATATTTAAAGTCCAAGCACTGTAATGACATCCACACACCCACCACCCCATTAATGACTGTTGATATTTACAGTCCAAGCACTGTAATGACACCCACCACCCCATGAATGACTGTTGATAATTACAATCAAAACACTGTAATGACACCCACACACCCACCACCCCATGAATGACTGTTGATATTTACAGTCCAAGCACTGTAATGATGCCCACACACCCACCACCCTATGATTGACTGTTGATATTTACAGTCCAAGCACTGTAATGACATCCACACACCCACCACCCAATGAATGACTGTTAATATTTACAGTCCAAGCTCTGTAATGACACTCACACACCCACCACCCTATGAATGACTGTTGATATTTATAGTCCAAGCACTGTAATGAAAACCCACTCACCCAAAACCCCATAAATGATGGTTGATATTTATAGTCCAAGCACTGTAATGACACCCACACACCCACCACCCCATAAATGACTATTGATATTATTAGTTCAAGCACTGTAATAACATCCACACACCCAACACCCCATGAATGACTGTTAATATTTACAGTCCAAGCACTCTAATGACACCCACCACCCTCTGAATGACTGTTGATATTTACCGTCAAAGCACTGTAATAATACCCACACACTCACCACCCCATGAATGACTGTTGATATTCACAGTCCAAGCACTGTAATGACTCCCACACACACACCACCCAATGAATGATGGTTGATATTTACAGTCCAAGAACTGCAATGACTCCCACACATCACCACCCCATGAATGACTGTTGATATTTAAGGTTCAAGCACTTTCATGATACCCACATACCCATCACTCCATGAATAGCTGTTGATATTTACAGTCCAAGCACTCTGATAACACCCAACAACCTCTGAATGACTGTTGATATTTACAGTCAAAGCACTGTAATAACACCCACACACCCACGACCGTATAAATGACTGTTGATATTTACAGTCCAAGCACTGTAATGACACCAACCACCCCATGATTAAATGTTGATATTTACAATCCAAGCAATGTAATGACACCCAAACACTCCCCACCCCATAAATGACTGTTAATATTTACAGTCCAAGCACTGTAATGACACCCACACACCCATCACCTCATGAATGACTGTTGATATTTACAGTCCAAGCACTGTAATGCCACCCCCCCCCATGAATGACTGTTGATATTTACAGTCCAAGCAATAATGACACACACACACCCACCACCCCATTAATGACTTGATATTTACAGTCCAAACATTGTAATGACACCCACACACCAACCACCCCATGAATGACTGTTGGTATTTACAGTCCAAGCAATATAATGACACCTCCACACCCACCACCCCATGAATGACTGTTGATATTTACAGTCCGAACACTGTAATGACACCCTCACACCCACCACACCATGAATGACTCTTGATATTTACAGACAAAGCACTGTAATGACACCCACACACCGACAACCCCATGAAATATGGTTCATATTTACAGTCCATGCACTTTAATGACACCCACACACCTACCACTCCATGAATGACTGTTGATAATTACAGTCCAAGCTCTGTAATAACACACACACCCACCACCCTATGAATGACTGTTGATATTTATAGTCCAAGCACTCTAATGACACCCACACACCCACCACCCCATGATTGACTGTTGATGTTTACAGTCCAAGCAATGTAATGACACCCAAACACCCACCACCATATAAATGACTGTTGATATTTACAGTCCAAGCACTGTAATGACACCCACACACCCATCACCCTATGAATGACTCTTGATATATACAGTCCAAGCACTGTAATGCCACCCACCACCCCATGAATGACTGTTGATATTTACAGTAAAAGCACTGTAATGACACTCCAACACCCACGACCCCATGAATTATAGTTGATATTTACAGTCCAAGCATTGTAATGACACCCACACACCCGCAACCCCATAAATGACTTTTGATATTTACAGTCCAAGCACTCTAATGATACCCATCACCCTATGAATGACTGTTGATATTTACAATCAAATCACTGTAATGACACCCATACACCCACCACCATATACATGACTTGATATTTACAGTCCAAGCTCTGTAATAACACTCACACACCCACCACCCTATGAATGATTGTTAATATTTACAGTCTAAGCACTGTAATGACACCCACACACCCACCACCCCATGATTGACTGTTGAAATTTACAGTCCAAGCACTGTAATGACACCCTCACACACACCACCACATAAATGACTGTGGATATTTACAGTCAAAGCACTGTAATGAAACCCCAACACCCACGATCCCATGAATTATAGTTGATATTTACAGTCCAAGCACTATAATGACACCCACACACCCACAACCCCATAAATGACTATTGATATTTACAGTCCAAGCACTCTAATGATACCCACCACCCTATGAATGACTGTTGATATTTAAAATTAAAACACTGTAATGACACCCATACACCCACCACCCGATGAAAGACTGTTGATATTTACAGTCCAAGCACTGTAATGACACCCACACACCTACCACCCCATGATTGACTGTTGATATCTACATTCTAAGCACTGTAATGACAACCCTACCCCCACCACCCCATGAATTATGTTTGATATTTACAGTCCAAGCACTGTAATAACACTCATACAACCACCATCCCATTAATGACTGTTGAAATTTACAGTCCAAGGACTGTAATGACACCCACCACCCTATAAATGACTGTTGATAATTACAATCAAAACACTGTAATGACACCCACACACCCACCACCCCATGATTGACTGTTGATATTTACAGTCCAAGCACTGTAATGGCACCCACACACCCACCACCCCATGATTGACTGTTGATATTTACAGTCCAAGCACTCTAATGACATCCACACACCCACCACCCCATGAATGACTGTTGATATTTACAGTCCAAGCTCTGTAATGACACTCACACAACCACCACCCTATGAATGACTGTTGATATTTACAGTCCAAGCACTGTAATGATACCCACACAACAACCACCCAGTGATTGACTGTTGATATTTACAGTCCGAGCAACGTAATGACACCCAAACACCCACCACCCTATAAATGACTGTTGATATTTACAGTCCAAGCACTGTAATGCCACCCACCACCAAATGAATGACTGTTGATATTTACAGTCAAAGCACTAATGACACCCACCACCACATGAATGACTTGATATATACAGTCCAAGCACTGTAATGACACCCACAAACTCACAAACCCATGAATGACTGTTGATATTTACAGTCCAAGCACTATAATGACACCCACACACCCATCATCTCACGAATGACTGTTGATATTTATAGTCCAATCACTGTAATGACACCCTCACACCCACCTCCCCATAAATGACAGTTGATATTTACAGTCCAAGCTCTGTAATGACACACCAACACTAATGACCCCATGAATTAAAGTTGATATTTATAGTCCAAATACTGTAATGACACCCACATTCCCACAACCCCTTGAATGACTGTAGATATTTACAGTCCAAGCACTCTAATGATACCCACCACCCTATGAATGACTATTGATATTTACAATCAAAACACTGTAATGACATCCATACACCCACAACCCTATGAATGACTGTTGATATTTACAGTCCAAGCACTGTAATGACACCCACACACCCCCCACCTTATGATTGACTGTTGATATTTACTGTCCAAGCACTGTAATAAAATCCCCACACCCACCATCCCATGAATTATGTTTGATATTTACAGACCAAGCAATGTAAAGACACCCACACAACCACTACCCCATGAATGACTGTTGATAATTACAGTCCAAGCACTGTGATGACACCCACTACCCTATAAATGACTGTTGATAATTACAATCAAAACACGGTAATGACACCCACACATCAACCACCCCATGAATGACTATTGATATTTACATTCCAAGCACTGTAATGACACCCACACACCCACCACCCCATAAATGACGGTTGATAATTATAGTCCAAGCACTGTAATGACCCCCACACACCCACCACCCCATAAATGACTGTTGATATTATCAGTCCAAGCACTGTAATGACATGCACACACCCACAACCCAATGAATGACTGTTAATATTTACAGTCAAAGCACTCTAATTACACCCACAACCCTCTATATGACTGTTGATATTTACAGTCAAAGCACTGTAATAACACTCACACAACCATCACCTCAAGAATGACTGTTGATATTTAAAGTCCAAGCACTGTAATGACACCCACGCATCTACCACTCTATAAATGACTGTTGATAATTACAGTCCAAGCTCTGTAATAACACACACACCCACCACCCTATGAATGACTGTTGATATTTACAGTCCAAGCACTGTAGTGACACCCACACACCCACCACCCCATGATTGACTGTTAATATTTACAGTCCATGCAATGTAATGACACCAAAACACCCACCACCCTATAAATGACTGTTGATATTTACAGTCCAAGCACTGTAATGACACCCACACACCCATCACCCTATGAATGACTCTTGATATATACATTCCAAGCACTGTAATGCCACCCACCACCCCATGAATGACTGTTGATATTTACAGTAAAAGCACTGTAATGACACTCCAACACCTACGACCCCATGAATTATAGTTAATATTTACAGTCCAAGCACTGTAATGACACCCACACACCCAAAACCCCATAAATGACTGTTGATATTTACAGTCCAAGCACTCTAATGATACCCACCACCCTATGAATGACTGTTGATATTTACAATCAAATCACTGTAATGACACCCATACACCCACCACCATATACATGACTTGATATTTACACTCCAAGCTCTGTAATAATACTCACACACCCACCACCCTATGAATGACTGTTAATATTTACATTCTAAGCACTGTAATGACACCAACATACCCACCACCCTATGATTGACTGTTGAAATTTACAGTCCAAGCAATGTAATGACACCCCCACAACCACCACCCCATGAATTATGGTTGATATTTACAGTCCAAGCACGGTAATGACATCCACCCACACACCCACCACCCCATGAATGACTGTTGATATTTACAGTCCAAGCACTGTAATGACACCCACCACCCTATAAATGACTGTTGATAATTACAATCAAAACACTGTAATGACACCCACACACCTACCACCCCATGAATGACTGTTGATATTTACAGTCCAAGCACTGTAATGACGCCCACACACCCACCACCTTATGATTGACTGTTGATATTTACAGTCCAAGCACTGTAATGACATCCACAAACCCACCACCCAATGAATGACTGTTAATATTTACAGTCCAAGCTCTGTAATGACACTCTCACACCCACCACCCTATGAATGACTGTTGATATTTATAGTCTAAGCACTGTAATGAAAACCCACTCACCCAAAACCCCATAAATGATGGTTGATATTTATAGTCCAAGCACTGTAATGACACCCACACACCCACCACCCCATAAATGACTGTTGATATTATTAGTTCAAGCACTGTAATGACATCCACACACCCAACACCCCATGAATGACTGTTAATATTTACAGTCCAAGCACTCTAATGACACCCACCACCCTCTGAATGACTGTTGATATTTACAGTAGAAGCACTGTAATAATACCCACACACTCACCACCCCATGAATGACTGTTGATATTCACAGTCCAAGCGCTGTAATGACTCCCACACACACACCACTAAATAAATGATGGTTGATATTTACAGTCCAAGAACTGCAATGACTCCCACACATCACCACCCCATGAATGACTGTTGATATTTACGGTTTAAGCACTTTCATAATACCCACATACCCATCACTCCATGAATAGCTGTTGATATTTACTGTCCAAGCACTCTGATAACACCCACCACCTTCTGAATGACTGTTGATATTTACAGTCAAAACACTGTTATGACACCCACACAACCACCACCCCATGAATGACTGTTGATATTTACAGTCCAAGCACTGTAATGACACCCACACACCCACCACTCCATAAATGACTGTTGATATTTACAGTCCAAGAACTGTAATGACACCCACACACCCACCACCCCATAAATGACTGTTGATATTTACAGTCTAAGCAATGTAATGGCACCCACTACCCTAAGAATGACATTTGATATTTACAGTCTAAGCACTGTAATTAAACCCACACACCCACCACCCCATAAGTGACGGTTGATATTTACAGTCCAAGCACTGTAATGACACCCACACACCCACCACCCCTTGAATGACAGTTGATATTTTCCGTCCATGCACTGTAATGACATCCACACACCCACCACACCATGAATAACTGTTAATATTTACAGTTTGAGCACTGTAATGACACCCACACACCCACCACCCATTGAATGATGATTGATATTTACAGTCCAAGAATTGTAATAACACCCACACACTCACCACCCCATTAATGACAGTTGATATTTTCAGTCCATGCAATGTAATGACATCCAAACACCCACCACCCCATGAATGACTGTTAATATTTACAGTCTGAGCACAGTAATGACAGCCACACACCCACCACCCAATGAATGATGGTTGATATTTACAGTCCAAGAACTGTAATAACACCCATACACTCCCCACCCCATGATAATGACACCCACCACCCCATGAATGACAATTGATATTTTTAGTCCATGCACTGTAATGACATCCACACACCCACCACCCCATGAATGACTGTTAATATTTACAGTCCAAGCACTCTAATGACACCCACCACCCTATGAATGACTGTTAATATATACAGTCCAAGCACTGTAATGACACCACACACCCACCACCAAATGATTAACTGTTGATATTTACAGTCCAAACAATGCATAGACACCCAAACACCCACAACCCCATGAATGACTGTTAATAATTACAGTACAAGCAGTGTAATGACACCCACACACCCATAACCCTATAAATTACTTTTGATATTTAGATTCCAATCACTGTAATGCCACCCACCACCCCATGAATGACTGTTGATATTTACAGTCCAAGCAATAATGACACACACACACCCACAACTCAATGAATGACTTGATATTTACAGTCCAAGCAATGTAATGACACCCACCACTCCATGAATGGCAATTTAATTTTTAGTCCATGCACTGTAATGACATCCACACACCTACCACCCCATGAATGACTGTTAATATTTACAGTCTGAGCACTGTAATGACATCTACACACCCACCACCCAATGAATGATGGTTGATATTTACAGTCCAAGAATTGTAATAACAACCACACACTCACCACTCCATGAATGACAGATGATATTTTCAGTCCAAGCAATGTAATTACATCCACATACCCACCACCCCATTAATGACTGTTAATATTTACAGTCTGAGCACTGTAATGACACCCACAAACCCACCACCCAATAAATGATGGTTGATATTTACAGTCCAAGAACTGTAATAACCCCCACACACTCACCACCCCATGAATGAATGTTGATATTTACAGTCCAAGCACTGTTATGACACCCACACACCCACCACCCCATGAAAAATTGTTGATATTTACAGTCCAAGCACACTAATGACAACCACCAACATATGAATGACTGTTAATATTTACAGTCAAAACACTGTTATGACACCCACACACCCACCACCCCATTAATGACGGTTGATATTTACAGTCCAAGCACTGTAATGACACCCACACACCCACCACCCCATGATTGACTGTTGATATTTACAGTCCAAGCAATGCATAGACACCCAAACACCCACAACCCCATGAATGACTGTTGATATTTACAGTCTAAGCACTGTAATGACACCAACACACACACCAATCCATGAATGACTGTTGAAATTTACAGTCCAAGCACTCTAATGACACCCACTACCCCACAAATGACTATTGATATTTACAGTCTAAGCACTGTAATGACACCCTCTCACCCACCATCCTATAAATGACGGTTGATATTTAAAGTCCAAGCTCTGTAATGACACCCACACACCTACTACCCCATGAATAACTGTTGTTATTTTCATTCAAAGCACTTTCATGACATCCACACACCCACCACTCCATGAATGACTGTTTATATTTACAGTCCAAGCACTGTAATGACACCCACACACACACCACCCCATGAAAAACTGTTGATATTTACAGTCCAATCACTCTAATGACACTCACCACACTATGAATGACTGTTGATATTTACAGTCCAAGCACTGTTATGACACCCACACACCCACCACCCCTTGAATGACTGTTTATATTTACAGTCCAAGCACTGTAATTACACCCACACACCCACCACCCCATGATTTACTGTTGATATTTACAGTCCAAGCAATGCATAGACACCCAAACACCCACAACCCCATGAATTACTATTAATATTTACAGTCCAAGCACTGTAATGACACCCACACACCCATCACCCTATGAATTACTGTTGATATTTAGAGTCCAATCACTGTAATGCCACCCATTACCCCATGAATGACTGTTGATATTTACAGTCCAAGCACTAATGACGCACACACACCCACCATCCAATGAATGACTTGATATTTACAGTCCAAGCAATGTAATGACACCCACATACCCAACACCCCATGATTGACTGTTGATATTTACAGTCCAAGCACTATAATGACACCCACACACCCACCACCCCATGAATGACTGTTGATATTTACAGTCTAAGCACTGTAATGACACTCTCACACCCACCACCCCATGAATTATGGTTGATATTTACAGTCCAAGCACTGTAATGACACCCACACACCAACCACCCCATGAATGACTGTTGATAATTACAGTCCAAGCACTCTAATGACACCCACTACCCTATGAATGACTGTTAATATTTGCAATCAAAACACTGTAATGACACCCACACACCCACCACCCCATGAATGACTGTTGATATTTACAGTCTAAGCACTGTAATGACACCCTCACACCCACCATCCCATGATTGACTCTTGATATTCACAGTTAAAGCACTGTAATGACACCCCCACACCCACCACCCCATGAATTATGGTTGATATTTACAGTCCAAGCACTAATGACACACACACACCCAACACCCCATGAATGACTTGATATTTACAGTCCAAGCTCTGTAATGACACCCACACACCCACCACCCAATAAATGACTGTTAATATTTACAGTCTAAGCACTGTAATGACACCCACACACCCACCACCCCATGAATGACTGTTGATATTTAGAGTCCAAGCACTGTAATGACAACCACACACCCACCACCCCATGATTGACTGTTGATATTTAAACTCCAAGCACTGCATAGACACCCAAAAACCCACAACCCCATCAATGACTGTTGATATTTATAGTCAAAGCTCTGTAATGACACTCACACACCCACCACTCTATGAATGACTGTTGATATTTACAGTCAAAGCACTGTAATGCCACCCACAACCCCTTGAATGACTGTTGATATTTACAGTCCAAGCACTAATGACACACAGACACCCACCACCCCATGAGTGACTGTTTATATTTACAGTCCAAGCACTATAATGACACCCACACACCCACCACCACATGAATGACTGTTGATAGTTACAGTCTAAGCACTGTAATGACACCCTCACACCCATCACCTTATGAATGACTGTTGATATTCACAGTCAAAGCACTGTAATGAGACCCGCACACCCACCACCCCATGAATTATGGTTGATATTTACAGTCCACGCAATGTAATGTCACCCACAGACCCACCACCCCATGAATGACTGTTGATATTTACTATCCAAGCACTCTAATGACACCAACCAACCTATAATTGACTGTTGATATTTACAATCAAAACACTGTAATGACACCCACACACCCACCGCCTATGAATGACTTTTAATATTTACAGTCAAAACACTGTAATGACACCCGCACACCCACCACCTCATGATTGACTGTTGATATTTACAGTCCAAGCACTGTAATGACAGCCACACACCCACCACTCCATGAATGACTGTTAATATTTACATTTTAAGCACTGTAATGACACCCAAACACCCACCACCCAATGAATGATGGTTGATATTTACAGTCCAAGAAGTGTAATAACCCCCTCACACTCACCACCCCATGAATGACTGTTGATATTTACAGTTCAAGCACTGTCATGACACCCACACACCCACCACCCCATGAAAAATTGTTGATATTTACAGTCCAAGCACTCTAATGACACACACCAACATATGAATGACTGTTAATATTTACAGTCAAAACACTGTTATGACACCCACACACCCACCACCCCATGAATGACTGTTGATATTTACAGTCCAAGCACTGTAATGACACCCACACACCCACCACCCCATGATTGACTGTTGATATTTACAGTCCAAACACTGTAATAACAGCCACACACCCACCACCCCATAAATAACTGTTGATATTTACAGTCTAAGCACTGTAATGACACCCACACACCCACCACACCATAAATGACTGTTGATATTTAGAGTCTAAGCATTGTAATGACACCCACACACTCACCACCCCAAGAATGACTTTTGATATTTACTGTCCAAACACTGTAATGACACCTACACACCCACCACCCCATAAATCACAGTTAATATTTACAGTCCAAGCACTGTAATGACACCCACACACCCAACACCCCTTGAATGACTGTTGATATTTTCAGTCCAAGCACTATAATGACACCAACACACCCACCACCCCATAATTGACTGTTGATATTTACAGTCCAAGCATTGTAATGACAGCCACACACCCACCACCCAATAAATGTTTGTTGATATTTACAGTCTAAGCAATGTAATGACACCCACACACCCACAACCCCACGAATGACTTTTGATATTTACAGTCCAAGCACTGTAATGACACCTACACACCAACCACACCCTGAATGACTGTTGATATTTACAGTCCAAGCTCTGAAATGATACTCACACACCCACCACCCTATGAATGACTGTTGATATTTACAGTCCAAGATCTGTAATGACACCCACACACCAACCACCCAATAAATGACTGTTAATATATACAGTCTAAGCACTGTAATGACACCCACACACCCACCACCCCATGAATGACTGTTGATATTTAGAGTCCAAGACCTGTAATGACACCCACACACCCACCACTCCATAAATGACTGTTGATATTTACAGTCCAAGCACTGTAATGACACCCACACACCCACCACCCCATAAATGACTGTTAATATTTACAGTCTAAGCAATGTAATGGCACCCACTACCCTAAGAATGACATTTGATATTTACACTCTAAGCACTGTATTTAAACCCACACACCCACCACCCCATAAGTGACGGTTGATATTTACAGTCCAAGCACTGTAATGACACTCACACACCCACCACCCCTTGAATGACAGTTGATATTTTCCGTCCATGCACTGTAATGACATCCACACACCCACAACCATATGAATAACTGTTAATATTTACAGTCTGAGCACTGTAATGACACCCACACACCCACCACCCATTGAATGATGATTGATATTTACAGTCCAAGAATTGTAATAACACCCACACACTCACCACCTCATGAATGACAGTTGATATTTTCAGTCCATGCACTGTAATGACATCCACACACCCACCACCCCATGAATGACTGTAAATATTTACAGTCTGAGCACTGTAATGACAGCCACACATCCACCACCCAATGAATGATGGTTGATATTTACAGTCCAAGAACTGTAATAACACCCATACACTCCCCACCCCATGAAAAACTGTTAATATTTACAGTCCAAGCACTCTAATGACACCCAACACCCTATGAATGACTGATAATATATACAGTCAAAACACTGTAATGACACCCACACACCCACCACCCCATGAATAACTGCTGATATTTACAGTCCAAGCACTGTAATGACACCACACACCCACCACCCCATGATTAACAGTTGATATTTACAGTCCAAACAATGCATAGACACTCAAACACCTACAACCCCATGAATGACTGTTAATAATTACAGTCCAAGCACTGTAATGACACCCACACACCCATCACCCTATAAATTACTTTTGATATTTAGATTCCAATCACTGTAATGCCACCCACCACCCCATGAATGACTGTTGATATTTACAGTCCAAGCAATAATGACACACACACACCCACCACTTAATGAATGACTTGATATTTACAGTCCAAGCAATGTAATGACAACCACCACCCCATGAATGACAATTGATATTTTTAGTCCATGCACTGTAATGACATCCACACACCCACCACCCCATGAATGACTGTTAATATTTACAGTCCGAGCACTGTAATGACACCCACACACCCACCACCCAATGAATGATGGTTGATATTTACAGTCCAAAAATTGCAATAACACCCACACACTCACCACTCCATGAATGACAGTTGATATTTTCAGTCCAAGCAATGTAATGACATCCACATACCCACCACCCGATGAATGACTGTTAATATTTACAATCTGAGCACTGTAATGACACCCACACACCCACCACCCAATGAATGATGGTTGATATTTACAGTCCAAGAACTGTAATAACCCCCACACACTCACTACCCCATGAATGACTGTTGATATTTACAGTCCAAGCACTGTCATGACACCCACACACCCACCACCCCATGAAAAATTGTTGATATTTACAGTCCAAGCACACTAATGACACCCACCAACATATGAATGACTGTTAATATTTACAGTCAAAACACTGTTATGACACCCACACAACCACCACCTCATGAATGACTGTTGATATTTACAGTCCAAGCAATGTAATGACACCCACACACCCACCACTCCATAAATGACTGTTGATATTTACAGTCCAAGAACTGTAATGACACCCACACACACACCACCCCATAAATGACTGTTGATATTTACAGTCTAAGCAATGTAATGGCACCCACTACCCTAAGAATGACATTTGATATTTACAGTCTAAGCACTGTAATTAAACCCACACACCCACCACCCCATAAGTGACGGTTGATATTTACAGTCCAAGCACTGTAATGACACCCACACACCCACCACCCCTTGAATGACAGTTGATATTTTCCGTCCATGCACTGTAATGACATCCACACACCCACCACACCATGAATAACTGTTAATATTTACAGTTTGAGCACTGTAATGACACCCACACACCCACCACCCATTGAATGATGATTGATATTTACAGTCCAAGAATTGTAATAACACCCACACACTCACCACCCCATTAATGACAGTTGATATTTTCAGTCCATGCAATGTAATGACATCCAAACACCCACCACCCCATGAATGACTGTTAATATTTACAGTCTGAGCACAGTAATGACAGCCACACATCCACCACCCAATGAATGATGGTTGATATTTACAGTCCAAGAACTGTAATAACACCCATACACTCCCCACCCCATGATAATGACACCCACCACCCCATGAATGACAATTGATATTTTTAGTCCATGCACTGTAATGACATCCACACACCCACCACCCCATGAATGACTGTTAATATTTACAGTCCAAGCACTCTAATGACACCCACCACCCTATGAATGACTGTTAATATATACAGTCCAAGCACTGTAATGACACCACACACCCACCACCCCATGATTAACTGTTGATATTTACAGTCCAAACAATGCATAGACACCCAAACACCCACAACCCCATGAATGACTGTTAATAATTACAGTACAAGCAGTGTAATGACACCCACACACCCATAACCCTATAAATTACTTTTGATATTTAGATTCCAATCACTGTAATGCCACCCACCACCCCATGAATGACTGTTGATATTTACAGTCCAAGCAATAATGACACACACACACCCACAACTCAATGAATGACTTGATATTTACAGTCCAAGCAATGTAATGACACCCACCACTCCATGAATGGCAATTTAATTTTTAGTCCATGCACTGTAATGACATCCACACACCTACCACCCCATGAATGACTGTTAATATTTACAGTCTGAGCACTGTAATGACATCTACACACCCACCACCCAATGAATGATGGTTGATATTTACAGTCCAAGAATTGTAATAACAACCACACACTCACCACTCCATGAATGACAGATGATATTTTCAGTCCAAGCAATGTAATTACATCCACATACCCACCACCCCATTAATGACTGTTAATATTTACAGTCTGAGCACTGTAATGACACCCACAAACCCACCACCCAATAAATGATGGTTGATATTTACAGTCCAAGAACTGTAATAACCCCCACACACTCACCACCCCATGAATGAATGTTGATATTTACAGTCCAAGCACTGTCATGACACCCACACACCCACCACCCCATGAAAAATTGTTGATATTTACAGTCCAAGCACACTAATGACAACCACCAACATATGAATGACTGTTAATATTTACAGTCAAAACACTGTTATGACACCCACACACCCACCACCCCATTAATGACGGTTGATATTTACAGTCCAAGCACTGTAATGACACCCACACACCCACCACCCCATGATTGACTGTTGATATTTACAGTCCAAGCAATGCATAGACACCCAAACACCCACAACCCCATGAATGACTGTTGATATTTACAGTCTAAGCACTGTAATGACACCAACACACACACCAATCCATGAATGACTGTTGAAATTTACAGTCCAAGCACTCTAATGACACCCACTACCCCACAAATGACTATTGATATTTACAGTCTAAGCACTGTAATGACACCCTCTCACCCACCATCCTATAAATGACGGTTGATATTTAAAGTCCAAGCTCTGTAATGACACCCACACACCTACTACCCCATGAATAACTGTTGTTATTTTCATTCAAAGCACTTTCATGACATCCACACACCCACCACTCCATGAATGACTGTTTATATTTACAGTCCAAGCACTGTAATGACACCCACACACCCACCACCCCATGAAAAACTGTTGATATTTACAGTCCAATCACTCTAATGACACTCACCACACTATGAATGACTGTTGATATTTACAGTCCAAGCACTGTTATGACACCCACACACCCACCACCCCTTGAATGACTGTTTATATTTACAGTCCAAGCACTGTAATTACACCCACACACCCACCACCCCATGATTTACTGTTGATATTTACAGTCCAAGCAATGCATAGACACCCAAACACCCACAACCCCATGAATTACTATTAATATTTACAGTCCAAGCACTGTAATGACACCCACACACCCATCACCCTATGAATTACTGTTGATATTTAGAGTCCAATCACTGTAATGACACCCATTACCCCATGAATGACTGTTGATATTTACAGTCCAAGCACTAATGACGCACACACACCCACCATCCAATGAATGACTTGATATTTACAGTCCAAGCAATGTAATGACACCCACATACCCAACACCCCATGATTGACTGTTGATATTTACAGTCCAAGCACTATAATGACACCCACACACCCACCACCCCATGAATGACTGTTGATATTTACAGTCTAAGCACTGTAATGACACTCTCACACCCACCACCCCATGAATGACTGTTGATTTTCACAGTTAAAGCACTGTAATGACACCCCCACACCCACCACCCCATGAATTATGGTTGATATTTACAGTCCAAGCACTGTAATGACACCCACACACCAACCACCCCATGAATGACTGTTGATAATTACAGTCCAAGCACTCTAATGACACCCACTACCCTATGAATGACTGTTAATATTTGCAATCAAAACACTGTAATGACACCCACACACCCACCACCCCATGAATGACTGTTGATATTTACAGTCTAAGCACTGTAATGACACCCTCACACCCACCATCCCATGATTGACTGTTGATATTCACAGTTAAAGCACTGTAATGACACCCAGACACCCACAACCCCATGAATAACTGTTGATATTTACCGTCCAAGCTCTGTAATGACACAAATACAACCATCACCCCATGAATGACTGTTGATATTTACAGTCCAAGCACTAATGACACACAGACACCCACCACCCCATGAGTAACTGTTGATATTTACAGTCCAAGCACTATAATGACCCCCACACACCCACCACCACATGAATGACTGTTGATAATTACAGTCTAAGCACTGTAATGACACCCTCACACCCATCACACTATGAATGACTGTTGATATTTACAGTCAAAGCACTGTAATGACACCCGCACACTCACCACCCCATGAATTATTGTTGATATTTAAAGTCCACGCAATGTAATGTCACCCACACACCCACCACCCCATGAATGACTGTTGATATTTACAGTCTAAGCATTGTAATGACAACCACACACTCACCACCCGAAGAATGACTTTTGATATTTACAGTCGAAACACTGTAATGACACCTACACACCCACCACCCCATAAATCACTGTTAATATTTACAGTCCAAGCACTGTAATGACACCCACACACCCAACACCCCATGAATGACTGTTGATATTTTCAGTCTAAGCACTGTAATGACACCAACACACCCACCACCCCATGAGAGACTGTTGATATTTACAGTCCAAGCACTATAATGACGCCCACACACCCACCACCCCATGAATGACTGTTGATATTTACAGTCCAAGCACTGTAATGACACCAACACACTGACCATCCCATGATTGACTATTGATATTTACAGTCCAAGCACTGTAATGACACCCACACACCCACCACCCAAAAAATGACTGTTGATATTTACAGTCTAAGCACTGTAATGACACCCACACACCCACAAACCCATGAAGGACTGTTGATAATTACAGTCTAAGCACTGTAATGACACCCACACACCCACCACCCTATGATTGACTGTTGATATTTACAGTCCAAGCACTGTAATGACAGCCACACACCCACCACTCTATGAATGACTGTTGATATTTACAGTCCATGCACTGTAATGACACCCACACACCGACCACCCCATAAATGATGGTTCATATTTATAGTCCATGCACTGTAATGACACCAACACACCCACCACCCCAGGAATAACTGTTAATATTTACAGTCTGAGCTCTGTAATGACACCCACACATTAATGATGGTTGATATTTACAGTTCAAGAACTGTAATGACACCCACACACTCACCACCTCATTAATGACTGTTGATAGTTTCAGTCTAAGCACTGTAATGACACCCACACACCGACCACCCCATGATTGACTGTTAATATTTACAGTCCAAGCACTGTAATGACACCCACACACCCACAACCCAATAACTGACTGTTGATATTTACAGTCTAAGCACTGTAATGACACCCACACACCCACAAGCCAATGAATGACTGTTGATATATACAGTCCAAGCTCTGTAATGACACTCACACACCCATTACCCTAAGAATAACTGTTAATTTTTACAGTCCAGAAACTGTAATGACACCCACACAAACACCACCCCATAAATTACGGTTGATATTTACAGTCCAAGCACTGTAATGACACCCACACACCCACCAGTCCATGAATGACAGTTGATATTTACAGTCCAAGCACTGCATAGACACCCACACACCCAACACCCCATGATTGACTGTTGATATTTTAAGTCTAAGCACTGTAATGACAACAACACACCCACCACCCCATGAGTGACTGTTGATATTTACAGTCCAAGCACTATAATGACACCCACACACCCACCACCCAATGAATGACTGTTGATATTTACAGTACAAGCACTCTAATAACACCCTCCACCACTTGAATGACTGTTGATATTTACAGTCCAAGCACTAATGACACACAGACACCCACCACCCCATGAGTGACTGTTGATATTTACAGTCCAAGCACTATAATGACACTCACATACCCACCACCACATGAATGACTGTTGATAATTACAGTCTAAGCACTGTAATGACACCCTCACACCCATCACCCTATGAATGACTGTTGATATTTAGAGTCAAAGCACTGTAATGACACCCGCACACCCACCACCCCATGAATTATGGTTGATATTTACAGTCCACGCAATGTAAGGTCACCCACACACCCACCACCCCATGAATGACTGTTGATATTTACAGTCTAAGCACTCTAATGACACCAACCAACCTATAATTGACTGTTGATATTTACAATCAAAACACTGTAATGACACCCACACACCCACCACCCCATAAAGGACTGTTGATATTTACAGTCTAAGCACTATAATGACACCCACACACCCACCACCCCATAAATGACTGTTGATATTTACATTCTAAGCATTGTAATGACACCCACACACTCACCACCCCAAGAATGACTTTTGATATTTACAGTCCAAGCACTGTAATGACACCCACACACCCAACACCCCATGAATGACTGTTGATAGTTTCAGTCTAAGCACTGTAATGACACCAACACACCCACCACCCCATGAATGACTGTTGATATTTACAGTTCAAGCACTGTATTAACACCCACACACCCAACACCCCATGAATGACTGTTGATATTTTCAGTCTAAGCACTGTAATGACACCAACACACCCACCACCCCATGATTGACTGTTGATGTTTACAGTTCAAACACTGTAATGAAAGCCACACACCCATCACCCAATAAATGTTTGTTGATATTTACAGTCTAAGCAATGTAATGACACCCACACACCCACAACCCCAAGAATGACTTTTGATATTTACAGTCCAAGCACTGTAATAACACCTACACACCAACCACCCCCTGAATGACTGTTGATATTTACAGTCCAAGCTCTGTAATGATACTCACACACCCACCACCCTATGAATGATTGTTGATATTTACAGTCCAAGCTCTGTAATGACACCCACACACCCACCACCCAATAAATGACTGTTAATATTTACAGTCTAAGCACTGTAATGACACCCACACACCCACCACCCCATGAATGACTGTTGATATTTAGAGTCCAAGCACTGTAATGACAACCACACACCCACCACCCCATGATTGACTGTTGATATTTAAACTCCAAGCACTGCATAGACACCCAAAAGCCCACAACCCCATGAATGACTTTTGATATTTATAGTCAAAGCTCTGTAATGACACTCACACACCCACCACTCTATGAATGACTGTTGATATTTACAGTCAAAGCTCTGTAATGCCACCCACAACCCCTTGAATGACTGTTGATATTTACAGTCCAAGCACTAATGACACACAGACACCCACTACCCCATGAGTGACTGTTTATATTTACAGTCCAAGCACTATAATGACACCCACATACTCACCACGCCATGAATGACTGTTAATATTTACAGTCCAAGCACTGTAATAACACCCTCACCCTCACCACCCCATGAATGACTGTTGATATTTACAGTCAAAGCACTGTATGGAAAACCTAACATCCACCACCCCATGAATGACTGTTGATATTTACAGGGCAAGCACTCTAATGACACCCACCACCTTATTAATGACTGTTGATATTTACAATCAAAACACTGTAATGACACCCACACACCCACCACCCCATGTATGACTGTTGATATTTACCGTCAAAGCAATGTAATGACACCCACACACCCACCACCCCATGATTGACTGTTGATATTTACAGTCAAAGCACTGTAATGACACCCACACACTTACCACCCTATAAATGACGGTTAATATTTATAGGCCAAGCACTGTAATGACACCCACACACCCACCACCCCAAGAATAACTGTTGATATTTTCAGTCCAAGCAATGTAATGACATCCAAACACCCACCACCTGATGAATGATGGTTTATATTTACAGTCCAGGAACTGTAATGACACCCACACACTCACCACCTTATGAATGACTGTTGATATTTACAGTCCATGCACTGTCATGACACCCACACATGCACCACCGCATGAATGACTGTTGATATTTACAGTCCAAGCACTCTAATGAAAACCCACCACCCAATAAATGAATGTTGATATTTATAGTTAAAACACTGTAATGACACCCACACACCCACCTCCCCATAAAAGACTGTTTATATTTACAGTCCAAGCAATGTAATGACACCCATACACCCACCACCTAATAAATGACTGTTGATATTTACAGTCTAAGCACTGTAATGACACCCACACACCCACCAACCCATGAAGGACTGTTGATATTTACAGTCCAAACACTGTAATGACACCCACATACCCATCACACCATGATTGACTGTTGGTATTTACAGTCCAAGCACTCTAATGAAAACCCACCACCCAATAAATGAATATTGATATTTATAGTTAAAACACTGTAATGACACCCACACACCCACCACCCCATGAATGACTGTCTATATTTACAGTCCAAACAATGTAATGACACCCACACACCTACCACCCAATAAATGACTGTTGATATTTACAGTCAAAGCACTGTAATGACACCCACACACCTACCACCCCATGAATGACTGTTGATATTTACAGTCCAAGCACTGTAATAACATCCACACACCCACTACCTCATGAATGACTGTTAATATTTACAGTCTGAGCACTGTAATGACACCCACAAACCCACCACCTAATGAATAAGGGTTGATATTTATAGTCCAAGAACTGTAATGACACCTACACACTTACCACTCCATGAATGACTGTTGATATTTACAGTTCAAGCACTGTCATGACACCAACACACGCACCACCCAATTAATGATTGTTGATATTTACATTCCAAGCTCTGTAATGACACCCACACACCGACCACCCCGTGATTGACTGTTGACATTTACAGTCCAAGCACTGTAATGACACCCACCACCCCATGAATGACTGTTGATATTTACAGTCAAAGCACTGTAATGATACCCCCACACCTACCACCCCATGAATAACTGTTGATATTTACAGTCCAAGCACTCTAATGACACCCACCACCTTATTAATGACTGTTGATATTCACAATCAAAACACTGTAATGACACCCACACACCAACCACCCCATGAATGACTGTTGAAATTTACAGTCAAATCACTGTAATGACACCCACACACCCACCACCCCATAAATGACTGTTGATATTTACAGTCCAAACACTGTAATGACACCCACATACCCATCACACCATGATTGACTGTTGGTATTTACAGTCCAAGCACTCTAATGAAAACCCACCACCCAATAAATGAATATTGATATTTATAGTTAAAACACTGTAATGACACCCACACACCCACCACCCCATGAATGACTGTCTATATTTACAGTCCAAACAATGTAATGACACCCACAAACCTACCACCCAATAAATGACTGTTGATATTTACAGTCAAAGCACTGTAATGACACCCACACACCTACCACCCCATGAATGACTGTTGATATTTACAGTCCAAGCACTGTAATAACATCCACACACCCACTACCTCATGAATGACTGTTAATATTTACAGTCTGAGCACTGTAATGACACCCACAAACCCACCACCTAATGAATAAGGGTTGATATTTATAGTCCAAGAACTGTAATGACACCCACACACTTACCACCCCATGAATGACTGTTGATATTTACAGTTCAAGCACTGTCATGACACCAACACACGCACCACCCCATTAATGACTGTTGATATTTACATTCCAAGCTCTGTAATGACACCCACACACCGACCACCCCGTGATTGACTGTTGACATTTACAGTCCAAGCACTGTAATGACACCCACCACCCAATTAATGACTGTTGATATTTACAGTCTAAGCAATGTAATGACACCCACACACCCACCACACCATAAATGACTGTTGATGTTTACAGACCAAGCACTGTAATGAATCCCACACACCCACCACTCCATGAATGACTGTTGATATTTACAGTCCAAGCTCTGTAATAACACTCACACACTCAGCACTTTATAAATGACTGTTGATATTTACAATCCAACCATTGTAATAACACCCACACACCCACCACCCTATAAATGACGGTTAATATTTTCAGTCCGAGCACTGTAATGACATCCACTCACCCACCACCCCATGAATAACTGTTAATATTTACAGTCCAAGCAATGTAATGTCACACACACACCCACCACACAATGAATGATGGTTGATATTTACACTCCAAGAACTGTAATGAAACCCAAACACTCACCACCCCATGAATGACAGTTGATATTTTTAGTCAAAGCACTGTAATAACACCCACACACCCACCAACCAATGAATGATGGTTGATATATGCAATCCAAGAACTGTAACAACATCCACACACCCACTACCTCATGAATGACTGTTAATATTTACAGTCTGAGCACTGTAATGACACCCAAAAACCCACCACCTAATGAATAAGGGTTGATATTTATAGTCCAAGAACTGTAATGACACCCACACACTTACCACCCCATGAATGACTGTGGATATTTACAGTTCAAGCACTGTCATGACACCAACACACGCACCACCCCATTAATGACTGTTGATATTTACAGTCCAAGCTCTGTAATGACACCCACACAAAGACCACCCCGTGATTGACTGTTGACATTTACAGTCCAAGCACTGTAATGACACCCACCACCCAATTAATGACTGTTGATATTTACAGTCCAAGCACTGTAATGACACCCACACACCGACCACCCCGTGATTGACTGTTGATATTTACAGTCCAAGCACTGTAATGACACCCACACACCCACCACCTAATTAATGACTGTTGATATTTACAGTCTAAGCAATGTAATGACACCCACACACCCACCACACCATAAATGACTGTTGATGTTTGCAGACCAAGCACTGTAATGAATCCCACACACCCACAACTCCATGAATGACTGTTGATATCTACAGTCCAAGCTCTGTAATAACACACACACACCCAGCACTTTATAAATGACTGCTGTTGATATTTACAATCCAACCATTGTAATAACACCCACACACCCACCACCCTATAAATGACGGTTAATATTTTCAGTCCAAGTACTGTAATGACATCCACACACCCACCACCCCATGAATAACTGTTAATATTTACAGTCCAAGCACTGTAATGTCAAACACACACCCACCACCCAATGAATGATGGTTGATATTTACAGTCCAAGAACTGTAATGAAACCCACACACTCACCACCCCATGAATGACAGTTGATATTTTTAGTCCAAGCACTGTAATAACACCCACACACCCACCAACCAATGAATGATGGTTGATATATGCAGTCCAAGAACTGTAATAACACCCACACACTCACCACCCCATCAATAACTGTTGATATTTACTGTCCAAGCAGTGTCATGACACCCACACACCCACCACCCCTTGAATAACTGTTGATATTTACAGTCCAAGCACTGTAATGACTACCAACACCCTATGAATGACTGTTGATATTTACAGTCAAAACACTGTAATGACACACGCAAACCCACCATCCCATGAATGACTGTTAATATTTACAGTCCAGGCACTTTAATGACACCCACACACCCACCACCCCATGATTGACTGTTGATATTTACAGTCCAAGCACTGCATAGACACCCAAACACCCACATCCCCATGAATAACTATTTATATTTACAGTCCAAGCACTGTAATGACACCCACACACCCATCACACCATGAATGATTGTTGATATTAGAGTCTATGCACTGTAATGCCACCCACCACCCTATGAATGACAGTTGACATTTACAGTCCAAGCACTAATGACACACAGACACCCACCATCCAATGAATGACTTGATATTTACAGTCCAAGCAATGTAATGACCCCCACACACCCACCACCCAATGAATGACTGTTGATATTTACAGTCCAAACACTATAATGACACCCACACACCCACCACCCCATGAATGATTGTTGATATATACAGTCAAAGCACTGTAATGACACCCCCACACCCACCACCTTATGAATGACTGTTGATATTTACAGTCCAAACACCATAATGACACCCACCACCTTATTAATGACTGTAGATATTTACAATCAAAACACTGTAATGACACCCACACACCCACCAACCCATTAATGACTGCTAATATTTACAGTCCAACAATTGTAATGACACCCACACACCCACTACCCTATAAATGACGGTTAATATTTTCAGTCCGAACACTGTAATGACATCCACACACCCACCACCCCATGAATAACTGTTAATATTTACAGTCCAAGCACTATAATGTCACACACACACCCACCACCCAATGAATGATTGATGATATTTACAGTCCAAGAACTGTAATGACACCCACACACCCACCACCCCATGAATGATTGTTGATATATACATTCCAAGTACTGTAATGACACACCCACACCCACCACCACATTAATTATGGTTGATATTTACAGTCCAAGCACTCTAATCACACCCACCACCCTGTGAATGACTGTTGATATTTAGAATCAAAACACTGTAATGACACCCACACACCCACCACCCCATTAATCACTGTTGATATTTACAGTACAAGCACTGTAATGACACCCAGACACCCACAACTCAATGATTGACTGTTGATATTTACAGTTCAAGTATTGCATAGACACCCAAACACCCAAAACCCCATTAATGACTGTTGATATTTATAGTCCAAACACTCTAATGACACCCAACACCCCATGATTGACTGTTGATATTTACATTCCAAGCACTGTAATAATACCAACCACCCGATGAATGACTGTTGATATTTACAGTCCTAGCACTAATGCACCTCCACCCCAGCCACACCATGAATGACTAGATATTTTTATTCCAAGCACTGTAATGACACCCACACACATACCAACCCATGAATGACTGTTGATATTTACAGTTCAAGCACTGTAATTACACCCACATACCCACCACCCCATGATTGACTGTTACTATTTACAGTCCAAGCACTATAATGACTGCCACACACCCACCACCCCATAAATGACTGTTGATACTTACAGTCTAAGCACTGTAATGACACCCACCACCTTATAAATGACTGTTGATAATTACAATCAAAACACTGTAATGACACCCACACACCCACCACCCCATGAATGACTGTTGATATTTACAGTCAAAGCACTGTAATGACACCCACACACCCACCACCCTATGATTGACTGTTGATATTTACAGTCCAAGCACTGTAATGACAGCCACACACCCACCACTTCATAAATGACTGTTGATATTTACAGTCTAAGCACTGTAATGACACCCACACACCGACCACCCCAAGAATGACTTTTTATATTTTCAGTCCAAGCACTGTAATGACACCTACACACCCACCACCCCATGAATAACTGTTGATATTTACAGTCCAAGCTCTGTAATGACACTAACACACCCACCACCCTATAAATGACTTGATATTTACAGTCCAAGCACTGTAATGACACCCACACACCCCCCTCCCCATAAATGACGGTTAATATTTATAGGCAAAGCAATGTAATGACACCCACACACCCACTACCCCAAGAATGACTGTTGATATTTTCAGTCCAAGCACTCTAAGGACATCCACACACCCAGCACCCCATGAATGACTGTTGATATTTATAGTTCAAGCACTGTAATGACACCCACACTCCCACCATTCCATGAATGACTGTTGATATTTACAATTCAAGCACTATAATGACACCCACATACCCACCACCCCATGAATGACTGTTGATATTTACTGTCCAAGCACTGTAATGACACCCTCACCCCTACCACCCGATGAATGACTGTTGATATTTACAGTCAAAGCTCTGTAATGACACCCCCACACCCACCACCCCATGAATGACTGTTGATATTTACAGTCCAAGCACTCTAATGACACCCACCACCTTATTAATGACAGATGATATTCACAATCAAAACACTGTAATGACACCCACACCCCCACCACCCCATGAATGACTGTTGATATTTACAGTCAAAGCCCTGTAATGAAAACCCACCACCCAATAAATGAATATTGATATTTATAGTTAAAACACTGTAATGACACCCACACACCCACCACCCCATGAATGATTGTTTATATTTACAGTCCAAACAATGTAATGACACCCACACACCTACCACCCAATAAATGACTGTTGATATTTACAGTCAAAGCACTGTAATGACACCCACACACCTACCACCCCATGAATGACTGTTGATATTTACTGTCCAAGCAGTGTCATGACACCCACACACCCACCACCCCTTGAATAACTGTTGATATTTACAGTCCAAGCACTGTAATGACACCCAACACCCTATGAATGACTGTTGATATTTACAGTCAAAACACTGTAATGACCCCCGCAAACCCACCATCCCATGAATGATTGTTGATATATACATTCCAAGTACTGTAATGACACCCCCACACCCACCACCACATTAATTATGGTTGATATTTACAGTCCAAGCACTCTAATCACACCCACCACCCTATGAATGACTGTTGATATTTAGAATCAAAACACTGTAATGACACCCACACACCCACCACCCCATTAATCACTGTTGATATTTACAGTACAAGCACTGTAATGACACCCAGACACCCACAACTCAATGATTGACTGTTGATATTTACAGTTCAAGTACTGCATAGACACCCAAACACCCAAAACCCCATTAATGACTGTTGATATTTATAGTCCAAACACTCTAATGACACCCAACACCCCATGATTGACTGTTGATATTTACATTCCAAGCACTGTAATAATACCAACCACCCGATGAATGACTGTTGATATTTACAGTCCTAGCACTAATGCACCTCCACCCCAGCCACACCATGAATGACTAGATATTTTTATTCCAAGCACTGTAATGACACCCACACACATACCAACCCATGAATGACTGTTGATATTTACAGTTCAAGCACTGTAATTACACCCACATACCCACCACCCCATGATTGACTGTTACTATTTACAGTCCAAGCACTATAATGACTGCCACACACCCACCACCCCATAAATGACTGTTGATACTTACAGTCTAAGCACTGTAATGACACCCACCACCTTATAAATGACTGTTGATAATTACAATCAAAACACTGTAATGACACCCACACACCCACCACCCCATGAATGACTGTTGATATTTACAGTCAAAGCACTGTAATGACACCCACACACCCACCACCCTATGATTGACTGTTGATATTTACAGTCCAAGCACTGTAATGACAGCCACACACCCACCACTTCATAAATGACTGTTGATATTTACAGTCTAAGCACTGTAATGACACCCACACACCGACCACCCCAAGAATGACTTTTTATATTTTCAGTCCAAGCACTGTAATGACACCTACACACCCACCACCCCATGAATAACTGTTGATATTTACAGTCCAAGCTCTGTAATGACACTAACACACCCACCACCCTATAAATGACTTGATATTTACAGTCCAAGCACTGTAATGACACCCACACACCCCCCTCCCCATAAATGACGGTTAATATTTATAGGCAAAGCAATGTAATGACACCCACACACCCACTACCCCAAGAATGACTGTTGATATTTTCAGTCCAAGCACTCTAAGGACATCCACACACCCAGCACCCCATGAATGACTGTTGATATTTATAGTTCAAGCACTGTAATGACACCCACACTCCCACCATTCCATGAATGACTGTTGATATTTACAATTCAAGCACTATAATGACACCCACATACCCACCACCCCATGAATGACTGTTGATATTTACTGTCCAAGCACTGTAATGACACCCTCACCCCTACCACCCGATGAATGACTGTTGATATTTACAGTCAAAGCTCTGTAATGACACCCCCACACCCACCACCCCATGAATGACTGTTGATATTTACAGTCCAAGCACTCTAATGACACCCACCACCTTATTAATGACAGATGATATTCACAATCAAAACACTGTAATGACACCCACACCCCCACCACCCCATGAATGACTGTTGATATTTACAGTCAAAGCCCTGTAATGAAAACCCACCACCCAATAAATGAATATTGATATTTATAGTTAAAACACTGTAATGACACCCACACACCCACCACCCCATGAATGATTGTTTATATTTACAGTCCAAACAATGTAATGACACCCACACACCTACCACCCAATAAATGACTGTTGATATTTACAGTCAAAGCACTGTAATGACACCCACACACCTACCACCCCATGAATGACTGTTGATATTTACAGTCCAAGCACTGTAATAACATCCACACACCCACTACCTCATGAATGACTGTTAATATTTACAGTCTGAGCACTGTAATGACACCCACAAACCCACCACCTAATGAATAAGGGTTGATATTTATAGTCCAAGAACTGTAATGACACCCACACACTTACCACCCCATGAATGACTGTGGATATTTACAGTTCAAGCACTGTCATGACACCAACACACGCACCACCCCATTAATGACTGTTGATATTTACAGTCCAAGCTCTGTAATGACACCCACACACCGACCACCCCGTGATTGACTGTTGACATTTACAGTCCAAGCACTGTAATGACACCCACCACCCAATTAATGACTGTTGATATTTACAGTCTAAGCAATGTAATGACACCCACACACCCACCACACCATAAATGACTGTTGATGTTTACAGACCAAGCACTGTAATGAATCCCACACACCCACCACTCCATGAATGACTGTTGATATTTACAGTCCAAGCTCTGTAATAACACTCACACACCCAGCACTTTATAAATGACTGTTGATATTTACAATCCAACCATTGTAATAACACCCACACACCCACCACCCTATAAATGACGGTTAATATTTTCAGTCCGAGCACTGTAATGACATCCACTCACCCACCACCCCATGAATAACTGTTAATATTTACAGTCCAAGCAATGTAATGTCACACACACACCCACCACCCAATGAATGATGGTTGATATTTACACTCCAAGAACTGTAATGAAACCCAAACACTTACCACCCCATGAATGACAGTTGATATTTTTAGTCAAAGCACTGTAATAACACCCACACACCCACCAACTAATGAATGATGGTTGATATATGCAATCCAAGAACTGTAACAACATCCACACACCCACTACCTCATGAATGACTGTTAATATTTACAGTCTGAGCACTGTAATGACACCCAAAAACCCACCACCTAATGAATAAGGGTTGATATTTATAGTCCAAGAACTGTAATGACACCCACACACTTACCACCCCATGAATGACTGTGGATATTTACAGTTCAAGCACTGTCATGACACCAACACACGCACCACCCCATTAATGACTGCCTATATTTACAGTCCAAGCACTGTAATGACACCCACACACCGACCACCCCGTGATTGACTGTTGATATTTACAGTCCAAGCACTGTAATGACACCCACACACCCACCACCTAATTAATGACTGTTGATATTTACAGTCTAAGCAATGTAATGACACCCACACACCCACCACACCATAAATGACTGTTGATGTTTGCAGACCAAGCACTGTAATGAATCCCACAAACCCACCACTCCATGAATGACTGTTGATATTTACAGTCCAAGCTCTGTAATAACACTCACACACCCAGCACTTTATAAATGACTGTTGATATTTACAATCCAACCATTGTAATAACACCCACACACCCACCACCCTATAAATGACCGTTAATATTTTCAGTCCAAGTACTGTAATGACATCCACACACCCACCACCCCATGAATAACTGTTAATATTTACAGTCCAAGCACTGCAATGTCAAACACACACCCACCACCCAATGAATGATGGTTGATATTTACAGTCCAAGAACTGTAATGAAACCCACACACTCACCACCCCATGAATGACAGTTGATATTTTTAGTTCAAGCACTGTAATAACACCCACACACCCACCAACCAATGAATGATGGTTGATATATGCAGTCCAAGAACTGTAATAACACCCACACACTCACCACCCCATCAATAACTGTTGATATTTACTGTCCAAGCAGTGTCATGACACCCACACACCCACCACCCCTTGAATAACTGTTGATATTTACAGTCCAAGCACTGTAATGACACCCAACACCCTATGAATGACTGTTGATATTTACAGTCAAAACACTGTAATGACACCCGCCAACCCACCATCCCATGAATGACTGTTAATATTTACAGTCCAGGCACTTTAATGACACCCACACACCCACCACCCCATGATTGACTGTTGATATTTACAGTCCAAGCACTGCATAGACACCCAAACACCCACATCCCCATGAATAACTATTTATATTTACAGTCCAAGCACTGTAATGACACCCACACACCCATCACACCATGAATGATTGTTGATATTAGAGTCTAAGCACTGTAATGCCACCCACCACCCTATGAATGACAGTTGACATTCACAGTCCAAGCACTAATGACACACAGACACCCACCATCCAATGAATGACTTGATATTTACAGTCCAAGCAATGTAATGACCCCCACACACCCACCACCCAATGAATGACTGTTTATATGTACAGTCCAAACACTATAATGACACCCACACACCCACCACCCCATGAATGATTGTTGATATATACAGTCAAAGCACTGTAATGACACCCCCACACCCACCACCTTATGAATGACTGTTGATATTTACAGTCCAAACACCATAATGACACCCACCACCTTATTAATGACTGTAGATATTTACAATCAAAACACTGTAATGACACCCACACACCCACCAACCCATTAATGACTGCTAATATTTACAGTCCAACCATTGTAATGACACCCACACACCCACTACCCTATAAATGACGGTTAATATTTTCAGTCCGAGCACTGTAATGACATCCACACACCCACCACCCCATGAATAACTGTTAATATTTACAGTCCAAGCACTGTAATGTCACACACACACCCACCAGCCAATGAATGATGGATGATATTTACAGTCCAAGAACTGTAATGACACCCACACACCCACCACCCTATGAATGATTGTTGATATATACATTCCAAGTACTGTAATGACACCCCCACACCCACCACCACATTAATTATGGTTGATATTTACAGTCCAAGCACTCTAATCACACCCACCACCCTATGAATGACTGTTGATATTTAGAATCAAAACACTGTAATGACACCCACACACCCACCACCCCATTAATCACTGTTGATATTTACAGTACAAGCACTGTAATGACACCCAGACACCCACAACTCAATGATTGACTGTTGATATTTACAGTTCAAGTACTGCATAGACACCCAAACACCCAAAACCCCATTAATGACTGTTGATATTTATAGTCCAAACACTCTAATGACACCCAACACCCCATGATTGACTGTTGATATTTACATTCCAAGCACTGTAACGATACCAACCACCCGATGAATGACTGTTGATATTTACAGTCCTAGCACTAATGCACCTCCACCCCAGCCACACCATGAATGACTAGATATTTTTAGTCCAAGCACTGTAATGACACCCACACACATACCAACCCATGAATGACTGGTGATATTTACAGTTCAAGCACTGTAATTACACCCACATACGCACCACCCCATGATTGACTGTTACTATTTACAGTCCAAGCACTATAATGACTGCCACACACCCACCACCCCATAAATGACTGTTGATACTTACAGTCTAAGCACTGTAATGACACCCACCACCTTATAAATGACTGTTGATAATTACAATCAAAACACTGTAATAATACCCACACACCCCCCACCCCATGAATGACTGTTGATATTTACAGTCAAAGCACTGTAATGACACCCACACACCAACCACCCTATGATTGACTGTTGATATTTACAGTCCAAGCACTGTAATGACAGCCACACACCCACCACTTCATAAATGACTGTTGATATTTACAGTCTAAGCACTGTAATGACACCCACACACCGACCACCCCAAGAATGACTTTTGATATTTTCAGTCCAAGCACTGTAATGACACCTACACACCCACCACCCCAAGAATTACTGTTGATATTTACAGTCTAAGCACTGTAATGACACCCACACACCCACCAACCCATAAAGGACTGTTGATATTTACAGTCAAAGCACTGTAATGACACCCACACACCAACCACCCTATGATTGACTGTTGATATTTACAGTCCAAGCACTGTAATGACAGCCACACACCCACCACTTCATAAATGACTGTTGATATTTACAGTCTAAGCACTGTAATGACACCCACACACCGACCACCCCAAGAATGACTTTTGATATTTTCAGTCCAAGCACTGTAATGACACCCACACACTTACCACCCTATAAATGACGGTTAATATTTATAGGCCAAGCACTGTAATGACACCCACACACCCACCACCCCAAGAATGACTGTTGATATTTTCAGTCCAAGCACTGTAATGACATCCAAACACCCACCACCTGATGAATGATGGTTTATAATTACAGTCCAGGAACTGTAATGACACCCACACACTCACCACCCCATGAATGACTGTTGATATTTACAGTCCAAGATCTGTAATGACACTCAAACACCCACCACCCTATAAATGACTGTTGATATTTACAGTCCAAGCACTGTAATGACACCCACACACCCACCACCCCATAAATGACGGTTAATATTTATAGGCCAAGCACTGTAATGACACCCACACACCCACCACCCCAAGAATGACTGTTGATATTTTCAGTCCAAGATCTGTCATGACACCCACACATGCACCACCCCATGAATGACTGTTGATATTTACAGTCCAAGCACTCTAATGATAACCCACCACCCAATAAATGAATGTTAATATTTATAGTTAAAACACTGTAATGACACCCACACACCCACCAACCCATGAAGGACTTTTGATATTTACAGTCCAAGCACTGTAATGACACCCACAAACCAATAACACTTTGATTGACTGTTGATATTTACAGTCCAAGAACTATAATGACAGCCACACACTCACCACCCCATGATTGACTGTTGATATTTATAGGCCAAGCACTGTAATGACACCCACACACCCACCACCCCAAGAATGAATTTTGATATTTACAGTCCAAGCACTGTAATGACACCTACACACCTACAACCCCATGAATGACTTACAATATTTACAGTCCATGCACTGTAATGACACCCACACACCCACAACCCCATAAATGACGATTAATATTTATAGTCCAAGCACTGTAATGACAACCACACACTCACCACCCCATGAATGACTGTTGATATTTTCAGTCTAAGCACTGTAATGACATCCACACACCCACCACCCCAGGAATGACTGTTAATATTTACAGTCTAAGCACTGTAATGACACCCACAAACCCACCACCTAATGAATGATGGTTGATATTTATAGTCCAAGAACTGTAATGACACCCTCACCCACACCACCCCATGAATGACTGTTGATATTTACACTCAAAGCACTGTAATGATGCCCCACACCCACCACCCCATGCATTATAGTTGATATTTACAGTCCAAGCACTGTAATGACACCTACACACCCACCACCCCATGAATAACTGTTGATATTTACAGTCCAAGCAAAGTAATGACACCCACATACCCACCACCCCATGATTGACTGTTGATATTTACAGTCCAAGCACTATAATGACAGCCACACACCCACCACCCCATAAATGACTGTTAAAACTTACAGTCTAAGCACTGTAATGACTCCTACACACACACAACCCCATGAATGACTGTTGATATTTACAGTCCAAGCACTGTAATGACACCCTCACCCCCATTACCCCATGAATGACTGTTGATATTTACAGTCAAAGCACTGTAATGACACCCCAACACCCACCAACTCATGAATGACTGTTGATATTTACAGTCCAATCACTCTAATGACACCCACCACCTTATAAATGACTGTTGATATTTACAATCAAAAGACTGTGTGGTAAAATGAGTAATAGACAAGTAAACTCTAAAACCTTTATCTAGGCTTTACACAGCAATAAACCAGAGCTGCGTACAAGAGTAGTGTACAGGACGAGCAGCTGGAGAGAACTGACTCCAGTGCTAGAGAATAACAATTTCATCACCTCCGAATCGGAGCTTCATGAAACACATTAAATCTTCATACAGAGTAAGACAGTGAACAATCATGGAACAGAAATAACCATTAACCAACCCAACAAACATTAACAGGAATAACTATTAACATATACCACTAAACACCACATTCTCCCCCTCTAAACAAATAATATACATAATTTACAAAATATACAAATAACATCATTGTGTTCCTAATAACCATATCTATCAGGGGTTTTTCTAACCCTGGTTGAACGCCTAGGTGATTCGACCTTGTTTACTGAAGAAGGTAAACTGTCAGGCTCATAACTATCTTTAGTGCCCAGGTATTCCTGATGGTCAGGAACGGGGTTATTAATTCCAGAGGTTTCCCTCCTAGAGTCTCTATCAGTGTCCTCTGAAGGTACTGTGGCCTCTACAGATGGTGTCAGGTCTCGAGTTTCCTGGGAGTCTTCTTGGCCGGGTTTACGATCCTGCTGAGTAGGAGCCAAATCCTTTGTGGAGACTGTGGACTGTCTTCCGTCAGGATAGCGAATGTGAGCGTAGTAAGGATTTGCACTCTCAAGATCGACTTCTTCAACTAGAGGATCAGACTTAGAAGTGCGAACAAACTTCCGCAGTAGTGCAGGTCCGGGGGCAGTCAGCCAAGTTGGTAGAGAGTATCCATTAAAAGATTTCCTGGGAAAAGCAAACAATCTCTCATGAGGGGTTTGGTTAGTGGCAGTACAAAGGAGTGACCGAATGGAATGAAGCACTGTATCTAAAACTAGTTCCCACTGACATTCTGGAAGTTTGTGAGATCTGAGAGCTAACCGCACAGATTTCCAAATGGTACCTATCTCTCTCTCACACTGTGCATTTCCGGTGGGGTGATACGGAGTAGAGTGAGACATGACAACACCGTGACTCATTAGAAACTCAGAAACTTCTTTTGACATAAACTGTGTTCCTCGGTCGGAGTGAACTGCAGAGGGGCAGCCAAAAAGAGAGAACAGTTTACGAAAACATGCAATGACAGTTTGAGCAGACATATCTGAACATGGGAAAGCAAAAGGGAATCTTGAGTACTCATCTATCATGACAAGGAGGTATTTGTTCTTAGTAGCAGAGGGTTTTGGTCCCGTGAAATCAACAGAAATTCGATCAAAGGGTCGCATAGCTCGAATAAGATTGCTAGCTGGAGGTTTGAAGAACTTGGGTTTAAGTTCAGAACAAGCTTTACACTGGGAGCAAATCTTCTTTACATCTTCTAAAGAGAAAGCCAAATTCTTTATTTTTACAAAATGGTGGAGTCTAGTGATTCCAGGATGACACAAGGAAGTATGTATTTCCTCAAGAGAGACAGGGTTACTTCTTGCAGCCGAACACACACGAGAAAGAGTATCACAGGGAACATTTTCGGAGCCCGGTCTATACTTTATGTCAAACAGATATTCGGAGAGCTCAAGGCGCCATCTCAAGATTTTATCATTTTTAATTTTAGAGGAATGACTGGAGCTGAACATGAATGAAATTGCTTGCTGGTCAGTGACTATGGTGAATCTCCTTCCAATAACAAAAAGTCTCCACTTACGTACTGCTTCTATGATGGCAGCAGCCTCTCTCTCTATAGCAGGCTGGAGTCTCTCAGAGTTATTCAGAGTCCTGGAGAAAAAAGCTACAGGTCGTCCTAACTGGGAGAGGGTGGCTGCTATGGAGACAGAGGAAGCGTCAGTCTCTATTTGAAGGGGTAGATCTTCATCAAAGGCATATACCGAGGCTTTAGAAATCTCCTCCTTTAGTGCTCTGAAACACTTAATAGCTTCTGAGCAAAGAGGAAAAGAGTAACTATGCAGGAGGGGTTGAATACGCTTTGAGTAGTCCTCAATCCAAATTGAATAATATGAGAAGAGGCCAAGAGCTCGTTTAAGGGAAGGCAAGTTATCAGGTATAGGCAAGTCCACCAGTGGTTTGATACGATCAGGGTCAGGCCTTAAGGAACCATTAGAGATACAGTATCCAAGATAAGTGATCTCATTTTGATTATATATACACTTATTAAAATTCAAAGAAAGATTATACTTAGAAACAGCCTCCTTAAAGCGCTGAAGATTTCTGTCATGGTCCTCCTTGCCTTCCCCACATATAATCACATCATCAATATAAGCATAAGTCGCTTCCAACCCACAGTCAGCTATGATCGAATCCACGACTCTCTGGAAAACAGCAACAGAATTAGTCAATCCAAAAGGTATTCTGTTAAATTGGAATAGTTGGCCATCGGCCTCAAATGCAGTGTACTGTTTCTCCGATTCTCTAAGGGGTACTTGATAATAGGCACTTTTCAAATCCATCTTACTGAATATTCTGTACTTAGCCATTTTATGTATCAAGTCATGGATCCGAGGCATAGGATAGGCATCAAGTAGTGTGAAACGATTAATTGTTCTCGAGTAGTCGACTACCATGCGTTGTTTGTGCCTTTCATCTTTAGTAACATGCACTTGGGCCCTCCAGGGGGACTGACTCTTTTCTATTATTCCCGCATGTAATAAGGACTGTATCTCAGAACGAACAAATTCCTCATCAGATCTTGTAAACTTTCGTGTATGAGTAGATATAGGCTTAATATCAGGGGAAAGATTAGGGAACAGAGAAGGAGAGTCAATGTTCATACACGCTACACCACATATAGTTAGTTTAGGTAATGACCCACAGAGCGTGAATTCTACAGCCTGATGCTTCTCCATAAAGTCTTGACCTAAGATAATCCTGGAACATAGCTGAGGAAGCACTGAAAGTTTAATTTGTGGATAATAGTTGTCTTTCACTGTCAAATTAGCAAAGCAGTGTCCAAAAGTGGTAGAAATTTGAGAGGCAGCAAGGGTGACATTAGATTTTGAGGGATGGCGGCATCCCCGGTTTAGCTGTCCAGCCAGGGCCTCTGTGTGCCACAAATGTGCAAAGAAGGGCCATTTTGCTGCTTCTACAGACACCAGCAAAATGGCCCTTCTTTGCACATTTGTGGCACACAGAGGCCCTGGCTGGACAGCTAAACCGGGGATGCCGCCTACCGCCACAGAAGTAACACTTTCCGACCAGGGAGGCAGCAGCGGAGGTCTCGGTGGTAGAGCAGGCGGGCGAAGTTGTAGTAATGTCAACAGCAGCAGCAGCAGCAGCAGCAGCAACGGTTAAATTCCCAGTGACTGATGATGAGTACTCCTCAGCGTTGCGTTGGGCAGTATCGAGGCTTCTAGCAAGCTGAACGGCTTCATTTAAAGTCAACGATTCTTTCTCCAGTAGCCGCTGACGTATGACAGGGAAGGCAAGGCCGGCGATGAAGGAGTCTCGAATGGCTTCTTGAGTGTAAGTGTCGGCAGTTACTTGCTTGAACTCACAGTCTTTAGACAATAACTTGAGGGAGCGGAAGTAGGTGTCGATGGACTCACTAGGTAGTTGTCTTCGTGTAGCCAATTGATGCCTGGCGTAAATTATGTTCTTTGGATTCACGTACACGTCTTTCATAATTTTGATGGCTTCTTCATACGTCGTGCAGTCAGTGATGTGTGAATAGGCTTCAGGCGAGATGTAATTAGTGAGCAACTTGAGTTTGTCAGGTGCTGGCGTAATAGACTGTACGAAGTTGGAGAAGGTACGAAGCCAATGAGTCCATTGAGCAGGAGTGGTATCTTGCGAGCCTTCGAAGCGTTCTGGTCTTAGTAGCCTCTCCATAACCAACTGAGAAAAAGTTATTGCTGTGTAAATTGTGGTAAAATGAGTAATAGACAAGTAAACTCTAAAACCTTTATCTAGGCTTTACACAGCAATAAACCAGAGCTGCGTACAAGAGTAGTGTACAGGACGAGCAGCTGGAGAGAACTGACTCCAGTGCTAGAGAATAACAATTTCATCACCTCCGAATCGGAGCTTCATGAAACACATTAAATCTTCATACAGATTAAGACAGTGAACAATCATGGAACAGAAATAACCATTAACCAACCCAACAAACATTAACAGGAATAACTATTAACATATACCACTAAACACCACAGACTGTAATGACACCCACACACCCACCACCCCACGAATGACTGTTGATATTTACAGTCAAAGCACTGTAATGACACCCACACACTCACCACCCCATGAATGACTGTTGATATTTACAGTCCAAGCACTGTCATGACACCCACACATGCACCACCCTATGAATGACTGTTGATATTTACAGTCCAAGCACTCTAATGACACCCACCACCCAATAAATGAATGTTGATATTTATAGTTAAAGCACTGTAATGACACCCACACACCGACCACCCTATGATTGACTGTTGATATTTACAGTCCAAGCACTGTAATGACACCCACACACCCACCACCCAATAAATTACTGTTAATATTTACAGTCCAAGCACTCTAATGACACCAAACATTCAATGATTGACTGTTGATATTTACATTCCAAACACTGTAATGACACCAACCAACACATGAATGACTGCTGATATTTACAGTCCAAGCACTAATGACACACACACCCACCACACCATGAATGAATTGATATTTATAGTCCAAGCACAGTAATGACACCCACACACCCACCACCCCATGAATGACTGTTAATATTTACAGTTCAAGCACTATAATGACACCCACATACCCACAACCCCATGAATGACAGTTGATAGTTACAGTCCAAGCACTGTAATGATACCCTCACCCTCACCACCCCATGAATGACTGTTGATATTTACAGTCAAAGCACTGTATGGAAAACCCAACACCCACCACCCCATGATTGACTGTTGATATTTACAGTCCAAGCACTGTAATGACAGCCACACACCCACCACCCTATAAAGCAGTCTAATGACACCCACCACCTTATTAATAACTGTTGATATTTACAATTAAAACACTGTAATGACACCCACACACCCACCACCCCATGAATGACTGTTGATATTTACAGTCAAAGCACTGTAATGACACCCACACACCCACCACCCCATGATTGACTGTTGATATTTACAGTCCAAGCACTGTAATGACAGCCATACACCCACCACCCTATAAATGACTGTTGATATTTACAGTCCAAGCTCTGTAATGACACCCACACACCCACCACCCCAAGAATGACTGTTGATATTTTCAGTCCAAACACTGTAATGACATCCAAACATCCACCACCTGATGAATGATGGTTTATATTTACAGTCCAGGAACTGTAATGACACCCACACATGCACCACCCCATGAATGACTGTTGATATTTACAGTCCAAGCACTCTAATGAAAACCCACCACCCAATAAATGAATGTTAATATTTATAGTTAAAACACTGTAATGACACCCACCACCCCATGAATGACTGTTTATATTTACAGACCAAGCACTGTAATGACACCCACACACCCACCACCCAATAAATGACTGTTGATATTTACAGTCTAAGCACTGTAATGACACCCACACACCCATCAACCCATAAAGGACTGTTGATATTTACAGTCCAAGCACTGTAATGACACCCACATACCCACCACACTATGAATGACTCTTGATATTTACAGTCCAAGCACTGTAATGACATCCACACACCTTCTACCCCATAAATGACATTTGATTTTTATAGTCCAAGCACTGTAATGACACCCACACACCTACCACCCCATGAATGACTGTTTACATTTTCAGTCAAAGCACTGTAATGACAGCCATACACCCACCACCCTATAAATGACTGTTGATATTTACAGTCCAAGCTCTGTAATGACACCCACACACCCACCACCCCAAGAATGACTGTTGATATTTTCAGTCCAAACACTGTAATGACATCCAAACATCCACAACCTGATGAATGATGGTTTATATTTACAGTCCAGGAACTGTAATGACACCCAAACACTCACCACCCCATGAATGACTGTTGATATTTACAGTCCAAGCACTGTCATGACACCCACACATGCACCACCCCATGAATGACTGTTGATATTTACAGTCCAAGCACTCTAATGAAAACCCACCACCCAATAAATGAATGTTAATATTTATAGTTAAAACACTGTAATGACACCCACCACCCCATGAATGACTGTTTATATTTACAGACCAAGCACTGTAATGACACCCACATACCCACCACACTATGATTGACTGTTGATATTTACAGTCCAAGCACTATAATGACAGCCACACACCCATCACCTCATGAATGACTGTTGATATTTACACTCCAAACAATGTAATGACACCCACACACCCATCACCTCATGAATGACTGTTGATATTTACACTCCAAGCACTGTAATGTCACCCACACACCAACTACCCCATGAATGACTGTTGATATTTACAGTCCAAGAACTGTAATGACACCCACATACCCACCACCCCATAAATGACTGTTGATATTTTCAGTCCAAGCACTGTGATGACATTCACACACCCAACACCCCTTGAAAAACTGTTATTATTTACAGTCCAAGCACTCTAATGACGCCCACCACCCTCTAAATGATTGTTGATATTTACAGTCAAAGAACTTTAATGACACCCACACACCCACCACCCAATGAATGATGGTTGATATTTACGGTCCGAAAACTGTAATGACACCCACACACTCACCACCCTATGAATGACTGTTGATATTTACAGTCCAAGCACTGTCAAGACACCCACACACCCACCACCCCATAAATAACTGTTAATATTTACAGTCCAAGCACTGTAATGACACTAACCACCCTCTGAATGACTGTTGATATTGACAGTCAAAGCACTGTAATAACAACCACACACCCACCACCCCATGAATGACTATTGATATTTACAATCCAAGCTCTGTAATGACACTCACATACCCACCACCCTATGAATGACTGATAATATTTACAGTCCAAGAACAGTAATGACACCCACAAACCCACCACCCCATGAATGACTGTTGATATTTACAGTCCAAGCACTGTAATGACACCCACCACCCCATAGTTGACTGTTGATATTTACAGTCTAAGCACTAATAACACACACACCACTCCATGAATGACTTGATATTTACAGTTCAAGTAAAGTAATGGCACCAACACACCTACGACCAAAAGAATGACTGTTGATATTTACAGTCTAAGCACTGTAATGACACCCTCACACCCACCACCCAATGAATGACTGTTGATATCAACTGTCAAAGCACTGTAATGACACCCCAACACCCACCACCCCATGAATTATGGATAATATTTACAGTCCAAGCACTGTTATGACTCCCACACAACTATCACCCCATGAATGACTGTTGATATTTACAGTCCAAGCACTGTAATGACACCCACCACCCTATGAATGACTGTTGATATTTACAATCAAAACAAAGTAATGACACCCACACACCCACCACCTAATAAATGACTGTTGATATTTACACTCCAAGCACTGTAATGTCACCCACACACTCACCACCCCATTAATGAATGTTGATATTTACAGTCCAAGCACTGTAATGTCACCCACACACCCACCACCCTCTGAATGACTGTTGATATTTACAGTGTAATCACTGTAATAACACCTACACACCCACCACCCCACGAATGACTGTTTATATTTACATTCCAAGCACTGTAATGACACCGACACAACCACCACCCCATGATTGACTGTTTATATTTACAGTCCAAGCAATGTGATGACACCCAAACACCCACCACCCTATAAATGACTTTTGATATTTACAGTCCAAGCACTAATGACACACACACACCCACCACACTATGAATGACTTGATATTTTCAGTCCAAGCACTTTAATGACACCCACACACTCACCATTCCATGAATGACTGTTGATATTTACAGTCCAAGCACTATAATGACACACACACCCACAACCCCATAAATGACTGTTGATATTTACAGTCCAAGCACTGAAATGACATCCACACACCCACTACCCCATGAATAACCCATAATATTTACAGTACAAGCACTGTATTGACACCCACACACCCAACACCCAATGAATGATGGATGATATTTACAGTCCAAGAACTATAATGACACCCCCACACTCACCGCCCCATAAATGACTGTTGATATTTACAGTCAAAACACTGTAATGACACCCACACACCTCGCACCCTATAAATTTTTATTGATATTTACAGTCCAAGCACTGTAATGACACCCACAAACCCACCACCCAATGATTGTCTGTTGATGTTTACAGTCCAAGCACTGTCATGACACCCACAAACCCACCACCCAATAAGTAACTGTTAATATTTACAGTCAAAGCACTCTAATGACACGCACCACCCTATAAATAACTGTTGATATTTATAGTCCAAGCACTCTAATGACACCCACCACACTATGAATGACTGTTGGTATTTACAATCAAAACACTGTAATGACACCCACACACCCACCACCCCATGAATGACTGTTGCTATTTTCAGTCCAAGCACTGTCAAGACACCCACAAACCCACCACCCTATAAATAACTGTTGATATTTATAGTCCAAGCACTCTAATGACACCCATCACCCCATGAATGACTGTTGATATTTACAGTCCAAGCACTATAATGATACACACACCCACCACCCCATAAATGACTATTGATATTTACAGTCAAAGCACTGTAAAGACACCCACACACCCACCACCCCATAAATGACAGTTGATATTTACAGTCCAAGCACTGTAATGACACCAACACACCCACCACCCTGTAAATGACTCTTAATATTTACAGTCCAAGCACTCTAATGACACCCACCACCATATGAAATACTGTTGATATTTACAATCAAAACACTGTAATGATGCCCACACATACAACACCCCATGAATGACTGTTGATATTTTCAGTCCAATCACAGTAATGACACCCACACACCCACTACCCCATGAATGACTGTTAATATTTACAGTACAAGCACTGTAATGACACCGACACACCCACCACCCAATGAATGATGGTTGATATTTACAGTCCAATAACTGTAATGACTTGATATTTACAATCAAAATGCTGTAATGACTCCCACACACTAACCACCCCATGAATGACTGTTGATATATACTGTCTAAGCACTGTAATGACACCCACACTCCCACCACCCCATAATTGACTGTTGATATTTACAGTCCAAGCAATGTAATGGCACCCACACACCCACCACCCCAAGAATGACTGTTGATATTTACAGTCCAAGCAGTATATGACATCCACTAACCACATGAATGACTGTTGATATTTACAGTCCAAGCACTGTAATGACACCCACACACCCACAACCCCATGAATGACTGTTGGTATTTACAGTCCAATCACTATAATGACACCCACACACCCACAACCCCATGAATGACTCTTGATATTTACAATCAAAACGCTGTAATGACACCCACACACTAACCACCCCATGAATGACTGTTGATATTTACAGTCCAAGCACTGTAATAACACCTACACACCCACCACCCCACGAATGACTGTTTATATTTACATTCCAAGCACTGTAATGACACTGACACAACCACCACCCCATGATTGACTGTTTATATTTACAGTCCAAGCAATGTGATGACACCCAAACACCCACCACCCTATAAATGACTTTTGATATTTACAGTCCAAGCACTAATGACACACACACACCCACCACACTATGAATGACTTGATATTTTCAGTCCAAGCACTTTAATGACACCCACACACTCACCATTCCATGAATGACTGTTGATATTTACAGTCCAAGCACTATAATGACACACACACCCACAACCCCATAAATGACTGTTGATATTTACAGTCAAAGCGCCGTAATGACACCCAAACACCCACCACCCCATTAATGACATTTGATATTTACAGTCCAAACACCGTAATAACACCCACACACCAACCACCCCATGAATGACTGTTGATATTTTCAGTCCAAACACTGAAATGACATCCACACACCCACTACCCCATGAATACTCCATAATATTTACAGTACAAGCACTGTATTGACACCCACACACCCAACACCCAATGAATGATGGATGATATTTACAGTCCAAGAACTGTAATGACATCCCCACACTCACCGCCCCATAAATGACTGTTGATATTTACAGTCAAAACACTGTAATGACACCCACACACCTCGCACCCTATAAATTTTTATTGATATTTACAGTCCAAGCACTGTAATGACACCCACAAACCCACCACCCAATGATTGTCTGTTGATGTTTACAGTCCAAGCACTGTCAGGACACCCACAAACCCACCACCCAATAAGTAACTGTTAATATTTACAGTCAAAGCACTCTAATGACACCCATCACCCCATGAATAACTGTTGATATTTACAGTCCAAGCACTATAATGATACACACACCCACCACCCCATAAATGACTATTGATATTTACAGTCAAAGCACTGTTAAGACACCCACACACCCACCACCCCATAAATGACAGTTGATATTTACAGTCGAAGCACTGTAATGACACCAACACACCCACCACCCTGTAAATGACTCTTGATATTTACAGTCCAAGCACTCTAATGACACCCACCACCCTATGAAATACTGTTGATATTTACAATCAAAACACTGTAATGATGCCCACACATACAACACCCCATGAATGACTGTTGATATTTTCAGTCCAATCACAGTAATGACACCCACACACCCACTACCCCATGAATGACTGTTAATATTTACAGTACAAGCACTGTAATGACACCGACACACCCACCACCCAATGAATGATGATTGATATTTACAGTCCAATAACTGTAATGACTTGATATTTACAATCAAAATGCTGTAATGACACCCACACACTAACCACCCCATGAATGACTGTTGATATATACTGTCTAAGCACTGTAATGACACCCACACTCCCACCACCCCATAATTGACTGTTGATATTTACAGTCCAAGCAATGTAATGGCACCCACACACCCACCACCCCAAGAATGACTGTTGATATTTACAGTCCAAGCAGTATAATGACATCCACTAACCACATGAATGACTGTTTATATTTACAGTCCAAGCACTGTAATGACACCCACACACCCACAACCCCATGAATGACTGTTGGTATTTACAGTCCAATCACTATAATGACACCCACACACCCACAACCCCATGAATGACTCTTGATATTTACAATCAAAACGCTGTAATGACACCCACACACTAACCACCCCATGAATGACTGTTGATATTTACAGTCCAAGCACTGTAATAACACCTACACACCAACCACCCCAAGAATGACTGTTGGTATTTACAGTCCAATCACTATAATGACACCCACACACCCACAACCCCATGAATTACTGTTGATATTTACAGTCCGAACACAGTAATGACACCCTCACACCCACCACCCCATGAATGACTCTTGATATTTACAGTCAAAGCACTGTAATGGCACCCACAAACCCACCACCCCATAAACGACTGTTGATATTTACAGTCCAAGCACTATAATGACATCCACTAACCACATGAATAACTGTTGATATTTACAGTCCAAGCACTGTAATGACACCCTCACACCCACCACCCCATGAATGACTGTTGATATTTATAGTCAAAGCACTGTAATGACACACCCACACCCACCACCCTATGAATTATGATTGATATTTACAGTCCAAGCACTGTAATGACACCCATACAACCACCACCCCATGAATGACTGTTGATATTTGCAGACCAAGTACTGTAATGACACCCACCACCCTATGAATGACTGTTGATATTTACAATCAAAACACTGTAATGACACCCACACACCCACCACCCCATGAATGAATGTTGATATTTACAGTCCAAGCACAGTAATGACACCCACACACCCACCACCATTTGAATAACTGTTGATATTTACAGTCTAAGCACTGTAATGACATCCACACACCCACCACCCCATGAATGACTGTTGATATTTACAGTCCAAGCTCTGTAATGACACTCACACACCCACCACCCTATAAATGACTGTTGATATTTACAGTCCAAGCACTGTAATGACACCCACACATCCACCACGCAATGAATGATGGTTGATATTTATAGTCCAAGAACTGTAATGACACCCACACACTCACCACCTTATAAATGACTGTTGATATTTACAGTTCAAGCACTTTCATGACACCCACGGACCCACCACCCTATAAATGACTGTTGATATTTACAATCCAAGCACTCTAATGACACCCACCACCCTCTGAATGGCTGTTGATATTTACAATCAAAGCACTGTAATAACACCCACACACCCACCACCTTATGAATGACTGTTGATATTTACAGTCCAAGCACTGTAATGACACCAACCTCCCCATGATTGACTGTTGATATTTACAGTCCAAGCAATGTAATGACACCCATACACCCACCACCCCATTAATGACTGTTGATATTGACAGTCCAAGCACTGTAATGATACCCACACACTTATCACCCAATGAATGACTGTTGATATTTACAGTCCCAGCACTGTAATGCAACCCACCACCCCATGAATGACTGTTGATATTTACAGTTCAAGCAATAATAACAAACACACACCCACCACAACATGAATGTTTTGATATTTACAGTCCAAGCAATGTATTGACACCCACACATCCACAACCCCATGAATGACTGTTGAAATTTACAGTCCAAGCACTGTAATGACAGCCACACACCCACCACCTCATAAATAACTGTTGATATTTATAGTCTAAGCACTCTAATGACACCCACCCACCAACCAACCCATGAATGACTGTTGATATTTACAGTCCAAGCTATTGTAATGACACCCTCACACACACCACCCCAAAAATGACTGTTGATATTTACAGTCAAAACACTGTAATAACACCCCAACACCCACGACCCCTTGAATTATAGTTGATATTTACAGTCCAAGCACTGTAATGACACCCACACCCCCCCAAACCTATGAATTATTGTTGATATTTACAGTCCAAGCACTCTAATGATACCCACCACCCTATGAATGACTGTTGATATTTACAATCAAAACACTGTAATGACACCCATACACCCACCACCCCATAAATGACTGTTGATATTTACAGTCCAAGCACTGTAATGACACCCAGACACCCACCACCCCATGATTAACTGCTGATATTTATGGTCCAAGCATTGTAATGACACCCCCACACCAACCACCCCATGAATTATGGTTGATATATACAGTCCAAGCACTGTAATGATACCCACACAACCACCACCCCTTAAATGACTGTTGATATTTACAGTCTAAGCACTGTAACGACACCCACCACCCTATAAATGAATGTTGATAGTTACAATCAGAACACTGTAATAACACCCACACACCCACCACCCCAGAATAACTGTTGATATTTACAATCCAACCACTGTAATGACACCCATACACCCACCACCCAAAGAATGACTGTTGATATTTAGAGTCCAATCACTGTAATGACACCAACACACCCACCTCCCCATAAATGATGGTTGATATCTATAGTCCAAGCAATGTAATGACACCTACACACCCACCACCCCATGAATAACTGTTAATATATACAGTCCAAGCATTCTAATGACACCCACCACCCTCTGAATGACTGTTGATATTTACAGTCAAAGCACTGTAATAACACCCACACACTCACCACCACATGAATGACTGTTGATATTCACAGTCCATGCACTGTAATGACACCCACTCACCCAACACACAATAAATGATGGTTGATATTTAGAGTCCAAGAACTGTAATGACACACACACACTTACCATTCCATGAATGACTGTTGATATTTACAGTCTAAGCACTGTAATGACACACTCACACCAACCGCCCCATAAATGACTGTTGATATTTACAGTCTAAGCACTGTAATGACACCCACACACCCACCACCAAAAGAATAACTGTTGATATTTACAGTCCAAGCACTCTAATGAAACCCACCACCCTATGAATGACTGTTGATATTTACAGTCAAAACTCTGTAATGGCACCCACACCCACCACCCCATGAATTATGGTTGATATTTACAGTCCAAGCACTGTAATGACATCCACACACCCACCACCTCCTTAAGGACTGTTGATATTTACAGTCCAAGCTCTGTAATGACACTCACACACCCACTACCCTATAATTGACTAGTGATATTTATAGTCCAAGAACTGTAATGACACTTACACACCCACGACCCCATAAATGATGGTTGATATTTATAGTCCAAGCACTGTAATGACACTGACACACCCACCAACTCCTAAATGACTGTTGATATTTTCAGACCAAGCATTGTAATGACATCAACACACCAACCATCCCATGAATGACTGTTAATATTTACAGTCCAAGCACTCTAATGACACCCAACACCTTCTGAATGACTGTTGATATTTACAGTCAAAGCACCATAATAACACCCACACACTCACCAAACCATAAATGACTGTTGATATTCACAGTCCAAGCACTGTAATGACACCCACACACCCACCACCCAATGAATGATGGTTAATATTTACAGTTTAAGAACTGCAATGACACCATCACACTCACCACCCCATGAATGACTGTTGATATTTACAGTCCAAACACTTTCATGATACCCACACACCCACCACCCCATGAATAACTGTTGATATTTACAGTCCAAGCTCTGTAATGACACCCCGACCCCCACCATCCCATGATTGACTGTTGATATTTATAGTCCAAGCACTGTAATGACACCTACACACCCATCAACCCATGAATGACTGTTGATATTTATAGTCCATGCACTAATAACACACACACACACCACCCCATGAATGACTTGATATTTACAGTCCAAGCACTGTAATGACACCCACAAACCCACCACCCCATGAATGACGGTGGATATTTACAGTTCAAGCACCATAATGACACACACACCCACACCACCCCATGAATGACTGTTGATATTTACATTTAAAACACTGTAATGACACTCCCACACCCACCACTCCATGAACTATGGTTGATATTTACAGTCCAAGAACTGTTATGACACCCACACACCCACCACCCAATAAATGACGGTTGATATTTATAGTCCAAGTAATGTAATGACACCCACACACCAACCACCACATAAATGACTCTTGATATTTACAGTCCAAGCTATGTAATAACACTCACACACCCACCACCTTATGAATGACTGTTAATATTTACAGTCTAAACACTGTAATGACAACCACACTCCCACCACCCCATGATTAACTGTTGAAATTTACAGTCCAAGGAATGTAATGACATCCAAACACCAACCACCCTATAAATGACTGTTGATATTTACAGTCCAAGCACTGTAATGACACCCACACACCCATCACCCTATGAATGACTGTTGATATTTAATTCCCAGCACTGTAATGACACCCACCACCCCATCAATGACTGTTGATATTTACAGTCAAAGCAATAATGACCCACACACACCCACCACCCCATAAATGACTTGATATTTACAGTCCAAACACTGTAATGACACCCTCACACCCACCACCACATAAATGACTGTGGATATTTACAGTCAAAGCACTGTAATGAAACCCCAACTCCCACGATCCCATGAATTACAATTGATATTTACAGTCCAAGCACTGTAATGACACCCACACACCCACAACCCCATGAATGACTATTGATATTTACAGTCCAAGCACTATAATGATACCCACCACCCTATGCATGACTGTTGATATTTGCAATTAAAACACTGTAATGACACCCATACACCCACCACCCCATGAAAGACTGTTGATATTTATAGTCCAAGCTCTGTAATGACACCCACACACCCACCACCCCATGATTGACTGTTGATATCTACATTCCAAGCACTGTAATGACAACCCTACACCCACCACCCCATGAATTATGTTTGATATTTACAGTCCAAGCACTGTAATAACACTCACACAACCACCATCCCATGAATGACTGTTGATATTTACAGTCCAAACACTGTAATGACACCCACCACCCTATGAATGACTGTTGATAATTACAATCAAAACACTGTAATTACACCCACATAGCCACCACCCCTTGAATGACTGTTGATATTTACAGTCCAAGCACTGTAATGACACCCACACACCCACCACCCCATGATTGACTGTTGATATTTACAGTCCAAGCACTCTAATGACATCCACACACACACCACCCCATGAATGACTATTGATATTTACAGTCCAAGCTCTGTAATGACACTCACACTCCCACCACCCTATGAATGACTGTTTATATTTACAGTCCAAGCACTGTAATGATACCCATACAACAACCACCCCATGATTGACTGTTGATATTTACTGTCCGAGCAATGTAATGACACCCAAACACCCACCACCCTATAAATGACTGTTGATATTTACAGTCCAAGCAATGTAATGACACCCACAAACCCATCACCCTATGAATGACTGTTGATATTTACAGTCCAAGCACTGTAATGCCACCCACCACCAAATTAATGACTGTTGATATTTACAGTCAAAGCACTAATGACACCCACCACCACACGAATGACTTGATATTTACAGTCCAAGCACTGTAATGACACCCACAAACCCACCAACCCATGAATGACTGTTGATATTTACAGTCCAAGCACTATAATGACACCCACACACCCATCACCTCACGAATGACTGTTGATATTTATAGTCCAATCACTGTAATGACACCCTTACACCCACCACCCCATAAATGACAGTTGATATTTACAGTCCAAGCAATGTAATGACACCCCAACACTAACGACCCCATGAATTAAAGTTGATATTTATAGTCCAAGCACTGTAATGACACCCACACACCCACAACCCCATGAATGACTGTAGATATTTACAGTCCAAGCACTCTAATGATACCCACAACCCTATAAATGACTGCTGATATTTACAATCAAAACACTGTAATGACATCCATACACCCACGACCCCATGAATGACTGTTGGTATTTACAGTCCAAGCACTGTAATGACACCCACACACCCACCACCTTATGAGTGACTGTTGATATTTACAGTCCAAGCACTGTAATAAAACCCCCACACCCACCATCCCATGAATTATGTTTGATATTTACAGACCAAGCAATGTAAAGACACCCACACAACCACTACCCCATGAATGACTGTTGATAATTACAATCAAAACACGGTAATGACACCCACACACCCACCACCACATGAATCACTATTGATATTTACAGTCCAAGAACTGTAATGACACCCCGACCCCCACCATCCCATGATTAACTGTTGATATTTATAGTCCAAGCACTGTAATGACACCTACACACCCATCAACCCATAAATGAATGTTGATATTTATAGTCCATGCACTAATAACACACACACACCACCCCATGAATGACTTGATATTTACAGTCCAAGCACTGTAATGACACCCACAAACCCACCACCCCATGAATGACGGTGGATATTTACAGTTCAAGCACCATAATGACACACACACCCCCACCACCCCATGAATGACTGTTGATATTTACATTAAAAGCACTGTAATGACACCCCCACACCCACCACTCCATGAATTATGGTTGATATTTACAGTCCAAGAACTGTAATGACACCCACCACCCTATGAATGACTGTTGATAATTACAATAAAAACACGGTAATGACACCCACACACCAACCACCCCATGAATGACTATTGATATTTACAGTCCAAGCATTGTAATGACACCCATACACCCACCACCCCATAAATGACGGTTAAGAATTATAGTCCAAGCACTGTAATGACACCCACACACCCATAACCCCATAAATGACTGTTGATATTTTCACTCTAAGCACTGTAATGACATCCACACACCCACAACCCAATGAATGACTGTTAATATTTACAGTCCAAGCACTCTAATGACACCCACCACCCTCTATATGACTGTTGATATTTACAGTCAAAGCACTGTAATAACACTCACACACCAACCACCCCATGAATGACTATTGATATTTACAGTCCAAGCACTGTAATGACACCCACACACCCACCACCCCATAAATGACGGTTGATAATTATAGTCCAAGCACTGTAATGACACCCACACACCCACCACCCCATAAATGACTGTTGATATTTTCAGTCCAAACACTGTAATGACATCCACACACCCACAACCCAATGAATGACTGTTAATATTTACAGTCCAAGCACTCTAATGACACCCACCACCCTCTATATGACTGTTGTTATTTACAGTCATAGCACTGTAATAACACTCACACAATCATCACCTCAAGAATGACTGTTGATATTTACAGTCCAAGCACTGTAATGACACCCACACGCCTACCACTCCATGAATGACTGTTGATAATTACAGTCCAAGCTTTGTAATAACACACACACCCACCACCCTATGAATGACTGTTGATATTTACAGTTCAAGCACTGTAATGACACCCACACACCCACCACCCCATGATTGACTGTTGATATTTACAGTCCAAGCAATGTAATGACACCCAAACACCCACCACCCTATAAATGACTGTTGATTTTTACAGTCCAAGCACTCTAATGATACCCACCACCCTATGAATGACTGTTGATATTTACAATCAAATCACTGTAATGACACCCATACACCCACCACCATATACATGACTTGATATTTACAGTCCAAGCTCTGTAATAACACCCACACACCCACCACCCCATGATTGACTGTTGATATTTACTGTCCAAGCAATGTAATGACACCCAAACACCCACCACCCTTTAAATGACTGTTGATATTTACAGTCCAAACACTGTAATGACACCCACACACCCATCACCCTATGAATGACTCTTGATATATACAGTCCAAGCACTGTAATGACACTCCAACACCAATGACTATATGAATTATAGTTGATATTTACAGTCCAAGCACTGTAATGACACCCACACACCCACAACCCCATGAATGACTGTTGATATTTACAGTCCAAGCACTCTAATGATACCCACCACCCTATGAATGACTGTTGATAATTACAATCAAAACACGGGAATGACACCCACACACCAACCACCCCATGAATGACTATTGATATTTACAGTCCAAGCACTGTAATGACACCCACACACCCACCACCCCATAAATGACGGTTGATAATTATAGTCCAAGCACTGTAATGACACCCACACACCCACCACCCCATAAATGACTGTTGATATTTTCAGTCCAAGCACTGTAATGACATCCACACACCCACAACCCAATGAATGACTGTTAATATTTACAGTCCAAGCACTCTAATGACACCCACCACCCTCTATATGACTGTTGTTATTTACAGTCATAGCACTGTAATAACACTCACACAACCATCACCTCAAGAATGACTGTTGATATTTACAGTCCAAGCACTGTAATGACACCCACACACCTACCACTCCATGAATGACTGTTGATAATTACAGTCCAAGCTCTGTAATAACACACACACCCACCACCCTATGAATGACTGTTGATATTTACAGTCCAAGCACTGTAATGACACCCACACACCCACCACCCCATGATTGACTGTTGATATTTACAGTCCAAGCAATGTAATGACACCCAAACACCCACCACCCTATAAATGACTGTTGATTTTTACAATCCAAGCACTCTAATGATACCCACCACCCTATGAATGACTGTTGATATTTACAATCAAATCACTGTAATGACACCCATACACCCACCACCATATACATGACTTGATATTTACAGTCCAAGCTCTGTAATAACACTCACACACCCACCACCATATGAATGACTGTTAATATATACAGTATAAGCACTGTAATGACACCCACACACCCACCACCCCATATTTGACTGTTGAAATTTACTGTCCAAGCACTGTAATGACACCCTCACACACACCACCACATAAATGACTGTGGATATTTACAGTCAAAGCACTGTAATGAAACCCCAACACCCACAATCCCATGAATTATAGTTGATATTTACAGTCCAAGCACTGTAATGACACCCACACACCCACAACCCCATGAATGACTATTGATATTTACAGTCCAAGCACTCTAATGATACCCACCACCCTATGAATGACTGTTGATATTTAAAATTAAAACACTGTAATGACACCCATACACCCACCACCCCATGAGAGACTGTTGATATTTATAGTCCAAGCACTGTAATGACACCCACACACCCACCACCCCATGATTGACTGTTGATATCTACATTCTAAGCACTGTAATGACAACCCTACACCCACCACCCCATGAATGACTGTTGATATTTACAGTCCAAGCACTGTAATAACACTCACACAACCACCATCCCATTAATGACTGTTGATATTTACAGTCCAATCACTCTAATGACATCCACACACCCACCACCCCATGAATGACTGTTGATATTTACAGTCCAAGCTCTGTAATGACACTCACACACCCACCACCCTATGAATGACTGTTGATATTTACAGTCCAAGCACTGTAATGATACCCACACAACAACCACCCCATGATTGACTGTTAATATTTACAGTCCAAGCAACGTAATGACACCCAAACACCCACCAACCTATAAATGACTGTTGATATTTACAGTCCAAGCAATGTAATGACACCCACAAACCCATCACCCTGTGAATGACTGTTGATATTTACAGTCCAAGCACTGTAATGCCACCCACCACCAAATGAATGACTGTTGATATTTAACCCCTCCGGGACGGGGCAAGAATGAAATTACGTGCTGTGAGTACGGGTCCAATACTTACTTTTATCCTGCCTGTCCGGGTATTTCCCGGAAAATCACTCTACTTCTCTTACTCCCTACGTCTAAACTGCAATACTGAACAACTTAAATTTGATTGTGTACTCACCATCAACTCCTCCTCTTTCCATTAAAACCAACCCTAGCTCTCTAGGACACTCCATTGCCGAGAAATCAAGTGAAGAATGGAGGTCACTTTTCCCGTGAGAGCGAGGCTGCGTTCGCTTTGTGAGCGTGGCTCTGACAAGGACTGGCGTGGGTGGAGAAAAGATGGCCGCCGGCAGAATGACGCAACACTTGCCTCCCCCGGGCGACACGTCGTACGGTTCGTGTGCATCCTACCATTACAGCCCCCGTATTATTTGTGTGGTTAGCTGACCATTCCAGAGTGGTTTTATGCCCTGGAGAGAAGCGTGGGAGTTATGTACAGTATTTACGCGAAACATTTTCAGTGTCATTCGCACCATTTGTTCATGTTCAACGTAAATATAAATGTGTCACTATCACTGTTATCCTTATTTTCTATATATTTTTGTATTTTGTTGTTTTAAATTTTTTATTATCATTTTTTCTATGCGTAAATGTGTCACTCTCACTTTTCTTATAGCCTAATATGTACAAATGTGTCACTATCACGTCACTACAGCCTAAAATATATGTACAAATGTGTCACTCTCACTTTTCTTATAGCCTAATAAGTACAAATGTGTCACTATCACGTCACTACAGCCTAAAATATATGTACAAATGTGTCACTCTCACTTTTCTTATAGCCTAAATAGTGTCACTGTCACCAAGTGTCACTGTCACTTTATTCGCATACTCCCATCACTTCCTGCTTCTATATATATTCCAATATATGGTAGTCTGAGAAGCAGTTTCCAGGGCATAACGGCACACAACATTCCTTGCACCAGAAGCGAGTTTCCTTGGACTTCTGGGGGTGACGTGTTGTGTGCCTGCAAACATAGCAGCGACGAGAGCCTGGACGTCCTGACGGCAACGGTGGCAGATTAGTGAGGTAGTGGCGAGCCATATAGCCACTCTGCTGCAACCTGTCAGGCCGTTGTGCCGCTGCCTGTCTGCCTTGCTGTGGTTGCACAGTGCTGAACCTCTCCAGGAGCTGAGATATCAACTCTAGCTCGAATTCCCGGAGTGCCAACTTGGAGTCAGGGTGATGCTGGAGGTAGAGTATATAACAGTTCAGCACTGTGACATCAAGAAGGTGGAAGAAAGCCTTCTTGTACCACTTACAAGTTTTTCTCAGACAATCGATGGAACTCACCATCATGTCTGACTTATCAACGAGTCTCATATTGATGTTATAATCGAGCACAGCATCAGGCTTGTAGATGGTATCACCTGTGCCGCGCTCAGTCTTCCCAGAATCCTGCATCACGCCCCTGTTCACGGTGGTGAGCATATTGACGGGGCGTTTATCGTGCCATTTGATGGCCAGCATGTTCCCACATTTCTTTTTGATGCAGTCGCCCCTCCGGGTGAGAGGGAATGCTGGCCACCCCTTCCTGTTGACACGAATAGTTCCGCAGGATCCTGTTTGGTGCTGCAGGAGAAACTGGCTAAGTGCTGGAGAGGTGTAATAGTTATCAGTGTACAGGATGTGGTTGTTGTCAAGGTAATCCCCCATGAGTGCCTTGACAACACTCCCGCTGAAGCCAAGAGGGTCGTCGGCCGGGACATCCACATCCGTACCTGAATAGAGTATAAAATCCAACACATAGCCAGTCTTACAGTCGCAGATGACATAGAATTTGATGCCAAATCTATGCCTCTTTGACGGGATGTACTGGATGAAGGACAGTCTTCCCCTGAACAGCACCAGAGACTCGTCGATAACCACTTTCTGGAATGGTCGAAAAAATGCTCGTATTTTCTCCTGGAGGATAGACATTACTGGCCTAATTTTCCACAGCCTGTCGTTCGGGTGTGGACCCATGTTGGGGGCGAAGTGCAGGTAGGACAAAATGTCCCTATACCTGTCCCTGGACATGTATTTCCCGAACGCAGGTGTGGATATCAGGGCGTGTGTGCTCCAGAAGTCCTTGAGGCGATGTTTCTTGACATGAGGCATCATCATGGTCAAAGCTAACCACACATACAACTCAGCAATATCGACGTCAGCCCATTGCAACATCTTACTATGTTCCCTGCCTGGTCTATTGCTGAGTTGCACAGAGAGTTGTTTGAAGGTGTTTATCTCCTGCATCATGTAAGTCATCAATATTATATCAAAAAAGGCAGTGAAATAATCTAATATTGATGACCTCTGACGACAGGGAAATGCGGCCTGTATACCTGAATGACTGTCGTCAAAGGCAGGTATATCAGGCGCAAATTCATCGCAATCCGTCCACACATAGAGATCAGCGGGTCTATGACGAGGTGCGCCGCGTTGCTGTCGTTGTTGGCGTTGTTGTTGTGGTGGTGGTGGTGCAGCGGTACCAGGGGCAGGCGAGAGTGAGTCGTCAGGCACGAGAGGAGAGGGAGAGTGTGGTGGTGGGGGAGGTGGCGTCAGGTCACGGGGGGGCGGGCTATCAGGGTCAACTGTAGGGGAGAGATAAGCTGCCTTTGTCCTCTTCCCCCTTCCTTTACCCTTCCCTCTTACTCCTACTCTCCTCCCTCTTACCACCACTGGTTGCGACGCATCCTCGTCCGACGAGGAAGAGGAAGACGAAAAATCTAACCTCCTCCTCGGCCTCTTGCCCATGGGAGTGGAGACGTAGCGAGGTTTGGAGGTTGAAGCAGGAGTAGACCTCTTCCTGCCTCCCACGCCAGATGTTGTAGGAATGGGAGACAAGAGAGTGTCTCCCAAACTACCTCCCACCCCACTGGTGGACGGAATTGCAACAGGGGCTGTAACCTCTGACACATCATGCAAGGCTGAAGTTGAGGGAAGAGCTGTGATGGAAGTCACCGCTACACAGACATCTTCCTCAGTTGATTCGTCAGCTTGCCATTCAGTATCAGAGTAGCTGTCCAGGTCGTCACTCCCATATGAAAGGTCTGCCAGATTCTCCAATTCCCGCCCTATTGCAGAATCTGACAACCTTGCAGGTGCATGACGCAATCTAGCTGGTTGCACCCGCGGAGTGGAGGTTACAGGAGCGGGTGCGCCTGGCAGCGCGGTAGGATGCACCGAATCGAACGAGCCCGTATTTTCTTCACTACGCCCAGCCATTGTCACGGTCAAGCACACACTGATTGAATGTGGGGATGAAAAGGTCTGGTGGTGAAGTATAGCCAGATCAAAAAAAATCCCGACAAATTTGGCGTTTTTCCCCATAAATTACCAAAAGCGGGATTTCCCGCTGCCCGGACTCTGTCGACAGATCGGGATTTCCCGCTGCCCGGCCTCTGTCGACCGAGCGGGAAATCCCGCTGCCCGGACTCTGGGGGTTAAAGTCTAAGCACTGTAATGACAAACCAACACCAACCACTAAATAAATGACTGTTAATATTTACAGTCTTAGCACTGTAACGACACCCACACACCCACTACCCAATGAATAATGGTTGATATTTACAGTCCACGCGCTGTAATGACATCCACACACCCACCACTTCATGAATGACTGTTAATATTTACAGTCCAAGAACTGTAATGAAACCCACACACCCACCACCCTATTATTGATGGTTGATATTTATAGTCCATGCACTATAATGACACCCACACACCCACCACCCCATGAAAGACTGTTGATATTTTTAGTCCAAGCGCTCTAATGACATCCACAGACTCACCAACCTATGAATGACTGTTAATATTTACAGTCCAAGCACTCTATCACACCCACCACCAAATGGATGACTATTAATATTTGCAGTCCAAGCACTATAATGACACCCACACACCCACAACCCCATGAATGACTGTTGATATTTACAGTCCGAACACTGTAATGACACCCTCACACCTACCACCCCATGAATGACTCTTGATATTTACAGTCTAAGCACTGTAATGACACCCACACACCGACCACCCCATAAATTATTGTTGATATTTACTGTCCATATACTATAATGACACCCATACACTCACCACCCCATTAATGACTGTTGATATTTACAGTCCAAGCACTCTAATGACACCTACCACCCCATGAATGACTGTTGATATTTACAGTCCAAGCACTCTAATGACACCCTCCACCCTATGAATGACTGTTGATATTTACAATCAAATCACTGTAATGACACCCACACACACACCACCCCATGAATGACTGTTGATATTTACACTCCAAGCACTGTAATAACACCCACACACCCACCACCCCATGATTGACTGCTGATATTTACAGTCCAAGCACTGTAATGACAGCCACACACCCACCACTATATAAATGACTGTTGATATTCACAGTCTAAGCACTGTAATGACACCCACACAACCACCACCCCAAGAATGACTGTTGATATTTACAGTCCAAGCACTGTAATGACACTTACACACCCACCACCCAATGAATTACTTTAGATATTTACAGTCCAAGCTCTGTAATGACACTCACACACCCACCACCCCTTTAAACACTGTTGATATTTAAAGTCTAAGCACTGTAATGACAAGCCAACACCAACCACTAAATGAATGACTGTTAATATTTACAGTCTGAGCACTGTAATGACACCCACACACCCACTACCTAATGAATAATGATTGATATTTACAGTCCACGCACTGTAATGACATCCACACACCCACCACCCCATGAATGACTGTTAATATTTACAGTCCAAGAACTGCAATGACACCCACACACTCACTACCCCATAAATGACTGTTGATATTTACAGTCAAAACACTGTAATGACACCCACACACCTACCACCTAGTGAATGACTAATGATATTTACAGTCCAAGCACTGTAATGAAACCCACACACCCACCACCCTATTAATGATGGTTGATATTTATAGTCCAAGCACTGTAATGACACAGACACACCCACCACCCCATGAAAGACTGTTGATATTTTTAGTCCAAGCGCTCTAATGACATCCACACACTCACCAACCTATGAATGACTGTTAATATTTACAGTCCAAGCACTCTATGACACCTACCACCCCATGGATGACTGTTAATATTTGCAGTCCAAACACTGTAATGACACCCACACACCCACCACCCAATGAATGATGGTTGAAATTTACCGACCAAGAACTGTAATGACACAGACACACTCACCACCCCATGAATGACTAATAATATAACAGTCCAAGAACTGTAATGACACCCACACAACCACCACCCCATGATTGACTGCTGATATTTACAGTTCAAGCACTGTAATGACACCCACACACCCACAATCCCATTAAAGACTGTTGATATTTAAAGTCTTAGCACTGTAATGACAACCCAACACCAAACACTAAATCAATGACTGTTAATATTTACAGTCTGAGCACTGTAATGACACCCACACACCCACTACCCAATGAATAATGGTTGATATTTACAGTCCACGCTCTGTAATGACATCCACACACCCGCCACCCCATGAATGACTGTTAATATTTACAGTCCAAGAACTGTAATGACACCCACACACACACTACCCCATGAATGACTGTTCATATTTACAGTCAAAACACTGTAATGACACCCACACAACCACCACCTAATGAATGAATGATAATATTTACAGTCCAAGCACTGTAATGAAACCCACACACCCACCACCCTATTAATGATGGTTGATATTTATAGTCCAAGCACTGTACTGACACCCACACACCCACCACCCCATGAAAGACTGTTGATATTTTTAGTCCAAGCGCTCTAATGACATCCACACACTCACCAACCTATGAATGACTGTTAATATTTACAGTCCAAGCACTCTATGACACCCACCACCCCATGGATGACTGTTAATATTTGCAGTCCAAACACTGTAATGACACCCACACACCCACCACCCTATGAATGACTGTTGATATTAATAATCCAAGCACTGTAATGACATTCACACATCCACCACCCCATGAATGACTGTTAATATTTACAGTCCAAGCACTGTAATGACACCCACACACCCACTACCTCATGATTGACTGTTGATATTTACAGTCCAAGCAATGTAATGACACCCAAACACCCACCACTCTATAAATGACTGTTGATATTTATAATCCAAGCACTGTAATGACACCCACACACCCACCATTTCATAAATGACTGTTGATATTTACAGTCAAAGCACTGTAATGACACCCCCACACCCACCACCCCTTGAGCTATGGTTGATATTTACAGTCCAAGCACTGTAATGACACCCACAACCCCATGAATGACTGTTGATATTTACAGTCCGAACACTGTAATGACACCCTCACACCCACCACCCCATGAATGACTCTTGATATTTACAGTCAAAGCACTGTAATGACACCCACAAACCAACCACCCCATGAATGACTGTTGGTATTTACAGTCCAAGCACTGTAATGCCACCCACAACCCTATGAATGACTGTTGATATTTACAGTCCAAGCACTGTAATGACAGCCCACACAACCACCATACCGTAAATGACTGTTGATATCTACAGTCCAAGCAATGTAATGACATCCACCACCCTATAAATGACTGTTGATATTTACAATCAAAACACTGTAATGACACCCACACACCCACCACCCCATGATTGACTGTTGATATTTACAGTCCAAGCACTGTAATAACATCCTCACACCCACCACCCCATGAATGACTGTTGATATTTACAGTCCAAGCTCTGTAATGACACTCACACACCCACCACCCTATGAATGACTTTTGATATTTACATGCCAAGCACTGTAATGACACCTACACACACACCACCCAATAAATGACGGTTGATATTTATAGTCCAAGCTCTATAATGACACCCACACACCCACCACCACATAAATGACTGTTGATATTTTCAGTCCAAGCACTGTAATGACATTCACACACCCACCACCCCATGAATGACTGTTAATATTTTCAGTCCAAGCACTCTAATGACACCCACCACCCTCTGAATGACTGTTGATATTTACAGTCAAAGCACTGTAATAACACCCACACTCCAACTACCCCATGAATGACTGTTGATATTTACAGTCCAATCAGTGTAATGACACCCGCACACTCACCACCCCATGAATGACTGTTGATATATACAGTCCAAACACTGTAATGACACCAACCACCCTCTGAATGACTGTTGATATTTACAATTAAAGAACTGTAATAACACCAACACATCCACCACCCCATGAATGACTGTTGATATTTACAGGCCAAGCATTGTAATGACACCCACACACCCACCACCCCATAAATGACGGTTAATATTTATAGTCCAAGCACTATAATGACACCCACACAACCACCACCCTATGAATGACTGTTAATATTTTAATCAAATTACTGTAATGACACTCACCCAACCACCACCCCATGAATGACAGATGATATTTACAGTCCAAGCACTGTAATGACATCCACCACCCTATAAATGACTGTTGATAATTACAATTAAAAAACTGTAATGACACTCACACACCTACCACCCCATGAATGACTGTTGATATTTACAGTCCAAGCAATGTAATGACACCCACACACCAACCACCCCATGATTGAGTGTTAATATTTACAGTCCAAGCACTGTAATGACATCCACACACCCACCATCCCATGATTGACTGTTGATATTATCAGTCCAAGCACTGTAATGATACCCAAACACCCACCACCCAATGAATGACTGTTGATATTTACAGTCCAAGCTCTGTAATGACACCAACAAACCCATCAATACATGAATGACTGTTGATATTTACAGTCCAAGCACTGTAATGCCACCCACCACCCCAAGAATAGCTGTTGATATTTATAGTCCATGCACTAATAACACACACACCCACCACCCCATAAATGACTTGATATTTACAGTCCAAGCACTGTAATGACACGTACACACCCACCACCCCATAAATAACTGTTGATATTTACTGTTCAAGCAATCTAATGACACCCACCACCCTATGAATGACTGTAGATATTTACAGTCCAAGCATTGTAATGACACTCACACACCCACCACCCTATGAATGACTGTTGAGATTTACAGTCCAAGCTCTGTAATGACAACCACACTCCCACCACCCCATAAATAAAGGTTGATATTTATAGTCCAAGTACTGTAATGACACCCAAACACCCACCACCACATAAATGACTTAATATTTTCAGTCCAAGCAGGGTAATGACATCGACACACATACCACCCCATTAATGACTGTTAACATTTACAGTCTGAGCACTGTAATGACACCCACACACCCACCACCCAATGAATGACTGTTGATATTTACAGTCCAAGCACTGTAATGACACACTCACACCCACCACCCCATAAATGACTGTTGATATTTACAGTCTAAACAATGTAATGACACCCACACAACCACCACCCCAAAAATGACTGTTGATATTTAAAGTCTAAGCACTGTAATGACACCCACACACCCACCACTCCATGAATGACTGTTGATATTTAGAGTCCAATCTCTGTAATAACACTCACACACCCACGACCCAATGAATGACTGTTGATATTTACAGTCTAAGCACTGTAATGACACCCACACACCCAACACCCCATGATTGACTGTTGATATTTACAGTCTAAGCACTGTAATGACACCCCCAAACCCACAACCCCATGAATTATGGTTGATATTTACAGTCCAAGCATCTTAATGACACCCACACAACCACCACCCCATTAATGACTGTTGATATTTACAGTCCAAGCAATGTAATGACACACACCACTCTATGAATGACTGTTGATAATTACAATAAAAAAAACCTGTAATGACACCCACACACCCACCACCCCATGAATAACTGTTGATATTTACAGTCCAAGCACTGTAATGACACCCACACACTCACCACCCCTAGAATGACTTTTGATATTTATAGTCCAAGTACTGTAATGACATCCACACACCCACCAACCCATGAATGACTGTTGATATTTACAGTCCAAGCTCTGTAATGACACGCACACACCCACCACCCCATAAATGACTGTTGATATTTTCAGTCAAAGCACTGTAATGATATCCACACACCCACTGCCCCATGAATGACTGTTAATATTTACAGTCCATTCACTCTAATGACACCCACCACCCTCTTAAAGACTGTTGATATTTACAGTCAAAGCACTTTAATAACACCCACACACTCACCACCCCATGAATAACTGTTGTTATTCACAGTCCAAGCACTGTAATGACACCCACTCACCCACCACCCAAAATATGATGGTTGATATTTACAGTCCAAGAACTGTAATGACACCCACACACTCACCACCCCATGAATGACTGTTGATATTTACAGTCTAAGCACTGTAATGACACACTCACACCCTCCTCCCCATAAATAACGGTTGATAGTTACAGTATAAGCACTGTAATGACACCCACACAAACACCACCCCAAGAATGACTGTTGATATTTATAGTCCAAGCACTGTAATGACACCCACACACCCACCACTCCATTAATGACCGTTGATATTTACAGTCCAAGCTCTGTAATAACACTTACACACCCACCACCCTATGAATGACTGTTGATATTTACAGTCCAAGCACTGTAATGACACCCACACAACCACCAGCCCATGCTTGACTGTTGATATTTACAGTTCAAGCAATGTAATGACACCCAAACACCCACCACCCTATAAATGACTGTTGATATTTACCGTCCAAGCACTGTAATGACACCCACACACCTATCGCCCTATGAATGACTGTTGATATTTACAGTCCAAGCACTGTAATGCCACCCACCACCCAATAAATGACTGTTGATATTTACAGTCAAAGCAATGTAATGACACCAAAACACAAATGACCCCATGAATTATAGTTGATATTTACAGTCCAAGCACTGTAATGACACCCACACACCCTCAACCCCATGAATGACTGTTGATATTTACAGTCCAAGCACTCTAATGATACCCACCACCCTATGAATGACTGTAGATATTTACAATCAAATCACTGTAACAACACCCATACACCCACCACCCCATGAATGACTGTTGATATTTAAAGTCCAAGCACTGTAATGACACCCACACACCCACCACCCCATGATTGACTGTTGATATTTACAGTCCAAGCACTTTAATGACATCCACACACCCTTCACCCCATGAATGACTGTTGATATTTATAGTCCAAGCACTGTAATGACACCCACACACCCACCACCCAATTAATAACTGTTGACATTTACAGTCCAAGTACTGTAATGACACTCACACACCCACCACCATATGAATGACTGTTGATAATTGCAGTCTAAGCACTGTAATGACACCCACACACCCACCACCCTATAAATGATGGCTGATATTTAAAGTCCAAGCTCTGTAATGACACCCACACACCTACTACCCCATGAATAACTGTTGTTATTTTCAGTCCAAGCACTTTAATGACATCCACACACCCACCACCCCATGAATGACTGTTTATATTTACAGTCCAAGCACTGTAATGTCACCCACACACCCACCACCCATGAATGACAGTTGATATTTTCAGTCCAAGCACTGTAATGACATCTACACACCTACCACCCCATGAATGACTGTTAATATTTACAGTTCAAGCACTGTAATGTCACCCATACACCCACCACCCAATGAATGATGGTTGATATTTACAGTCCAAGGACTGTAATGACACCCACACACCCCTCACCCTATGAATTACTGTTGATATTTAGAGTCCAAGCACTGTAATGACACCCACCACCCCATGAATATATGTTTATATTTACAGTCCAAGTACTAATGACACACACACACACACCATATAATGAATGAATTGATATTTACAGTCCAAGCAATGTAATGACACCCACACACCCACAACCTCATGAGTGACTGTTGATATTTAGAGTCCAAGCACTATAATGACACCTACACACTCACAACCCCATGAATGGCTGTTAATATTTACAGTCCTAGCACTGTAATGTCACCCACACACCAACGACCCAATGAATGATGGTTGATATTTACAGTCCAAGAACTGTAATGAAACCCACACACCCACCACCCAATAAATGGCAGTTGATATTCTCAGTCCAAGCACTGTAATGACATCTATACACCTACCACCCCATGAATGACTGTTAATATTTACAGTCGAAGCACTGTAATGTCACCCCCACACCCACCACCCAATGAATTATGGTTGATATTTACAGTCCAAGCACTGTAATGAAACCCACACACCAACCACCCCATAAATGACTGTTGATAATTACAGTCCAAGCACTCTAATGACACCCACTACCCTATGAATGACTGTTAATATTTACAATCAAAACACTGTAATGACACCCACACACCCACCACCTATAAATGACTTTTAATATTTACAGTCAAAACACTGTAATGACACCCGCACACCCACCACCTCATGATTGACTGTTGATATTTACAGTCCAAGCACTGTAATGACAGCCACACACCCACCACTCCATGAATGACTGTTAATATTTACATTTTAAGCACTGTAATGACACCCACACACCCACCACCCAATGAATAATGGTTGATATTTACAGTCCAAGAAGTGTAATAACCCCCTCACACTCACAACCCCATGAATGACTGTTGATATTTACAGTCCAAGCACTGTCATGACACCCACACACCCACCACCCCATGAAAAATTGTTGATATTTACAGTCCAAGCACTCTAATGACACACACCAACATATGAATGACTGTTAATATTTACAGTCAAAACACTGTTATGACACCCTCACACCCACCACCCCATGAATGACTGTTGATATTTACAGTCCAAGCACTGTAATGACACCCACACACCCACCACTCCATGATTGACTGTTGATATTTACAGTCTAAGCACTGTAATGACACCCACACACCCACCACCCCATAAATGACTGTTGATATTTAGAGTCTAAGCATTGTAATGACACCCACACACTCACCACCCCAAGAATGACTTTTGATTTTTACTGTCCAAACACTGTAATGACACGTACACACCCACCACCCCATAAATCACAGTTAATATTTACAGTCCAAGCACTGTAATGACACCCACACACCCAACACCCCTTGAATGACTGTTGATATTTTCAGTCCAAGCACTATAATGACACCAACACACCCACCACCCCATAATTGACTGTTGATATTTACAGTCCAAGCACTGTAATGACATCCACACACCCACCACCCAATAAATGTTTGTTGATATTTACAGTCTAAGCAATGTAATGACACCCACACACCCACAACCCCACGAATGACTTTTGATATTTACAGTCCAAGCACTGTAATGACACCTACACACCAACCACACCCTGAATGACTGTTGATATTTACAGTCCAAGCTCTGAAATGATACTCACACACCCACCACCCTATGAATGACTGTTGATATTTACAGTCCAAGCTCTGTAATGACACCCACACACCCACCACCCAATAAATGACTGTTAATATATACAGTCTCAGCACTGTAATGACACCCACACACCCACCACCCCATGAATGACTGTTGATATTTAGAGTCCAAGCACTGTAATGACACCCACACACCCACCACTCCATAAATGACTGTTGATATTTACAGTCCAAGCACTGTAATGACACCCACACACCCACCACCCCATAAATGACTGTTGATATTTACAGTCTAAGCAATGTATTGGCACCCACTACCCTAAGAATGACATTTGATATTTACACTTTAAGCACTGTATTTAAACCCACACACCCACCACCCCATAAGTGACGGTTGATATTTACAGTCCAAGCACTGTAATGACACCCACACACCCACCACCCCTTGAATGACAGTTGATATTTTCCGTCCATGCACTGTAATGACATCCACACACCCACAACCATATGATTAACTGTTAATATTTACAGTCTGAGCACTGTAATGACACCCACACACCCACCACCCATTGAATGATGATTGATATTTACAGTCCAAGAATTGTAATAACACCCACACACTCACCACCTCATGAATGACAGTTGATATTTTCAGTCCATGCACTGTAATGACATCCACACACCCACCACCCCATGAATGACTGTTAATATTTACAGTCTGAGCACTGTAATGACAGCCACACATCCACCACCCAATGAATGATGGTTGATATTTACAGTCCAAGAACTGTAATAACACCCATACACTCCCCACCCCATGAAAAACTGTTAATATTTACAGTCCAAGCACTCTAATGACACCCAACACCCTATGAATGACTGATAATATATACAGTCAAAACACTGTAATGACACCCACACACCCACCACCCCATGAATAACTTCTAATATATACAGTCCAAGCACTGTAATGACACCACACACCCACCACCCCATGATTAACTGTTGATATTTACAGTCCAAACAATGCATAGACACTCAAACACCTACAACCCCATGAATGACTGTTAATAATTACAGTCCAAGCACTATAATGACACCCACACACCCATCACCCTATAAATTACTTTTGATATTTAGATTCCAATCACTGTAATGCCACCCACCACCCCATGAATGACTGTTGATATTTACAGTCCAAGCAATAATGACACACACACACCCACCACTTAATGAATGACTTGATATTTACAGTCCAAGCAATGTAATGACAACCACCACCCCATGAATGACAATTGATATTTTTAGTCCATGCACTGTAATGACATCCACACACCCACCACCCCATGAATGACTGTTAATATTTACAGTCCGAGCACTGTAATGACACCAACACACCCACCACCCAATGAATGATGGTTGATATTTACAGTCCAAAAATTGCAATAACACCCACACACTCACCACTCCATGAATGACAGTTGATATTTTCAGTCCAAGCAATGTAATGACATCCACATACCCACCACCCGATGAATGACTGTTAATATTTACAATCTGAGCACTGTAATGACACCCACACACCCACCACCCAATGAATGATGGTTGATATTTACAGTCCAAGAACTGTAATAACCCCCACACACTCACTACCCAATGAATTACTGTTGATATTTACAGTCCAAGCACTGTCATGACACCCACACACCCACCACCCCATGAAAAATTGTTGATATTTACAGTCCAAGCACACTAATGACACCCACCAACATATGAATGACTGTTAATATTTACAGTCAAAACACTGTTATGACACCCACACACCCACCACCCCATGAATGACTGTTGATATTTACAGTCCAAGCACTGTAATGACACCCACACACCCACCACCCCATAAATGACTGTTGATATTTACAGTCTAAGCAATGTAATGGCACCCACTACCCTAAGAATGACATTTGATATTTACAGTCTAAGCACTGTAATTAAACCCACACACCTACCACCCCATAAGTGACGGTTGATATTTACAGTCCAAGCACTGTAATGACACCCACACACCCACCACCCCTTGAATGACAGTTGATATTTACCGTCCATGCACTGTAATGACATCCACACACCCACCACCCCATGAATAACTGTTAATATTTACAGTTTGAGCACTGTAATGACACCCACACACCCACCACCCATTGAATGATGATTGATATTTACAGTCCAAGAATTGTAATAACACCCACACACTCACCACCCCATTAATGACAGTTGATATTTTCAGTCCAAGCAATGTAATGACATCCAAACACCCACCACCCCATGAATGACTGTTAATATTTACAGTCTGAGCACAGTAATGACAGCCACACACCCACCACCCAATGAATGATGGTTGATATTTACAGTCCAAGAACTGTAATAACACCCATACACTCCCCACCCCATGATAATGACACCCACCACCCCATGAATGACAATTGATATTTTTAGTCCATGCACTGTAATGACATCCACACACCCACCACCCCATGAATGACTGTTAATATTTACAGTCCAAGCACTCTAATGACACCCACCACCCTATGAATGACTGTTAATATATACAGTCCAAGCACTGTAATGACACCACACACCCACCACCCCATGATTAACTGTTGATATTTACAGTCCAAACAATGCATAGACACCCAAACACCCACAACCCCATGAATGACTGTTAATAATTACAGTACAAGCAGTGTAATGACACCCACACACCCATAACCCTATAAATTACTTTTGATATTTAGATTCCAATCACTGTAATGCCACCCACCACCCCATGAATGACTGTTGATATTTACAGTCCAAGCAATAATGACACACACACACCCACAACTCAATGAATGACTTGATATTTACAGTCCAAGCAATGTAATGACACCCACCACTCCATGAATGGCAATTTAATTTTTAGTCCATGCACTGTAATGACATCCACACACCTACCACCCCATGAATGACTGTTAATATTTACAGTCTGAGCACTGTAATGACATCTACACACCCACCACCCAATGAATGATGGTTGATATTTACAGTCCAAGAATTGTAATAACAACCACACACTCACCACTCCATGAATGACAGATGATATTTTCAGTCCAAGCAATGTAATGACATCCACATACCCACCACCCCATTAATGACTGTTAATATTTACAGTCTGAGCACTGTAATGACACCCACAAACCCACCACCCAATAAATGATGGTTGATATTTACAGTCCAAGAACTGTAATAACCCCCACACACTCACCACCCCATGAATGACTGTTGATATTTACAGTCCAAGCACTGTCATGACACCCACACACCCACCACCCCATGAAAAATTGTTGATATTTACAGTCCAAGCACACTAATGACAACAACCAACATATGAATGACTGTTAATATTTACAGTCAAAACACTGTTATGACACCCACACACCCACCACCCCATTAATGACGGTTGATATTTACAGTCCAAGAACTGTAATGACACCCACACACTCACCACCCAATGAATGATGGTTGATATTTACAGTCCAAGGACTGTAATGACACCCACACACCCCTCACCCTATGAATTACTGTTGATATTTAGAGTCCAAGCACTGTAATGACACCCACCACCCCATGAATATATGTTTATATTTACAGTCCAAGTACTAATGACACACACACACACCACATAATGAATGACTTGATATTTACAGTCCAAGCAATGTAATGACACCCACACACCCACAACCTCATGAGTGACTGTTGATATTTACAGTCCAAGCACTATAATGACACCTACACACTCACAACCCCATGAATGGCTGTTAATATTTACAGTCCTAGCACTGTAATGTCACCCACACACCAACGACCCAATGAATGATGGTTGATATTTACAGTCCAAGAACTGTAATGAAACCCACACACCCACCACCTCATAAATGGCAGTTGATATTCTCAGTCCAAGCACTGTAATGACATCTATACACCTACCACCCCATAAATGACTGTTAATATTTACAGTCCAAGCACTGTAATGTCACCCCCACACCCACCACCCAATGAATTATGGTTGATATTTACAGTCCAAGCACTGTAATGAACCCCACACACCAACCACCCCATAAATGACTGTTGATAATTACAGTCCAAGCACTCTAATGACACCCACTACCCTATGAATGACTGTTAATATTTACAATCAAAACACTGTAATGACACCCACACACCCACCACCCCATGAATGACTGTTAATATTTACAGTCCGAACACTTTAATGACACCCACACAACCACCACCTAATGAATGATGGTTGATATTTACAGTCCAAGAACTGTAATGACACCCACACACTCACCACCCTATGAATGACTGTTGATATTTACAGTCCAAGCACTGTCATGACACCCACACACGCACCACCCTATGAATGACTGTTGATATTTACAGTCCAAGCACTGTCATGACACCCACTACCCAATAAATGAATGTTGATATTTATAGTTAAAACACTGTAATGACACCCATACACCCACCACCCCAGAAATGACTGTTGATATTTACAGTTCAAGCACTGTAATGACACCCACACACCGACCATCCCATGATTGACTGTTGATATTTACAGTCCAAGCACTGTAATGACACCACACACCCACCACCCAATTAATAACTGTTGACATTTACAGTCCAAGTACTGTAATGACACTCACACACCCACCACCATATGAATGACTGTTGATATTTACAGTCTAAGCACTGTAATGACACCCACACACCTACCACCCTATAAATGATGGCTGATATTTAAAGTCCAAGCTCTGTAATGACACCCACACACCTACTACCCCATGAATAACTGTTGTTATTTTCAGTCCAAGCACTTTAATGACATCCACACACCCACCACCCCATGAATGACTGTTTATATTTACAGTCCAAGCACTGTAATGTCACTTACACACCCACCACCCATGAATGACAGTTGATATTTTCAGTCCAAGCACTGTAATGACATCTACACACCTACCACCCCATGAATGACTGTTAATATTTACAGTTCATGCATTGTAATGTCACCCATACACCCACCACCCAATGAATGATGGTTGATATTTACAGTCCAAAGACTGTAATGATACCCACACACCCTCCACCCAATAAATGACTGTTGATATTTTCAGTCCAAGCACTGTAATGACACCCACACACCCACCACCCCATGAAAAACTGTTGATATTTACAGTCCAATCACTCTAATGACACTCACCACACTATGAATGACTGTTGATATTTACAGTCCAAGCACTGTTATGACACCCACACACCCACCACCCCTTGAATGACTGTTTATATTTACAGTCCAAGCACTGTAATTACACCCACACACCCACCACCCCATGATTGACTGTTGATATTTACAGTCCAAGCAATGCATAGACACCCAAACACCCACAACCCCATGAATTACTATTAATATTTACTGTCCAAGCACTGTAATGACACCCACACACCCATCACCCTATGAATTACTGTTGATATTTAGAGTCCAATCACTGTAATGCCACCCATTACCCCATGAATGACTGTTGATATTTACAGTCCAAGCACTAATGACGCACACACACCCACCATCCAATGAATGACTTGATATTTACAGTCCAAGCAATGTAATGACACCCACATACCCAACACCCCATGATTGACTGTTGATATTTACAGCCCAAGCACTATAATGACACCCACACACCCACCACCCCATGAATGACTGTTGATATTTACAGTCTAAGCACTGTAATGACACTCTCACACCCACCACCCCATGAATGACTGTTGATATTCACAGTTAAAGCACTGTAATGACACCCCCACACCCACCACCCCATGAATTATGGTTGATATTTACAGTCCAAGCACTGTAATGACACCCACACACCAACCACCCCATGAATGACTGTTGATAATTACAGTCCAAGCACTCTAATGACACCCACTACCCTATGAATGACTGTTAATATTTGCAATCAAAACACTGTAATGACACCCACACACCCACCACCCCATGAATGACTGTTGATATTTACAGTCTAAGCACTGTAATGACACCCTCACACCCACCATCCCATGAATGACTGTTGATATTCACAGTTAAAACACTGTAATGACACCCCCACACCCACCACCCCATGAATTATGGTTGATATTTACAGTCCAAGCACTGTAATGACACCAACACACCAACCACCCCATGAAAGACTGTTGATAATTACAGTCCAAGCACTCTAATGACACCCACTACTACATGAATGACTGTTGATATTTACAATCAAAACACTGTAATGACACCCACACACCCACCACCCCATGAATGACTGTTGATATTTACAGTCCAAGCTCTGTAATGACACCCACACACCTACCACCCCATGATTGACTGCTGATATTTACAGTCCAAGCACTGCACAGACACCCAGACACCCACAACCCCATGAATAACTGTTGATATTTACCGTCCAAGCTCTGTAATGACACAAATACACCCATCATCCCATGAATGACTGTTAAAATTTGGAGTCCAAGCACTGTAATGCCGCCCACCACCCCATGAATGACTGTTGATATTTACAGTCCAAGCACTAATGACACACACACACCCAACACCCCATGAATGACTTGATATTTACAGTCCAAGCAATGTTATGACACCCACACACCCACTACCCCATGAATGACTGTTGATATTAACAGTTCAAGCACTATAATGACACCCACACATCCACCTTCCCATGAATGACTGTTGATATTTACAGTCCAAGCACTGTAGTGACACCCCCACACCCACCACCCCATTAATTATGGTTGATATTTACAGTCCAAGCACTGTAATGACACCAACACAAACACCAATCCATGAATGACTGTTGATATTTACAGTCCAAGCTCTGTAATGACACCTACACATCCACCTTCCCATGAATGACTGTTGATATTTACAGTCCAAGCACTGTAGTGACACCCCCACACCCACCACCCCATGAATGACTGTTGATATTTACAGTCCAGGCTCTGTAATGACACTCACACACCCACCACCCTATGAATGACTGTTGATATTAACAGTCCAAGCACTGTAATGACACCCACACACCCACCACCCCAGAAATGACTGTTGATAATTACAGTCCAAGCACTCTAATGACACCCACACACCCACCACCCCATAAATGGCAGTTGATATTCTCAGTCCAAGCACTGTAATGACATCTATACACCTACCACCCCATGAATGACTGTTAATATTTACAGTCCAAGCACTGTAATGTCATCCTCACACCCACCACCCCATGAATTATAGTTGATATTTACAGTCCAAGCACTGTAATGACACCCACACACCAACCACCCCATAAATGAATGTTGATAATTACAGTCCAAGCACTCTAATGACACCCACTACCCTATGAATGACTGTTAATATTTACAATCAAAACACTGTAATGACACCCACACACCCACCACCCCATGAATGACTGTTGATATTTACAGTCTAAGCACTGTAATGACACCCTCACACCCACCATCCCATGAATGACTGTTGATATTCACAGTTAAAGCACTGTAATGACACCCCCACACCCACCACCCCATGAATTATGGTTGATATTTACAGTTCAAGCACTGTAATGAAACCCACACACCAACCACCCCATGAATGACTGTTGATAATTACAGTCCAAGCACTCTAATGACACCCACTATCCTATGAATGACTGTTGATATTTACAAACAAAACACTGTAATGACACCCACACACCCACTACCCCATGAATTACTGTTGATATTTACAGTCCAAGCTCAGTAATGACACCCACACACCTACCACCCCATGATTGACTGCTGATATTTACAGTCCAAGCACTGCACAGACACCCAGACACCCACAACCCCATGAATAACTGTTGATATTTACCATCCAAGCTCTGTAATGACACAAATACACCCATCACCCCATGAATGACTGTTAAAATTTGGAGTTCAAGCACTGTAATGCCACCCACCACCCCATGAATGACTGTTGATATTTACAGTCCAAGCACTAATGACACACACACACACCCAACACCCCATGAATGACTTGATATTTACAGTCCAAGCAATGTTATGACACCCACACACCCACCAACCCATGAATGGCTGTTGATATTAACAGTTCAAGCACTATAATGACACCCACACATCCACCTTCCCATGAATGACTGTTGATATTTACAGTCCAAGCACTGTAGTGACACCCCCACACCCACCACCCCATTAATTATGGTTGATATTTACAGTCCAAGCACTATAATGACACCAACACAAACACCAATCCATGAATGACTGTTGAAATTTACAGTCCAATCACTCTAATGACACCAACTACCCCACAAATGACTATTGATATTTAAAGTCTAAGCACTGTAATGACACCCACACACCCACCACCGAAAAGAATGACTTTTGATATTTACAGTCCAAGCACTGTAATGACACATACACACCCACCACCCCATGAATGACTGTTGATATTTACAGACCAGGCTCTGTAATGACACTCACACACCCACCACCCTATGAATGACTGTTGATATTAACAGTCCAAGCACTGTAATGACACCCACACACCCACCCCCCCAGAAATGATGGTTGATTTTTATAGTCCAAGCACTGTAATGACACCCACACACCCACCACCCCATGAAAGACTGTTGATATTTTTAGTCCAAACACTGTAATTACATCCACACACCCACCATACCATGAATGACAGTTAGTATTTACAGTCTCAGCACTGTAATGACACCCACACACCCACCACATAATGAATGAATGTTGATATTTACAGTCCAAGATCTGTAAAGACACCCACACACTCACCACCAAATGAATGACTGTTGATATTTACAGTCCAAGCACTGTTCTGACACCCACACATGCACAACCCTATGAATGACTGTTGTTATTTACAGTCCAAGCACTGTCATGACACCCACCACCCAATAAATAAATGTTGATATTTATAGTTAAAACACTGTAATGACACTCATACACCCACCACCATATGAATGACTGTTGATATTTTTAGTCCAAGCACTGTAATTACATCCACACACCCACCACACCATTAATGACTGTTAATATTTACAGTCCGAGCACTTTAATGACACCCACACAACCACCACCTAATGAATGATGGTTGATATTTACAGTCCGAGAACTGTAATGACACCCACACACTCACCACCCTATGAATGACTGTTGATATTTACAGTCCAAGCACTGTCATGACACCCACACACGCACCACTCTATGAATGACTGTTGATATTTACAGTCCAAGCACTGTCATGACACCCACTACCCAATAAATGAATGTTGATATTTATAGTTAAAACACTGTAATGACACCCATACACCCACCATTATAGAAATGACTGTTGATATTTACAGTTCTAGCACTGTAATGACACCCACACACCGACCACCCCATGATTGACTGTTGATATTTACAGTCCAAGCACTGTAATGACCCCCACACACCCACCACCCAATTAATAACTGTTGACATTTACAGTCCAAGTACTGTAAAGACTCTCACACACCCACCACCATATGAATGACTGTTGATAATTACAGTCTAAGCATTGTAATGACACCCACACACCCACCACCCTATAAATGATAACTGATATTTAAAGTCCAAGCTCTGTAATGACACCCACACACCTACTACCCCATGAATAACTGTTGTTATTTTCAGTCCAAGCACTTTAATGACATCCACACACCCACCACCCCATGAATGACTGTTTATATTTACAGTCCAAGCACTGTAATGTCACCCACACACCCACCACCCATGAATGACAGTTGATATTTTCATTCCAAGCACTGTAATGACATCTACACACCTACCACCCCATTAATGACTGTTAATATTTACAGTTCAAGCACTGTAATGTCACCCATACACCTACCACCCAATGAATGATGGTTGATATTTACAGTCCAAGGACTGTAATGATACCCACACACCCTCCACCCAATAAATAACTGTTGATATTTTCAGTCCAAGCACAGTAATGACACTCACACACCCCTCACCCTATGAATTACTGTTGATATTTAGAGTCCAAGCACTGTAATGACACCCACCACCCAATGAATAAATGTTTATATTTACAGTCCAAGCACTAATGACACACACACACACACCACATAATGAATGACTTGATATTTACAGTCCAAGCAATGTAATGACACCCACACACCCACCACCCCATGAGTGACTGTTAATATTTACAGTCCAAGCACTATAATGAAACCTACACACTCACCACCCCATGAATGGCTGTTAATATTTACAGTCCAAGCACTGTAATGTCACCCACACACCAACGACCCAATGAATGATGGTTGATATTTACAGTCCAAGAACTGTAATGAAACCCACACACCCACCACCCCATAAATGGCAGTTGATATGCTCAGTCCAAGCACTGTAATGACATCTATACACCTACCACCCCATGAATGACTGTTAATATTTACAGTCCAAGCACTGTAATGTCACCCCCACACCCACCACCCCATGAATTATGGTTGATATTTACAGTCCAAGCACTGTAATGACACCCACACACCAACCACCCCATGAATGACTGTTGATAATTACAGTCCAAGCACTCTAATGACACCCACTACCCTATGAATGACAGTTAATATTTACAATCTAAACACTGTAATGACACCCACACACCCACCACCCCATGAATGACTGTTGATATTTACAGTCTAAGCACTGTAATGACACCCTCACACCCACCATCCCATGAATGACTGTTGATATTCACAGTTAAAGCACTGTAATGACACCCCCACACCCACCACCCCATGAATTATGGTTGATATTTACAGTCCAAGCACTGTAATGACACCCACACATCAACCACCCCATGAATGACTGTTGATAATTACAGTCCAAGCATTCTATTTACACCCACCACCCCATGAATGACTGTTGATATTTACAGTCCAAGCTCTGTAATGACACCCACACACCTACCACCCCATGATTGACTGCTGATTTTTACAGTCCAAGCACTGCACAGACACCCACACACCCACAACCCCATGAATAACTGTTGATATTTACCGTCCAAGCTCTGTAATGGCACAAATACACCCATCACCCCATGAATGACTGTTGATATTTGGAGTCCAAGCACTGTAATGAAACCCACCACCCCATGAATGATTGTTGATATTTACAGTCCAAGCACTAATGACACACACACACCCAACACCCCATGAATGACTTGATATTTACAGTCCAAGCAATGTTATGACACCCACACACCCACCACCCCATGAATGACTGTTGATATTAACAGTTCAAGCACTATAATGACACCCACACATCCACCTTCCCATGAATGACTGTTGATATTTACAGTCCAAGCACTGTAGTGACACCCCCACAACCACCACCCCATTAATTATGGTTGATAATTACAGTCCAAGCACTGTAATGACACCAACACAAACACCAATCCATGAATGACTGTTGAAATTTACAGTCCAATCACTCTAATGACACCAACTACCCCACAAATGACTATTGATATTTACAGTCTAAGCACTGTAATGACACCCACACACCCACCACCGAAAAGAATGACTTTTGATATTTACAGTCCAAGAACTGTAATGACACATACACACCCACCACCCCATGAATGACTGTTGATATTTACAGTCCAGGCTCTGTAATGACACTCACACACCCACCACCCTATGAATGACTGTTGATATTAACAGTCCAAGCACTGTAATGACACCCACACACCCACCACCCCAGAAATAATGGTTGATTTTTATAGTCCAAGCACTGTAATGACACCCACACACCCACCACCCCATGAAAGACTGTTGATATTTTTAGTCCAAACACTGTAATTACATCCACACACCCACCATACCATGAATGACAGTTAGTATTTACAGTCTCAGCACTGTAATGACACCCACACACCCACCACCTAATGAATGAATGTTGATATTTACAGTCCAAGATCTGTAAAGAAACCCACACACTCACCACCAAATGAATGACTGTTGATATTTACAGTCCAAGCACTGTCATGACACCCACACATGCACAACCCTATGAATGACTGTTGTTATTTACAGTCCAAGCACTGTCATGACACCCACCACCCAATAAATGAATGTTGATATTTATAGTTAAAACACTGTAATGACACTCATACACCCACCACCCCATGAATGACTGTTGATATTTTTAGTCCAAGCACTGTAATTACATCCACACACCCACCACCCCATGAATGACTGTTTATATTTACAGTCCAAGCACTGTAATGTCACCCACACACCCACCACCCATGAATGACAGTTGATATTTTCAGTCCAAGCACTGTAATGACATCTACACACCTACCACCCCATGAATGACTGTTAATATTTACAGTTCATGCATTGTAATGTCACCCATACACCCACCACCCAATGAATGATGGTTGATATTTACAGTCCAAAGACTGTAATGATACCCACACACCCTCCACCCAAAAAATGACTATTGATATTTTCAGTCCAAGCACTGTAATGACATCTACACACCCATCACATAATGAATGACTTGATATTTACAGTCCAAGCAATGTAATGACACCCACACACCCACCACCCCATGAGTGACTGTTGATATTTACAGTCCAAGCACTATAATGACACCTACACACTCACCACCCCATGAATGGCTATTAATATTTACAGTCCAAGCACTGTAATGTCACCCACACACCCACGACCCAATGAATGATGGTTGATATTTACAGTCCAAGAACTGTAATGAAACCCACACACCCACCACCCCATAAATGGCAGTTGATATTCTCAGTCCAAGCACTGTAATGACATCTATACACCTACCACCCCATGAATGACTGTTAATATTTACAGTCCAAGCACTCTAATGTCACCCACACACCCACCACCCAATGAATAATGGTTGATATTTACATTCCAAGGACTGTAATGATACCCACACACCTACCACCCAATAAATGACTGTTGATATTTACAGTCCAAGCAATGTAATGACACCCACACACCCACCACCCCATTAATGACTGTTGATATTAACAGTTCAAGCACTATAATGACACCCACACATCCACTTTCCCATGAATGACTGTTGATATTTACAGTCCAAGCACTGTAGTGACACCCCCACACCCACCACCCCATTAATTATGGTTGATATTTACAGTCCAAGCACTGTAATGACACCAGCACACACACCAATCCATGAATGACTGTTGAAATTTACAGTCCAAGCACTCTAATGACAACAACTACCCCACAAATGACTATTGATATTTACAGTCTAAGCACTGTAATGACACCCACTCACCCACCACCGAAAAGAATGACTTTTGATATTTACAGTCCAAGCACTGTAATGACACATACACACCCACCACCCCATGAATGACTGTTGATATTTACAGTCCAGGTTCTGTAATGACACTCACACACCCACCGCCCTATGAATGACTGTTGATATTTACTGTCCAAGTACTGTAATGACACCCACACACCCACCACCCCAGAAATGACGGTTGATTTTTATAGTCCAAGCACTGTAATGACACCCACACACAAACCACCCCATAAAAGACTGTTGATATTTTTAGTCCAAACACTGTAATTACATCCACACACCCACCACACCATAAATGTCTGTTAGTATTTACAGTCTCAGCACTGTAATGACACCCACACACTCACCACCAAATGAATGACTGTTAATATTTACAGTCCAAGCACTGTCATGACACCCACACATGCACAACCCTATGAATAACTGTTGATATTTACAGTCCAAGCACTGTCATGACACCCACCACCCAATAAATGAATGTTGATATTTATAGTTAAAACACTGTAATGACACTCATACACCCACCACCCCATGAATGACTGTTGATATTTTTAGTCCAAGCACTGTTATTACATCCACACACCCACCACACCATTAATGACTGTTAATATTTACAGTCCGAGCAATTTAATGACACCCACACACCCACCACCTAATGAATGATGGTTGATATTTACAGTCCAAGAACTGTAATGACACCCACACACTCACCACCCTATGAATGACTGTTGATATTTACAGTCCAAACATTGTCATGACACCCACACACACACCACCCTATGAATGACTGTTGATATTTACAGTCCAAGCACTGTAATGACACCCACTACCCAATAAATGAATGTTGATATTTATAGTTAAAACACTGTAAAGATACCCATACACCCACCACCCCAGAAATTACTGTTGATATTTACAGTCCAAGCACTGTAATGACACCCACACACCCACCACCCAATTAATAACTGTTGACATTAACAGTCCAACTACTGTAATGACACTCACACACCCACCACCATATGAATGACTGTTGATAATTACAGTCCAAGCACTGTAATGACACCAACACACCCACCACCCTATAAATGATGGTTGATATTTAAAGTCCAAGCTCTGTAATGACAACCACACCCCTAAAACCCCATGAATATCTGTTGTTATTTTCAGTCCAAGCACTTTAATGACATCCACACACCTCTCACCCTATGAATTACTGTTGATATTTAGAGTCCAAGCACTGTAATGACACCCACCACCCTATGAATAAATGTTTATATTTACAGTCCAAGCACTGTAATGTCACCAACACACCCACCACCCATGAATGACAGTATATGTTTTCAGTCCAAGCACTGTAATTACATCTACACACCTACCACCCCATGAATGACTTTTAATATTTACAGTCCAAGTACTGTAATGTCACCCATACACCCACCACCCAATGAATGATGGTTGATATTTACAGTCCAAGGACTGTAATGATACCCACACACCCTCCACCCAATAAATGAATGTTGATATTTTCAGTCCAAGCACTGTAATGACAACCCACACACCCCTCACCCTATGAATTACTGTTGATATTTAGAGTCCAAGCACTGTAATGACACCCACCACTCCATGAATAAATGTATATATTTACAGTCCAAGCACTAATGACACACACACATCCACAACATAATGAATGACTTGATATTTACAGTCCAAGCAATGTAATGACACCCACACACCCACCACCCCATGAGTGACTGTTGATATTTACAGTCCAAGCACTATAATGACACCTACACACCCACCACCCCATGAATGGCTGTTAATATTTACAGTCCAAGCACTGTAATGTCACCCACACACCCACGACCAAATGAATGATGATTGATATTTACAGTCCAAGAACTGTAATGAAACCCACACACCCACCACCCCATAAATGGCAGTTGATATTCTCAGTTCAAGCACTGTAATGACATCTATACATCTACCACCCCATGAATGACTGTTAATATTTACATTCCAAGCACTGTAATGTCACCCACACACCCACCACCCAATGAATAATGGTTGATATTTACATTCCAAGGACTGTAATGATACTCACACACAAACCACCCAATAAATGACTGTTGATATTTACAGTCCTAACACTGTAATGACACCCACACACCCATCACCCTATGAATTACTGTTGATATTTAGAGTCCAAGCACTGTAATGCCACCCACCACCCCATGAATGACTGTTGATATGTTTATTCCAAGCACTAATGACACACCCACACCCACCACCCAATGAGTGACTTGATATTTTCAGTCCAAGCAATTTAATGACACCCACACACCCACCACCCCATAAATGACTATTGATATTTTCAGTCCAAGCACTATAATGACACCTACACACCCACCACCCCATGAATGACTGTTAATATTTACAGTCCAAGCACTGTAATGTCACCCACACACCCACCACCCAATAAATGATGGTTGATATTTACAGTCCAAGCACTCTAATGACACAACCACCCAATAAATGTATGTTAATATTTATAGTTAAAGCACTGTAATGACACCCACACACTCCCCACCCCATAAATGACTGTTGATATTTACAGTCCAAGCACTGTAATGACACCCACACACTGACTACCCTATGATTGACAGTTAATATTTACAGTCCAAGCACTATAATGACACCCACACACCCACCACTCCATTAATGAATGTTGATATTTACAGTCCAAGCTCTGTAATGACACTCACACACCCACCACCCTATGAATGACTGTTGATATTTACAGTCCAAACACTGTAATGACACCCACACACCCACCACCCCATAAATGATGGTTGATATTTATAGTCCAAGCACTGTAATGACACCCACACATCTACCACCCTATGAATGACTGTTGATATTTTCAGTCCAAGCACTGTAATGACATCGACACACCCACTATCCCATGAATGACACTTAATATTTACAGTCTGAGCACTGTAATGACACCCACACATCCACCACCCATTGGATGATGATTGATATTTACAGTCCAAGAATTGTAATAACACACACACACTCACCACCCCATGAATGACAGTTGATATTTTCAGTTCATGAACTGTAATGATATCCACAAACCCACAACCCCATATAAAACTGTTGATATTTACTGTCCAAACACTCTAATGACACCCACCACCCTATGAATGACTGTTAATATATACAGTCAAAACAGTGTAATGACACCCACACACCCACCACACCATGAATAACTGTTGATATTTACAGTCCAAGCACTGTATTGACACCACACAACCACCACCCCATGATTAACTGTTGATATTTACAGTCCAAACAATGCATAGAAACCCAAACACCCACCACCCAATAAATGACTTGATATTTACAGTCCAAGCAATGTAATGACACTCACACACCCACCACCCCATCAATGACTGTTGATATTTACAGTCCAAGCATTGCACAGACACCCAGACACCCACAACCCCATGAATGACTGATGATATTTACAATCCAAGCTCTGTAATGACACCTACACACCCATCACCCCATGAATGACTTAATATTTACAGTCCAAGCAATGTAATGACACCCACACACCCACCACCCCATGAATGACTGTTGATATTTACAGTTCAAGCACTATAATGACACCCTAACACCAGCCCCCCTATTAATTATGGTTGATATTTACATTCCAAGGACTGTAATGACACCCACACACTTACCACCCGATAAATCACGGTTGATATTTACAGTCCAAGCAATGTAATGACACCCACACACCCACCACCCCATGAATGACAGTTGATATTTTCAGTCCAAGCACTGTAATGACATCGACACACCCACTATCCCATGAATGACACTTAATATTTACAGTCTGAGCACTGTAATGACACCCACACACCCACCACCCATTGAATGATGATTGATATTTACAGTCCAAGAATTGTAATAACACACACACACTCACCACCCCATGAATGACAGTTGAGATTTTCACTCCAAGCACTATAATTACACCCACACACACATCACCCTATGAATTACTGTTGATATTTAGAGTCCAATCACTGTAATGCCACCCACTACCCTATGAATGACTGTTGATATTTACAGTCCAAGCACAGTAATGACACCCTCACACCCACCACCCCATGAATGACTGTTGATATTTACAGTCCAAGCAATCTAATGACACCCACCACCCTATGAATGACTGTTGATATTTACAATCAAAACACTGTAATTACACCCACACACCCACCACCCCATAAATGACTGTTGGTATTTACAGTCCAAGCTCTGTAATGACACCCACACACCCACCAACCCATGATTGACTGCTGATATTTATAGTCCAAGCACTACACAGACACCCAGACACCCACAACCCCATGAATGACTGTTGATATTTACAGTCCAATCTCTAATGACACAAACACACCCATCACCCCATTCATGACTGTTGATATTTGGAGTCCAAGCACTGTAATGCCACCCACCACCCCATGAATGACTGTTGATATTTGGAGTCCAAGCACTGTAATGACACCCACCACCCCATGAATGACTGTTGATATTTACAGTCCAAGTACTAATGACACACACACACACCCAACACCTAATGAATGACTTAATATTTACAGTCCAAGCAATGTAATGACACCCACACACCCACCACACCATAAATGACTGTTGATATTAACAGTTCAAGCACTATAATGACACCTACACATCCACCATCCCATGAATGACTGTTGATATTTACAGTCCAAGCACTGTAATGACACCCCCACACCCACCACCCCATAAATAACGGTTGATTTTTATAGTCCAAGCAATGTAATGACACCCACACACCCACCACCCCATGAATAACTGTTAATATTTTCTGTCCAAGTACTGTAATTACATCCACACACCAAACACACCATGAATGACTGTTAGTATTTACAGTCTGAGCACTGTAATGACACCCACACACCCACCACCTAATAAATGATGGTTGATATTTACAGTCCAAGAATTGTAATAACACCCACACACTCACCACCCCATGAATGACAGTTGATATTTTCAGTCCATGCACTGTAATGACATCCACACACCCACCACCCCATGAAAAACTGTTGATATTTACAGTCCAAGCACTCTAATGACACCCACCACCCTATGAATGACTGTTAATATATACAGTCAAAACAGTGTAATGACAGCCACACACCCACCACCCCATGAATGACTGTTGATATTTACAGTCCAAGCATTGCACAGACACTCAGAAACCCAAAACCCCACGAATGACTGTTGATATTTACAATCCAAGCTCTGTAATGACACCCACACACCCATCACCCCATGAATGACTGTTGGTATTTAGAGTCCAAGTGCTGTAATGCCACCCACCACCCAATGAATGACTGTTGTTATTTACAGTCCAAGCACAAATGACACACACAAACCCACCACCCCATAAATGACTTGATATTTACAGTCCAAGCAATGTAATGACTCCCACACACCCACCACCCCATGAATGACTGTTGATATTAACAGTTCAAGCACTATAATGACACCCACACATCCACCACCAAATTAATGACTGTTAATATTTACACTCCAAACACTGTAATAACACACCCACACCAACCCCCCTATTAATTATGGTTGATATTTACAGTCCAAGGACTGTAATGACACCCACACACTTACCACCCCATAAATCACGGTTGATATTTACATTCCAAGCAATGTAATGACACCCACACACCCACCAACCCATGAATGACAATTGATATTTTCAGTCCATGCACTGTAATGACATCCACACACCCACCACCCCATGAATGACTGTTGATATTTACAGTCAAAGCACTGTAATGACACCCCCACACCCACTACCCCATGAATTACTGTAAATATTTACTGTCCAAACACTGTAATGACACCCACACACCCATCACACTATGAAATACTGTTGATATTTAGAGTACAATCACTGTAATGCCACCCACTACCCCATGAATGACTGTTGATATTTACAATCCAAGCACTAATGACACACACACAGCCACCACCCAATGAATAACTTGATATTTACAGTCCAAGCAATGTAATGACACCCACACACCCCACACCCCATGATTGACTGTTGATATTTACAGTCCAAGCACTATAATGACACCCACACACCCACCACCCCATAAATGACTGTTGATATTTACAGTCTAAGCACTGTAATGACACCCTCACACCAACCACCCCATAAATGACTGTTTATATTTACTGTCAAAGCACTCTAATGACACCCTCACACCCTCTACCCCATGAATTATGGTTGATATTTACAGTCCAAGCACTGTAATTACACCCACACACCAACCACCCCATGAATAACTATTGATATTTACAGTCCAATCACTCTAATGACACCCACCACCCTATGAATGACTGTTGATATTTACAATCAAAACACTGTAATGACATTCACACACCCACCACCCCATGAATGACTGTTGATATTTACAATCCAAGCTCTGTAATGACACCCACACACCAACCACCTAATGAATGATGGTTGATATATACAGTCCAAGAATTGTAATAACACCCACACACTCACCACCCCATTAAGGACAGTTGATATTTTCAGTCCATGCACTGTAATGACATCCACACACCCATCACCAAATTAATGACTGTTAATATTTACAGTCCAAGCACTCTAATGACACCCACCACCATATGAATGACTGTTAATATTTACAGTCAACACACTGTTATGACACCCACACACCCACCACCTAATGAATGATGGTTGATATATACAGTCCAAGCAATGTAATGACACCCACACACCCACCAACCCATGAATGACAATTGATATTTTCAGTCCATGCACTGTAATGACATCCACACACCCACCATCCCATGAATGACTGTTGATATTTACAGTCAAAGCACTGTAATGACACCCCCACACCCACTACCCCATGAATTACTGTTAATATTTACAGTCCAAGCACTGTAATGACACCCACACACCCATCACACTATGAATTACTGTTGATATTTAGAGTCCAATCACTGTAATGCCACCCACTACCCCATGAATGACTGTTGATATTTACAATCCAAGCACTAATGACACACACACAGCCACCACCCAATGAATGACTTGATATTTACAGTCCAAGCAATGTAATGACACCCACACACCACACACCCAATGATTGACTGTTGATATTTACAGTCCAAGCACTATAATGACACCCACACACCCACCACCCCATAAATGACTGTTGATATTTACAGTCTAAGCACTGTAATGACACCCTCACACCCACCACCCCATAAATGACTGTTGATATTTACAGTCAAAGCACTGTAATGACACCCTCACACCCTCTACCCCATGAATTATTTTTGATTTTTACAGTCCAAGCACTGTAATTACATCCACACACCAACCACCCGTTGAATGACGGTTGATATTTACAGTCCAAGAACTCTAATGACACCCACCACCCTATAAATGATTGTTGATATTTACAATCAAAACACTGTAATGACACCCACACACCCACTACCCCATGAATGACTGTTGATATTTACAGTCCAAGCTCAGTAATGACACCCACACACCCACCACCCAATGATTGACTGCTGATATTTACAGTCCAAGCACTGCACAGACACCCAGACACCCAAAACCCCATTAATGACTGTTGATATTTACAGTCCAAGCTCTGTAATGACACAAACACACTCATCACCCCATGAATGACTGTTGATATTTGGAGTCCAAGCACTGTAATGCCACCCACCACCCAATGAATGACTGTTGTTATTTACAGTCCAAGCACAAATGACACACACAAACCCACCACCCCATGAATGACTTGATATTTACAGTCCAAGCAATGTAATGACTCCCACACACCCACCACCCCATGAATGACTGTTGATATTTACAGTTCAAGCACTATAATGACACCCACACATCCACCACCAAATTAATGACTGTAATATTTACACTCCAAACACTGTAATAACACACCCACATCAACCCCCCTATTAATTATGGTTGATATTTACAGTCCAAGGACTGTAATGACACCCACACACTTACCACCCCATAAATCACGGTTGATATTTACAGTCCATGCAATGTAATGACACCCACACACCCACCAACCCATGAATGACAAATAATATTTTCAGTCCATGCACTGTAATGACATCCACACACCCACCACCCCATGAATGACTGTTGATATTTACAGTCAAAGCACTGTAATGACACCCCCACACCCACTACCTCATGAATTACTGTAAATATTTACATTCCAAGCACTGTAATGACACCCACACACCCATCACACTATGAAATACTGTTGATATTTAGAGTCCAATCACTGTAATGCCACCCACTACTCCATGAATGACTGTTGATATTTACAATCCAAGCACTAATGACACACACACAGCCACCACCCAATGAATGACTTGATATTTACAGTCCAAGCAATGTAATGACACCCACACACCCCACACCCCATGATTGACTGTTGATATTTACAGTCCAAGCACTATAATGACACCCACACACCCACCACCCCATAAATGACTGTTGATATTTACAGTCTAAGCACTGTAATGACACCCTCACACCAACCACCCCATAAATGACTGTTGATATTTACTGTCAAAGCACTCTAATGACACCTTCACACCCTCTACCCCATGAATTATGGTTGATATTTACAGTCCAAGCACTGTAATTACACCCACACACCAACCACCCCATGAATAACTATTGATATTTACAGTCCAAGCACTCTAATGACACCCACCCCCCTATGAATGACTGTTGATATTTACAATCAAAAAAACTGTAATGACATTCACACACCCACCACCCCATGAATGACTGTTGATATTTACAGTCCAAGCTCTGTAATGACACCCACACACCCACCACCTCATGACTGACTGCTGATATTTACAGTCCAAGCACTGCACAGACACCCAGACACCCACAACCCCATGAATGACTGTTGATATTTACAGTCCAAGCTCTGTAATGACACCCACACACCCACCACCTAATGAATGATGGTTGATATATACAGTCCAAGAATTGTAATAACACCCACACACTCACCACCCCATTAAGGACAGTTGATATTTTCAGTCCATGCACTGTAATGACATCCACACACCCATCACCAAATTAATGACTGTTAATATTTACAGTCCAAGCACTCTAATGACACCCACCACCATAGGAATAACTGTTAATATTTACAGTCAACACACTGTTATGACACCCACACACCCACCACCTAATGAATGATGGTTGATATATACAGTCCAAGCAATGTAATGACACCCACACACCCACCAACCCATGAATGACAATTGATATTTTCAGTCCATGCACTGTAATGACATCCACACACCCACCATCCCATGAATGACTGTTGATATTTACAGTCAAAGCACTGTAATGACACCCCCACACCCACTACCCCATGAATTACTGTTAATATTTACAGTCCAAGCACTGTAATGACACCCACACACCCATCACACTATGAATTACTGTTGATATTTAGAGTCCAATCACTGTAATGACACCCACTACCCCATGAATGACTGTTGATATTTACAATCCAAGCACTAATGACACACACACAGCCACCACCCAATGAATGACTTGATATTTACAGTCCAAGCAATGTAATGACACCCACACACCCCACACCCAATGATTGACTGTTGATATTTACAGTCCAAGAACTATAATGACACACAGACACCCAACACCTCATGAATGACTTGATATTTACAGTCCAAGCAATGTAATGACACCCACACACCCACCACCCCATGAATGACTGTTGATATTAACAGTTCAAGCACTATAATGACACCAACACATCCACCTTCCCATGAATAAATGTTGATATTTACAGTCCAAGCACTGTAATGACACCAACACACACACCAATCCATGAATGACTGTTGAAATTTACAGTCCAAGCACTCTAATGAAACCCACTACCCCACAAATGACTGTTGATATTTACAGTCTAAGCACTGTAATGACACCCACACACCCACCACCGAAAAGAATGACTTTTGATATTTACAGTCCAAGCACTGTAATGACACATACACACCCACCACCCCATGAATGACTGTTGATATTTACAGTCCAGGCTATGTAATGACACTCACACACCCACCACCCTATGAATGACTGTTGATATTTACAGTCCAAGCACTGTAATGACACCCAAACACCCACCACCCCATAAATGATGGTTGATTTTTATAGTCTAAGCACTGTAATGACAACCACACACCCACCACCCCATGAAATACTGTTGATATTTTTATTACAAACACTGTAATTACATCCACACACCCACCACACTATTAATGACTGTTAATATTTACAGTCCGAGCACTTTAATGACCCCCACACACCCACCACCTAATGATTGACTGTTGATATTTACAGTCTAAGCGCTGTAATGACACCCACACACCCACCACCCAATTAATAACTGTTGACATTTACAGTCCAAGTACTGTAATGACACTCACACACCCACCAACATATGAATGACTGTTGATAATTAAAGTCCAAGCACTGTAATGACACCCACACACCCACCACCCGATAAATGACGGTTGATATTTAAAGTCCAAGCACTGTAATGACACCCACACACCTACTACACCATGAATGACTGTTGTTTTTTTCAGTCCAAGCACTTTAATGACATTCACACACCCACCATTCCATAAATGACTGTTTATATATAGAGTCCAAGCACTGTAATGTCACCCACACACCCACCACCCATGAATGACATTTGATATTTTCAGTCCAAGTACTGTAATGATACCCACACACCAACCACCCCATGAATGAATGTTGATATTTACAGTCCAAGCACTGTAATGACACCCTCACCCCCACCACCCAATGGATGACTGTTGATATTTGCAATTAAAACACTGTAACGACACCCACACACCCACCCACCCATGAATAACTGTTGATATTTACAGTCCAAGCACTGTAATGACACCCACAAACCCACCACCCAATAATTGACTGTTGATATTTTCAGTCCAAGCACTGTAATGACACCCACACACCCACCACCCAATGAATGATGGTAGATATTTACAGTCGAAGAACTGTAATGAAACCCACACACTCACCAACCCATGAATGACTGTTGATATTTACAGTCCAAGCACTGTCATGACACCCACCACCCCATGAATGACTGTTGATATTTACAGTCCAAGCACGCTAATGACACCCACACACCCACCACCCCATAAATGACTGTTGATATATTCAGTCCAAGCTCTGTAATGACACTCACACACCAACCACCCAATAAATTATGGTTAATATTTAGAGTCCAAGAACTGTAATGACAACTACACTTCAACCACCCCATGAATGACTGTTGATATTTACAGTCCAAGCACTCTAATGACACACACCAACTTATGAATGACTGTTGATATTTACAATCAAAACACTGTAATGACACCCACACACCCACCACCCCATAAATGACCGTCGATATTTACAGTCCAAGCACGGTAATAAAACCCACAAACCCACCACCCAATAATTGACTGTTGATATTTACAATCCAAGCACTGTAATTACATCCACACACCCACCACCCAATGAATGACTGTTAATATTTATAGTCTGAGCACTGTAATGACACCCACGCACCCACCACCCAATGGATGATGGTTGATATTTACAGTCCAAGAACTGTAATGACACACACCACCCTATGAATGACTGTTAATATTTACCGTAAAAACACTGTAATGACACCCACACACCCACCACCCCTTGAATGACTGTTGATATTTACAGTCCAAGCACTCTAATGACACCCAAACACACACCACCCAATGAATGACTGTTGATATTTACAGTCCAAGCACTCTAATGACACCCACACACCCACCACCCTATGACTTTTGATATTTTCAATCAAAACACTGTAATGACACCCACACACCCACCATCCAATAAATGACTGTTGATATTTACAGTCCAATCACTGTAATGAAACCCACACACCCACCACCTCATGATTGACTGTTAATATTTACAGTCCAAGCTCTGTAATGACACTCACACACCCACCACCCTATATATGATGGTTGATATTTATAGTCCAAGCACTGTAATGACACCCACACACCCACCACCCCATGAATAACTGTTGATATTTACAGTCCAAGCACTGTAATGACAGCCACACACCCACCATCCCATAAATGACAGTAGATATTTACAGTCCAAGCACTGTAATGAGAGCCACACACCCACCACCCCATAAATGACTGTTGATATTTACAGTCCAAGCAGTGTAATGACATCCACACACCCACCACACTGTCAATGACACTTAATATTTACAGTCTAATCACTGTGATGACACCCACACACCCACCACCCAATTAATGATGGTTGATATTTACAGTCCAAGCACTGTAATGCCACCCACCACCTCATGAATGACTGTTGATATTTACAGTCCAAGCACTAATGACACACACACCCACCACCCCATGACTGACTGTTGATATTTACAGTCCAAGCACTGTAATGACACCCACACACCCATCACCCTATGAATGACTGTTGATATTTACAGTCCAAGCAATGTAATGCAACCCACCATCCCATGAATGACTGTTGATATTTACAGTCCAAGCACTAATAACACACACATACCCACCACCCCATAAATGACTTGATATTTACAGTTCAAGCTATGTAATGACACCCACACACCAACCACCCCATGAAAGACTGTTGATATTAACAGTCCAAGCACTATAATGAAACCTACCACCCCATAAATGACTGTTGATATTTACAGTTTAAGCAGTGTAATGACACCTTCATACCCATCACCCCATGAATGACTGTTGATATTTACAGTCAAAGCACTGTAATGACACCCCCACACAAACCACCCTATGAATTATGGTTGATATTTACAGTCCAAGCATTTTAATGACAGCCACACACCCACCACCCCATAAATGACTGTTGATATTTACAGTCCAAGCTCTATAATGACATCCACACACCAACCACATTATGACTGACTGTTGATATTTACAGTCCAAGCACTGTAATGACATCCACACACCCACCACCCAATGAATGACTATTGATATTTACAGTCCAAGCTCTGTAATGACACTCACACACCAACCACCCTATGAATGACTGTTAATATTTACAGTCCAAGCACTGTAATGACACCCACAAACCCATAAATGACTGTTGATATTTACAGTCCGAGCACTAATTATACACACACACCCACCAACCCATGAATGACTGTTGTTATTTACAGTCCAAGCACTGTAATGACACCCACACACCCACCACCCAATAAATGATGGTTGATATTTATAGTCCTAGCACTGTAATGACCCCCACCAACCCACCACCCCATGAATGACTGTTGATATTTACAGTCCAAGCACTGTAATGATACCCACAAACCCACCTCCCCATGAATGACTGTTGTTATTTACAGTCCAAGCACTGTAATGACACCCACACACCCACCACCCAATAAATGATGGTTGATATTTATAGTCCAAGCACTGTAATGACACCCACACACCCACCACCCCTTGAATGACTGTTGATATTTACAGTCCAAGCACTGTAATGCCACTCACCACCCCATGAATAACTGTTGATATTTACAGTCCAAGCACTACTGACACACACAAACCCACCACCCCATAAATTACTTGATATTTACAGTCCAAGCACTGTAATGACACCCACACACCCACCACCCCATGACTGACTGTTGATATTTACAGTCCAAACACTGTAATGACAGCCACACACCCACCACCTCATGATTGACTGTTAATATTTACAGTCCAAGCACTGCATAGACACCCAAACACCCACCACCTAATGAATGACTGTTGATATTTACAGTCCAAGCACTCTAATGACACCCACACACCCACCACCCCATGACTGTTGATATTTAAAATCAAAACACTGTAATGACACCCACACACCCACCATCCAATGAATGACTGTTGATATTTACAGTCCAATCACTGTAATGAAACCCACACACCCACCACCTCATGATTGACTGTTAATATTTACAGTCCAAGCACTGTAATGACATCCACACACCAACCACACGATAATTGACTGTTGATATTTACAGTCCAAGCACTGTAATGACACACACACACCCAACACCCAATAATTGACTGTTGATATTTACAGTCCAAGCACTGTAATAACACCCACAAACCTACCACCCCATGACTGACTGTTGATATTTACAGTCCAAACACTGTAATGACAGCCACACACCCACCACCCAGTAAATAACTGTTGATATTTACAGTCCAAGCACTGTCATAACACCCACACACACATCACCCCATGAATGACTGTTGATATTTACAGTCCAAGTACTGTAATGCCACCCACTATCTCATAAATAAATGTTGATATTTACAGTCCAAGCACTAATGACACACACATACCCACCACCCCATAAATGACTTCATATTTACACTCCAAGCCATGTAATGACTCCCACACACCAACCAACCCATGAATGACTGTTGATATTTACAGTCCAAGCACTATAAGGACACCCAAATACCTACCACCCCATGAATGACTGTTAATATTTACAGTGAAAGCACTGTAATAACACCCCCAAACCAACCACTCCATGAATTATGGTTGATATTTACAGTCCAAGCATTCTAATGACAGCCACACACCCACCACCCCATAAATGACTGTTGATATTTACAGTCCAAGCACTGTAATTACATCCACACACCCACCAACCCATGTTTGACTGTTGATATTTACAGTCCAAACAATGTAATGACAGCCACACACCTACCACCCCATAAATGACTGTTGATATTTACAGTCCAAGCACTGTAATAACATCAACACACCCACTACCCAATGAATGAATATTCATATTTACAGTCCAAGCTCTGTAATGACACTCACACACCAACCACCCTATGAATGGCTGTTGATATTTACAGTCCAAGCACTGTAATGCCACCCACAACCCCATAAATGACTGTTTATTTTTACAGTCCAAGCACTAATGACACACACACACCCACCAACCCATGAATGACTTGATATTTACAGTCCAAGCACTGTAATGACACCCACCAACCCACCACCCCATGAATGACTGTTGATATTTACAGTCCAAGCACTGTAATGACACCCACAAACCCACCACCCGATGAATGACTGTTAATATTTACAGTCAAAGCACTGTAATGACACCCCCACACCAACCACCCCATGAATTTTGATGATATTTACAGTCCAAGCATTCTAATGACAGCCAATCACCCACCACCCCATAAATGACTAATGATATTTACAGTCCAAGCAGTGTAATGACATCCACACACCCACCACCCCATGACTGACTGTTGATATTTACAGTTTAAGCACTGTAATGACACCCTCGTACCCACCACCCCATGAATTATGGTTGATATTTACAGTCCAAGCATTCTAATGACAGCAACACACCCACCACCCCATAAATGACTGTTGATATTTACATTCAAAGCACTAATTACACACACACACCCACCAACCCATAAATGACTTGATATTTACAGTCCAAGCACTGTAATGACACCCACCAACCCACCACCCCATGAATGACTGTTAATATTTACAGTCCAAGCACTGTAATGACACCCACACACTCACCACCCAATAAATGACAGTTGATATTTACTGTAAAATCACTGTAATGACACTCACACACCTACCACCCTATAAATGACTGATGATATTTACAGTCCAAGCACTGTAGTGACACCCACACACCCACCACCCCATAAATGATGGTTGATATTTATAGTCCAAGCACTGTAATGAAACCCACACACCCACCACCCCATGAATAGCTGTTGATATTTACAGTCCAAGCACTGTAATGCCACTCACCACACCATGAATAACTGTTGATATTTACAGTCCAAGCACTAATGACACACACAAACCCACCACCCCATGAATGACTTGATATTTACAGTCCAAGCACTGTAATGACACCCACAAACCTACCACCCAATGATTTACTGTTGATATTTACAGTCCAAGCACTGTAATGACAGCCACACACCCACCCCCATATCAATGACAGTAGATATTTACAGTCCAAGCACAGTAATGACAGCCACACACCCACCCACCTCATAAATGACTGTTGATATTTACAGTCCAAGCACTGTAATGACCTCCACACACCCACCACCACATGAATGACACTTAATATTTACAGTCTGAGCACTGTAAAGACACCCACACACCAACCACCCTATGAATGACTGTTGATATTTACAGTCCAAACACTGTAATGCCACCCACAACCCCATAAATGACTGTTTATATTTACAGTCCAAGCATCAATGAAACACACACACCCACCAACCCATGAATGACTTGATATTTACAGTCCAAGCACTGTAATGAATCCCACCAACCCACCACCCCATGAATGACTGATGATATTTTCAGTCCAAGCACTGTAATGACACCCACAAGCTCACCACCCCATGAATGACTGTTGATATTTACAGTCAAAGCACTGTAATGACACCCCCACACCCACCACCCCATAAATTATTAATGATATTTACATTCCAAGCATTCTAATGACAACCAAACACCCACCACCCCATGACTGACTGTTGATATTTACAGTCCAAGCACTGTAATGCCACCCACCATCCCATGAATGACTGTTGATATTTACAGTCCAAGCACTAATGACACACACATACCCACCACCCCATAAATGACTTGCTATTTACAGTCCAAGCCATGTAATGACACCCACACATCAACCACCCCATGAATGACTATTGATATTTAGAGTCCAAGCACTATAATGACACCCAAACACCTACAAGCCCATGAATGACTGTTGATATTTACAGTTTAAGCACTGTAATGACACCCTCGTACCCACCACCCCATGAATTATGTTTGATATTTACAGTCCAAGCATTCTGATGACAGCCACACACCCACCACCCCATAAATGACTGTTGATATTTACATTCAAAGCACTAATGACACACACACACCCACCAACCCATGAATGACTTGATATTTACAGTCCAAGCACTGTAATGACACCCACCAACCCACCACCCCATGAATGACTGTTAATATTTACAGTCCAAGCACTGTAATGACACCCACACACTCACCACCCCATGAATGACACTTAATATTTACAGTCTGAGCACTGTAAGACACTCACACACCCACCACCCAATGAATGATGGTTGATATTTACAGTCCAAGCACTATAATGTCACCCACCACCCAATGAATGACTGTTGATATTTACAGTCCAATCACTAATGACTCACACATACCCACCACCCCATGAATGACTTGATATTTACAGATCAAGCCATGTAATGACACCCACACACCCACCACCCTATGAATGACTGTTGATATTTACAGTCCAAGCACTATAAAGACACCCAAACACACACCACCCCATGAATGACAGTTGATATTTACAGTCAAAGCAATGTAATGACACCCACACACCCACCATCCCTTAAATTATGGTTGATATTTACAGTCCAAACACTGTAATAATACCCACACACCCACCACTCCCTGAATGATGATTAATATTTACAGTCCAAGCACACTAATAACACCTACCACCCTCTGAATGACTGTTGATATTTACAGTTAAAGCACTGTAATGACATCCACACATCTACCACACCATGAATGACTGTTGATATTTACAGTCCAAGCTCTATAATGATACTTACACACCCATCACCCAATGAATGTTCGTTGATTTTTACAGTCCAAGAAATGTAATGTCACCCACACACTTACCAATATATGAATGACTGTTGATATTTACAGTCCAAGCACTGTCATGACAATCACTCATCCACCACCTTATTAATAACATTTGATATTTACAGTCAAAGCACTCTAATGACACCAACCACCCTCTGAATGACTGTTGATATTTACAGTCCAAGCTCTGTAATGACACTCACACACAAACCACCCTATGGATGACTGTTGATATTTACAGTAAAAGCACGGTAATCACCCCCCCCCCTAAATGACGGTTGATATTTATAGTCAAAAAGCACTGAAATGACACCCACACACCCACCATCCTATTAATGACTGTTGTTATTTAAATCCCAAGCACTGTAATGCCAACCACCACCCCATAAATGACTGTTGATATTTACAGTCCAAGCACTAATGACACACACACACACCCACCACCCCATGAATGAATTGATATTTACACTCCAAGCACTGTATTGATACCCCCCTCCCACAACCCCATGAATGACTTAATATTTACAGTCCAAGCACTGTAATGACACCCACAAACCCACCTCCCCATGATTGACTTTTGATATTTACAGGCTAAGCACTGTAATGACAGCCAAACACCCACCACCCCATAAATGACTGTTGATATTTACAGTCTAAACACTCTAATGACACCCACACACCCAACACTCCAAGAATGACATTTGATATTGACAGTCCAACCACTGTAATGACACCCACATTCTCACCACCCCATAAATGATAGTTGATATTTATAGTCCAAACACTGTAATGACAACCACACACCCACCACCCCATGAATGACTGTTGATATTTTCAGTCCAAGCAGTGTAATGACATCCACACACCCACCACCCCATGAATGACTGTTAATATTTACAGTTTGAGCACAGTAATGACACCCACACACCCACCCCCGCATGAATTATGGTTGATATTTACAGTCTAAACACTGTTATGACACCCACATAACTACCACCCCATGAATGACTGTTGATATTTACAGTCCAAGCACTGTAATGACACCCACCACCCTATGAATGACTGTTGATATTTACAATCAAAACAAAGTAATGACACTCACGAACCCATCACCTCATGAATGACTGTTGATATTTACACTCCAAGCACTGTAATGACACCCACACACCCATCACCTCATGAATGACTGTTGATATTTACACTCCAAGCACTGTAATGTCACCCACACACCAACTACCCCATGAATGACTGTTGATATTTACAGTCCAAGAACTGTAATGACACCCACACACCCACCACCCCATAAATGACTGTTGATATTTTCAGTCCAAGCACTGTGATGACATTCACACACCCAACACCCCTTGAAAAACTGTTAATATTTACAGTCCAAGCACTCTAATGACGCCCACCACCCTCTAAATGATTGTTGATATTTACAGTCAAAGAACTTTAATGACACCCACACACCCACCACCCAATGAATGATGGTTGATATTTACAGTCCGAAATCTGTAATGACACCCACACACTCACCACCCTATGAATGACTGTTGATATTTACAGTCCAAGCACTGTCAAGACACCCACACACCCACCACCCCATAAATAACTGTTGATATTTACAGTCCAAGCACTGTAATGACACTAACCACCCTCTGAATGACTATTGATATTTACAGTCAAAACACTGTAATAACAACCACACACCCACCACCCCATGAATGACTGTTGATATTTACAGTCCAAGCACTGTCAAGACACCCACACACCCACCACCCCATGAATGACTGTTGATATTTACAGTCCAATCACTGTAATGACACCCACCACCCCATAGTTGACTGTTGATATTTACAGTCTAAGCACTAATAACACACACACCACTCCATGAATGACTTGATATTTACAGTTCAAGCAAAGTAATGGCACCCACACACCTACGACCAAAAGAATGACTGTTGATATTTACAGTCCAGGGACTATAATGGCACCTACACACCCACCACCCCATGAATTACTGTTGATATTTACAGTCTAAGCACTGTAATGACACCCTCACACCCACCACCCAATGAATGACTGTTGATATTAACAGTCAAAGCACTGTAATGACACCCCAACACCCACCACCCCATGTATTATGGACAATATTTACAGTCCAAGCACTGTTATGACTCCCACACAACAATCACCCCATGAATGACTGTTGATATTTCAGTCCAAGCACTGTAATGACACCCACCACCCTATGAATGACTGTTGATATTTACAATCAAAACAAAGTAATGACACCCACACACCCACCACCTAATAAATGACTGTTGATATTTACACTCCAAGCACTGTAATGTCACCCACACACTCACCACCCCATTAATGACTGTTGATATTTACAGTCCAAGCAAAGTCATGACACCCACACACCCACCACCCCATAAATAACTGTTGATATTTACAGTCCAAGCACTTTAATGACACCCACCACCCTCCGAATGACTGTTGATATTTACAGTCAAATCACTGTAATAAAACCTACACACCCACCACTCCATGAATGACTGTTTATATTTACATTCCAAGCACTGTAATGACACCCACACAACCACCACCCCATGATTGACTGTTTATATTTACAGTCCAAGCAATGTGATGACACCCAAACACCCACCACCCTATAAATGACTTTTGATATTTACAGTCCAAGCACTAATGACACACACACACCCACCACACTATGAATGACTTGATATTTTCAGCCCAAGCACTTTAATGACACCCACACACTCACGATTCCATGAATGACTGTTGATATTTACAGTCCAAGCAGTATAATGACACACACACCCACAACCCCATAAATGACTGTTGATATTTACAGTCAAAGCACCGTAATGACACCCACACACCCACCACCCCATTAATGACATTTGATATTTACAGTCCAAACACTGTAATAACACCCACACACCAACCACCCCATGAATGACTGTTGATATTTTCAGTTCAAGCACTGAAATGACATCCACACACCCACTACCCCATGAATAACCCATAATATTTACAGTACAAGCACTGTATTGACACCCACACACCCAACACCCAATGAATGATGGATGATATTTACAGTCCAAAAACTGTAATGACACACCCACACTCACCGCCCCATAAATGACTGTTGATATTTACAGTCAAAACACTGTAATGACACCCACACACCTCGCACCCTATAAATTTTTATTGATATTTACAGTCCAAGCACTGTAATGACACCCACAAACCCACCACCCAATGATTGTCTGATGATGTTTACAGTTCAAGCACTGTCATGACACCCACAAACCCACCACCCAATAAATAACTGTTAATATTTACAGTCAAAGCTCTCTAATGACACGCACCACCCTATAAATGACTGTTGATATTCACAGTCAAAACACTGTAATGACACCCACACCCACCACCCCTTAAATGACTGTTGATATTTACAGTCAAAGCACTGTAATGACACCCACACACCCACCACCCCATGAAAGACTGTTGATATTTACAGTCCAGGCACTGTCATGACACCCACAAAACAACCACCCTATAAATAACTGTTGATATTTATAGTCCAAGCACTCTAATGACACCCATCACCCCATGAATGACTGTTGATATTTACAGTCCAAGCACAATAATGACACACACACTCACCACCCCAAAAATGACTATTGATGTTTACAGTCAAAGCACTGTAAAGACACCCACACACCCACCACCCCATAAATGACAGTTGATATTTACAGTCCAAGCACTGTAATGACACCAACACACCCACCACACCGTAAATGACTCTTGATATTTACAGTCCAAGCACTATAATGACACCCACCACCCTATGAAATACTGTTGATATTTACAATCAAAACACTGTAATGATGCCCACACATACACCACCCCATGAATGACTGTTGATATTTTCAGTCCAATCACAGTAATGACACCCACACACCCACTACCCCATGAATGACTGTTAATATTTACAGTACAAGCACTGTAATGACACCGACACACCCACCACCCAATGAATGATGGTTGATATTTACCGTCCAATAACTGTAATGACTTCATATTTACAATCAAAACACTGTAATGACACCCACACACTAACCACCCCATGAAAGACTGTTGATATATACTGTCCAAGAACTGTAATGACACTGACACACCCACCAACTCATAAATGACTGTTGATGTTTTCAGTCCAAGAATTGTAATGACATCAACACACCAACCATCCCATGAATGACTGTTAATATTTACAGTCCAAGCACTCTAATGACACCCAACACCTTCTGAATGACTGTTGATATTTACAGTCAAAGCACCATAATAACACCCACACACTCACCAAACCATAAATGACTGTTGATATTCACAGTCCAAGCACTGTAATGACACCCACACACCCACCACCCAATGAATGATGGTTGATATTTACAGTTTATGAACTGCAATGACACCAACACACTCACCACCCCATGAATGACTGTTGATATTTACATTTAAAGCACTGTAATGACACCCCCACACCCACCACTCCATGAATTATGGTTGATATTTACAGTCCAAGAACTGTAATGACACCCACACACCCACCACCCCATGAATAACTGTTGAAATTTACTGTCCAAGCACTCTAATGACACCCACAACCATATGAGTGACTGTAGATATTTTTCAGTCCAAACTCTGTAATAACACTCACACACCCACCACCCTATGAATGACTGTTGATATTTATAGTCCAAGTAATGTAATGACACCCACACACCAACCACCACATAAATGACTGTTGATATTTACAGTCCAAGCTCTGTAATAACACTCACACACCCACCACCCTATGAATGACTGTTAATATTTACAGTCTAAGCACTGTAATGACACCCACACACCCACCACCCCATGATTAACCGTTGAAATTTACAGTCCAAGGAATGTAATGACATCCAAACACCAACCACCCTATAAATGACTGTTGATATTTACAGTCCAAGCACTGTAATGACACCCACACACACATCACCCTATGAATGACTGTTGATATTTACATTCCCAGCACTGTTATGACACCCTCACACACACCACCACATAAATGACTGTGGATATTTACAGTCAAAGCACTGTAATGAAACCCCAACACCCACGATCCCATGAATTATAGTTGATATTTACAGTCCAAGCACTGTAATGACACCCACACACCCACAACCCCATGAATGACTATTGATATTTACAGTCCAAGCACTATAATGATACCCACCACCCTATGCATGACTGTTGATATTTACAATTAAAACACTGTAATGACACCCATACACCCACCACCCCATGAAAGACTGTTGATATTTATAGTCCAAGCTCTGTAATGACACCCACACACCCACCACCCCATGATTGACTGTTGATATCTACATTCCAAGCACTGTAATGACAACCCTACACCCACCACCACATGAATTATGTTTGATATTTACAGTCCAAGCACCGTAATAACACTCACACAACCACCATCCCATGAATGACTGTTGATATTTACAGTCCAAGCACTGTAATGACACCCACCACCCTATGAATGACTGTTGATAATTACAATCAAAACACTGTAATTACACCCACATAGCAACCACCCCTTGAATGACAGTTGATATTTACAGTCCAAGCACTGTAATGACACCCACACACCCACCACCCCATGATTGACTGTTGATATTTACAGTCCAAGCACTCTAATGACATCCACACACACACCACCCCATGAATGACTATTGATATTTACAGTCCAAGCTCTGTAATGACACTCACACTCCCACCACCCTATGAATGACTGTTTATATTTACAGTCCAAGCACTGTAATGATACCCATACAACAACCACTCCATGATTGACTGTTGATATTTACTGTCCGAGCAATGTAATGACACCCAAACACCCACCACCCTATAAATGACTGTTGATATTTACAGTCCAAGCAATGTAATGACACCCACAAACCCATCACCCTATGAATGACTGTTGATATTTACAGTCCAAGCACTGTAATGCCACCCACCACCAAATGAATGACTGTTGATATTTACAGTCAAAGCACTAATGACACCCACCACCACATGAATGACTTGATATTTACAGTCCAAGCACTGTAATGACACCCACAAACCCACCAACCCATGAATGACTGTTGATATTTACAGTCCAAGCACTATAATGACACCCACACACCCATCACCTCACGAATGACTGTTGATATTTATAGTCCAATCACTGTAATGACCCCCTCACACCCACCACCCCATAAATGACAGTTGATATTTACAGACCAAGCAATGTAATGACACCCCAACACTAACGACCCCATGAATTAAAGTTGATATTTATAGTCCAAGCACTGTAATGACACCCACACACCCACAACCCCATGAATGACTGTAGATATTTACAGTCCAAGCACTCTAATGATACCCACAACCCTATGAATGACTGTTGATATTTACAATCAAAATACTGTAATGACACCCACACACCCACCACCACATGAATGACTATTGATATTTACAGTCCAAGAACTGTAATGACACCCTGACCCCCACCATCCCATGATTAACTGTTGATATTTATAGTCCAAGCACTGTAATGACACCTACACACCCATCAACCCATGAATGAATGTTGATATTTATAGTCCATGCACTAATAACACACACACACCACCCCTTGAATGACTTGATATTTACAGTCCAAGCACTGTAATGACACCCACAAACCCACCACCCCATGAATGACGGTGGATATTTACAGTTCAAGCACCATAATGACACACACACCCCCACCACCCCATGAATGACTGTTGATATTTACATTCAAAGCACTGTAATGACACCCCCACACCCACCACTCCATGAATTATGGTTGATATTTACAGTCCAAGAACTGTAATGACATCCACCACCCTATGAATGACTGTTGATAATTACAATCAAAACACGGTAATGACACCAACCACCCCATGAATGACTATTGATATTTACAGTCCAAGCATTGTAATGACACCCACACACCCACCACCCCATAAATGACGGTTAATAATTATAGTCCAAGCACTGTAATGACACCCACACACCCACCACCCCATAAATGACTGTTGATATTTTCACTCCAAGCACTGTAATGACATCCACACACCCACAACCCAATGAATGACTGTTAATATTTACAGTCCAAGCACTCTAATGACACCCACCACCCACTATATGACTGTTGATATTTACAGTCAAAGCACGGTAATAACACTCACACAACCATCACCTCATGAATGACTGTTGATATTTACAGTCCAAGCACTGTAATGACACCCACACACCTACCACTCCATGAATGACTGTTGATAATTACAGTCAAAGCTCTGTAATACCACAAACACCCACCACCCTATGAATGACTGTTGATATTTACAGTCCAAGCACTGTAATGACACCCACACACCCACCACCCCATGATTGACTGTTGATATTTACTGTCCAAGCAATGTAATGACACCCAAACACCCACCACCCTATAAATGACTGTTGATATTTACAGTCCAAACACTATAATGACACCCACACACCCATCACCCTATGAATGACTCTTGATATATACAGTCCAAGCACTGTAATGCCACCCACCACCCCATGAATGACTGTTAATATTTACAGTAAAAGCACTGTAATGACACACCAACACCCATGACTCCATGAATTATAGTTGATATTTACAGTCCAAGCACTGTAATGACACCCACATACCCACAACCCCATGAATGACTGTTGATATTTACAGTCCAAGCACTCTAATGATACCCACCACCCAATGAATGACTGTTGATAATTACAATCAAAACACGGTAATGACACCAACACACCAACCACCCCATGAATGACTATTGATATTTACAGTCCAAGCACTGTAATGACACCCACACACCCACCACCCCATAAATGACGGTTGATAATTATAGTCCAAGCACTGTAATGACACCCACACACCCACCACCCCATAAATGACTGTTGATATTTTCAGTCCAAGCACTGTAATGACATCCACACACACACAACCTAATGAATGACTGTTAATATTTACAGTCCAAGCACTCTAATGACACCCACCACCCTCTATATGACTGTTGTTATTTACAGTCATAGCACTGTAATAACACTCACACAACCATCACCTCAAGAATGACTGTTGATATTTACAGTCCAAGCACTGTAATGACACACACACACCTACCACTCCTTGAATGACTGTTGATAATTACAGTCCAAGCTCTGTAATAACACACACACCCACCACCCTATGAATGACTGTTGATATTTACTGTCCAAGCAATGTAATGACACCCACACACCCACCACCCCAAGATTGACTGTTGATATTTACAGTCCAAGCAATGTAATGACACCCAAACACCCACCACCCTATAAATGACTGTTGATATTTACAGTCCAAGCACTGTAATGTCACCCACACACCCATCACCCTATGAATGACTCTTGATATATACAGTCCAAGCACTGTAATGCCACTCTCCACCCCATGAATGACTGTTGATATTTACAGTAAAAGCACTGTAATGACACTCAAACACCCACGACCCCATAAATGACTATTGATATTTACAGTCCAAGCACTCTAATGATACCCACCACCCTATGAATGACTGTTGATATTTATATTCAAATCACTGTAATGACACCCATACACCCACCACCATATACATGACTTGATATTTACAGTCCAAGCTCTGTAATAACACTCACACACCACCCACCCTATAAATGACTGTTAATATTTACAGTATAAGCACTGTAATGACACCCACCCACCCACCACCCCATGATTGACTGTTGAAATTTACAGTCCAATCACTGTAATGACACCCTCACACACACCACCACATAAATGACAGTTGATATTTACAGTCCAAGCACTGTAATGACACACCAACACTAACGACCCCATGAATTAAAGTTGATATTTTTAGTCCAAGCACTGTAATGCCACCCACCACCAAATGAATGACTGTTGATATTTACAGTCAAAGCACTAATGACACCCACCATCACATGAATGACTTGATATTTCCAGTCCAAGCACTGTAATGACACCCACAAACCCACTAACCCATGAATGACTGTTGATATTTACAGTCCAAGCACTATAATGACACCCACACACCCATCATCTCACGAATGACTGCTGATTTTTATAGTCCAATCACCGTAATGACACCCTCACACCCACCACCCCATAAATGACAGTTGATATTTACAGTCCAAGCACTGTAATGACACACCAACACTAACGACCCCATTAATTAAAGTTGATATTTATAGTCCAAGCACTGTAATGACACCCACACACCCACAACCCCATGAATGACTATTGATATTTACAGTCCAAGCACTCTAATGATACCCTTCACCCTATGAATGACTGTTGATATTTACAATCAAATCACTGTAATGACACCCATACACCCACCACCATATACATGACTTGATATTTACAGTCCAAGCTCTGTAATAACACTCACACACCCACCACCCTATAAATGACTGTTAATATTTACAGTCTAAGCACTGTAATGACACCCACATACCCACCACCCCATGATTGACTGTTGAAATTTACAGTCCAAGCAATGTAATGACACCCCCAAACCCACCACCCCATGAATTATGGTTGATATTTAAAGTCCAAGCACTGTAATGACATCCACACACCCACCACCCCATTAATGACTGTTGATATTTACAGTCCAAGCACTGTAATGACACCCACCACCCCATGAATGACTGTTGATAATTACAATCAAAACACTGTAATGACACCCACACACCCACCACCCCATGAATGACTGTTGATATTTACAGTCCTAGCACTGTAATGACGCCCACACACCCACCACCCAATGATTGACTGTTGATATTTACAGTCAAAGCACTGTAATGACATGCACACACCCACCACCCAATGAATGACTGTTAATATTTACAGTCCAAGCTCTGTAATGACACTCACACACCCACCACCCTATGAATGACTGTTGATATTTATAGTCCAAGCACTGTAATGAAAACCCACTCACCCAAAAACCCATAAATGATGGTTGATATTTATAGTCCAAGCACTGTAATGACACCCACACACCCACCACCCCATAAATGACTGTTGATATTATTAGTTCAAGCACTGTAATGACATCCACACACCGAACACCCCATGAATGACTGTTAATATTTACAGTCCAAGCACTCTAATGACACCCACCACCCTCTGAATGACTGTTGATATTTACAGTCAAAGCACTGTAATAATACCCACACACTCACCACCCCATTAATGACTGTTGATATTCACAGTCCAAGCACTGTAATGACTCCCACACACACACCACCCAATGAATGATGGTTGATATTTACAGTCCAAGAACTGCAATGACTCCCACACATCACCACCCCATGAATGACTGTTGATATTTACGGTTCAAGCACTTTCATGATACCCACATACCTATCACTCCATGAATAGCAGTTGATATTTACAGTCCAAGCACTCTGATAACACCCACCACCCTCTGAATGACTGTTGATATTTACAGTCAAAGCACTGTAATAACACCCACACACCCACCACCGTATAAATGACTGTTGATATTTACAGTCCAAGCACTGTAATGACACCAACCACCCCATGATTAAATGTTGATATTTACAATCCAAGCAATGTAATGACACCCAAACACCCCCCACCCCATAAATGGCTGTTAATATTTACAGTCCAAGCACTGTAATGACACCCACACACCCATCACCTCATGAATGACTGTTGATATTTACAGTCCAAGCACTGTAATGCCACCCCTCCCCTATGAATGACTGTTGATATTTACAGTCCAAGCAATAATGACACACACACATCCACCACCCCAATAATGACTTGATATTTACAGTCCAAGCATTGTAATGACACCCACACACCAACCACCCCATGAATGACTGTTGGTATTTACAGTCCAAGCAATATAATGACACCTCCACACCCACCACCCCATGAATGACTGTTGATATTTACAGTCCGAACACTGTAATGACGCCCTCACACCCACCACCCCAAAAATGACTCTTGATATTTACAGACAAAGCACTGTAATGACACCCACACACCTACAACCCCATGAAATATGGTTCATATTTACAGTCCATGCACTATAATGACACCCTCACACCTACCACTCCATGAATGACTGTTGATAATTACAGTCCAAGCTCTGTAATAACACACACACCCACCACCCTATGAATGACTGTTGATATTTACAGTCCAAGCACTGTAATGACACCCACACACCCTCCACCCCATGATTGATTGTTGATATTTACAGTCCATGCAATGTAATGACACCCACACACCCATCACCCTATGAATGACTCTTGATATATACAGTCCAAGCACTGTAATGCCACCCACCACCCCATGAATGACTGTTGATATTTACAGTAAAAGCACTGTAATGACACTCCAACACCTACGACCCCATGAATTATAGTTGATATTTACAGTCCAAGCACTGTAATGACACCCACACACCCAAAACCCCATTAATGACTGTTGATATTTACAGTCCAAGAACTCTAATGATACCCACCACCCTACGAATGACTGTTGATATTTACAATCAAATCACTGTAATGACACCCATACACCCACCACCATATACATGACTTGATATTTACAGTCCAAGCTCTGTAATAACACTCACACACCCACCACCCTATGAATGACTGTTTATATTTACAGTCTAAGCACCCCACATACCCACCACCCCATGATTGACTGTTGAAATTTACAGTCCAAGCAATGTAATGACACCCCCACACCCACCACCCCATGAATTATGGTTGATATTTACAGTCCAAGCACTGTAATGACATCCACACACCCACCACCCCATGAATGACTGTTGTTATTTACAGTCCAAGCACTGTAATGACACCCACCACCCCATGAATGACTGTTGATATTTATGTCCAAGCACTGTAATGAAAACCCACTCACCCAAAACCCCATAAATGATGGTTGATATTTATAGTCCAAGCACTGTAATGACACCCACACACCCACCATCCCATAAATGACTGTTGATATTATTAGTTCAAGCACTGTAATGACATCCACACACCCAACACCCCATGAATGACTGTTAATATTTACAGTCCAAGCACTCTAATGACACCCACCACCCTCTGGATGACTGTTGATATTTACAGTCAAAGCACTGTAATAATACCCACACACTCACCACCCCATGAATGACTGTTGATATTCACAGTCCAAGCACTGTAATGACTCCCACACACACACCACCCAATGAATGATGGTTGATATTTACAGTCCAAGAACTGCAATGATTCCCACACATCACCACCCCATGAATGACTGTTGATATTTATGGTTCAAGCACTTTCATGATACCCACATACCCATCATTCCATGAATAGCTGTTGATATTTACAGTCCAAACACTCTGATAACACCCACCACCCTCTTAATGACTGTTGATATTTACAGTCAAAGCACTATAATAACACCAACACACCCACCACCGTATGAATGACTGTTGATATTTACAGTCCAAGCACTGTAATGACACCAACCATCCCATGATTAAATGTTGATATTGACAATCCAAGCAATGTAATGACACCCAAACACCCACCACCCCATAAATGACTGTTAATATTTACAGTCCAAGCACTGTAATGATACCCACACAGCCATCACCTCATGAATGACTGTTGATATTTAAGGTACAAGCACTGTAATGCCACCCCCCCCCCATGAATGACTGTTGATATTTACAGTCCAAGCAATAATGACACACACACACCCACCACCCCATTAATGACTTGATATTTACAGTCCAAGTATTGTAATGACACCCACACACCAACTATTCCATGAATGACTGTTGGTATTTATAGTCCAAGCAATATAATGACACCTCCACACCCACCACCCCATGAATGACTGTTGATATTTACAGTCCTAACACTGTAATGACACCCTCACACCCACCACCTCATGAATGACTCTTGATATTTAAAGACAAAGCACTGTAATGACACCCACACACCGACAACCCTATGAAATATGTTTCATATTTACAGTTCATGCACTATAATGATACCCACACACCTACCACTCCATAAATGACTGTTGATAATTACAGTCCAAGCTCTGTAATAACCCACACACCCACCACCCTATGAATGACTGTTGATATTTACAGTCCAAGCACTGTAATGACACCCACATACCCACCACCCCATGATTGACTGTTGATATTTACAGTCCAAGCAATGTAATGACACCCAAACACCCACCACCCTATAAATGACTGTTGATATTTACAGTCCAAGCACTGTAATGACACCCACACACCCATCACCCTATGAATGACTCTTGATATATACAGTCCAAGCACTGTAATGCCACCCACCACCCCATGAATGACTGTAGATATTTACAGTAAAAGCACTGTAATGACACTCCAACACCCACGACCCCATAAATTATAGTTGATATTTACAGTCCAAGCATTGTAATGACACCCACACACCCGCAACCCCATAAATGACTGTTGATATTTACAGTCCAAGCACTCTAATGATACCCACCACCCTATTAATGACTGTTGATATTTACAATCAAATAACTGTAATGACACCCATACACCCACCACCATATACATGACTTGATATTTACAGTCCAAGCTCTGTAATAACACTCACACACCCACCACCCTATGAATGATTGTTAATATTTACAGTCTAAGCACTGTAATGAGACCCACACACCCACCACCCCATGATTGACTGTTGAAATTTACAGTCCAAGCACTGTAATGACACCCTCACACACACCACCACATAAATGACTGTGGATATTTACAGTCAAAGCAATGTAATGAAATCCCAACACCCACGATCCCATGAATTATAGTTGATATTTACAGTCCAAGCACTTTAATGACACCCACACACCCACAACCCCATAAATGACTATTGATATTTACAGTCCAAGCACTCTAATGATACCCACCACCCTATGAATGACTGTTGATATTTAAAATTAAAACACTGTAATGACACCCATACACCCACCACCCCATGAAAGACTGTTGATATTTACAGTCCAAGCACTGTAATGACACCCACACACCCACCACCCCATGATTGACTGTTGATATCTACATTCTAAGCACTGTAATGACAACCCTACACACACCACCCCATGAATTATGTTTGATATTTACAGTCCAAGCACTGTAATAACACTCACACAACCACCATCCCATTAATGACTGTTGATATTTACAGTCCAAGGACTGTAATGACACCCACCACCCTATAAATGACTGTTGATAATTACAATCAAAACACTGTAATGACACCCACATAGCCACCACCCCATGAATGACTGTTGATATTTACAGTCCAAGCACTGTAATGACACCCACACACCCACCACCCCATGATTGACTGTTGATATTTACAGTCCAAGCACTCTAATGACATCCAAACACCCACCACCCCATGAATGACTGTTGATATTTACAGTCCAAGCTCTGTAATGACACTCACACACCCACCACCCTATGAATGACTGTTGATATTTACAGTCCAAGCACTGTAATGATACCCACACAACAACCACCCCATGATTGACTGTTGATATTTACAGTCCGATCAACATAATGACACCCAAACACCCACCACCCTATAAATGACTGTTGATATTTACAGTCCAAGCAATGTAATGACACCCACAAACCCATCACCCTATGAATGACTATTGATATTTACAGTCCAAGCACTGTAATGCCACCCACCACCAAATGAATGACTGTTGATATTTACAGTCAAAGCACTAATGACACCCACCACCACATTAATGACTTGATATTTACAGTCCAAGCACTGTAATGACACCCACACACCCATCATCTCACGAATGACTGTTGATATTTATAGTCCAATCACTGTAATGACACCCTCACACCCACCACCCCATAAAAGACAGTTGATATTTACAGTCCAAGCACTGTAATGACACACCAACACTAATGACCCCATGAATTAAAGTTGATATTTATAGTCCAAGCACTGTAATGACACCCACATACCCACAACCCCTTGAATGACTGTAGATATTTACAGTCCAAGCACTCTAATGATACCCACCACCCTATAAATGACTGTTGATATTTACAATCAAAACACTGTAATGACATCCATACACCCACGACCCTATGAATGACTGTTGATATTTACAGTCCAAGCACTGTAATGACACCCACACACCCACCACCATATGATTGACTGTTGGTATTTACAGTCCAAGCACTGTAATAAAACCCCAACACCCACCATTCCATGAATTATGTTTGATATTTACAGATCAAGCAATGTAAAGACACCCACACAACCACTACCCCATGAATGACTGTTGATAATTACAGTCCAAGCACTGTGATGATACCTACTACCCTATAAATGACTGTTGATAATTACAATTAAAACACGGTAATGACACCCACACACCCAACACCCCATGAATGACGGTTGATAATTATAGTCCAAGCACTGTAATGACACCCACACACCCACCACCCCATAAATGACTGTTGATATTATCAATCCAAGCACTGTAATGACATCCACACACCCACAACCCAATGAATGACTGTTAATATTTACAGTCCAAGCACTCTAATGACACCCACAACCCTCTATATGACTGTTGATATTTACAGTCAAAGCACTGTAATAACACTCACACAACCATCACCTCATGAATGACTGTTGATATTTAAAGTCCAAGCACTATAATGACACCCACGCATCTACCACTCTATAAATGACTGTTGATAATTACAGTCCAAGCTCTGTAATAACACACACACCCACCACCCTATAAATGGCTGTTGATATTTACAGTCCAAGCACTGTAGTGACACACACACACCCACCACCCCATGATTGACAGTTAATATTTACAGTCCATGCAATGTAATGACACCAAAACACCCACCACCATATAAATGACTGTTGATATTTACAGTCCAAGCACTGTAATGACACCCACACACCCATCACCCTATGAATGACTCTTGATATATACAGTCCAAGCACTGTAATGCCACCCACCACCCCATGAATGACTGTTGATATTTACAGTAAAAGCACTGTAATGACACTCCAACACCCACGACCCCATAAATTATAGTTGATATTTACAGTCCAAGCATTGTAATGACACCCACACACCCGCAACCCCATAAATGACTGTTGATATTTACAGTCCAAGCACTCTAATGATACCCACCACCCTATTAATGACTGTTGATATTTACAATCAAATCACTGTAATGACACCCATACACCCACCACCATATACATGACTTGATATTTACAGTCCAAGCTCTGTAATAACACTCACACACCCACCACCCTATGAATGACTGTTAATATTTACAGTCTAAGCACTGTAATGACACCAACATACCCACCACCCCATGATTGACTGTTGAAATTTACAGTCCAAGCAATGTAATGACACCCCCACAACAACCACCCAATGAATTATGGTTGATATTTACAGTCCAAGCACTGTTATGACATCCACACACCCACCACCCCATGAATGACTGTTGATAATTACAATCAAAACACTGTAATGACACCCACACACCCACCACCCCATGAATGACTGTTGATATTTACAGTCCAAGCACTATAATGACGCCCACACACCCACCACCCTATGATTGACTGTTGATATTTACAGTCCAAGCACTGTAATGACATCCACAAACCCACCACCCAATGAATGACTGTTAATATTTACAGTCCAAGCTCTGTAATGACACTCACACACCCACTACCCTATGAATGACTGTTGATATTTATAGTCCAAGCACTGTAATGAAAACCCACTCACCCAAAATCCCATAAATGATGGTTGATATTTATAGTCCAAGCACTGTAATGACACCCACACACCCACCACCCCATAAATGACTGTTGATATTATTAGTTCAAGCACTGTAATGACATCCACACACCCAACACCACATTGATGACTGTTTATATTTACAGTCCAAGCACTCTAATGACACCCACCACCCTCTGAATCACTGTTGATATTTACAGTCAAAGCACTGTAATAATACCCACACACTCACCACCCCATGAATGACTGTTGATATTCACAGTCCAAGCAGTGTAATGACTCCCACACACACACCACCCAATAAATGATGGTTGATATTTACAGTCCAAGAACTGCAATGACTCCCACACAACACCACCCCATGAATGACTGTTGATATTTACGGTTCAAGCACTTTCATGATACCCACATACCCATCACTCCATGAATAGCTGTTGATATTTACTGTCCAAGCACTCTGATAACACCCACCACCCTCTGAATGACTGTTGATATTTACAGTCAAAGCACTGTAATAACACCCACACACCCACCACCGTATGAATGACTGTTGATATTTACAGTCCATGCGCTGTAATGACACCAACCACCCCATGATTAAATGTTGATATTTACAATCCAAGCAATGTAATGACACCCAAACACCCACCACCCCATAAATGAATGTTAATATTTACAGTCCAAGCACTGTAATGACACCCACACACCCATCACCTCATGAATGACTGTTGATATTTACAGTCCAAGCACTGTAATGCCACCCCCCTCCATGAATGACTGTTGATATTTACAGTCCAAGCAATAATGACACACACACACCCACCACCCCATTAATGACTTGATATTTACAGTCCAAGCATTGTAATGACACCCACACACCAACCACCCCATGAATGACTGTTGGTATTTACAGTCCAAGCAATATAATGACACATCCACACCCACCACCCTATGAATGACTGTTGATATTTACAGTCCGAACACTGTAATGACACCCTTACACCCACCACCCCATGAATGACTCTTGATATTTACAGACAAAGCACTGTAATGACACCCACACACCGACAACCCCATGAAATATGGTTTATATTTACAGTCCATGCACTATAATGACACCCATACACTCACCAACTTATTAATGACTGTTGATATTTACAGTCCAAGCACTCAAATGACACCCACCAATCTATGAATGACTGTTGATATATACAGTCTAAGCATTCTAATGACACCCACACACCCACTACCTCATGATTGACTGTTAATATTTACCGTCCAAGCAATGTAATGACACTCAAACACCCACCACTCTATAAATGACTGTTGATATTTACAGTCCAAACACTGTAATGACACCCACACACCCATCACCCTATGAATGACTTTTGATATTTACAGTCCAATCACTGTAATGCCACCCATAACACTATGATTGACTGTTGATATTTACAGTCTAAGCACTCTAATGACACCCACACACTCACTACCTCATGATTGACTGTTGATATTTACAGTCCAAGCACTGTAATGACACCCACACACACACAACCCCATGAATGACTGTTGATATTTACAGTCCAAGCACTCTAATGATACCCACCACCCTATGAATGACTGTTGATATTTACAATCAAAACACTGTAATGACACCCACACACCCACCACCCCATGATTGACTGTTGATATTTACTGTTAAAGCACTGTAATGACACCCCCAAACCCACCATCCCATGAATTTTGTTTGATAATTACAGTCCAAGCACTGTAAAGACACCCACACAACCACCACCCTATAAATGACTGTTGATATTTACAGTCCAAACACTGTAATGACACCCACCACCCTATGATTGACTTTTGATAATTACAATCAAAACACTGTAATGACACCCACACACCCACCACCCCATGAAAGACTGTTAATATTTACAGTCCAAGCACTGTAATGACACCCACACTCCCACCACCCCATGATTGACTGTTGATATTTACAGTCCAAGCACTATAATGACATCCACACACCCACCACCTTATGAAGGACTGTTGATATATACAGTCCAAGCTCTGTAATGACACTCACACACCCACCACCCTATGAATGACTGTTGATATTTACAGTCCAAGCACTGTAATGACACCCACACACCCACAACCCCATAAATAACTGTTGATATTTTTTTTAGTCCAAGCACTGTAATGACATCCAAACACCCACCACCCTAAAAATGACTGTTAATATTTACAGTCCAAGCACTCTAATGACACCCACCACCCTCTGAATAACTGTTGATATTTACAGTCAAAGCACTGTAATAACACCCACACAACCTTCACCCCAAGAATGACTGTTGATATTTACAGTCCAAGCACTGTAATGTCACCCACACACCCACCACTCCATGAATGACTATTGATATTTACAGTCCAAGCTCTGTAATAACACTCACACACCTACCACCCTATGAATGACTGTTGATATTTACAGTCCAAGCACTGTAATGATACCCACACACCCACCACACTTTGATTGAGTGTTGATATTTACAGTCCAAGCAATGTAATGACACCAAACACCCACCACCCTATAAATGACTGTTGATATTTACAGTCCAAGCACTGTAATGACACCCACACACTCATATCCCTATGAATGACTGTTGATATTTACAGTCCAAGCAATAATGACACACACATATCCACTACCCCATTAATGACTTGATATTTACAGTCCAAGCACTGTTATGACACCCACACACCAACCACCACATTAATGACTGTTGATATTTACAGTCCAAGCAATAATGACACCCACCAATCTATGAATGACTGTTGATATTTACAGTCTAAGCACTCTAATGACACCCACACACCTACTACCTCATGATTGACTGTTGATATTTACAGTCCAAGCAATGTAATGACACCCACTCACCCACCACCCCTTCAATTATGGTTGATATTTATAGTTCAAGCACTGTAATGACACCCACACACCCACCACCCAATAAATGACTGTTGATGTTTTCACTCCAAGCACTAATGACATCCACACACCCACCACCCCATAAATGACTGTTGATATTTACAGTCCAAGCACTCTAATGACACCCACCACCCTCTGAATGACTGTTGATAATACAGTCAAAGCACTGTAATAACACCCACACAACCATCACCCCAAGAATGACTGTTGATATTTACAATCCAAGCACTGTAATGACACCCACACACCCACCACTCCATGAATGACTGTTGATATTTACAGTCCAAGCTCTGTAATAACACTCACAAACCTACCAACCTATGAATGACTGTTGATATTTACAGTCCACGCACTGTAATGACACCCACACACCCACAACTCCATGATTGACTGTTGATATTTACAGTCCAAGCAATGTAATGACACCAAACACCCACCACCCTATAAATGACTGTTGATATTTACAGTCCAAGCACTGTAATGACACCCACTCACTCATCACCCTATGAATGACTGTTGATATTTAAAGTCCAAGCACTGTAATGACATCCACACACCAACCACCCAATTAATGACTGTTGATATTTACAGTCCATGCAATAATGACACACACACACCCACTACCCCATTAATGACTTGATATTTACAGACAAAGCACTGTAATGACACCTACACACCGACAACCCCATGAAATATGGTTGATATTTATAGTCCATGCATTATAATAACACCCATACACCCACCACCCCATTAATGACTGTTGATATTTACAGTCCAAGCACTCAAATGACACCCACCAATCTATGAATGACTGTTGATATTACAGTCTAAGCACTCTAATGACACCCACACACCTACTACCTCATGATTGACTGTTGATATTTACAGTCCAAGCAATGTAATGACACCCACTCACCCACCACCCCTTAAATGATGGTTGATATTTATAGTCCAAGCACTGTAATGACACCCACACACCCACCACCCCATAAATGACTGTTGAAGTTTTCACTCCAAGCACTGTAATGACATCCAAACACCCACCACCCCATAAATGACTGTTGATATTTACAGTCCAAGCACTCTAATGACACCCACCACCCTCTGAATGACTGTTAATATTTACAGTCAAGGCACTGTAATAACACCCACACAACAATCACCCCAAGAATGACTGTTGATATTTACAATCCAAGCACTGTAATGACACCCACACACCCACCACTCCATGAATGACTGTTGATATTTACAGTCCAAGCTCTGTAATAACACTCACACACATACCAACCTATGAATGACTGTTGATATTTAAAGTCCAAGCACTGTAATGACACCCTCACACCCACCACCCCTTTAATGACTCTTGATATTTACAGTCCATGCACTATAATAACACCCATACACTCACTACCCCATTAATGACTGTTGACATTTACAGTCCAAGCACTTAAATGACACCCACCAATCTATGAATGACTGTTGATATTTACAGTCTAAGCACTCTAATGACACCCACACACCTATTACCTCATGATTGACTGTTGATATTTACAGTCCAAGCAATGTAATGACACTCAAACACCCACCACTCTATAAATGACAGTTGATATTTACAGTCCAAACACAGTAATGACACCCACACACCAATCAACCTATAAATGACTGTTGATATTTACAGTCCAATCACTGTAATGCCACCCACCACCTTATGATTGACTGTTGATATTTACAGTCTAAGCACTCTATTGACACCCACACACCCACTACCTAATGATTGACTGTTGATATTTACAGTCCAAGCACTGTAATGACACCCACACCTACAACCCAATGAATGACTGTTGATATTTACAGTCCAAGCACTCTAATGATACGCATAACCCTATGAATGACTGTTGATATTTACAATCAAAACACTGTAATGACACCCATACACCCACGACCCCATTAATGACTGTTGATATTTACAGTCCAAGCACTGTAATGACACCCAAACACCCACCACCCCACAATTGACTATTGATATTTACAGTTCAAGCACTGTAATGACACCCCAACACCCACTATCCCATGAATTATGTTTGATATTTACAGTCCAAGCACTGTAAAGACACCCACACAACCACCACCCCATAAATGACTGTTGATATTTACAGTCTAAGCACTGTAATGACACCCACCAAACTATGATTGACTGTTGATAATTACAATCAAAACACTGTAATGACACCCACACACCCACTACCCCATGAAAGACTGTTGATATTTACAGTCCAAGCACTCTAATGACACCCACCACCCTCTGAATGACTTTTGATATTTACAGTCAAAGCACTGTAATAACACCCACACAACCATCACCCCAAGAATGACTGTTGATATTTACAATCCAAGCACTGTAATGACACCCACACACCCACCACTCCATGAATGACTGTTGATATTTACAGTCCAAGCTCTGTAATAACACTCACACACATACCAACCTATGAATGACTGTTGATATTTAAAGTCCAAGCACTGTAATGACACCCACACACCCACAACTCCATGATTGACTGTTGATATTTACAGTCCAAGCAATGTAATGACACCAAAAACCCACAATCCCCTATATGTGACTGTTGATATTTACAGTCCAAGCACTGTAATGACACCCACTCACTCATCACCCTATGAATGACTGTTGATATTTACAGTCCAAGCACTGTAATGCCACCCACCACCCCATGAATGACTTTTAAAATTTACAGTCAAAACACTGTAATGACACCCGAACACCCACGACCCCATGAATTATAGTTGATATTTACAGTCCAAGCACTGTAATGACACCCACACACCCACAAACCCATAAATGACTGTTAATATTTACAGTCCAAGCACTCTAATGATACCCACCACCCTATGAATGACTGTTGATATTTACAGTCCAAGCACTGTAATGACACCAACACACCCACCACCCTATGATATACTGTTGATATTTAAGGTCCAAGCACTGTAATGACACCCCCACACCCACCACCCCATGAATTATAGTTGTTATTTACAGTCCAAGCACTGTAATGACACCCACATAACCACCACCCAATGAATGACTGTTAATATTTACAGTCCAAGCACTGTAATGACACCCACTCACCCACCACCCCTTAAATGATGGTTGATATTTATAGTCCAAGCACTGTAATGACATCCACACACCCACCACCCCATGAATGACTGTTAATATTTACAGTCCAAGCACTCTAATGACACCCACAACCCTCTGAATAACTGTTGATATTTACAGTCAAAGCACTGTAATAAAACCCACACAACCATCACCCCAAGAATGACTGTTGATATTTACAGTCCAAGCACTATAATGACAACCACACACCCACCACTCCATGAATGACTGTTGATATTTACAGTCCAAGCTCTGTAATAACATTTACACATCTACCACCCTATGAATGACTGTTGATATTTACAGTCCAAGGACTGTAATGATACCCACACACCCAACACCCCATGATTGACTATTGATATTTACTGTCCAAGCAATGTAATGACACCAAACACCCACCACTCTATAAATGACTGTTGATATTTACAGTCCAAGCACTGTAATGACACCCACACACTCATCACCCCATGAATGACTGTTGATATTTACAGTCCAAGCACTCTAATGACACCCACCACCCTCTGAATGACTGTTTACAGTCAAATTAATGTAATGACACCCACAAACCCACCACCCCATGAATGACTGTTGATATTTACAGTCCAAGCAATAATAAAACACACACACCCACCACCCCATTAATGACTTGATATTTACAGTCCAATCACTGTAATGCCACCCACCACCTTATGATTGACTGTTGATTTTTACAGTCTAAGCACTCTATTGACACCCACACACCCACTACCTCATGATTGACTGTTAATATTTACAGTCCAAGCACTGTAATGACACCCACACCTACAACCCAATGAATGACTGTTGATATTTACAGTCCAAGCACTCTAATGATACCCATAACCCTATGAATGACTGTTGATATTTACAATCAAAACACTGTAATGACACCCATACACCCACAACCCCATAAATGACTGTTGATATTTACAGTCTAAGCACTGTAATGACACCCACCAAACTATGATTGACTGTTGATAATTACAATCAAAACACTGTAATGACACCCACACACCCACTACCCCATGAAAGACTGTTGATATTTACAGTCCAAGCACTCTAATGACACCCACCACCCTCTGAATGACTGTTGATATTTACAGTCAAAGCACTGTAATAACACCCACACAACCATCACCCCAAGAATGACTGTTGATATTTACAATCCAAGCACTGTAATGACACCCACACACCCACCACTCCATGAATGACTGTTGATATTTACAGTCCAAGCTCTGTAATAACACTCACACACATACCAACCTATGAATGACTGTTGATATTTAAAGTCCAAGCACTGTAATGACACCCACACACCCACAACTCCATGATTGACTGTTGATATTTACAGTCCAAGCAATGTAATGACACCAAAAACCCACAATCCCCTATATATGACTGTTGATATTTACAGTCCAAGCACTGTAATGACACCCACTCACTCATCACCCTATGAATGACTGTTGATATTTACAGTCCAAGAACTGTAATGCCACCCACCACCCCATGAATGACTGTTAAAATTTACAGTCAAAACGCTGTAATGACACCCGAACACCCACGACCCCATGAATTATAGTTGATATTTACAGTCCAAGCACTGTAATGACACCCACACACCCACAAACCCATAAATGACTGTTAATATTTACAGTCCAAGCACTCTAATGATACCCACCACCCTATGAATGACTGTTGATATTTACAGTCCAAGCACTGTAATGACACCAACACACCCACCACCCTATGATATACTGTTGATATTTAAGGTCCAAGCACTGTAATGACACCCCCACACCCACCACCCCATGAATTATAGTTGTTATTTACAGTCCAAGCACTGTAATGACACCCACATAACCACCACCCAATGAATGACTGTTAATATTTACAGTCCAAGCACTGTAATGACACCCACTCACCCACCACCCCTTAAATGATGGTTGATATTTATAGTCCAAGCACTGTAATGACATCCACACACCCACCACCCCATGAATGACTGTTAATATTTACAGTCCAAGCACTCTAATGACACCCACAACCCTCTGAATAACTGTTGATATTTACAGTCAAAGCACTGTAATAAAACCCACACAACCATCACCCCAAGAATGACTGTTGATATTTACAGTCCAAGCACTATAATGACACCCACACACCCACCACTCCATGAATGACTGTTGATATTTACAGTCCAAGCTCTGTAATAACATTTACACATCTACCACCCTATGAATGACTGTTGATATTTACAGTCCAAGGACTGTAATGATACCCACACACCCAACACCCCATGATTGACTATTGATATTTACTGTCCAAGCAATGTAATGACACCAAACACCCACCACTCTATAAATGACTGTTGATATTTACAGTCCAAGCACTGTAATGACACCCACACACTCATCACCCCATGAATGACTGTTGATATTTACAGTCCAAGCACTCTAATGACACCCACCACCCTCTGAATGACTGTTTACAGTCAAATTAATGTAATGACACCCACAAACCCACCACCCCATGAATGACTGTTGATATTTACAGTCCAAGCAATAATAAAACACACACACCCACCACCCCATTAATGACTTGATATTTACAGTCCAAGCACTGTAATAACACCCACACACCAACCACCCCATTAATGACAGTTGGTATTTAAAGTCTATGCACAATAATGACACCCACACACCCACCACCCCATAAATGACTGTTGATATTTACAGTCTGAACACTGTAATGACACCCTCACACCCACCACCCCTTTAATGACTCTTGATATTTACAGTCCATGCACTATAATAACACCCATACACTCACCACCCCATTAATGACTGTTGATATTTACAGTCCAAGCACTTAAATGACACCCACCAATCTATGAATGACTGTTGATATTTACAGTCTAAGCACTCTAATGACACCCACACACCCACTACCTCATGATTGACTGTTGATATTTACAGTCCAAGCAATGTAATGACACTCAAATACCCACCACTCTATAAATGACAGTTGATATTTACAGTCCAAACACAGTAATGACACCCACACACCCATCAACCTATAAATGACTGTTGATATTTACAGTCCAATCACTGTAATGCCACCCACCACCTTATGATTGACTGTTGATATTTACAGTCTAAACACTCTATTGACACCCACACACCCACTACCTCATGATTGACTGTTGATATTTACAGTCCAAGCACTGTAATGACACCCACACACCTACAACCCAATGAATGACTGTTGATATTTACAGTCCAAGCACTCTAATGATACCCATAACCCTATGAATAACTGTTGATATTTACAATCAAAACACTGTAATGACACCCATACACCCACGACCCCATTAATGACTGTTGATATTTACAGTCCAAGCACTGTAATGACACCCAAACACCCACCACCCCATAATTGACTATTGATATTTACAGTCCAAGCACTGTAAAGACACCCACACAACCACCACCCCATAAATGACTGTTGATATTTACAGTCCAAGCACTGTAATGACACCCACCAAACTATGATTGACTGTTGATAATTACAATCAAAACACTGTAATGACACCCACACACCCACTACCCCATGAAAGACTGTTGATATTTACAGTCCAAGCACTGTAATGACACACACACACCCACCACCCCATGATTAACTGTTGATATTTACAGTCCAAGCATTATAATGACATCCAAAAACCTACCACCCCATGAATGACTGTTGATATTTACAGTCCAAACTCAGTAATGACACTCACACACCCACCACCCTATAATGACTGTTGATATTTACAGTCCAAGAACTGTCATGACACCCACACACCCACCACCCCATAAATGACGGTTGATATTTTCAGTCCAAGCACTGTAATCACATCCACACACCCACCACCCCATGAATGACTGTTAATATTTACAGTCCAAGCACTCTAATGACACCCACCACCCTCTGAATAACAGTTGATATTTACAGTCAAAGCACTGTAATAAAACCCACACAACCATCACCCCAAGAATGACTGTTGATATTTACAGTCCAAGCACTGTAATGACACCCACACACCCACCACTCCATAAATGACTGTTGATATTTACAGTCCAAGCTCTGTAATAACATTTACACATCTACCACCCTATGAATGACTGTTGATATTTACAGTCCAAGGACTGTAATGATACCCACACACCCAACACCCCATGATTGACTATTGATATTTACTGTCCAAGCAATGTAATGACACCAAACACCCACCACTCTATAAATGACTGTTGATATTTACAGTCCAAGCACTGTAATGACACCCACACACTCATCACCCTATGAATGACTGTTGATATTTACAGTCCAAGCACTGTAATGCCACCCACCACCCCATGAAAAATTGTTGATATTTACAGTCAAAGCACTGTAATGACACACACACACCCACAAACCCATGAATTATAGTTGATATTTACAGTCCAAGCACTGTAATGACACCCACACACCCACAAACCCATGAATAGCTGTTGATATTTACTGTCCAAGCACTCTAATGATACCCACCACCCTATGAATGACAGTTGATATTTACAATCAAATAACTGTAATGACACCCATACACCCAACACCCCATGAATGACTGTTATTATTTTTAGTCCAAGCACTGTAATGACACCAACACACCCACCAGCTCATGATTGACTGTTGATATTTTCAGTCCAAGCACTGTAATGACACCCACACACTCATCACCCTATGAATGACTGTTGATATTTACAGTCCAAGCACTGTAATGCCACCCACCACCCCATGAATGACTGTTAATATTTACAGTCAAAGCACTGTAATGACACCCGAACACCCACGACCCCATGAATTATAGTTGATATTTACAGTCCAAGCACTGTAATGACACCCACACACCCACAAACCCATGAATGACTGTTGATATTTACAGTCCAAGCACTCTAATGATACCCACCACACTATGAATAACTGTTGATATTTACCATCAAATCACTGTAATGACACCCATACACCCACCACCCCATGAATGACTGTTGATATTTACAGTCCAAGCACTGTAATGACACCAACACACCCACCACCCCATGATTGACTGTTGATATTTACAGTCCAAGCACTGTAATGACACCCCCACCTACACCACCCCATGAATTATGGTTGATATTTACAGTCCAAGCACTCTAATGACACCCACACAACCACCACCCAATGAATGACTGTTGATATTTACAGTCCAAGAACTGTAAGGACACCTACCACCCTATGAACGACTGTTGATAATTACAGTCCAAGCACTGTAATGACATCCACACACCGACCACCCTATGAATGACTGTTGATATTTACAGTCCATGCACTGTAATGACACCCACTCACCCACCACCCCTTAAATGATGGTTGATATTTATAGTCCAAGCACTGTTATGACACCCAAACACCCACCACCCCATAAATGACTGTTGATGTTTTCAGTCCAAGCACTGTAATGACATCCACACACCCACCACCCCATGAATGACTGTTGATATTTACAGTCCAAGCACTCTAATGACACCCACCACCCTCTGAATGACTGTTTATATTTACAGTCAAAGCACTGTAATAATACCCACACACTCACCACCCCATTAATGACTGTTGATATTCACAGTTTAAGCACTGTAATGACACCCACCAATCTATGAATGACTGTTGATATTTACAGTCCAAGCACTCTAATGACACCCACACACCCACTACCTCATGATTGACTGTTGATATTTAAGTCCAAGCAATGTAATGACACCCAAATACCCACCACTCTATAAATGACTGTTGATATTTACAGTCAAAGCACTAATGACAGCTACACACACACCACCCCATAAATGACTGTTGATATTTACAGTCCTAGCACTATAATGACACCCATACACACACCATTTTATGAATGACTGTTGTTTTTTACAGTCCAAGCAATGTAATGACACCCTCACATCCACCACCCTATGAATGACTGTTGATATTTACAGTCAAAGCACTGTAATAACACCCCCACACCCACCACCCCATGAGTTATGGTTAATATTTACAGTACAAGCACTGTAATGAAACCCACACAACCACCATTCCATAAATGACTGTTGATATTTACAGTCCAAGCAATGTAATGACATCCATCACCTTATAAATGACTGTTGATATTTACAATCAAAACACTGTAATGACACCCAAACACCCACCACCCTATGAATGACTGTTGATATTTACAGTCCAAGCACTTTAATGACACCCACACACCCACCACCCCATGATTGACTGTTGATATTTACAGTCCAAGCACTGTAATGACATCAACACACCCACCACCCATTAAATGACTTTTGATATTTACAGTCCAAGCTCTGTAATGACACTCACACACTCACCACCCTATAAATGACTGTTGATATTTACAAGCCAAGCTCTGTAATGACACCCACACACCCACCACCCCAGAAATGACAGTTGATATTTTCACTCCAAGCACTGTAATGACATTCACACACCCACCACCCGATGAATGACTGTTAATATTTACAGTCCATGCACTCTAATGACACCCACCACCCTCTGAATGACTGTTGATATTTACAGTCCAAGCACTGTAATGACACCGACACTCTCACCACCCCATGAATGACTGTTGATATTTACAGTCGAAAAACTGTAATGACACCCACATACCCACCACCTCATGAATAACTGTTGATATTTACAGTCCAAGCACTCTAATGACACCCACCACCCTCTGAATAACTGTTGATATTTACAGTCAAAGCACTGTAATAACACCCACACTCCCACCACCCCATGAATGACTGTTGATATTTACAGTCCAAGCAATAATGACACCCACACACCCACCACCCCATGAATGACTTGATATTTACAGTCCAAGCACGGTAATTACACCCACACACCCACCACCCAATGAATGACTGTTGATATATACAGTCCAAGCAATAATGACACCCACATACCCACCACCCCATGAATGACTTGATATTTACAGTCCAAGCACTGTAATTACATTCACACACCCACAACCCCATAAATGACTGTTAATATTTACAGTCCATGCACTCTAATGACACCCACCACCCTCTGAATGACTGTTGATATTTACCATCCAAGCACTGTAATGACACCCACACACCCACAACCCCATAAATGACGGTTGATATTTATAGTCCGAGCAATGTAATGACACCCACACACCCACCACCCCATAAATGACTGTTTATATTTTCAGTCAAAGCACTGTAATAACACCCACAAACTCACCACCCTACGAATGACTGTTGATATTCACAGTCCAAGCACTGTAATGACACCCACTCACCCACCACCCAATAAATGATGGTTGATATTTACAGTCCAAAAACTGTAATGACACACACACACTCACCACCCCATGAATGACTGTTGATATTTACAGTCCAAGCACTGTATTGACACAGTCACACCCATCACCCCATAAATGACTGTTGATATTTACTGTCTAAGCACTGTAATGACACCCACACACCCACCACTCCATAAATGACTATTGATATTTACAGTCCAAGCTCTGTAATAACACTCACACACCCACCCTCCTATGAATGGCTGTTGATTTTTACAGTCCAAGCACTGTAATGACACCCACACACCCATTACTCCATGATTGACTGTTGATATTTACAGTCCAAGCAATGTAATGACACCCAAATACACACCACCCTATAAATGACTGTTGATATTTACAGTACTAGCACTGTAATGACACCCACACACCCATCACCCAATGATAAATTGTTGATATTTACAGTCCAAGCACTGTAATGCTACCCACCACCCAATAAATGACTGTTGATATTTACACTTAAAGCACTGTAATGACACTCCAACACCCACGACCCCATGAATTAAAGTTGATATTTACTGTCCAAGCACTCTAATGACACCCACACACCCACAACCCCAAGAATGACTGTTGATATTTACAGTCCAAGCAATCTAATGATGCCTACCACCCTATGAATGGCTATTAATATTTTAATCAAATCACTGTAATGACACCCATACACCCACTACCCCATGAATGACTGTTGATATTTACAGTTCAAGCACAGTAATGACACCCACACACCCATCACCCAATGATTGATTGTTGATATTTACAGTCCAAGCACTGTAATGCTACCCACCATCCAATAAATGACTGTTGATATTTACAGTGCAAGCACTGTAATGACACCCACACACCCACAACCCCATGATTGACTGTTGATATTTACAGTCCAAGCACTGTAATGACACCCACACACCCACAACCCCATGAATGACTGTTGATATTTACAGTCCAAGCACTTTAATGATACCCACCACCCAATGATTGACTGTTTATATTTATAGTCCAAGCACTGTAATGACACCCCCACACCCACCACCCCATGAATTATGGTTGATATTTACAGTCTAAGCAATGAAATGACACCCACCACCCTATGAATAACTGTTGATAATTACAATCAAAACTCTGTAATGACACCCACACACCCACCACCCCAAGAATGACTGTTGATATTTACAGTCAAAGCACTGTAATGACACCCACACACTCAGCACCCCATGATTGACTGTTGATATTTACAGTCCAAGCAATGTAATGACATCCACACACCCACCACCCAATGAATGACTGCTGATATTTACAGTCCAAGCTTTGTAATGACACTCACACACCCACCACCCTATGAATGACTGTTGATATTTACAGTCCAAGCAATGTAATGACACCCACACACCCACCACCACTTAAATGATGGTTGATATTTATAGTCCAAGCACTGTAATGACACCGACACACCCACCACCCCATGAATGACTGTTGATATTTACTGTCCAAGAACTGTAATTACAACCACACACCCACCACCCCATGATTGACTGTTGATATTTACAGTCCAAGCACTGTAATGACACCCACACAACCACAACCCCATGAATGACTGTTGATATTTACAGTCCAAGCACTTTAATGATACTCACCACCCAATGATTGACTGTTGATATTTATAGACTAAGCACTGTAATGACACCCCCACACCCACCACCCCATGAATTATGGTTGATATTTACAGTCCAAGCAATGAAATGACACCCACACAACCACCACCCCATGAATTACTGTTGATATTTACAGTCCAAGCACTGTAATGACACCCACCACCCTATGAATGACTGTTGATAATTACAATCAAAACTCTGTAATGACACCCACACACCCACCACCCCAAGAATTACTGTTGATATTTACAGTCAAAGCACTGTAATGACACCCACACACCCAGCACCCCATGATTGACTGTTGATATTTACAGTCCAAGCACTGTAATGACATCCACACACCCACCACCCCATGAATGACTGTTGATATTTACAGTCCAAGCTTTGTAATGACACTCACACACCCACCACCCTATGAATGACTGTTGATATTTACAGTCCAAGCAATGTAATGACACCCACACACCCACCACCACTTAAATGATGGTTGATATTTATAGTCCAAGCACTGTAATGACACCGACACACCCCCCACCCCATAAATGACTGTTGATATTTTCAGTCCTAGCACTGTAATGACACTCACCACCCTCTGAATGACTGTTGATATTTACATTCAAAGCACTGTAATAACCCCCACACACTCACCAAACTATAAATAACTGTTTTTATTCACAGTTCAAGCACTGTAATGACACTCACACACCCACAACCTAATGAATGATGGTTGATATTTACAGTCCAAGAACTGCAATAACATCCAAACACTCACCACCCCATGAATGTCTGTTGATATTTACAGTCCAAGCACTGTAATGACACTCACACACCCACCACAATTAATGAATAACTGTTGATATTTACAGTTCAAGCACTGTAATGAAATCCCACACACCTACCACCCCATTAATGTTGGTTGATATTTTCAGTCCAAGCACTGTAGTGACATCCACACACTCACCGACCTATGAATGACTGTTAATATTTACAGTCCAAGTACTCTAATGACACCCACACACCCTTCACCCAATGATTGATTGTTGATATTTACAGTCCAAGCACTGTAATGCTACCCACCACCCAATAAATGACTGTTGATATTTTCACTCAAAGCACTGTAATGACACCCCAACACCCACGACCCCAGGAATTATAGTTGATATTTACAGTCCAAGCACTGTAATGACACTCACACACCTACCACTCCATGAATGACTGTTGATATTTTCAGTCCAAGCACTGTAATGACACCCTCACACCCACCACCCCATAAATGACTGTTGATATTTACAGTCAAAGCACTGTAATGACACCCACACACCCACAGCCCCATGAATGACTGTTGATATTTAAAGTCCAAGCACTTTAATGATACCCACCACCCTATAAATGACTGTTGATATTTACATTTAAAACACTGTAACGACACCCACACACCCACCACCCCACGATTGACTGTTGATATTTACAGTCCAAGCACTGTAATGACACCCACACACCCTCAACCCTATAAATGACGGTTGATATTTATAGTCCGAGCAATGTAATGACACCCACACACCCACCACTCCATAAATGACTGTTGATATTTTTAGTCCAAGCACTGTAATGACATCCACACATCCACCACCCCATGAATGACTGATAATATTTACAGTCCAAGCACTCTAATGACACCAACCAATCTCTAAATGACTGTTGATATTTACAGTCAAAGCACTGTAATAACACCCACAAACTCACCACCCTACGAATGACTGTTGGTATTGACAGTCCAAGCACTGTAATGACACCCACTCACCCACCACCCAATAAATGATGGTTGATATTTACAGTTCAAAAACTGTAATGACAAACACACACTCACCACCAATGAATGACTGTTGATATTTACAGTCCAAGCACTGTAATGACACAGTCACACCCATCACCCCATAAATGACTGTTGATATTTACTGTCTAAGCAATGTAATGACACCCACACAACAACCATCCCAAAAATGACTGTTGATATTTACAGTCCAAGCACTGTAATGACACCCACACACCCACCACTCCATAAATGACTGTTGATATTTACAGTCCAAGCTCTGTAATAACACTCACACACCCACCCTCCTATTTATGACTGTTGATATTTACAGTCCAAGCACTGTAATAACACCCACACACCCACTACCCCATGATTGACTGTTGATATTTACAGTCCAAGCAATGTAATGACACCCAAAAACCCACCACCCTATAAATGACTGTTGATATTTACAGTCCAAGCACAGTAACGACACCCACACACCCATCAGCCAATGATTAATTGTTGATATTTACAGTCCAAGCACTGTAATGCTCCCCACCACCCAATAAATGACTGTTGATATTTACACTCAAAGCACTGTAATGACACCCCAACACCCACGACCCCATGAATTATAGTTGATATTTACTGTCCAAGCACTGTAATGACACCCACACACCCACAACCCCATGAATGACTGTTGATATTTACAGTCCAAGCAATTTAATGATGCCTACCACCCTATGAATGGCTGTTAATATTTTAATCAAATCACTGTAATGACACCCATACACCCACTACCCTATGAATGACTGTTGATATTTACAGTCCAAGCACAGTAATGACACCCACACACCCATCACCCAATAATTGATTGTTAATATTTATAGTCCAAGCACTGTAATGCTACCCACCACCCAATAAATGACTGTTGATATTTACAGTCCAAGCACTGTAATGACACCCACACACCCACAACCCCATAAATGATGGTTGATATTTACAGTCAAAGCAATGTAATGACACCCCAACATCCACGACCCCATAAATTATAGTTGATTTATACAGTCCAAGCACTGTAATGACACCAACACACCCACAGACCCATGAATGACTTTTGATATTTACAGTCGAAGCACTTTAATGATACCCACCACCCAATGAATGACTGTTGATATTTGCAATCAAAACAATGTAATGACACCCATTCACCCACCACCCCATGAATGACTGTTGATATTTACATTCCAAGAACTGTAATGACAACCACACACCCACCACCCCATGATTGACTGTTGATATTTACAGTCCAAGCACTGTAATGAGATCCACACACCCACAACCCCATGAATGACTGTTGATATTTACAGTTCAAGCACTTTAATGATACCCACCACCCAATGATTGACTGTTGATATTTATAGTCCAAGCACTGTAATGACACCCCCAAACCCACCACCCCATGAATTATGGTTGATATTTACAGTCCAAGCAATGAAATGACACCCACACAACCACCACCCCTTGAATTACTGTTGATATTTACAGTCCAAGCACTGTAATGACACCCACCAGCCTATGAATGACTGTTGATAATTACAATCAAAACTCTGTAATGACACCCACACACCCACCACCCCAAGAATGACTGTTGATATTTACAGTCAAAGCACTGTAATGACACCCACACACCCACCACCTCATGATTGACTGTTGATATTTACAGTCCAAGCACTGTAATGACATCCACACACCCACCACCCCATGAATGACTGTTGATATTTACAGTCCAAGCTTTGTAATGACACTCACACACCCACCACCACTTAAATGATGGTTGATATTTATAGTCCAAGCACTGTAATGACACCGACACACCCTCCACCCCATAAATGACTGTTGATATTTTCAGTCCAAGCACTGTAATGACACTCACCACCCTCTGAATGACTGTTGATATTTACATTCAAAGCACTGTAATAACCCCCACACACTCACCAAACTATAAATAACTGTTATTATTCACAGTCCAAGCACTGTAATGACACTCACACACCCACAACCCAATGAATGATGGTTGATATTTACAGTCCAAGAACTGCAATAACATCCACACACTCACCACCCCATGAATGTCAGTTGATATTTACAGTCCAAGCACTTTCATGATACCCACACACCCACCACCCTATGAATAACTGTTGATATTTACAGTCCAAGCTCTGTAATGAAACTCACACCCACCACAAAAAATTAATTACTGTTGATATTTACAGTTTAAGCACTGTAATGACACCCACACACCTACCACCCCATTAATGTTGGTTGATATTTTCAGTCCAAGCACTGTAGTGACATCCACACACTCACCGACCTATGAATGACTGTTAATATTTACAGTCCAAGTACTCTAATGACACCCACCACAGAATGGATGACTGGTAATATTTACAGTCCAAGCACTGTAATGACACCCACACACCCGCAACCCAATGAATGATGGTTGAATTTTACTGTCCACGAACGCTAATGACACAGACACACTCACCACCCCATGAATGACTGTTGATATTTACAGTCCAAGCACTGTAATGACACAGTCACACCTATCACCCCATAAATGACTGTTGATATTTACTGTCTAAGCACTGTAATGACACCCAAACAACCACCACCCCAAGAATGACTGTTTATATTTACAGTCCAAGCACTGTAATGACACCCACACACCCACCACCCCATGAATGACTGTTGATATTTACAGTCCAAGCTCTGTAATAACACTCACACACCCACCACCCTATGAATGACTGTTGATATTTACAGTACAAGCACTGTAATGACACCCACACACCCATCACCCAATGATTGATTGTTGATATTTACAGTCCAAGCACTGTAATGCTACCCACCACCCAATAAATGACTGTTAATATTTTAATCAAATCACTGTAATGACACCCATACACCCACTACTCCATAAATGACTGTTGATATTTACAGTCCAAGCACAGTAATGACACCAACGCACCGACCACCCCATGATTGACTGTTGATATTTACAGTCCTAGCACAGTAATGAAACCTAAACACCCACCACCCCATGATTGACTGTTCATATTTACAGTCCAAGCACTGTAATGACAACCACAACCCTATGAATGACTGTTAATAATTACAATCAAAACACTGTAATGACACTCACACACCTACCACCCATGAATGACTGTTGATATTTTCAGTCCAAACACTGTAATGACACCCTCACACCCACCACCCCATAAATGACTGTTGATATTTACAGTCAAAGCAATGTAATGACACCCCAACACCCACCACTCCATAAATGACTGTTGATATTTACAGTCCAAGCTCTGTAATAACACTAACACACCCACCCTCCTATGAATGACTGTTGATATTTACAGTCCAAGCACTGTAATGACACCCACACACCCACTACCCCATGATTGACTGTTGATATTTACAGTCCAAGCAATGTAATGACACTCAAACACCAACAACCCTATAAATGACTGTTGATATTTACAGTACTAGCACTGTAATGACACCCACACACCCATCAGCCAATGATTAATTGTTGATATTTACAGTCCAAGCACTGTAATGCTACCCACCACCCAATAAATGACTGTTGATATTTACAGTCCAAGCACTGTAATGACACCCACACAAACACAACCCCATAAATGACGGTTTATATTTACACTCAAAGCACTGTAATGACACCCCAACACCCACGACCCCATGAATTATAGTTGATATTTACTGTCCAAGCACTGTAATGACACCCACACACCCACAACCCCATGAATGACTATTGATATTTACAGTCCAAGCAATCTAATGATGCCTACCACCCTATGAATGGCTGTTAATATTTTAATCAAATTACTGTAATGACACCGATACACCCACTACCCCATGAATGACTGTTGATATTTACAGTCCAAGCACAGTAATGACACCCACACACCCATCACCCAATGATTGATTGTTGATATTTATAGTCCAAGCACTGTAATGCTACCCACCACCCAATAAATGACTGTTGATATTTACAGTCCAAGCACTGTAATGACACCCACACAAACACAACCCCATAAATGACGGTTGATATTTACAGTCAAAGCAATGTAATGACACCCCAACATCCACGACTCCATAAATTATAGTTGATTTATACAGTTCAAGCACTGTAATGACACCAACACACCCACAGCCCCATGAATGACTGTTGATATTTACAGTCGAAGCACTTTAATGATACCCACCACCCAATGAATGACTGTTGATATTTACAATCAAAACACTGTAATGACACCCATACACCCATCACCCCATGAATGACTGTTGATATTTACATTCCAAGAACTGTAATGACAACCACACACCCACCACCCCATGATTGACTGTTGATATTTACAGTCCAAGCACTGTAATGAGACCCACACACCCACAACCCCATGAATGACTGTTGATATTTACAGTCCAAGCCCTTTAATGATACCCACCACCCAATGATTGACTGTTGATATTTATAGTCCAAGCACTGTAATGACACCCCCACACCCACCACCACATGAATTATGGTTGATATTTACAGTCCAAGCAATGAAATGACACCCACACAACCACCACCCCATGAATAACTGTTGATATTTACAGTCCAAGCACTGTAATGACACCCACCACCCTATGAATGACTGTTGATAATTACAATCAAAACTCTGTAATGACACCCACACACCCACCACCCCAAGAATGACTGTTGATATTTACAGTCAAAGCACTGTAATGACACCCACACACCCTCCACACCATGATTGACTGTTGATATTTACAGTCCTAGCCCTGTAATGACACTCACACACCCACCACCACTTAAATGATGGTTGATATTTATAGTCCAAGCACTGTAATGACACCGACACACCCACCACCCCTTAAATGACTGTTGATATTTTCAGTCCAAGCACTGAAATGACACTCACCACCCTCTGAATGGCTGTTGATATTTACATTCAAAGCACTGTAATAACCCCCACACACTCACCAAACTATAAATAACTGTTATTATTCACAGTCCAAGCACTGTAATGACACTCACACACCCACAACCCAATGAATGATGGTTGATATTTACAGTCCAAGAACTGCAATAACATCCACACACTCACCACACCATGAATGTCTGTTGATATTTACAGTCCAAGCACTTTCTTGATACTAACACACCCACCACCCCATGAATAACTGTTGATATTTACAGTCCAAGCTCTGTAATGAAACTCACACACCCACCACAATGAATGAATTACTGTTGATATTTACAGTTCAAGCACTGTAATGACACCCACACACCTACCACCCCATTAATGTTGGTTGATATTTTCAGTCCAAGCACTGTAGTGACATCCACACACTCACCGACCTATGAATGACTGTTAATATTTACAGTCCAAGTACTTTAATGACACCCACCACAGAATGGATGACTGGTAATATTTACAGTCCAAGCACTGTAATGACACCCACAACCCTATGAATGACAGTTAATAATTACAATTAAAACACTGTAATGACACCCACACACCCACCACCCCATGAATGACTGTTGATATTTTCAGTCCAAGCACTGTAATGACACTCACCACTCTCTGAATGACTGTTGATATTTACATTCAAAGCACTGTAATAACCCCCACATACTCACCAAACTATAAATAACTGTTATTATTCACAGTCCAAGCACTGTAATGACACTCACACACCCACAACCCAATGAATGATGGTTGATATTTACAGTCCAAGAACTGCAATAACATCCACACACTCACCACCCTATGAATGTCTGTTGATATTTACAGTCCAAGCACTTTCATGATACCCAAACACTCACCACCCCATGAATAACTGTTGATATTTACAGTCCAAGCTCTGTAATGAAACTCACACACCCACCACAATGAATGAATTACTGTTGATATTTACAGTTCAAGCACTGTAATGACACCCACACACCTACCACCCCATTAATGTTGGTTGATATTTTCAGTCCAAGCACTGTAGTGACATCCACACACCCACCACCCAATGAATGATGGTTGAAATTTACTGTCCACGAACGCTAATGACACAGACACACCCACCACCCCATGATTGACTGTTAATATTTACAGTCCAAGCAATGTAATGACACCCAAACACCCACCACCCTATAAATGACTGTTGATATTTACAGTACAAGCACTGAAATGAAACCCACACACCCATCACCCAATGATTGATTGTTGATATTTACAGTCCAAGCACTGTAATGCTACCCACCACCCAATAAATGACTGTTGATATTTTCACTCAAAGCACTGTAATGATACCCCAACACCCACGACCCCATGAATTATAGTTGATATTTACACTCCAAGCACTGTCATGACACCCACACACCCACAACCATATGAATGACTGTTGATATTTACAGTCCAAGCAATCTAATGATACCCACCACCCTTTGAATGACTGTTAATATTTTAATCAAATCACTGTAATGACACCCATACACCCACTACCCCATGAATGACTGTTGATATTTACAGTCCAAGCACAGTAATGACACCAACACACCCACCACCCCATGATTGACTGTTGATATTTACAGTCCAAGCACAGTAATGACACCCACACACCCACCACCCCATGATTGACTGTTGATATTTACAGTCCAAGCACTGTAATGACACCCACACACCCACCACCCCATGATTGACTGTTGATATTAACAGTCCAAGCACTGCATTGACACCCCTACACCCACCACCCCATGAATTATGGTTGATATTTACAGTCCAAGCAATGAAATGACACCCACACAACCACCACCCCATGAATTACTGCTGTTATTTACAGTCCAAGCACTGTAATGACACCCACCACCCTATGAATGACTGTTGATAATTACAATCAAAACACTGTAATGACACCCACACACAAACCACGCCAAGAATGACTGTTGATATTTACAGTCCACGCACTGTAATGACACCCACACACCCACCACCTCATGAATGACTGTTGATATTTACAGTCCAAGCACTGTAATGACACCCCCACACCCACCACCCCATGAATTATGGTTGATATTTACAGTCCAAGCAATGAAATGACACCCACACAACCACCACCCCATCAATTACTGCTGATATTTACAGTCCAAGCACTGTAATGACACCCGCCACCCTATGAATGACTGTTGATAATTACAATCAAAACACTGTAATAACACCCACACACAAACCACCCCATGATTGACTGTTGATATTTACAGTCCAAGCTCTGTAATGACATCCACACACAAACAACCCCATTAATGACTGTTGATATTTACAGTCCAAGCTCTGTAATGACACTCACACACCCACCACCCTATGAATGACTGTTGATTTTTGCAGTCCAAGCAATGTAATGACACCCACACACCCACCACCACTTAAATGATGGTTGATATTTATAGTCCAAGCACTATAATGACACCGACACACCCACCACCCCATAAATGACTGTTGATATTTACAGTCCAAGCACTGTAATGACACCTACCACCCTATGAATGACTGTTGATAATTACAATCAATACACTGTAATGACACTCACACACCTACCACCCCATGAATGACTGTTGATATTTTCAGTCCAAGCACTGTAATGACACCCTCACACCCACCACCCCATAAATGACTGTTGATATTTACAGTCAAAGCACTGTAATGACACCCCAACACCCACGACCCCATGAATTATAGTTGATATTTACATTCCAAGCACTGTAATGACACCCACACACCCACAGCCCCATGAATGACAGTTGATATTTACAGTCCAAGCACTTTAATGATACCCACCACCCTATAAATGACTGTTGATATTTACAATCAAAACAGTGTAATGAAACCCACACAAACACCACCCTACGATTGACTGTTGATATTTACAGTCCAAGCACTATAATGACACCCACACACCCACAACACCATAAATGACGGTTGATATTTATAGTCCGAGCAATGTAATGACACCCACACACCCACCATCCCATAAATGACTGTTGATATTTTCAGTCCAAGCACTGTAATGACATCCACACACCCACCACCCCATGAATGATGGTTGAGATTTACAGTCCAAAAACTGTAATGACACACACACACTCACCACCCCATGAATGACTGTTGAAATTTACACTCCAAGCACTGTAATGACACTAACACAACCACCACCCCAAGAATGACTGTTGATATTTACAGCCCAAGCACTGTAATGACACCCACACACCCACCTTTCCATGAACGACTGTTGATATTTACTGTCCAAGCTCTGTAATAACACTCACACACCCACCACCCTATGAATGACTGTTGATATTTACAGTCCAAGCACTGTAATGACACCCACACACCCACCACCCCTTGATTGACTGTTGATATTTACAGTCCAAGCAATGTAATGACACCCAAACACTCACCACCCTATAAATGACTGTTGATATTTACAGTCCAAGCACTGTAATGACACCCACACACCCATCATCCTATGATTGACTGTTGATATTTACAGTCCAAGCACTGTAATGCTACCCACCACCCAATAAATGACTGTTGATATTTACACTCAAAGCACTGTAATGACAGCCCAACACACACGACCCTATGAATTATAGTTGATATTTACACTCCAAGCACTGTAATGACACCCAGACACCCACAACCCCATGAATGACTGTTGATATTTACAAACCAAGCAATCTAATGATACCCACCACCCTATGAATGAATGTTAATATTTTAATCAAATCACTGTAATGACACCCATACACCTACTACCCCATGAATGACTGTTGATATTTACAGTCCAAGCACTGTAATGACACTCACACACCCACCAACCCATGATTGACTGTTGATATTTACATTCCAAGCACTCTAATGACACCCACACACCCACAACCCTATGAATGACTGTTGATATTTACAGTCCAAGCACTCTAATGATACCCACCACCCAATGAATGACTGTTAATATTTTAATCAAATCACTGTAATGACACTCACACAACCACCACCCCATTAATGACTGTTGATATTTACAGTCCAAGCACTGTAATGACACCCACCACCCTATGAATGACTGTTGATAATTACAATCAAAACACTGTAGTGACACTCACACACCTACCACCCCATGAATGACTTATGACATTTTCAGTACAAGCACTGTAATGACACCCTCACACCCACCACCCCATAAATGACTGTTGATATTTACAGTCAAAGCAATGTAATGACACCCCAACACCCACGACCCCATGAATTATAGTTGATATTTACAGTCCAAGCACTGTAATGACACCCACACACCCACAGCCCCATGAATGACTGTTGATATTTACAGTCCAAGCACTTTAATGATACCCACCACCCTATGAATGACTGTTGATATTTACAATCAAAACACTGTAATGACACCCATACACCCACCACCCCATGAATGACTGTTGATATTTACAGTCCAATAACTGTAATGACAAACACACACCCACCACCCCATGATTAACTGTTGATATTTACAGTCCAAGCACTGTAATGACACCCACACACCCACCACCCCATGAATGACTGTTAATATATAGAGTCCAAGCACACTAATGACACCAACCAATCTCTGAATGACTGTTGATATTTACAGTCAAAGCACTGTAATAACACCCACACACTCACCACCCTACGAATGACTGTTGATATTCACAGTCCAAGCACTGTAATGACACCCACTCAACCACCACCTAATGAATGATGGTTGATATTTACAGTCCAAAAACTTTAATTACACACACACACTCACCACCCCATGAATGACTGTTGATATTTACAGTCCAAGCACTGTAATGACACAGTCACACCCATCACCCCATTAATGACTGTTGATATTTACAGTCTAAGCACTGTAATGACACCCACACACCCACCACCCCAAGAACGACTGTTGATATTTACAGTCCAAGCACTGTAATGACACCTACACACCCACCACTCCATAAATAACTGTTGATATTTACAGTCCAAGCTCTGTAATAACACTCACACACCCACCACCCTATGAATGACTGTTGATATTTACAGTTCAAGCACTGTAATGACACCCACACACCCACCACCCCATGATTGACTGTTGATATTTACAGTCCAAGCAATGTAATGACACCAAAACACCCACCACCCTATAAATGACTGTTGATATTAACAGTCCAAGCACAGTAACGACACCCACACACCCATCATCCTATGATTGACTGTTGATATTTACAGTCCAAGCACTGTAATGCTGCCCACCACCCAATAAATGACTGTTGATATTTACACTCAAAGCACTGTAATGACACCCCAACACCCATGACCCCATGAATTATAGTTGATATGTAAAGTCCAAGCACTGTAATGACACCCACACACCCACAACTCCATGAATGACTGTTGATATTTACAGTCCAAGCACTGTAATAACACCCACACACCCACAACCCCATGAATGACAGTTGATATTAACAGTCCAAGCACTCTAATGATACCCACCACCTTATGAATGACTGTTAATATTTTAATCAAATCACTGTAATGACACTCATCCAACCACCACCCCATAAATGACTGTTGATATTTACAGTCCAAGCACTGTAATGACACCCACCACCCTATAAATGACTGTTGATAATTACAATTAAAACTCTGTAATGCCACTCACACACCTACCACCCCATGAATGACTGTTGATATTTACAGTCCAAGCACTGTAATGACACCCATACACCCACCACCCCATGAAGGACTGTTGATATTTACCGTCCAAGAACTGTAATGAAAACCACACACCCAACACCCCATAATTGACTGTTGATATTTACAGTCCAAGCACTGTAATGACACCCACACACCCACAACCCCATGAATGACTGTTGATATTTACAGTCTAAGCACTCTAATAATACCCACCACAATATGAATGACTGTTGATATTTACAATCAAATCACTGTAATGACACCCATACACCCACCACCACATGAAAGACTGTTGATATTTACAGTCCAAGCACTGTAATGACACCCACACACCCACCACCCCATGATTGATCGTTGATATTTACAGTCCAAGCACTGTAATGACACCCCCACACCCACCACCCCATGAATTATGGTTGATATTTACAGTCCAAGCAATGTAATGACACCCACACAACCACCACCCGATGAATAACTGTTGATATTTACAGTCCAAGCACGGTAATGACACCCACCACCCTATGAATGACGGTTGATAATTACAATCAAAACACTGTAATGACACCCACACACCCACCACCCCAAGAGTGACTGTTAATATTTACAGTCCAAGCACTGTAATGACACCCACACACCCACCACCCCATGATTGACTGTTGATATTTACAGTCCAAGCACTGTAATGACATCCACACACCCACCACCCCGTAATTGACTGTTGATATTTCCAGTCCAATCACTGTAATGACATCCACACACCCACCACCCCATGAATTACTGTTAATATTTACAGTCCAAGCATTCTAATGACTCTCACCACCCTCTGAATTACTGTTGATATTTACAGTCAAAGCAATGTAATAACACCCACACACTCACCAAACCATAAATAACTGTTATTATTTACAGTCCAAGCACTGTAATGACACCCACACACCCACCACCCAATGAATGATGATTGATATTTACAGTCCAAGAACTGCAATAACACCCACACACTCAACACCCTATAAATGACTGTTGATATTTACAGTCCAAGCACAGTAACAACACCCACACACCCATCACCCTATGATTGACTGTTGATATTTACAGTCCAAGCACTGTAATGCTACCCACCAACCAATAAATGACTGTTGATATTTACACTCAAAGCATTGTAATGACACCCCAACACCCACGACCCATGAATTATAGTTGATATTTACAGTCCAAGCACTGTAATGACACCCACACACCCACAACCCCATGAATGACTGTTGATATTTATAGTCCAAGCACTCTAATGATACCCACCACCCTATGAATGACTGTTAATATTTTAATTAAATCACTGTAATGGCACCCATACACCCACTACTTCATGAATGACTGTTGATATTTACAGTCCAAGCACTGTAATGAAGCCAACACACCCACCACCCCATGACTGACTGTTGATATTTACAGTCCAAGCACTGTAATGACACCCACACACCCACAACCCCATGAATGACAGTTGATATTTACAGTCCAAGCACTCTAATGATATCCACCACCTTATGAATGACTGTTAATATTTTAATCAAATCACTGTAATGACACTCACCCAACCACCACCCCATGAATGACAGATGATATTTTCAGTCCAAGCACTGTAATGACATCCACCACCCTATAAATGACTGTTGATAATTACAATTAAAACACTGTAATGACACTCACACACATACCACCCCATGAATGACTGTTGATATTTACAGTCCAAGCAATGTAATGACACCCACACACCCACCACCCCATGATTGAGTATTGATATTTACAGTCCAAGCACTGTAATGACATCCACACACCCACCACCCCATGATTGACTGTTGAAATTTACAGTCCAATCACTGTAATGACATCCACACACCCACCACCCCATGAATTACTGTTAATATTTACAGTCCAAGCATTCTAATGACACTCACCACCCTCTGAATGACTGTTGATATTTACTGTCAAAGCACTGTAATAACACCCACACACTCACCAAACCATAAATAACTGTATTATTTACAGTCCAAGCACTGTAATGACACCCACACACCCACCACCTAATAAATGATGATTGATATTTACAGTCCAAGAACTGCAATAACACCCACACACTCACCACCCCATGAATGACTGTGGATATTTACAGTTCAAGCACCATAATGACACCCACACACCAACCACCCAATGAATGACTGTTGATATTTTCAGTCCAAGCACTCTTATGACACCCACCACAGAATAGATGACTGTTAATATTTACAGTCCAAGCACTGTAATGACACCCACATATCCACCACCCAATGAATGATGGTTGAAATTTACAGTCTATGAACGGTAATGACAAATACACACTCACCACCCTTTGAATGACTGTTGATATTTACAGTCCAAGCACTTTAATGACACCCACACACCCACCACCCCATGAATGACTGTTAATATTTATAGTCCAAGGAGTGTAATGACATCCACACAACCACCATCCCATGATTGACTGTTGATATTATCAGTCCAAGCACTGTAATGACACCCAAACACCCACCACCCCATGAATGACTGTTGATATTTACAGTCCAAGCTCTGTAATGACACCAACAAACCCATCAACACATGAATGACTGTTGATATTTACAGTCCAAGCACTGTAATGCCACCCACCACCCCAAGAATAGCTGTTGATATTTATAGTCCATGCATTAATAACACACACACCCACCACTCCATGAATGACTTGATATTTACAGTCCAAGCACTGTAATGATACCCACACACCCACCACCCCATGAATGACTGTGGATATTTACAGTTTAAGCACAATAATGACACCCAGACACCAACCACTCAATGAATGACTGTTGATATTTACATTCAAAGCACTGTAATGACACCCCCACACCCACCACTCTATGAATTATGGTTGATATTTACAGTCCAAGAACTGTAATGACACATACACACCCACCACCCCATAAATAACTGTTGATATTTACTGTTCAAGCAATCTAATGACACCCACCACCCTATGAATGACTGTAGATATTTACAGTCCAAGCACTGTAATGACACTCACACACCCACCACCCTATGAATGACTGTTGAGATTTACAGTCCAAGCTCTGTAATGACAACCACACTCCCACCACCCCATAAATAAAGGTTGATATTTATAGTCCAAGTACTGTAATGACACCCACACACCCACCACCACATAAATGACTTAATATTTTCAGTCCAAGCACTGTAATGACATCGACACACCTACCACCCCTTTAATGACTGTTAACATTTACAGTCTGAGCACTGTAATGACACCCACACACCCACCACCCAATGAATGACTGTTGATATTTACAGTCCAAGCACTGTAATGACACACTCACACCCACCACCCCATAAATGACTGTTGATATTTACAGTCTAAACAATGTAATGACAACCACACAACCACCACCCCAAAAATGACTGTTGATATTTAAAGTCTAAGCACTGTAATGACACCCACACACCCACCACTCCATGAATGACTGTTGATATTTACAGTCCAATCTCTGTAATAACACTCACACACCCACGACCCAATGAATGACTGTTGATATTTACAGTCTAAGCACTGTAATGACACCCACACACCCACCACCCCATGATTGACTGTTGATATTTACAGTCTAAGCACTGTAATGACACCCCCAAACCCACAACCCCATAAATTATGGTTGATATTTACAGTCCAAGCATCTTAATGACACCCACACAACCACCACCCCATTAATGACTGTTGATATTTACAGTCCAAGCACTGTAATGACACACACCACTCTATGAATTACTGTTGATAATTACAATAAAAAAACCCTGTAATGACACCCACACACCCTCCCCCCAATAAATAACTGTTGATATTTACAGTCTAAGCACTGTAATGACACCCACACAAACACCACCCCAAGAATGACTGTTGATATTTATAGTCCAAGCACTGTAATGACACCCACACACCCACCACTCCATTAATGACCGTTGATATTTACAGTCCAAGCTCTGTAATAACACTTACACACCCACCACCCTATGAATGACTGTTGATATTTACAGTCCAAGCACTGTAATGACACCCACACAACCATCACCCCATGATTGACTGTTGATATTTACAGTTCAAGCAATGTAATGACACCCAAACACCCACCACCCTATAAATGACTGTTGATATTTACCGTCCAAGCACTGTAATGACACCCACACACCTATCGCCCTATGAATGACTGTTGATATTTACAGTCCAAGCACTGTAATGCCACCCACCACCCAATAAATGACTGTTGATATTTACAGTCAAAGCAATGTAATGTCACCAAAACACCCATGACCCCATGAATTATAGTTGATATTTACAGTCCAAGCACTGTAATGACACCCACACACCCTCAACCCCATTAATGACTGTAGATATTTACAGTCCAAGCACTCTGATGATACCCACCACCCTATGAATGACTGTAGATATTTACAATCAAATCACTGTAACAACACCCATACAACCACCACCCCATGAATGACTGTTGATATTTACAGTCCAAGCACTGTAATGACACCCACACACCCACCACCCCATGAGTGACTGTTGATATTTACAGTCCAAGCACTTTAATGACATCCACACACCCTCCTCCCCATGAATGACTGTTGATATTTACAGTCCAAGCTTTGTAATGACACTCACACTCCCACCACCCTATGAATGACTGTTGATGTTTACAGTCCAAGCACTGTAATGACACCCACACACCCACCACCCCATAAATGACTGTTGATATTTATAGTCCAAGCACTGTAATGACACCGAAACACCCACCACCATATAAATGACTGTTGATATTTTCAGTCCAAGCACTGTAATGACACCCAAACACCCACCACCCTATAAATGACTGTTGATATTTACAGTCCAAGCACTGTAATGCCACCCACCAACCCATGAATGACTGTTGATATTTACAGTCCAAGCTCTGTAATGACACTCACACTCCCACCACCCTATGAATGACTGTTGATGTTTACAGTCCAAGCACTGTAATGACACCCACACACCCACCACCCCATAAATGACTGTTGATATTTATAGTCCAAGCACTGTAATGACACCGAAACACCCACCACCATATAAATGACTGTTGATATTTACAATCAAATCACTGTAACAACACCCATACAACCACCACCCCATGAATGACTGTTGATATTTACAGTCCAAGCACTGTAATGACACCCACACACCCACCACCCCATGAGTGACTGTTGATATTTACAGTCCAAGCACTTTAATGACATCCACACACCCTCCACCCCATGAATGACTGTTGATATTTACAGTCCAAGCTCTGTAATGACACTCACACTCCCATCACCCTATGAATGACTGTTGATGTTTACAGTCCAAGCACTGTAATGACACCCACACACCCACCACCCCATAAATGACTGTTGATATTTATAGTCCAAGCACTGTAATGACACCGAAACACCCACCACCATATAAATGACTGTTGATGTTTACAGTCCAAGCACTGTAATGACACCCACACACCCACCACCCCATAAATGACTGTTGATATTTACAGTCCAAGCACTGTAATGCCACCCACCACCCAATAAATGACTGTTGATATTTACAGTCAAAGCAATGTAATGACACCAAAACACCCATGACCCCATGAATTATAGTTGATATTTACAGTCCAAGCACTGTAATGACACCCACACACCCTCAACCCCATTAATGACTGTAGATATTTACAGTCCAAGCACTCTGATGATACCCACCACCCTATGAATGACTGTAGATATTTACAATCAAATCACTGTAACAACACCCATACAACCACCACCCCATGAATGACTGTTGATATTTACAGTCCAAGCACTGTAATGACACCCACACACCCACCACCCCATGAGTGACTGTTGATATTTACAGTCCAAGCACTTTAATGACACCCAAACACCCACCACTCCATGAATGACTGTTGATATTTACAGTCCAAGCTCTGTAATAACACTCACACACCCACGACCCTATGAAAGACTGTGGATATTTACAGTCTAAGCACTGTAATGACACCCACACACCCACCACCCCATGATTGACTGTTGATATTTACAGTCCAAGCACTGTAATGACACCCCCACACCCACAACCCCATGAATTATGGTTGATATTTACAGTCCAAGCATCTTAATGACACCCACACAACCACCACCCCATTAATGACTGTTGATATTTACAGTCCAAGCACTGTAATGACACACACCTATCTATGAATGACTGTTGATAATTACAATAAAAAAACCCTGTAATGACACCTACACACCAACCACCCCATGAATAACTGTTGATATTTACAGTCCAAGCACTGTAATGACACCCACACACTCACCACCCCAAGAATGACTTTTGACATTTACAGTCCAAGTACTGTAATGACATCCACACACCCACCAACCCATGAATGACTGTTGATATTTACAGTCCAAGCTCTGTACTGACACTCACACACCCACCACCCTATAAATGATTGTTGATATTTACAGTCCAAGAACTGTAATGACACACACACACCCACCACCCCATAAATGACGGTTGATATTTATAGTCCAAGCAATGTAATGACACCCACACACCCACCACCCCATAAATGACTGTTGATATTTTCAGTCCAAGCACTGTAATGACATCCACACACCCATTGCCCCATGAATGACTGTTAATATTTACAGTCCATGCACTCTAATGACACCCACCACCCTCCTAAAGACTGTTGATATTTACAGTCAAAGCACTGTAATAACACCCACACACTCACCACCCCATGAATGACTGTTGATATTCACAGTCCAAGCACTGTAATGACACCCACTCACCTACCACCCAATATATGATGGTTGATATTTACAGTCCAAAAACTGTAATGACACCCACACACTCACCACCCCATGAATGACTGTTGATATTTACAGTCCAAGCACTGTAATGACACACTCACACCCACCCCCCATAAATGACTGTTGATATTTACAGTCTAAGCACTGTAATGACACCCACACAACCACCACCCCAAGAGTGACTGTTGATATTTATAGTCCAAGCACTGTAATGACACCCACACACCCACAACTCCATTAATAACTGTTGATATTTACAGTCCAAACTCTGTAATGACACCCACACACCTATCACCCTATGAATGACTGTTGATATTTACAGTCCAAGCACTGTAATGCCACCCACCACCCAATAAATGACTGTTGATATTTACAGTCAAAGCAATGTAATGACACCTAAACACCCATAACCCCATGAATTATAGTTGATATTTACAGTCCAAGCACTGTAATGACACCCACACACCCACAACCCCATGAATGACTATTGATATTTACAGTCCAAGCACTCGAATGATACCCACCACCCTATGAATGACTGTAGATATTTACAATCAAATCACTGTAACAACACCCATACACCACCACCCCATGAATGACTGTTAATATTTACAGTCCAAGCACTGTAATGACACCCACACACCAACTACCCCATGACTGACTGTTGATATTTACAGTCCAAGCACTTTAATGACATCCACACACCCACAACCCCATGAATGACTGTTGATATTTACAGTCCAAGCTCTGTAATGACACTCACACACCCACCACCCTATGAATGACTGTTGATGTTTACAGTCCAAGCACTCTAATGACACCCATCAACCCAGGAATGACTGTTGATATTTACAGTCCAAGCACTATAATGATACACACACCCACCACCCCATAAATGACTATTGATATTTACAGTCAAAGCACTGTAAAGACACCCACACACCCACCACCCCATAAATGACAGTTGATATTTACAGTCGAAGCACTGTAATGACACCAACACACCCACCACCCTGTAAATGACTCTTGATATTTACAGTCCAAGCACTCTAATGACACCCACCACCCTATGAAATACTGTTGATATTTACAATCAAAACACTGTAATGATGCCCACACATACAACAACCCATGAATGATTGTTGATATTTTCAGTTCAATCACAGTAATGACACCCACACACCCACTACCCCATGAATGACTGTTAATATTTACAGTACAAGCACTGTAATGACACCGACACACCCACCACCCAATGAATGATGGTTGATATTTACAGTCCAATAACTGTAATGACTTGATATTTACAATCAAAACGCTGTAATGACACCCACACACTAACCACCCCATGAATGACTGTTGATATATACTGTCTAAGCACTGTAATGACACCCACACTCCCACCACCCCATAATTGACTGTTGATATTTACAGTCCAAGCAATGTAATGGCACCCACACACCCACCACCCCAAGAATGACTGTTGATATTTACAGTCCAAGTAGTATAATGACATCCACTAACCACATGAATGACTGTTGATATTTACAGTCCAAGCACTGTATTGACACCCACACACCCACAACCCCATGAATGACTGTTGGTATTTACAGTCCAATCACTATAATGACACCCACACACCCACAACCCCATGAATGACTCTTGATATTTACAATCAAAACGCTGTAATGACACCCACACACTAACCACCCCATGAATGACTGTTGATATTTACAGTCCAAGCACTGTAATAACACCCACACACCAACCACCCCAAGAATGACTGTTGGTATTTACAGTCCAATCACTATAATGACACCCACACACCCACAACCCCATGAATGACTGTTGATATTTACAGTCCGAACACAGTAATGACACCCTCACACCCACCACCCCATGAATGACTCTTGATATTTACAGTCAAAGAACTGTAATGGCACCCACAAACCCACCACCCCATAAATGACTGTTGATATTTACAGTCCAAGCACTATAATGACATCCACTAACCACATGAATGACTGTTGATATTTACAGTCCAAGCACTGTAATGACACCCTCACACCCACCACCCCATGAATGACTGTTGATATTTATAGTCAAAGCACTGTAATGACACACCCACACCCACCACCCTATGAATTATGATTGATATTTACAGTCCAAGCACTGTAATGACACCCATACAACCACCACCCCATGAATGACTGTTGATATTTGCAGTCCAAGTACTGTAATGACACCCACCACCCTATGAATGACTGTTGATATTTACAATAAAAAAACTGTAATGACACCCACACACCCACCACCCCATGAATGAATGTTGATATTTACAGTCCAAGCACAGTAATGACACCCACACACCCACCACCATTTGAATAACTGTTGATATTTACAGTCTAAGCACTGTAATGACATCCACACACCCACCACCCCATGAATGACTGTTGATATTTACAGTCCAAGCTCTGTAATGACACTCACACACCCACCACCCTATAAATGACTGTTGATATTTACAGTCCAAGCACTGTAATGACACCCACACATCCACCACCCAATGAATGATGGTTGATATTTACAGTCCAAGAACTGTAATGACACCCACACACTCACCACCTTATAAATGACTGTTGATATTTACAGTTCAAGCACTTTCATGACACCCACAGACCCACCACCCTATAAATGACTGTTGATATTTACAATCCAAGCACTCTAATGACACCTACCACCCTCTGAATGGCTGTTGATATTTACAATCAAAGCACTGTAATAACACCCACACACCCACCACCTTATGAATGACTGTTGATATTTACAGTCCAAGCACTGTAATGACACCAACCTCCCCATGATTGACTGTTGATATTTACAGTCCAAGCAATGTAATGACACCCATACACCCACCACCCCATTAATGACTGTTGATATTGACAGTCCAAGCACTGTAATGATACCCACACACTTATCACCCAATGAATGACTGTTGATATTTACAGTCCCAGCACTGTAATGCAACCCACCACCCCATGAATGACTGTTGATATTTACAGTTCAAGCAATAATAACAAACACACACCCACCACACCATGAATGTTTTGATATTTACAGTCCAAGCAATGTATTGACACCCACACATCCACAACCCCATGAATGACTGTTGAAATTTACAGTCCAAGCACTGTAATGACAGCCACACACCCACCACCTCATAAATAACTGTTGATATTTATAGTCTAAGCACTCTAATGACACCCACCCACCAACCAACCCATGAATGACTGTTGATATTTACAGTCCAAGCTATGTAATGACACCCTCACACACACCACCCCAAAAATGACTGTTGATATTTACAGTCAAAACACTGTAATAACACCCCAACACCCACGACCCCTTGAATTATAGTTGATATTTACAGTCCAAGCACTGTAATGACACCCACACACCCCCAAACCTTTGAATTATTGTTGATATTTACAGTCCAAGCACTCTAATGATACCCACCACCCTATGAATGACTGTTGATATTTACAATCAAAACACTGTAATGACACCCATACACCCACCACCCCATAAATGACTGTTGATATTTACAGTCCAAGCACTGTAATGACACCCAGACACCCACCACCCCATGAATTATGGTTGATATATAAAGTCCAAGCACTGTAATGATACCCACACAACCACCACCCCTTAAATGACTGTTGATATTTACAGTCTAAGCACTGTAACGACACCCACCACCCTATAAATGACTGTTGATAGTTACAATCAGAACACTGTAATAACACCCACACACCCACCACCCCATGAATAACTGTTGATATTTACAATCCAACCACTGTAATGACACCCATACACCCACCACCCAAAGAATGACTGTTGATATTTAGAGTCCAAGCACTGTAATGACACCAACACACCCACCTCCCCATAAATGATGGTTGATATCTATAGTCCAAGCAATGTAATGACACCCACACACCCACCACCCCATGAATAACTGTTAATATATACAGTCCAAGAATTCTAATGACACCCACCACCCTCTGAATGACTGTTGATATTTACAGTCAAAGCACTGTAATAACACCCACACACTCACCACCCCATGAATGACTGTTGATATTCACAGTCCATGCACTGTAATGACACCCACTCACCCAACACACAATAAATGATGGTTGATATTTAGAGTCCAAGAACTGTAATGACACACACACACTTACCATTCCATGAATGACTGTTGATATTTACAGTCTAAGCACTGTAATGACACACTCACACCAACCGCCCCATAAATGACTGTTGATATTTACAGTCTAAGCACTGTAATGACACCCACACACCCACCACCAAAAGAATAACTGTTGATATTTACAGTCCAAGCACTCTAATGAAACCCACCACCTTATGAATGACTGTTGATATTTACAGTCAAAACTCTGTAATGGCACCCACACCCACCACCCCATGAATTATGGTTGATATTTACAGTCCAAGCACTGTAATGACATCCACACACCCACCACCCCCTTAAGGACTGTTGATATTTACAGTCCAAGCTCTGTAATGACACTCACACACCCACTACCCTATAATTGACTAGTGATATTTATAGTCCAAGAACTGTAATGACACTTACACACCCACGACCCCATAAATGATGGTTGATATTTACAGTCAAAACTCAGTAATGGCACCCACACCCACCACCCCATGAATTATGGTTGATATTTACAGTCCAAGCACCATAATAACACCCACACACTCACCAAACCATAAATGACTGTTGATATTCACAGTCCAAGCACTGTAATGACACACACACACCCACCACCCAATGAATGATGGTTGATATTTACAGTTTAAGAACTGCAATGACACCAACACACTCACCACCCCATGAATGACTGTTGATATTTACAGTCCAAACACTTTCATGATACCCACACACCCACCACCCCATGAATAACTGTTGATATTTACAGTCCAAGCTCTGTAATGACACCCCGACCCCCACCATCCCATGATTGACTGTTGATATTTATAGTCCAAGCACTGTAATGACACCTACACACCCATCAACCCATGAATGACTGTTGATATTTATAGTCCATGCACTAATAACACACACACACACCACCCCATGAATGACTTGATATTTACAGTCCAAGCACTGTAATGACACCCACAAACCCACCACCCCATGAATGACGGTGGATATTTACAGTTCAAGCACCATAATGACACCCACACACCCACCACCCAATAAATGACGGTTGATATTTATAGTCCAAGTAATGTAATGACACCCACACAACAACCACCACATAAATGACTCTTGATATTTACAGTCCAAGCTCTGTAATAACACTCACACACCCACCACCTTATGAATGACTGTTAATATTTACAGTCTAAACACTGTAATGACAACCACACTCCTACCACCCCATGATTAACTGTTGAAATTTACAGTCCAAGGAATGTAATGACATCCAAACACCAACCACCCTATAAATGACTGTTGATATTTACAGTCCAAGCACTGTAATGACACCCACACACCCATCACCCTATGAATGACTGTTGATATTTAATTCCCAGCACTGTAATGACACCCACCACCCCATCAATGACTGTTGATATTTACAGTCAAAGCAATAATGACCCACACACACCCACCACCCCATAAATGACTTGATATTTACAGTCCAAGCACTGTAATGACACCCTCACACCCACCACCACATAAATGACTGTGGATATTTACAGTCAAAGCACTGTAATGAAACCCCAACTCCCACAATCCCATGAATTACAATTGATATTTACAGTCCAAGCACTGTAATGACACCCACACACCCACAACCCCATGAATGACTATTGATATTTACAGTCCAAGCACTATAATGATACCCACCACCCTATGCATGACTGTTGATATTTACAATTAAAACACTGTAATGACACCCATACACCCACCACCCCATGAAAGACTGTTGATATTTATAGTCCAAGCTCTGTAATGACACCCCGACCCCCACCATCCCATGATTGACTGTTGATATTTATAGTCCAAGCACTGTAATGACACCCACACACCCACCACCCCATGATTGACTGTTGATATCTACATTCTAAGCACTGTAATGACAACCCTACACCCACCACCCCATGAATGACTGTTGATATTTACAGTCCAAGCACTGTAATAACACTCACACAACCACCATCCCATTAATGACTGTTGATATTTACAGTCCAATCACTCTAATGACATCCACACACCCACCACCCCATGAATGACTGTTGATATTTACAGTCCAAGCTCTGTAATGACACTCACACACCCACCACCCTATGAATGACTGTTGATATTTACAGTCCAAGCACTGTAATGATACCCACACAACAACCACCCCATGATTGACTGTTAATATTTACAGTCCAAGCAACGTAATGACACCCAAACACCCACCAACCTATAAATGACTGTTGATATTTACAGTCCAAGCAATGTAATGACACCCACAAACCCATCACCCTGTGAATGACTGTTGATATTTACAGTCCAAGCACTGTAATGCCACCCACCACCAAATGAATGACTGTTGATATTTAAAGTCAAAGCACTAATGACACCCACCACCACATGAATGACTTGATATTTACAGTCCAAGCACTGTAATGACACCCACAAACCCACACACCCATGAATGACTGTTGATATTTACAGTCCAAGCACTATAATGACACCCACACACCCATCATCTCACGAATGACTGCTGATATTTATAGTCCAATCACTGTAATGACACCCTCACACCCACCACCCCATAAATGACAGTTGATATTTACAGTCCAAGCACTGTAATGACACACCAACACTAACGACCCCATGAATTAAAGTTGATATTTATAGTCCAAGCACTGTAATGACACCCACACACCCACAACCCCATGAATGACTATTGATATTTACAGTCCAAGCACTCTAATGATACCCTTCACCCTATAAATGACTGTTGATATTTACAATCAAATCACTGTAATGACACCCATACACCCACCACCATATACATGACTTGATATTTACAGTCCAAGCTCTGTAATAACACTCACACACCCACCACCCTATAAATGACTGTTAATATTTACAGTCTAAGCACTGTAATGACACCGACATACCCACCACCCCATGATTGACTGTTGAAATTTACAGTCCAAGCAATGTAATGACACCCCCACACCCACCACCCCATGAATTATGGTTGATATTTAAAGTCCAAGCACTGTAATGACATCCACACACCCACCACCCCATATATGACTGTTGATATTTACAGTCCAAGCACTGTAATGACACCCACCACCCCATGAATGACTGTTGATAATTACAATCAAAACACTGTAATGACACCCACACACCCACCACCCCATGAATGACTGTTGATATTTACAGTCCAAGCACTGTAATGATGCCCACACACCCACCACCCTATGATTGACTGTTGATATTTACAGTCCAAGCACTGTAATGACATCCACACACTCACCACCCAATGAATGACTGTTAATATTTACAGTCCAAGCTCTGTAATGACACTCACACACCCACCACCCTATGAATGACATTTGATATTTATAGTCCAAGCACTGTAATGAAAACCCACTCACCCAAAACCCCATAAATGATGGTTGATATTTATAGTCCAAGCACTGTAATGACACCCACACACCCACCACCCCATAAATGACTATAGATATTATTAGTTCAAGCACTGTAATGACATCCACACACCCAACACCCCATGAATGACTGTTAATATTTACAGTCCAAGCACTCTAATGACACCCACCACCCTCTGAATGACTGTTGATATTTACCGTCAAAGCACTGTAATAATACCCACACACTCACCACCCCATGAATGACTGTTGATATTCACAGTCCAAGCACTGTAATGACTCCCACACACACACCACCCAATGAATGATGGTTGATATTTACAGTCCAAGAACTGCAATGACTCCCACACATCACCACCCCATGAATGACTGTTGATATTTACGGTTCAAGCACTTTCATGATACCCACATACCCATCACTCCATGAATAGCTGTTGATATTTACAGTCCAAGCACTCTGATAACACCCACCACCCTCTGAATGACTGTTGATATTTACAGTCAAAGCACTGTAATAACACCCACACACCCACGACCGTATAAATGACTGTTGATATTTACAGTCCAAGCACTGTAATGACACCAACCACCCCATGATTAAATGTTGATATTTACAATCCAAGCAATGTAATGACACCCAAACACCCCCCACCCCATAAATGACTGTTAATATTTACAGTCCAAGCACTGTAATGACACCCACACACCCATCACCTCATGAATGACTGTTGATATTTACAGTCCAAGCACTGTAATGCCACCCCCCCCCATGAATGACTGTTGATATTTACAGTCCAAGCAATAATGACACACACACACCCACCACCCCAATAATGACTTGATATTTACAGTCCAAGCATTGTAATGACACCCACACACCAACAACCCCATGAATGACTGTTGGTATTTACAGTCCAAGCAATATAATGACACATCCACACCCACCACCCCATGAATGACAGTTGATATTTACAGTCTGAACTCTGTAATGACACCCTCACACCCACCACCCCATGAATGACTCTTGATATTTACAGACAAAGCACTGTAATGACACCCACACACCGACAACCCCATGAAATATGGTTCATATTTACAGTCCATGCACTATAATGACACCCTCACACATACCACTCCATGAATGACTGTTGATAATTACAGTCCAAGCTCTGTAATAACACACACACCCATCACCCTATGAATGACTGTTGATATTTACTGTCCAAGCACTGTAATGACACCCACACACCCACCACCCCATGATTGATTGTTGATATTTACAGTCCATGCAATGTAATGACACCCAAACACCCACCACCCTATAAATGACTGTTGATATTTACAGTCCAAGCACTGTAATGACACCCACACACCCATCACCCTATGAATGACTCTTGATATATACAGTCCAAGCACTGTAATGCTACCCACCACCCTATGAATGACTGTTGATATTTACAGTAAAAGCACTGTAATGACACTCCAACACCTACGACCCCATGAATTATAGTTGATATTTACAGTCCAAGCACTGTAATGACACCCACACACCCACAACCCCATAAATGACTGTTGATATTTACAGTCCAAGAACTCTAATGATACCCACCACCCTATGAATGACTGTTGATATTTACAATCAAATAACTGTAATGACACCCATACACCCACCACCATATACATGACTTGATATTTACAGTCCAAGCTCTGTAATAACACTCACACACCCACCACCCTATGAATGACTGTTAATATTTACAGTCGAAGCACCCCACATACCCACCACCCCATGATTGACTGTTGAAATTTACACTCCAAGCAATGTAATGACACCCCCACACCCACCACCCTATGAATTATGGTTGATATTTACAGTCCAAGCACTGTAATGACATCCACACACCCACCAACCCATGAATGACTGTTGATATTTACAGTCCAAGCACTGTAATGACACCCACCACCTCATGAATGACTGTTGATATTTATAGTCCAAGCACTGTAATGAAAACCCACTCACCCAAAACCTCATAAATAATGGTTGATATTTATAGTCCAAGCACATTAATGAAACCTACACACCCACCACCCCATAAATGACTGTTGATATTATTAGTTCAAGCACTGTAATGACATCCACACACCCAACACCCCATGAATGACTGTTAATATTTACAGTCCAAGCACTCTAATGACACCCACCACCCTTTGAATGACTGTTGATATTTACAGTCAAAGAACTGTAATAATACCCACACACTCACCACCCCATGAATGACTGTTGATATTCACAGTCCAAGCACTGTAATGACTCCCACACACACACCACCCAATGAATGATGGTTGATATTTACAGTCCAAGAACTGCAATGATTCCCACACATCACCACCCCATTAATGACTGTTGATATTTATGGTTCAAGCACTTTGATGATACCCACATACCCATCACTCCATGAATAGCTGTTGATATTTACAGTCCAAACACTCTGATAACACCCACCACCCTCTGAATGACTGTTGATATTTACAGTCAAAGCACTGTAATAACACCCACACACCCACCACCGTATGAATGACTGTTGATATTTACAGTCCAAGCACTGTAATGACACCAACCACCCCATGATTAAATGTTGATATTTACAATCCAAGCAATGTAATGACACCCAAACACCCACCACCCCATGAATGACTGTTGATATTTAAAGTACAAGCACTGTAATGCCACCCCCCTCCCATGAATGACTGTTGATATTTACAGTCCAAGCAATAATGACACACACACACCCACCACCACATTAATGACTTGATATTTACAGTCCAAGCATTGTAATGACACCCACACACCAACCACCCTATGAATGACTGTTGGTATTTACAGTCCAAGCAATATAATGACACCTCCACACCCACCACCCCATGAATGACTGTTGATATTTACAGTCCGAACACTGTAATGACACCCTCACACCCACCACCCCATGAATGACTCTTGATATTTACAGACAAAGCACTGTAATGACACCCACACACCGACAACCCCATGAAATATGGTTCATATATACAGTCCAAGCACTGTAATGACACCCACACACCCATCACCCTATGAATGACTCTTGATATATACAGTCCAAGCACTGTAATGCCACCCACCACCCCATGAATGACTGTTGATATTTACAGTAAAAGCACTGTAATGACACTCCAACACCCACGACCACATGAATTATAGTTGATATTTACAGTCCAAGCATTGTAATGACTCACACACACCCGCAACCCCATAAATGACTGTTGATATTTACAGTCCAAGCACTCTAATGATACCCATCACCCTATGAATGACTGTTGATATTTACAATCAAATCACTGTAATAACACCCATACACCCACCACCATATACATGACTTGATATTTACAGTCCAAGCTCTGTAATAACACTCACACACCCACCACCCTATGAATGATTGTTAATATTTACAGTCTAAGCACTGTAATGACACCCACACACCCACCACCCCATGATTGACTGTTGAAATTTACAGTCCAAGCACTGTAATGACACCCTCACACACACCACCACATAAATGACTGTTGATATTTACAGTCAAAGCACTATAATGAAATCCCAACACCCACGATCCCATGAATTATAGTTGATATTTACAGTCCAAGCACTTTAATGACACCCACACACCCACAACCCCATAAATGACTATTGATATTTACAGTCCAAGCACTCTAATGATACCCGCCACACTATGAATGACTGTTGATATTTAAAATTAAAACACTGTAATGACACCCATACACCCACCACCCCATGAAAGACTGTTGATATTTACAGTCCAAGCACTGTAATGACACCCACACACCCACCACCCCATGATTGACTGTTGATATCTACATTCTAAGCACTGTAATGACAACCCTACCCCCACCACCCCATGAATTATGTTTGATATTTACAGTCCAAGCACTGTAATAACACTCATACAACCACCATCCCATTAATGACTGTTGATATTTACAGTCCAAGGACTGTAATGACACCCACCACCCTATAAATGACTGTTGATAATTACAATCAAAACACTGTAATGACACCCACATAGCCACCACCCCATGAATGACTGTTGATATTTACAGTCCAAGCACTGTAATGGCACCCACACACCCACCACCCCATGATTGACTGTTGATATTTACAGTCCAAGCACTCTAATGACATCCACACACCCACCACCCCATGAATGACTGTTGATATTTACAGTCCAAGCTCTGTAATGACACTCACACACCCACCACCCTATGAATGACTGTTGATATTTACAGTCCAAGCACTGTAATGATACCCACACAACAACCACCCAGTGATTGACTGTTGATATTTACAGTCCGAGCAACGTAATGACACCCAAACACCCACCACCCTATAAATGACTGTTGATATTTACAGTCCAAGCACTGTAATGCCACCCACCACCAAATGAATGACTGTTGATATTTACAGTCAAAGCACTAATGACACCCACCACCACATGAATGACTTGATATATACAGTCCAAGCACTGTAATGACACCCACAAACTCACAAACCCATGAATGACTGTTGATATTTACAGTCCAAGCACTATAATGACACCCACACACCCATCATCTCACGAATGACTGTTGATATTTATAGTCCAATCACTGTAATGACACCCTCACACCCACCACCCCATAAATGACAGTTGATATTTACAGTCCAAGCACTGTAATGACACACCAACACTAATGACCCCATGAATTAAAGTTGATATTTATAGTCCAAGCACTGTAATGACACCCACATACCCACAACCCCTTGAATGACTGTAGATATTTACAGTCCAAGCACTCTAATGATACCCACCACCCTATGAATGACTATTGATATTTACAATCAAAACACTGTAATGACATCCATACACCCACGACCCTATGAATGACTGTTGATATTTACAGTCCAAGCACTGTAATGACCCCCACACACCCACCACCTTATGATTGACTGTTGATATTTACTGTCCAAGCACTGTAATAAAACCCCCACACCCACCATCCCATGAATTATGTTTGATATTTACAGACCAAGCAATGTAAAGACACCCACACAACCACTACCCCATGAATGACTGTTGATAATTACAGTCCAAGCACTGTGATGACACCCACTACCCTATAAATGACTGTTGATAATTACAATCAAAACACGGTAATGACACCCACACATCCACCACCCCATGAATGACTATTGATATTTACATTCCAAGCACTGTAATGACACCCACACACCCACCACCCCATAAATGACGGTTGATAATTATAGTCCAAGCACTGTAATGACCCCCACACACCCACCACCCCATAAATGACTATTGATATTATCAGTCCAAGCACTGTAATGACATGCACACACCCACAACCCAATGAATGACTGTTAATATTTACAGTCCAAGCACTCTTATGACACCCACAACCCTCTATATGACTGTTGATAATTACAGTCCAAGCTCTGTAATAACACACACACCCACCACCCTATGAATGACTGTTGATATTTACAGTCCAAGCACTGTAGTGACACCCACACACCCACCACCCCATGATTGACTGTTAATATTTACAGTCCATGCAATGTAATGACACCAAAACACCCACCACCCTATAAATGACTGTTGATATTTACAGTCCAAGCACTGTAATGACACCCACACACCCATCACCCTATGAATGACTCTTGATATATACAGTCCAAGCACTGTAATGCCACCCACCACCCCATGAATGACTGTTGATATTTACAGTAAAAGCACTGTAATGACACTCCAACACCTACGACCCCATGAACTATAGTTGATATTTACAGTCCAAGCACTGTAATGACACCCACACACCCAAAACCCCATAAATGACTGTTGATATTTACAGTCCAAGCACTCTAATGATACCCACCACCCTATGAATGACTGTTGATATTTACAATCAAATCACTGTAATGACACCCATACACCCACCACCATATACATGACTTGATATTTACAGTCCAAGCTCTGTAATAATACTCACACACCCACCACCCTATGAATGACTGTTAATATTTACAGTCTAAGCACTGTAATGACACCAACATACCCACCACCCCATGATTGACTGTTGAAATTTACAGTCCAAGCAATGTAATGACACCCCCACAACCACCACCCCATAAATTATGGTTGATATTTACAGTCCAAGCACGGTAATGACATCCACCCACACACCCACCACCCCATGAATGACTGTTGATATTTACAGTCCAAGCACTGTAATGACACCCACCACCCTATAAATGACTGTTGATAATTACAATCAAAACACTGTAATGACACCCACACACCTACCACCCCATGAATGACTGTTGATATTTACAGTCCAAGCACTGTAATGACGCCCACACACCCACCACCCTATGATTGACTGTTGATATTTACAGTACAAGCACTGTAATGACATCCACAAACCCACCACCCAATGAATGACTGTTAATATTTACAGTCGAAGCTCTGTAATGACACTCACACACCCACCACCCTATGAATGACTGTTGATATTTATAGTCCAAGCACTGTAATGAAAACCCACTCACCCAAAACCCCATAAATGATGGTTGATATTTATAGTCCGAGCAATGTAATGACACCCACACACCCACCACCCCATAAATGACTGTTGATATTTTCAGTCCAAGCACTGTAATGACATCCACACATCCACCACCCCATGAATGACTGATAATATTTACAGTCCAAGCCCTTTAATGACACGAACCAATCTCTAAATGACTGTTGATATTTACAGTCAAAGCACTGTAATAACACCCACAAACTCACCACCCTACGAATGACTGTTGATATTCACAGTCCAAGCACTGTAATGACACCCACTCACCCACCACCCAATAAATGATGGTTGATATTTACAGTCCAAAAACTGTAATGACACACACACACTCACCACCCCATGAATGACTGTTGATATTTACAGTCCAAGCACTGTATTGACACAGTCACACCCATCACCCCATAAATTACTGTTGATATTTACTGTCTAAGCACTGTAATGACACCCACACACCCACCACTCCATAAATGACTGTTGATATTTACAGTCCAAGCTCTGTAATAACACTCACACACCCACCCTCCTATGAATGGCTGTTGATATTTACAGTCCAAGCACTGTAATGACACCCACACACCCATTACTCCATGATTGACTGTTGATATTTACAGTCCAAGCAATGTAATGACACCCAAACACCCACCACCCTATAAATGACTGTTGATATTTACAGTACTAGCACTGTAATGACACCCACACACCCATCACCCAATGATAAATTGTTGATATTTACAGTCCAAGCACTGTAATGCTACCCACCACCCAATAAATGACTGTTGATATTTACACTTAAAGCACTGTAATGACACTCCAACACCCACGACCCCATGAATTAAAGTTGATATTTACTGTCCAAGCACTCTAATGACACCCACACACCCACAACCCCAAGAATGACTGTTGATATTTACAGTCCAAGCAATCTAATGATGCCTACCACCCTATGAATGGCTGTTAATATTTTAATCAAATCACTGTAATGACACCCATACACCCACTACCCCATGAATGACTGTTGATATTTACAGTTCAAGCACAGTAATGACACCCACACACCCATCACCCAATGATTGATTGTTGATATTTACAGTCCAAGCACTGTAATGCTACACACCACCCAATAAATGACTGTTGATATTTACAGTGCAAGCACTGTAATGACACCCACACACCAACAACCCCATGATTGACTGTTGATATTTACAGTCCAAGCACTGTAATGACACCCACACACCCACAACCCCATGAATGACTGTTGATATTTACAGTCCAAGCACTTTAATGATACCCACCACCCAATGATTGACTGTTTATATTTATAGTCCAAGCACTGTAATGACACCCCCACACCCACCACCCCATGAATTATGGTTGATATTTTCAGTCTAAGCAATGAAATGACACCCACCACCCTATGAATAACTGTTGATAATTACAATCAAAACTCTGTAATGACACCCACACACCCACCACCCCAAGAATGACTGTTGATATTTACAGTCAAAGCACTGTAATGACACCCACACACCCAGCACCCCATAATTGACTGTTGATATTTACAGTCCAAGCAATGTAATGACATCCACACACCCACCACCCAATGAATGACTGCTGATATTTACAGTCCAAGCTTTGTAATGACACTCACACACCCACCACCCTATGAATGACTGTTGATATTTACAGTCCAAGCAATGTAATGACACCCACACACCCACCACCACTTAAATGATGGTTGATATTTATAGTCCAAGCACTGTAATGACACCGACACACCCACCACCCCATGAATGACTGTTGATATTTACTGTCCAAGAACTGTAATTACAACCACACACCCACCACCCCATGATTGACTGTTGATATTTACAGTCCAAGCACTGTAATGACACCCACACACCCACAACCCCATGAATGACTGTTGATATTTACAGTCCAAGCACTTTAATGATACCCACCACCCAATGATTGACTGTTGATATTTATAGACCAAGCACTGTAATGACACCCCCACACCCACCACCCCATGAATTATGGTTGATATTTACAGTCCAAGCAATGAAATGACACCCACACAACCACCACCCCATGAATTACTGTTGATATTTACAGTCCAAGCACTGTAATGACACCCACCACCCTATGAATGACTGTTGATAATTACAATCAAAACTCTGTAATGACACCCACACACCCAACACCCCAAGAATTACTGTTGATATTTACAGTCAAAGCACTGTAATGACACCCACACACCCAGCACCCCATGATTGACTGTTGATATTTACAGTCCAAGCACTGTAATGACATCCACACACCCACCACCCCATGAATGACTGTTGATATTTACAGTCCAAGCTTTGTAATGACACTCACACACCCACCACCCTATGAATGACTGTTGATATTTACAGTCCAAGCAATGTAATGACACCCACACACCCACCACCACTTAAATGATGGTTGATATTTATAGTCCAAGCACTGTAATGACACCGACACACCCCCCACCCCATAAATGACTGTTGATATTTTAAGTCCTAGCACTGTAATGACACTCACCACCCTCTGAATGACTGTTGATATTTACATTCAAAGCACTGTAATAACCGCCACACACTCACCAAACTATAAATAACTGTTTTTATTCACAGTTCAAGCACTGTAATGACACTCACACACCCACAACCTAATGAATGATGGTTGATATTTACAGTCCAAGAACTGCAATAACATCCAAACACTCACCACCCCATGAATGTCTGTTGATATTTACAGTCCAAGCTCTGTAATGACACTCACACACCCACCACAATTAATGAATGACTGTTGATATTTACAGTTCAAGCACTGTAATGAAATCCCACACACCTACCACCCCATTAATGTTGGTTGATATTTTCAGTCCAAGCACTGTAGTGACATCCACACACTCACCGACCTATGAAAGACTGTTAATATTTACAGTCCAAGTACTCTAATGACACCCACACACCCTTCACCCAATGATTGATTGTTGATATTTACAGTCCAAGCACTGTAATGCTACCCACCACCCAATAAATGACTGTTGATATTTTCACTCAAAGCACTGTAATGACACCCCAACACCCACGACCCCAGGAATTATAGTTGATATTTACAGTCCAAGCACTGTAATGACACTCACACACCTACCACTCCATGAATGACTGTTGATATTTTCAGTCCAAGCACTGTAATGACACCCTCACACCCACCACCCCATAAATGACTGTTGATATTTACAGTCAAAGCACTGTAATGACACCCACACACCCAAAGCCCCATGAATGACTGTTGATATTTAAAGTCCAAGCACTTTAATGATACCCACACACCCACTACCCCATGATTGACTGTTGATATTTACAGTCCAAGCACTCTAATGACACCAACCAATCTCTAAATGACTGTTGATATTTACAGTCAAAGCACTGTAATAACACCCACAAACTCACCACCCTACGAATGACTGTTGGTATTGACAGTCCAAGCACTGTAATGACACCCACTCACCCACCACCCAATAAATGACTGTTGATATTTACAGTTCAAAAACTGTAATGACAAACACACACTCACCACCAATGAATGACTGTTGATATTTACAGTCCAAGCACTGTAATGACACAGTCACACCCATCACCCCATAAATGACTGTTGATATTTACTGTCTAAGCACTATAATGACACCCACACAACCACCATCCCAAAAATGACTGTTGATATTTACAGTCCAAGCACTGTAATGACACCCACACACCCACCACTCCATAAATGACTGTTGATATTTACAGTCCAAGCTCTGTAATAACACTCACACACCCACCCTCCTATTTATGACTGTTGATATTTACAGTCCAAGCACTGTAATAACACCCACACACCCACTACCCCATGATTGACTGTTGATATTTACAGTCCAAGCAATGTAATGACACCCAAACACCCACCACCCTATAAATGACTGTTGATATTTACAGTCCAAGCACAGTAACGACACCCACACACCCATCAGCCAATGATTAATTGTTGATATTTACAGTCCAAGCACTGTAATGCTACCCACCACTCAATAAATGACTGTTGATATTTACACTCAAAGCACTGTAATGACACCCCAACACCCACGACCCCATGAATTATAGTTGATATTTACTGTCCAAGCACTGTAATGACACCCACACACCCACAACCCCATGAATGACTGTTGATATTTACAGTCCAAGCAATCTAATAATGCCTACCACCCTATGAATGGCTGTTAATATTTTAATCAAATCACTGTAATGACACCCATACACCCACTACCCCATGAATGACTGTTGATATTTACAGTCCAAGCACAGTAATGACACCCACACACCCATCACCCAATAATTGATTGTTGATATTTATAGTCCAAGCAATGTAATGCTACCCACCACCCAATAAATGACTGTTGATATTTACAGTCCAAGCACTGTAATGACACCCACACGCCCACAACCCCATAAATGACGGTTGATATTTACAGTCAAAGCAATGTAATGACACCCCAACATCCACGACCCCATAAATTATAGTTGATTTATACAGTCCAAGCACTGTAATGACACCAACACACCCACAGCCCCATGAATGACTGTTGATATTTACAGTCGAAGCACTTTAATGATACCCACCACCCAATGAATGACTGTTGATATTTACAATCAAAACAATGTAGTGACACCCATTCACCCACCACCCCATGAATGACTGTTGATATTTACATTCCAAGAACTGTAATGACAACCACACACCCACCACCCCATGATTGACTGTTGATATTTACAGTCCAAGCACTGTAATGAGATCCACACACCCACAACCCCATGAATGACTGTTGATATTTACAGTTCAAGCACTTTAATGATACCCACCACCCAATGATTGACTGTTGATATTTATAGTCCAAGCACTGTAATGACACCCCCACACCCACCACCCCATGAATTATGGTTGATATTTACAGTCCAAGCAATGAAATGACACCCACACAACCACCACCCCTTGAATTACTGTTGATATTTACAGTCCAAGCACTGTAATGACACCCACCACCCTATGAATGACTGTTGATAATTACAATCAAAACTCTGTAATGACACCCACACACCCACCACCCCAAGAATGACTGTTGATATTTACAGTCAAAACACTGTAATGACACCCACACACCCACCACCCGATGATTGACTGTTGATATTTACAGTCCAAGCACTGTAATGACATCCACACACCCACCACCCCATGAATGACTGTTGATATTTACAGTCCAAGCTTTGTAATGACACTCACACACCCACCACCACTTAAATGATGGTTGATATTTATATTCCAAGCACTGTAATGACACCGACACACCCTCCACCCCATAAATGACTGTTGATATTTTCAGTCCAAGCACTGTAATGACACTCACCACCCTCTGAATGACTGTTGATATTTACATTCAAAGCACTGTAATAACCCCCACACACTCACCAAACTATAAATAACTGTTATTATTCACAGTCCAAGCACTGTAATGACACTCACACACCCACAACCCAATGAATGATGGTTGATATTTACAGTCCAAGAACTGCAATAACATCCACACACTCACCACCCCATGAATGTCAGTTGATATTTACAGTCCAAGCACTTTCATGATACCCACACACCCACCACCCTATGAATAACTGTTGATATTTACAGTCCAAGCTCTGTAATGAAACTCGCACCCACCACAAAAAATGAATTACTGTTGATATTTACAGTTTAAGCACTGTAATGACACCCACACACCTACCACCCCATTAATGTTGGTTGATATTTTCAGTCCAAGCACTGTAGTGACATCCACACACTCACCGACCTATGAATGACTGTTAATATTTACAGTCCAAGTACTCTAATGACACCCACCACAGAATGGATGACTGGTAATATTTACAGTCCAAGCACTGTAATGACACCCACACACCCACAACCCAATGAATGATGGTTGAAATTTACTGTCCACGAACGCTAATGACACAGACACACTCACCACCCCATGAATGACTGTTGATATTTACAGTCCAAGCACTGTAATGACACAGTCACACCTATCACCCCATAAATGACTGTTGATATTTACTGTCTAAGCACTGTAATGACACCCAAACAACCACCACCCCAAGAATGACTGTTGATATTTACAGTCCAAGCACTGTAATGACACCCACACACCCACCACCCCATGAATGACTGTTGATATTTACAGTCCAAGCTCTGTAATAACACTCACACACCCACCACCCTATGAATGACTGTTGATATTTACAGTCCAAGCACTGTAATAACACCCACACACCCACCACCCCATGATTGACTGTTAATATTTACAGTCCAAGCAATGTAATGACACCCAAACACCCACCACCCTATAAATGACTGTTGATATTTACAGTACAAGCACTGTAATGACACCCACACACCCATCACCCAATGATTGATTGTTGATATTTACAGTCCAAGCACTGTAATGCTACCCACCACCCAATAAATGACTGTTAATATTTTAATCAAATCACTGTAATGACACCCATACACCCACTACCCCATGAATGACTGTTGATATTTACAGTCCAAGCACAGTAATGACACCAACGCACCGACCACCCCATGATTGACTGTTGATATTTTCAGTCCAAGCACAGTAATGACACCTACACACCCACCACCCCATGATTGACTGTTCATAATTACAGTCCAAGCACTGTAATGACAACCACAACCCTATGAATGACTGTTAATAATTACAATCAAAACACTGTAATGACACTCACACACCTACAACCCCATAAATGACGGTTGATATTTATAGTCCGAGCAATGTAATGACACCCACACACCCACCACCCCATAAATGACTGTTGATATTTTCAGTCCAAGCACTGTAATGACATCCACACATCCACCACCCCATGAATGACTGATAATATTTACAGTCCAAGCCCTTTAATGACACGAACCAATCTCTAAATGACTGTTGATATATACAGTCAAAGCACTGTAATAACACCCACAAACTCACCACCCTACGAATGACTGTTGATATTCACAGTCCAAGCACTGTAATGACACCCACTCACCCACCACCCAATAAATGATGGTTGATATTTACAGTCCAAAAAGTGTAATGACACACACACACTCACCACCCCATGAATGACTGTTGATATTTACAGTCCAAGCACTGTATTGACACAGTCACACCCATCACCCCATAAATGACTGTTGATATTTACTGTCTAAGCACTGTAATGACACCCACACACCCACCACTCCATAAATGACTGTTGATATTTACAGTCCAAGCTCTGTAATAACACTCACACACCCACCCTCCTATGAATGGCTGTTGATATTTACAGTCCAAGCACTGTAATGACACCCACACACCCATTACTCCATGATTGACTGTTGATATTTACAGTCCAAGCAATGTAATGACACCCAAACACCCACCACCCTATAAATGACTGTTGATATTTACAGTACTAGCACTGTAATGACACCCACACACCCATCACCCAATGATAAATTGTTGATATTTACAGTCCAAGCACTGTAATGCTACCCACCACCCAATAAATGACTGTTGATATTTACACTTAAAGCACTGTAATGACACTCCAACACCCACGACCCCATGAATTTAAGTTGATATTTACTGTCCAAGCACTCTAATGACACCCACACACCCACAACCCCAAGAATGACTGTTGATATTTACAGTCCAAGCAATCTAATGATGCCTACCACCCTATGAATGGTTGTTAATATTTTAATCAAATCACTGTAATGACACCCATACACCCACTACCCCATGAATGACTGTTGATATTTACAGTTCAAGCACAGTAATGACACCCACACACCCATCACCCAATGATTGATTGTTGATATTTACAGTCCAAGCACTGTAATGCTACCCACAACCCAATAAATGACTGTTGATATTTACAGTGCAAGCACTGTAATGACACCCACACACCCACAACCCCATGATTGACTGTTGATATTTACAGTCCAAGCACTGTAATGACACCCACACACCCACAACCCCATGAATGACTGTTGATATTTACAGTCCAAGCACTTTAATGATACCCACCACCCAATGATTGACTGTTGATATTTATAGACCAAGCACTGTAATGACACCCCCACACCCACCACCCCATGAATTATGGTTGATATTTACAGTCCAAGCAATGAAATGACACCCACACAACCACCACCCCATGAATTACTGTTGATATTTACAGTCCAAGCACTGTAATGACACCCACCACCCTATGAATGACTGTTGATAATTACAATCAAAACTCTGTAATGACACCCACACACCCACCACCCCAAGAATGACTGTTGATATTTACAGTCAAAGCACTGTAATGACACCCACACACCCAGCACCCCATGATTGACTGTTGATATTTACAGTCCAAGCAATGTAATGACATCCACACACCCACCACCCAATGAATGACTGCTGATATTTACAGTCCAAGCTTTGTAATGACACTCACACACCCACCACCCTATGAATGACTGTTGATATTTACAGTCCAAGCAATGTAATGACACCCACACACCCACCACCACTTAAATGATGGTTGATATTTATAGTCCAAGCACTGTAATGACACCGACACACCCACCACCCCATGAATGACTGTTGATATTTACTGTCCAAGAACTGTAATTACAACCACACACCCACCACCTCATGATTGACTGTTGATATTTACAGTCCAAGCACTGTAATGACACCCACACACCCACAACCCCATGAATGACTGTTGATATTTACAGTCCAAGCACTTTAATGATACCCACCACCCAATGATTGACTGTTGATATTTATAGACCAAGCACTGTAATGACACCCCCACACCCACCACCCCATGAATTATGGTTGATATTTACAGTCCAAGCAATGAAATGACACCCACACAACCACCACCCCATGAATTACTGTTGATATTTACAGTCCAAGCACTGTAATGACACCCACCACCCTATGAATGACTGTTGATAATTACAATCAAAACTCTGTAATGACACCCACACACCCACCACCCCAAAAATTACTGTTGATATTTACATTCAAAGCACTGTAATAACCCCCACACACTCACCAAACTATAAATAACTGTTTTTATTCACAGTTCAAGCACTGTAATGACACTCACACACCCACAACCTAATGAATGATGGTTGATATTTACAGTCCAAGAACTGCAATAACATCCAAACACTCACCACCCCATGAATGTCTGTTGATATTTACAGTCCAAGCTCTGTAATGACACTCACACACCCACCCCAATTAATGAATGACTGTTGATATTTACAGTTCAAGCACTGTAATGAAATCCCACACACCTACCACCCCATTAATGTTGGTTGATATTTTCAGTCCAAGCACTGTAGTGACATCCACACACTCACCGACCTATGAATGACTGTTAATATTTACAGTCCAAGTACTCTAATGACACCCACACACCCTTCACCCAATGATTGATTGTTGATATTTACAGTCCAAGCACTGTAATGCTACCCACCACCCAATAAATGACTGTTGATATTTTCACTGAAAGCACTGTAATGAAACCCCAACACCCACGACCCCAGGAATTATAGTTGATATTTACAGTCCAAGCACTGTAATGACACTCACACACCTACCACTCCATGAATGACTGTTGATATTTTCAGTCCAAGCACTGTAATGACACCCTCACACCCACCACCCCATAAATGACTGTTGATATTTACAGTCAAAGCACTGTAATGACACCCACACACCCACAGCCCCATGAATGACTGTTGATATTTAAAGTCCAAGCACTTTAATGATACCCACCACCCTATAAATGACTGTTGATATTTACATTTAAAACACTGTAACGACACCCACACACCCACCACCCCACGATTGACTGTTGATATTTACAGTCCAAGCACTGTAATGACACCCACACACCCACAACCCCATAAATGACGGTTGATATATATAGTCCGAGCAATGTAATGACACCCACACACCCACCACCCCATAAATGACTGTTGATATTTTTAGTCCAAGCACTGTAATGACATCCACACATCCACCACCCCATGAATGACTGATAATATTTACAGTCCAAGCACTCTAATGACACCAACCAATCTCTAAATGACTGTTGATATTTACAGTCAAAGCACTGTAATAACACCCACAAACTCACCACCCTACGAATGACTGTTGGTATTGACAGTCCAAGCACTGTAATGACACCCACTCACCCACCACCCAATAAATGATGGTTGATATTTACAGTTCAAAAACTGTAATGACAAACACACACTCACCACCAATGAATGACTGTTGATATTTACAGTCCAAGCACTGTAATGACACAGTCACACCCATCACCCCATAAATGACTGTTGATATTTACTGTCTAAGCACTGTAATGACACCCACACAACCACCATCCCAAAAATGACTGTTGATATTTACAGTCCAAGCACTGTAATGACACCCATACACCCACCACTCCATAAATGACTGTTGATATTTACAGTCCAAGCTCTGTAATAACACTCACACACCCACCATCCTATTTATGACTGTTGATATTTACAGTCCAAGCACTGTAATAACACCCACACACCCACTACCCCATGATTGACTGTTGATATTTACAGTCCAAGCAATGTAATGACACCCAAACACCCACCACCCTATAAATGACTGTTGATATTTACAGTCCAAGCACAGTAACGACACCCACACACCCATCAGCCAATGATTAATTGTTGATATTTACAGTCCAAGCACTGTAATGCTACCCACCACCCAATAAATGACTGTTGATATTTACACTCAAAGCACTGTAATGACACCCCAACACCCACGACCCCATGAATTATAGTTGATATTTACTGTCCAAGCACTGTAATGACACCCACACACCCACAACCCCATGAATGACTGTTGATATTTACAGTCCAAGCAATCTAATGATGCCTACCACCCTATGAATGGCTGTTAATATTTTAATCAAATCACTGTAATGACACCCATACACCCACTACCCCATGAATGACTGTTGATATTTACAGTCCAAGCACAGTAATGACACCCACACACCCATCACCCAATAATTGATTGTTGATATTTATAGTCCAAGCACAGAAATGCTACCCACCACCCAATAAATGACTGTTGATATTTACAGTCCAAGCACTGTAATGACACCCACACACCCACAACCCCTTAAATGACGGTTGATATTTACAGTCAAAGCAATGTAATGACACCCCAACATCCACGACCCCATAAATTATAGTTGATTTATACAGTCCAAGCACTGTAATGACACCAACACACCCACAGCCCCATGAATGACTGTTGATATTTACAGTCGAAGCACTTTAATGATACCCACCACCCAATGAATGACTGTTGATATTTACAATCAAAACAATGTAATGACACCCATTCACCCACCACCCCATGAATGACTGTTGATATTTACATTCCAAGAACTGTAATGACAACCACACACCCACCACCCCATGATTGACTGTTGATATTTACAGTCCAAGCACTGTAATGAGATCCACACACCCACCACCCCATGAATTATGGTTGATATTTACAGTCCAAGCAATGTAATGACACCCACACAACCACCACCCCTTGAATTACTGTTGATATTTACAGTCCAAGCACTGTAATGACACCCACAACCCTATGAATGACTGTTGATAATTACAATCAAAACTCTGTAATGACACCCACACACCCACCACCCGAAGAATGACTGTTGATATTTACAGTCAAAGCACTGTAATGACACCCACACACCCACCACCCCATGATTTACTGTTGATATTTACAGTCCAAGCACTGTAATGACATCCACACACCCACCACCCCATGAATGACTGTTGATATTTACAGTCCAAGCTTTGTAATGACACTCACACACCCACCACCACTTAAATGATGGTTGATATTTATAGTCCAAACACTGTAATGACACCGACACACCCTCCACCCCATAAATGACTGTTGATATTTTCAGTCCAAGCACTGTAATGACACTCACCACCCTCTGAATGACTGTTGATATTTACATTCAAAGCACTGTAATAACCCCCACACACTCACCAAACTATAAATAACTGTTATTATTCACAGTCCAAGCACTGTAATGACACTCACACACCCACAACCCAATGAATGATGGTTGATATTTACAGTCCAAGAACTGCAATAACATCCACACACTCACCACCCCATGAATGTCAGTTGATATTTACAGTCCAAGCACTTTCATGATACCCACACACCCACCACCCTATGAATAACTGTTGATATTTACAGTCCAAGCTCTGTAATGAAACTCACACCCACCACAAAAAATGAATTACTGTTGATATTTACAGTTTAAGCACTGTAATGACTCCCACACACCTACCACCCCATTAATGTTGGTTGATATTTTCAGTCCAAGCACTGTAGTGACATCCACACACTCATGGACCTATAAATGACTGTTAATATTTACAGTCCAAGTACTCTAATGACACCCACCACAGAATGGATGACTGGTAATATTTACAGTCCAAGCACTGTAATGACACCCACACACCCACAACCCAATGAATGATGGTTGAAATTTACTGTCCACGAACGCTAATGACACAGACACACTCACCACCCCATGAATGACTGTTGATATTTACAGTCCAAGCACTGTAATGACACAGTCACACCTATCACCCCATAAATGACTGTTGATATTTACTGTCTAAGCACTGTAATGACACCCACACAACCACCACCCCAAGAATGACTGTTGATATTTACAGTCCAAGCACTGTAATGACACCCACACACCCACCACCCCATGAATGACTGTTGATATTTACAGTCCAAGCTCTGTAATAACACTCACACACCCACCACCCTATGAATGACTGTTGATATTTACATTCCAAGCACTGTAATAACACCCACACACCCACCACCCCATGATTGACTGTTAATATTTACAGTCCAAGCAATGTAATGACACCCAAACACCCACCACCCTATAAATGACTGTTGATATTTACAGTACAAGCACTGTAATGACACCCACACACCCATCACCCAATGATTGATTGTTGATATTTACAGTCCAAGCACTGTAATGCTACCCACCACCCAATAAATGACTGTTGATATTTTCACTCAAAGCACTGTAATGACACCCCAACACCCACGACCCCATAAATTATAGTTGATATTTACAGTCCAAGCACTGTAATGACACCCATACACCCACAACCCCATGAATGACTGTTGATATTTACAGTCCAAGCAATCTAATAATACCCACCACCATATGAATGACTGTTAATATTTTAATCAAATCACTGTAATGACACCCATACACCCACTACCCCATGAATGACTGTTGATATTTACAGTCCAAGCACAGTAATGACACCAACGAACCGACCACCCCATGATTGACTGTTGATATTTACAGTCCAAGCACAGTAATGACACCCACACACCCACCACCCCATGATTGACTGTTCATATTTACAGTCCAAGCACTGTAATGACAACCACAACCCTATGAATGACTGTTAATAATTACAATCAAAACACTGTAATGACACTCACACACCTACCACCCATGAATGACTGTTGATATTTTCAGTCCAAGCACTGTATTGACACCCTCACACCCACCACCCAATAAATGACTGTTGATATTTACAGTCAAAGCAATGTAATGACACCCCAACACCCACCACTCCATAAATGACTGTTGATATTTACAGTCCAAGCTCTGTAATAACACTCACACACCCACCCTCCTATGAATGACTGTTGATATTTACAGTCCAAGCACTGTAATGACACCCACACACCCACTACCCCATGATTGACTGTTGATATTTACAGTCCAAGCAATGTAATGACACCCAAACACCAACAACCCTATAAATGACTGTTGATATTTACAGTACTAGCACTGTAATGACAGCCACACACCCATCAGCCAATGATTAATTGTTGATATTTACAGTCCAAGCACTGTAATGCTACCCACCACCCAATAAATGACTGTTGATATTTACACTCAAAGCACTGTAATGACACCCCAACACCCACGACCCCATGAATTATAGTTGATATTTACTGTCCAAGCACTGTAATGACACCCACACACCCACAACCCCATGAATGACTATTGATATTTACAGTCCAAGCAATCTAATGATGCCTACCACCCTATGAATGGCAGTTAATATTTTAATCAAATCACTGTAATGACACCGATACACCCACTACCCCATGAATGACTGTTGATATTTACAGTCCAAGCACAGTAATGACACCCACACACCCATCACCCAATGATTGATTGTTGATATTTATAGTCCAAGCACTGTAATGCTACCCACCACCCAATAAATGACTGTTGATATTTACAGTCCAAGCACTGTAATGACACCCACACACCCACAACCCCATAAATGACGGTTGATATTTACAGTCAAAGCAATGTAATGACACCCCAACATCCACGACCCCATAAATTATAGTTGATTTATACAGTCCAAGCACTGTAATGACACCAACACACCCACAGCCCCATGAATGACTGTTGATATTTACAGTCGAAGCACTTTAATGATACCCACCACCCAATGAATGACTGTTGATATTTACAATCAAAACACTGTAATGACACCCATACACCCACCAACCCATGAATGACTGTTGATATTTACATTCCAAGAACTGTAATGACAACCACACACCCACCACCCCATGATTGACTGTTGATATTTACAGTCCAAGCACTGTAATGAGACCCACACACCCACAACCCCATGAATGACTGTTGATATTTACAGTCCAAGCCCTTTAATGATACCCACCACCCAATGATTGACTGTTGATATTTATAGTCCAAGCACTGTAATGACACCCCCACACCCACCACCCGATGAATTATGGTTGATATTTACAGTCCAAGCAATGAAATGACACCCACACAACCACCACCCCATGAATAACTGTTAATATTTACAGTCCAAGTACTGTAATGACACCCACCACCCTATGAATGACTGTTGATAATTACAATCAAAACTCTGTAATGACACCCACACACCCACCACCCCAAGAATGACTGTTGATATTTACAGTCAAAGCACTGTAATGACACCCAGACACCCACCACACCATGATTGACTGTTGATATTTACAGTCCTAGCACTGTAATGACATCCACACACCAACCACCCCATGAATGACTGTTGATATTTACAGTCCAAGCTTTGTAATGACACTCACACACCCACCACCACTTAAATGATGTTTGATATTTATAGTCCAAGCACTGTAATGACACCGACACACCCACCACCCCTTAAATGACTGTTGATATTTTCAGTCCAAGCACTGTAATGACACTCACCACCCTCTGAATGGCTGTTGATATTTACATTCAAAGCACTGTAATAACCCCCACACACTCACCAAACTATAAATAACTGTTATTATTCACAGTCCAAGCACTGTAATGACACTCACACACCCACAACCCAATGAATGATGGTTGATATTTACAGTCCAAGAACTGCAATAACATCCACACACTCACCACCCCATGAATGTCTGTTGATATTTACAGTCCAAGCACTTTCATGATACTAACACACCCACCACCCCATGATTAACTGTTGATATTTACAGTCCAAGCTCTGTAATGAAACTCACACACCCACCACAATGAATGAATTACTGTTGATATTTACAGTTCAAGCTCAGTAATGACACCCACACAGCCACCACCCAATGATTGACTGCTGATATTTACAGTCCAAGCACTGCACAGACACCCAGACACCCAAAACCCCATTAATGACTGTTGATATTTACAGTCCAAGCTCTGTAATGACACAAACACACCCATCACCCCATGAATGACTTTTGATATTTGGAGTCCAAGCACTGTAATGCCACCCACCACCCCATGAATGACTGTTGATATTTGGAGTCCAAGCACTGTAATGCCACCCACCACCCCATGAATGACTGTTGATATTTACAGTCCAAGCACTAATGACACACTCACACACCCAACACCCGATGAATGACTTGATATTTACAGTTCAAGCAATGTAATGACACTCACACACCCACCACACCATGAATGACTGTTGATATTCACAGTTCAAGCACTATAATGACACCCACACATCCACCATCCCATGAATGACTGTTGATATTTACAGGCCAAGCACAGTAATAACACCCCCACACCCACCACCCCATTAATTATGGTTGATATTTACAGTCTAAGCACTGTCATGACACCCACACACCCACCACCCCATGAAAAACTGTTGATATTTACAGTCCAAGCACTCTAATGACACCCACTAACCTATATATGAGTGTAAATATTTACAGTCAAAACACTGTTAAGACACCCACACACCCACCACCACTTGAATGACTGTTTATATTTACAGCCGAAGCACTGTAATGACACCCACACACCCACCACCCCATGATTGACTGTTGATATTTACAGTCCAAGCAATGCATAGACACCCAAACACCCACCACCCCATAAATGACTGTTGATATTTACAATCCAAGCTCTGTAATGACACCCACACATCCACCATCCCATGAATGACTGTTGATATTTACAGTCCAAGCACTCTAATGACACCCACTAACCTATATATGACTGTAAATATTTACAGTCAAAACACTGTTAAGACACCCACACACCCACCACCACTTGAATGACTGTTTATATTTACAGCCCAAGCACTGTAATGACACCCACACACACACCACCCCATGATTGACTGTTGATATTTACAGTCCAAGCAATGCATAGACACCCAAACACCCACCACCCCATTAATTATGGTTGATATTTACAGTCCAAGCACTGTCATGACACCCACACACCCACCACCCCATGAAAAACTGTTGATATTTACAGTCCAAGCACTCTAATGACACCCACCAACCTATGAATGACTGTAAATATTTACAGTCAAAACACTGTTATGACACCCACACACCCATCACCACATGAATGACTGTTTATATTTACAGCCCAAGCACTGTGATGACACCCACACACCAACCACCCCATGAATGACTGTTGATATTTACAATCAAAACATTGTAATGACACCCACACACCAACCACCCCATGAATGACTGTTGATATTTACAGTCCAAGCTCTGTAATGACACCCACACACCCACCACCCCATGATTGACTGCTGATAATTACAGTCCAAGCACTGCACAGACACCCAGACACCCACAACCCCATGAATGACTGTTGATATTTACAGTCCAAGCTCTGTAATGACACAAACACACCCATCACCCCATGAATGACTGTTGATATTTGGAGTCCAAGCACTGTAATGCCACCCACCACCCCATGAATGACTGTTGATATTTGGAGTCCAAGCACTGTAATGCCACCCACCACCCCATGAATGACTGTTGATATTTACAGTCCAAGCACTAATGACACACACACACACCCAACACCCCATGAATGACTTGATATTTACAGTCCAAGCAATGTAATGACACACACACACCCACCACCACATGAATGACTGTTTATATTTACAGTCCAAGCACTGTAATGACACCCACACACCCACCACCCAATAAATGACTGTTGATATTTATAGTCCAAGCACTGTAATAACACCCACACACCTACCACCCTAAGAATGACTGTTGATATTTTCAGTCCAAGCAATGTAATGACATCGACACACCCACTATCCCATAAATTACACTTAATATTTACAGTCTGAGCATTGTAATGACACCCACACACCCACCACCCCTTAAATGACAGTTGATATTTACAGTCCATGCACTGTAATGACATCCACACACCCACCACCCCATGAATAACTGTTAATATTTACAGTCTGAGCATTGTAATGACACCCACACACCCACCACCCCTTAAATGACAGTTGATATTTACAGTCCATGCACTGTAATGACATCCACACACCCACCACCCCATAAATGACTGTTAATATTTAAAGTCCAAACACTGTAATAACACACTCACACTAACCCCCCTATTAATTATGGTTGATATTTACAGTCAAAGCACTGTAATGACACCCCCACACCCACTACCCCATGAATTACTGTTAATATTTACAGTCCAAGCACTGTAATGACACCCACACACCCATCACCATATGAATTACTGTTGATATTTAGAGTCCAATCACTGTAATGCCACCCACTACCCCATGAATGACTGTTGATATTTACAATCTAAGCACAAATGACACACACACATCCACCACCCAATGAATGACTTGATATTTACAGTCCAAGCAATGTAATGACACCCACAAACTCACCACCCCATGATTGACTGTTGATATTTACAGTCCAAGCACTATAATGACACCCACACACCCGCCACCCCATAAATGACTGTTGATATTTACAGTCTAAGCACTGTAATGACACCCTCACACCCACCATCCCATAAAAAACTGTTGATATTTAGAGTCCAAGCACTCTAATGACACCCACCACCCTTTGAATGACTGTTAATATATACAGTCAAAACACTGTAATGACACCCACACACCCACCACCCCATGAATATCTGTTAATATTTACAGTCCAAGCAATGTAATGACACAACACACCCACCACCCGATAATTAACTGTTGATATTTACAGTCCAAACAATGCATAGACACCCAAACACCCACAACCCCATGAATGACTGTTAATAATTACAGTCCAAGCACTGTAATGACTCCCTAACACCCATCACCCTATGAATTACTTTTTATATTTAGAGTCCAATCATTGTAATGCCACCCATAACCCCGTGAATGACTGTTGATATTTACAGTCCAAGCAATAATGACACACACACACCCTCCACCCAATAAATGACTTGATATTTACAGTAAAAGCAATGTAATGACAACCACACACCCACCTCCCCATTAATGACTGTTGATATTTACAGTCCAAGCATTGCACAGACACCCAGACACCCACAACCCCATGAATAACTGTTGATATTTACAATCCAAGCTCTGTAATGACACCCACACACCCATCACCCCATGAATGACTGTTGATATTTAGAGTCCAAGCACTGTAATGCCACCCACCACCCAATGAATTACTGTTGATATTTACAGTCCAAGCACAAATGACACACACACACCCACCACCCCATGAATGACTTGATATTTACAGTTGAAGCAATGTAATGACACCCACACACCCACAACCCCATGAATGACTGTTGATATTTACAGTTCAAGCACTATAATGACACCCACACATCCACCACCAAATTAATGACTGTTAATATTTAAAGTCCAAACACTATAATAACACACTCACACTAACCCCCCTATTAATTATGGTTGATAATTACAGTCCAAGGACTGTAATGACACCCACACACTTACCACCCCATAAATCACGGTTGATATTTACAGTCCAAGCAATGTAATGACCCCCACACACCCATCACCCCATGAATGACAATTGATATTTTCAGTCCATGCACTGTAATGACATCCACACACCCACCACCCCATAAATGACTGTTGATATTTACAGTCAAAGCACTGTAATGACACCCCCACACCCACTACCCCATGAATTACTGTTAATATTTACAGTCCAAGCTCTGTAATGACACCCACACACCCATCACCATATGAATTACTGTTGATATTTAGAGTCCAATCAATGTAATGCCACCCACTACCCCATGAATGACTGTTGATATTTACAAACCAAGCACAAATGACACACACACATCCACCACCCAATGAATGACTTGATATTTACAGTCCAAGCAATGTAATGACACCCACACACCCCACACCCCATGATTGACTGTTGATATTTACAGTCCAAGCACTATAATGACACCCACACACCCGCCACCCCATAAATGACTGTTGATATTTACAGTCTAAGCACTGTAATGACACCCTCACACCCACCACCCCATAAATGACTGTTGATATTTACAGTCAAAGCACTGTAATGACACCCTCACACCCTCAACCCCATGAATTATGGTTGATATTTACAGTCCAAGCACTGTAATAACACCCACACACCAATCACCCAATGAATGACTGTTGATATTTACAGTCCAAGCTCTCTAATGACACCCACCACCCTATAAATGACTGTTGATATTTGCAATCAAAACACTGTAATGACACCCACAAACCCACCACCCCATGAATGACTGTTGATATTTACAGTCCAAGCTCAGTAATGACACCCACACACCCACCACCCCATGATTGACTGCTGATATTTACAGTCCAAGCACCGCACAGACACCAAGACACCCACAACCCCATGAATGACTGTTGATATTTACAGTCCAAGCTCTGTAATGACACAAACACACCCATCACCCCATGAATGACTGTTGATATTTGGAGTCCAAGCACTGTAATGCCACCCACCACCCCATAAATGACTGTTGATATTTGGAGTCCAAGCACTGTAATGCCAACCACCACCCCATGAATGACTGTTGATATTTACAGTCCAAGCACTAATGACACACATACACACCCAACACCCGATGAATGACTTGATATTTACAGTCCAAGCAATGTAATGACACCCACACACCCACCACACCATGAATGACTGTTGATATTAACAGTTCAAGCACTATACTGACACCCACACATCCACTATCCCATGAATGACTGTTGATATTTACAGTCCAAGCACTGTAATGACACCCCCACACATACAACACCATTAATTATGGTTGATATTTACAGTCCAAGCACTGTCATGACACCCACACACCCACCACCCCATGAAAAACTGTTGATATTTACAGTCCAAGCACTCTAATGACACCCACCACCCTATGAATGACTGTAAATATTTACAGTCAAAACACTGTTATGACACCCACACACCCACCACCACATGAATGACTGTTTATATTTACAGTCCAAGCACTGTAATGACACCCACACTCCCACCACCCCATGATTGACTGTTGATATTTACAGTCCAAGCAATGCATAGAACCCCAAACACCCATAACTCCATGAATTACTGTTAATATTTACAGTCCAAGCACTGCAATGACACCCACACACCCATCACCATATGAATTACTGTTGATATTTAGAGTCCAATCACTGTAATGCCACCCACTACCCCATGAATGACTTGATATTTACAGTCCAAGCAATGTAATGACACCCACACACCCAACACCCAATGATTGACTGTTGATATTTACAGTCCAAGAACTATAATGACACACACACACCCAACACCTCATGAATGACTTGATATTTACAGTCCAAGCAATGTAATGACACCCACACACCCACCACCCCATGAATGACTGTTGATATTAGCAGTTCAAGCACTATAATGACACCAACACATCCACCTTCCCATGAATGAATGTTGATATTTACAGTCCAAGCACTGTAGTGACACCCCCACACCCACCACCCCATTAATTATGGTTGATATTTACAGTCCAAGCACTGTAATGACACCAACACACACACCAATCCATGAATGACTGTTGAAATTTACAGTCCAAGCACTCTAATGACACCCACTACCCCACAAATGACTGTTGATATTTACAGTCTAAGCACTGTAATGACACCCACACACCCACCACCAAAAAGAATGACTTTTGATATTTACAGTCCAAGCACTGTAATGACACATACACACCCACAACCCCATGAATGACTGTTGATATTTACAGTCCAGGCTATGTAATGACACTCACACACCCACCACCCTATGAATGACTGTTGATATTTACAGTCCAAGCACTGTAATGACACCCAAACACCCACCACCCCATAAATGATGGTTGATTTTTATAGTCCAAGCATTGTAATGACAACCACACACCCACCACCCCATGAAATACTGTTGATATATTTAGTCCAAACACTGTAATTACATCCACACACCCACCACACCATTAATGACTGTTAATATTTACAGTCCGAGCACTTAATGACCCCCACACACCCACCACCTAATGATTGACTGTTGATATTTACAGTCTAAACACTGTAATGACACCCACACACCCACCACCCAATTAATAACTGTTGACATTTACAGTCCAAGTACTGTAATGACACTCACACACCCACCACCATATGAATGACTGTTGATAATTAAAGTCCAAGCACTTTAATGACATTCACACACCCACCATTCCATAAATGACTGTTTATATACAGAGTCCAAGCACTGTAATGTCACCCACACACCCACCACCCATGAATGACAGTTGATATTTTCAGTCCAAGCACTGTAATGATACCCACACACCCACCACCCAATAAATGACTGTTGATATTTACAGTCCAAGCACTGTAATGACACCCACACACAAATTACCCTATAAATTACTGTTGATATTTTGAGTCCAAGCACTGTAATGACACCCACACACCCACCACCCAATTAATGACTGTTGATATTTACAGTCTAAGCACTGTAATGACACCCGCAAACCCTAACCCCATGAATGACTGTTGATATTTACAGTCCAAGCACTGTAATGACTTCCACACACCCACCACTCCATTAATGACTGTTGATATTTGCAGTCCAAGATCTGTAATGACACTCACACACCCAGCACTTTATGAATGACTGTTGATATTTACAGTCCAACCACTGTAATAACACCCACACAACCACCACCCTATAAATGACAATTAATATTTTCAGTCCGAGCAGTGTAATGACATCCATACACCCACCACCCCATGAATAACTGTTAATATTTACAGTCCAAGCACTGTAATGACACCCACACACCCACCAACCAATGAATAATGGTTGATATATACAGTCCAAGAACTGTAATAACACCCACACACTCACCACCCCATGAATGACTGTTGATATTTACAGTCCAAGCAGTGTCATGACACCCACACACTTACCACCCCTTGAATAACTGTTGATATTTACAGTCCAAGCACTGTAATGACACCCAACACCCTATCAATGACTGTTGATATTTACAGTCAAAACACTGTAATGACACCCACACACCCACCACCCCATAAATGACTGTTAATATTTACAGTCCAAGCACTCTAATGACACCCACATACCCACCACTCCATGATTGACTGTTGATATTTACAGTACAAGCACTGCATAGACACCCAAACACCCACATCCCCATGAATAACTGTTTATATTTACAGTCCAAGCACTGTAATGACACCCACACACCCATCACCCCATGAATGACTGTTGATATTAGAGTCTAATCACTGTAATGCCACCCACCATTCCATGAATGACTGTTAATATTCACAGTCCAAGCACTAATGACACACAGACACTCACCACACCATGAATGAATTGATATTTATAGTCCAAGCACTGTAATGACACCCACACACCCACCACCCCATGAATGACTGTTGATATTTACAGTTCAAGCACTATAATGACACCCACATACCCACCACCCCATGAATGACTTGATATTTACAGTCCAAACAATGTAATGACACCCACACATTCACCACCCCTTGAATGACTGTTGATATTTACAGTCCAAACACTATAATGACACCCACACACCCACGACCCCATGAATGATTGTTTATATATACAGTCTAAGCACTGTAATGACACCCTCACACCCACCACCCCATGAATGACTATTGATATTTACAGTCTATGCACTGTAATGATACCCACACACCTACCACCCCATGAATGACTGTTGATATTTATAGTCCAAGCACTCTATGACACCAACCACCCTATAAATGACTGTTGATATTTACAATCAAAACACTGTAATGACACCCACACACCCACCACCCCATAACTCACTGTTGATATATACAGTCCAAGCACTGTAATGACACCCAGAAAGCCACAACCCTATGATTGACTGTTGATATTTACAGTCCAAGCACTGCATAGACACCCAAACACCCAAAACCCCATGAATGACTGTTGATTTTAAGAGTCCAAACACTCTAATGACTACCAACACCCCATGATTGACTGTTGATATTTACAGTCCAAGAACTGTAATGACACCAACCACCCCATGAATGACTGTTGATATTTACAGTCCAAGCAATAATGACACACACACACACACCCACCACATCATGAATGACTTAATATTTATAGTCCATGCACTGTAATGACAACCACACACCCACCACCCCATGAATGACTGTTGATATTTACATTTCAAGCATTATAATGACACCCACACACCCACCACCCCATGAATGACTGTTGATATTTACAGTCCAAGCACAGTAATGACACCCTAACCCCCACCACTCAATGAATGACTGTTGATATTTACAGTCAAAACACTGTAATGACACCCCCACACCCACCACCTTATGAATGACTGTTGATATTTACAGTCCAAGCACTCTAATGATATCCACACACTCACCACCCAATGAATGACTGTTAATATTTACAGTCCAAGCACTCTAATGACACCCACACACTCACCACTCCATGATTGACTGTTGATATTTACAGTACAAGCACTGCATAGACACCCAAACACCCACATCCCCATGAATAACTGTTTATATTTACAGTCCAAGCACTTTAATGACACCCACACACCCATCACCCCATGAATGACTGTTAATATTAGAGTCTAAGTACTGTAATGCCACCCACCACCCCATGAATGACTGTTAATATTCACAGTCCAAGCACTAATGACACACAGACACTCACCACACCATGAATGAATTGATATTTATAATCCAAGCACTGTAATGACACCCACACACCCACCACACCATGAATGACTGTTGATATTTACAGTTCAAGCACTATAATGACAATACATACCCACCACCCCATGAATAACTTGATATTTACTGTCCAAGCTATGTAATGACACCCACACATTCACCACCCCATGAATGACTGTTGATATTTACAGTCCAAACACTATAATGACACCCACACACCCACGACCCCATGAATGATTGTTGATATATACAGTCTAAGCACTGTAATGACACCATCACACCCACCACCCCATGAATGACTATTGATATTTACAGTCTATGCACTGAAATGACACCCACACACCTACCACCCCATGAATGACTGTTGATATTTACAGTCCAAACACTATAATGACACCCACACACCCACGACCCCATGACTCACTGTTGATATATACAGTCCAAGCACTGTAATGACACCCAAAAATCCACAACCCTATGATTGACTGTTGATATTTACAGTCCAAGCACTGCATAGACACCCAAACACTTAAAACCCCATGAATAACTGTTGATATTAAGAGTCCAAACACTCTAATGACTACCAACACCCCATGATTGACTGTTGATATTTACAGTCCAAGAACTGTAATGACACCAACCACCCTATGAATGACTGTTGATATTTACAGTCCAAGCACTAATGACACACACACACACCCACCACACAATGAATGACTTAATATTTATAGTCCATGCACTGTAATGACAACCACACACCCACCACCCCATGAATGACTGTTGATATTAACATTTCAAGCATTATAATGACACCCACACACCCACCACCCCATAAATGACTGTTGATATTTACAGTCCAAGCACTGTAATGACACCCTAACCCACACCACTCAATGAATGACTGTTGATATTTACAGTCAAAACACTGTAATGACACCCCCACACCCACCACCTTATGAATGACTGTTGATATTTACAGTCCAAGCACTCTAATGACATCCACACACCCACCACACCATTAATGACTCTTGATATTTACAGTCCAAGCACTGTAATGACACCCACACACCCACCACCTAATGTATGATGGTTTATATTTACAGTCCAGGAAATGTAATGGCACCCACACACTCACCACCCAATGAATGACTGTTGATATTTACAGTCCAAGCACTGTCATGACACCCACACATGCACCACCCCATGTATGACTGTTGATATTTACAGTCCAAGCACTCTAATGACACCCACCACTCAATAAATGAATGTTGATATTTATAGTTAAAACACTGTAATGACACCCACACACCCACCACCTCATGAATGACTGTTGATATTTACAGTCCAAGCACTGTCATGACACCCACACATGCACCACCCCATGTATGACTATTGATATTTACAGTCCAAGCACTGTAATGACACCCACACACCCCCGACCCAAAAAATGACTGTTGATATTTACAGTCTAAGCACTGTAATGACACCCACACACCCACCAACCCATGAAGGATGGTTGATAATTACAGTCTAAGCATTGTAATGACACCAACACACCCACCATCCCATAATTGACTGTTGATATTTACAGTCCAAGCACTGTAATGACAGCCACACACCCACCACTCTATAAATGACTGTTGATATTTACAGTCCATACACTGTAATAACACCCACACACCCACCACCCTATAAATGACTGTTGATATTTACAGTCCATGCTCTGTAATGACACCCACACATGCACCACCCCATAAATGACTGTTGATATTTACAGTCAAAGCACTGTAATGACACCCACCACACAATAAATGAATGTTGATATTTATAGTTAAAACACTGTAATGACACCCACACACACACCACCCCATGAATGATTGTTGATAATTACAGTCCCAGCACTGTAATGACACCCACACACCGACCACCCCATGATTGACTGTTGATATTTACAGTCCAAGCAATGTAATGACACCCACACACCCACCACCCCATAAATGACAGTTGATATTTATAGTCCGAGCAATGTAATGACACCCACACACCCACCACCCCATAAATGACTGTTGATATTTTCAGTCCAAGCACTGTAATGACATCCACACATCCACCACCCCATGAATGACTGATAATATTTACAGTCCAAGCCCTTTAATGACACGAACCAATCTCTAAATGACTGTTGATATATACAGTCAAAGCACTGTAATAACACCCACAAACTCACCACCCTACGAATGACTGTTGATATTCACAGTCCAAGCACTGTAATGACACCCACTCACCCACCACCCAATAAATGATGGTTGATATTTACAGTCCAAAAACTGTAATGACACACACACACTCACCACCCCATGAATGACTGTTGATATTTACAGTCCAAGCACTGTATTGACACAGTCACAACCATCACCCCATAAATGACTGTTGATATTTACTGTCTAAGCACTGTAACGACACCCACACACCCACCACTCCATAAATGACTGTTGATATTTACAGTCCAAGCTCTGTAATAACACTCACACACCCACCCTCCTATGAATGGCTGTTGATATTTACAGTCCAAGCACTGTAATGACACCCACACACCCATTACTCCATGATTGACTGTTGATATTTACAGTCCAAGCAATGTAATGACACCCAAACACCCACCACCCTATAAATGACTGTTGATATTTACAGTACTAGCACTGTAATGACACCCACACACCCATCACCCAATGATAAATTGTTGATATTTACAGTCCAAGCACTGTAATGCTACCCACCACCCAATAAATGACTGTTGATATTTACACTTAAAGCACTATAATGACACTCCAACACCCACGACCCCATGAATTAAAGTTGATATTTACTGTCCAAGCACTCTAATGACACCCACACACCCACAACCCCAAGAATTACTGTTGATATTTACAGTCCAAGCAATCTAATGATGCCTACCACCCTATGAATGGCTGTTAATTTTTTAATCAAATCACTGTAATGACACCCATACACCCACTACCCCATGAATGACTATTGATATTTACAGTTCAAGCACAGTAATGACACCCACACACCCATCACCCAATGATTGATTGTTGATATTTACAGTCCAAGCACTGTAATGCTACCCACCACCCAATAAATGACTGTTGATATTTACAGTGCAAGCACTGTAATGACACCCACACACCCACAACCCCATGATTGACTGTTGATATTTACAGTCCAAGCACTGTAATGACACCCACAAACCCACAACCCCATGAATGACTGTTGATATTTACAGTCCAAGCACTTTAATGATACCCACCACCCAATGATTGACTGTTTATATTTATAGTCCAAGCACTGTAATGACACCCCCACACCCACCACCCCATGAATTATGGTTGATATTTACAGTCTAATCAATGAAATGACACCCACCACCCTATGAATAACTGTTGATAATTACAATCAAAACTCTGTAATGACACCCACACACCCACCACCCCAAGAATGACTGTTGATATTTACAGTCAAAGCACTGTAATGACACCCACACACCCAGCACCACATGATTGACTGTTGATATTTACAGTCCAAGCAATGTAATGACATCCACACACCCACCACCCAATGAATGACTGCTGATATTTACAGTCCAAGCTTTGTAATGACACTCACACACCCACCATCCCATAATTGACTGTTGATATTTACAGTCCAAGCACTGTAATGACAGCCACACACCCACCACTCTATAAATGACTGTTGATATTTACAGTCCATACACTGTAATAACACCCACACACCCACCACCCTATAAATGACTGTTGATATTTACAGTCCATGCTCTGTAATGACACCCACACATGCACCACCCCATAAATGACTGTTGATATTTACAGTCAAAGCACTGTAATGACACCCACCACACAATAAATGAATGTTGATATTTATAGTTAAAACACTGTAATGACACCCACACACACACCACCCCATGAATGATTGTTGATAATTACAGTCCCAGCACTGTAATGACACCCACACACCGACCACCCCATGATTGACTGTTGATATTTACAGTCCAAGCAATGTAATGACACCCACACACCCACCACCCCATAAATGACGGTTGATATTTATAGTCCGAGCAATGTAATGACACCCACACACCCACCACCCCATAAATGACTGTTGATATTTTCAGTCCAAGCACTGTAATGACATCCACACATCCACCACCCCATGAATGACTGATAATATTTACAGTCCAAGCCCTTTAATGACACGAACCAATCTCTAAATGACTGTTGATATATACAGTCAAAGCACTGTAATAACACCCACAAACTCACCACCCTACGAATGACTGTTGATATTCACAGTCCAAGCACTGTAATGACACCCACTCACCCACCACCCAATAAATGATGGTTGATATTTACAGTCCAAAAACTGTAATGACACACACACACTCACCACCCCATGAATGACTGTTGATATTTACAGTCCAAGCACTGTATTGACACAGTCACAACCATCACCCCATAAATGACTGTTGATATTTACTGTCTAAGCACTGTAACGACACCCACACACCCACCACTCCATAAATGACTGTTGATATTTACAGTCCAAGCTCTGTAATAACACTCACACACCCACCCTCCTATGAATGGCTGTTGATATTTACAGTCCAAGCACTGTAATGACACCCACACACCCATTACTCCATGATTGACTGTTGATATTTACAGTCCAAGCAATGTAATGACACCCAAACACCCACCACCCTATAAATGACTGTTGATATTTACAGTACTAGCACTGTAATGACACCCACACACCCATCACCCAATGATAAATTGTTGATATTTACAGTCCAAGCACTGTAATGCTACCCACCACCCAATAAATGACTGTTGATATTTACACTTAAAGCACTATAATGACACTCCAACACCCACGACCCCATGAATTAAAGTTGATATTTACTGTCCAAGCACTCTAATGACACCCACACACCCACAACCCCAAGAATTACTGTTGATATTTACAGTCCAAGCAATCTAATGATGCCTACCACCCTATGAATGGCTGTTAATTTTTTAATCAAATCACTGTAATGACACCCATACACCCACTACCCCATGAATGACTATTGATATTTACAGTTCAAGCACAGTAATGACACCCACACACCCATCACCCAATGATTGATTGTTGATATTTACAGTCCAAGCACTGTAATGCTACCCACCACCCAATAAATGACTGTTGATATTTACAGTGCAAGCACTGTAATGACACCCACACACCCACAACCCCATGATTGACTGTTGATATTTACAGTCCAAGCACTGTAATGACACCCACAAACCCACAACCCCATGAATGACTGTTGATATTTACAGTCCAAGCACTTTAATGATACCCACCACCCAATGATTGACTGTTTATATTTATAGTCCAAGCACTGTAATGACACCCCCACACCCACCACCCCATGAATTATGGTTGATATTTACAGTCTAAGCAATGAAATGACACCCACCACCCTATGAATAACTGTTGATAATTACAATCAAAACTCTGTAATGACACCCACACACCCACCACCCCAAGAATGACTGTTGATATTTACAGTCAAAGCACTGTAATGACACCCACACACCCAGCACCACATGATTGACTGTTGATATTTACAGTCCAAGCAATGTAATGACATCCACACACCCACCACCCAATGAATGACTGCTGATATTTACAGTCCAAGCTTTGTAATGACACTCACACACCCACCGCCCTATGAATGACTGTTGATATTTACAGTCCATGCAATGTAATGACACCCACACACCCACCACCACTTAAATGATGGTTGATATTTATAGTCGAAGCACTGTAATGACACCGACACACCCACCACCCCATGAATGACTGTTGATATTTACTGTCCAAGAACTGTAATTACAACCACACACCCACCACCCCATGATTGACTGTTGATATTTACAGTCCAAGCACTGTAATGACACCCACACACCCACAACCCTATGAATGACTGTTGATATTTACAGTCCAAGCACTTTAATGATTCCCACCACCCAATGATTGACTGTTGATATTTATAGACCAAGCACTGTAATGACACCCCCACACCAACCACCCCATGAATTATGGTTGATATTTACAGTCCAAGCAATGAAATGACACCCACACAACCACCACCCCATGAATTACTGTTGATATTTACAGTCCAAGCACTGTAATGTCACCCACCACCCTATGAATGACTGTTGATAATTACAATCAAAACTCTGTAATGACACCCACACACCCACCACCCCAAGAATTACTGTTGATATTTACAGTCAAAGCACTGTAATGACACCCACACACCCAGCACCCCATGATTGACTGTTGATATTTACAGTCCAAGCACTGTAATGACATCCACACACCCACCACCCTATGAATGACTGTTGATATTTACAGTCCAAGCTTTGTAATGACACTCACACACCCACCACCACTTAAATGATGATTGATATTTATAGTCCAAGCACTGTAATGACACCGACACACCCTCCACCCCATAAATGACTGTTGATATTTTCAGTCCAAGCACTGTAATGACACTCACCACCCTCTGAATGACTGTTGATATTTACATTCAAAGCACTGTAATAACCCCCACACACTCACCAAACTATAAATAACTGTTATTATTCACAGTCCAAGCACTGTAATGACACTCACACACCCACAACCCAATGAATGATGGTTGATATTTACAGTCCAAGAACTGCAATAACATCCACACACTCACCACCCCATGAATGTCAGTTGATATTTACAGTCCAAGCACTTTCATGATACCCACACACCCACCACCCTATGAATAACTGTTGATATTTACAGTCCAAGCTCTGTTATGAAACTCACACCCACCACAAAAAATGAATTACTGTTGATATTTACAGTTTAAGCACTGTAATGACACCCACACACCTACCACCCCATTAATGTTGGTTGATATTTTCAGTCCAAGCACTGTAGTGACATCCACACACTCACCGACCTATGAATGACTGTTAATATTTACAGTCCAAGTACTCTAATGACACCCACCACAGAATGGATGACTGGTAATATTTACAGTCCAAGCACTGTAATGACACCCACACACCCACCACCCAATGAATGATGGTTGAAATTTACTGTCCACGAACGCTAATGACACAGACACACTCACCACCCCATGAATGACTGTTGATATTTACAGTCCAAGCACTGTAATGACACAGTCACACCTATCACCCCATAAATGACTGTTGATATTTACTGTCTAAGCACTGTAATGACACCCAAACAACCACCACCCCAAGAATGACTGTTGATATTTACAGTCCAAGCACTGTAATGACACCCACACACCCACCACCCCATGAATGACTGTTGATATTTACAGTCCAAGCTCTGTAATAACACTCACACACCCACCACCCTATGAATGACTGTTGATATTTACAGTCCAAGCACTGTAATAACAACCACACACCCACCACCCCATGATTGACTGTTAATATTTACAGTCCAAGCAATGTAATGACACCCAAACACCCACCACCCTATAAATGACTGTTGATATTTACAGTACAAGCACTGTAATGACACCCACACAACCATCACCCAATGATTGATTGTTGATATTTACAGTCCAAGCACTGTAATGCTACCCACCACCCAATAAATGACTGTTAATATTTTAATCAAATCACTGTAATGACACCCATACACCCACTACCCCATGAATGACTGTTGATATTTACAGTCCAAGCACAGTAATGACACCAACGCACCGACCACCCCATGATTGACTGTTGATATTTACAGTCCAAGCACAGTAATGACACCTACACACCCACCACCCCATGATTGACTGTTCATATTTACAGTCCAAGCACTGTAATGACAACCACAACCCTATGAATGACTGTTAATAATTACAATCAAAACACTGTAATGACACTCACACACCTACCACCCATGAATGACTGTTGATATTTTCAGTCCAAGCACTGTAATGACACCCTCACACCCACCACCCCATAAATGACTGTTGATATTTACAGTCAAAGCAATGTAATGACACCCCAACACCCACCACTCCATAAATGACTGTTGATATTTACAGTCCAAGCTCTGTAATAACACTCACACACCCACCCTCCTATGAATGACTGTTGATATTTACAGTCCAAGCACTGTAATGACACCCACACACCCACTACCCCATGATTGACTGTTGATATTTACAGTCCAAGCAATGTAATGACACCCAAACACCAACAACCCTATAAATGACTGTTGATATTTACAGTACTAGCACTGTAATGACACCCACACACCCATCAGCCAATGATTAATTGTTGATATTTACAGTCCAAGCACTGTAATGCTACCCACCACCCAATAAATGACTGTTTATATTTACACTCAAAGCACTGTAATGACACCCCAACACCCACGACCCCATGAATTATAGTTGATATTTACTGTCCAAGCACTGTAATGACACCCACACACCCACAACCCCATGAATGACTATTTATATTTACAGTCCAAGCAATCTAATGATGCCTACCACCCTATGAATGGCTGTTAATATTTTAATCAAATTACTGTAATGACACCGATACACCCACTACCCCATGAATGACTGTTGATATTTACAGTCCAAGCACAGTAATGACACCCACACACCCATCACCCAATGATTGATTGTTGATATTTATAGTCCAAGCACTGTAATGCTACCCACCACCCAAAAAATGACTGTTGATATTTACAGTCCAAGCACTGTAATGACACCCACACACCCACAACCCCATAAATGACGGTTGATATTTACAGTCAAAGCAATGTAATGACACCCCAACATCCACGACCCCATAAATTATAGTTGATTTATACAGTCCAAGCACTGTAATGACACCAACACACCCACAGCCCCATGAATGACTGTTGATATTTACAGTCGAAGCACTTTAATGATACCCACCACCCAATGAATGACTGTTGATATTTACAATCAAAACACTGTAATGACACCCATACACCCACCACCCCATGAATGACTGTTGATATTTACATTCCAAGAACTGTAATGACAACCACACACCCACCACCCCATGATTGACTGTTGATATTTACAGTCCAAGCACTGTAATGAGACCCACACACCCACAACCCCATGAATGACTGTTGATATTTACAGTCCAAGCCCTTTAATGATACCCACCACCCAATGATTGAGTGTTGATATTTATAGTCCAAGCACTGTAATGACACCCCCACACCCACCACCCCATGAATTATGGTTGATATTTACAGTCCAAGCAATGAAATGACACCCACACAACCACCACCCCATGAATAACTGTTGATATTTACAGTCCAAGCACTATAATGACACCCACCACCCTATGAATGACTGTTGATAATTACAATCAAAACTCTGTAATGACACCCACACACCCACCACCCCAAGAATGACTGTTGATGTTTACAGTCAAAGCACTGTAATGACACCCACACACCCACCACACTATGATTGACTGTTGATATTTACAGTCCTAGCACTGTAATGACATCCACACACCCACCACCCCATGAATGACTGTTGATATTTACAGTCCAAGCTTTGTAATGACACTCACACACCCACCACCACTTAAATGATGGTTGATATTTATAGTCCAAGCACTGTAATGACACCGACACACCCACCACCCCTTAAATGACTGTTGATATTTTCAGTCCAAGCACTGTAATGACACTCACCACCCTCTGAATGGCTGTTGATATTTACATTCAAAGCACTGTAATAACCCCCACACACTCACCAAACTATAAATAACTGTTATTATTCACAGTCTAAGCACTGTAATGACACTCACACACCCACAACCCAATGAATGATGGTTGATATTTACAGTCCAAGAACTGCAATAACATCCACACACACTAACCACCCTATGAATGTCTGTTGATATTTACAGTCCAAGCACTTTCATGATACCCAAACACCCACCACCCCATGAATAACTGTTGATATTTACAGTCCAAGCTCTGTAATGAAACTCACACACCCACCACAATGAATGAATTACTGTTGATATTTACAGTTCAAGCACTGTAATGACACCCACACACCTACCACCCCATTAATGTTGGTTGATATTTTCAGTCCAAGCACTGTAGTGACATCCACACACTCACCGACCTATGAATGACTGTTAATATTTACAGTCCAAGTACTGTAATGACACCCACCACAGAATGGATGACTGGTAATATTTACAGTCCAAGCACTGTAATGACACCCACACACCCACCACCCAATGAATGATGGTTGAAATTTACTGTCCACGAACACTAATGACACAGACACACTCACATCCCCATGAATGACTGTTGATATTTACAGTCCAAGCACTGTAATGACACAGTCACACCTATCACCCCATAAATGACTGTTGATATTTACTGTCTAAGCACTGTAATGACACCCACACAACATCCACCCCAAGAATGACTGTTGATATTTACAGTCCAAACACTGTAATGACACCCACACACCCACCACCCCATGAATGACTGATGATATTTACAGTCCAAGATCTGTAATAACACTCACACACCCACCACCCTATGAATAACTGTTGATATTTACAGTCCAAGCACTGTAATGACACCCACACACCCACCACCCCATGATTGACTGTTAATATTTACAGTCCAAGCAATGTAATGACACCCAAACACCCACCACCCTATAAATGACTGTTGATATTTACAGTACAAGCACTGAAATGACACCCACACACCCATCACCCAATGATTGATTGTTGATATTTACAGTCCAAGCACTGTAATGCTACCCACCACCCAATAAATGACTGTTGATATTTTCACTCAAAGCACTGTAATGATACCCCAACACCCACGACCCCATGAATTATAGTTGATATTTACAGTCCAAGCACTTTAATGACACCCACACACCCACAACCCCATGAATGACTGTTGATATTTACAGTCCAAGCAATCTAATGATACCCACCACCCTTTGAATGACTGTTAATATTTTAATCAAATCACTGTAATGACACCCATACACCCACTACCCCATGAATGACTGTTGATATTTACAGTCCAAGCACAGTAATGACACCAACACACCCACCACCCCATGATTGACTGTTGATATTTACTGTCCAAGCACAGTAATTACACCCACACACACACCACCCCATGATTGACTGTTCATATTTACAGTCCAAGCACTGTAATGACACCCACAACCCTATAAATGACTGTTAATAATTACAATCAAAACACTGTAATGACACTCACACACCTACCACCCCATGAATGACTGTTGATATTTTCAGTCCAAGCACTGTAATGACACCCTCACACCCACCACCCAATAAATTACTGTTGATATTTACAGTCAAAGCAATGTAATGACACCCCAACACCCACGACCCCTTGAATTATAGTTGATATTTACAGTCCAAGCTCTGTAATGACACCCACACACCAACAGCCCCATGAATGACTGTTGATATTTACAGTCCAAGCACTTTAATGATACCCACCACCCAATGAATGACTGTTGATATTTACAATCAAAACACTGTAATGACACCCATACACCCACCACCCCATGAATGACTGTTGATATTTACAGTCCAAGAACTGTAATGACAACCACACACCCACCACTCCATGATTGACTGTTGATATTTACAGTCCAAGCACTGTAACGACACCCACACACCCACAACCCCATGAATGACTGTTGATATTTACAGTCCAAACACTCTATTGATAACCACGACCCTATGAATGACTGTTAATATTTACAATCAAATCACTGTAACGACACCCATACACCCACAACCTCATGAAAGACTGTTGATATTTACAGTCCAAGCACTGTAATGACACCCACACACCCACCACACCATGATTGACTGTTGATATTAACAGTCCAAGCACTGCATTGACACCCCCACACCCACCACCCCATGAATTATGGTTGATATTTACAGTCCAAGCAATGAAATGACACCCACACAACCACCACCCCATGAATTACTGCTGTTATTTACAGTCCAAGCACTGTAATGACACCCACCACCCTATGAATGACTGTTGATAATTACAATCAAAACACTGTAATGACACCCACACACAAACCACGCCAAGAATGACTGTTGATATTTACAGTCCACGCACTGTAATGACACCCACACACCCACCACCTCATGAATGACTGTTGATATTTACAGTCCAAGCACTGTAATGACACCCCCACACCCACCACCCCATGAATTATGGTTGATATTTACAGTCCAAGCAATGAAATGACACCCACACAACCACCACCCTATGAATTACTGCTGATATTTACAGTCCAAGCACTGTAATGACACCCGCCACCCTATGAATGACTGTTGATAATTACAATCAAAACACTGTAATAACACCCACACACAAACCACCCCATGATTGACTGTTGATATTTACAGTCCAAGCTCTGTAATGACATCCACACACAAACAACCCCATTAATGACTGTTGATATTTACAGTCCAATCTCTGTAATGACACTCACACACCCACCACCCTATGAATGACTGTTGATTTTTGCAGTCCAAGCAATGTAATGACACCCACACACCCACCACCACTTAAATGATGGTTGATATTTATAGTCCAAGCACTATAATGACACCGACACACCCACCACCCCATAAATGACTGTTGATATTTACAGTCTAAGCAATGAAATGACACCCACACAACCACCACCCCATGAATTACTGTTGATATTTACAGTCCAAGCACTGTAATGACACCTACCACCCTATGAATGACTGTTGATAATTACAATCAATACACTGTAATGACACTCACACACCTACCACCCCATGAATGACTGTTGATATTTTCAGTCCAAGCACTGTAATGACACCCTCACACCCACCACCCCATAAATGACTGCTGATATTTACAGTCCAAGCACTGTAATGACACCTACCACCCTATGAATGACTGTTGATAATTACAATCAATACACTGTAATGACACTCACACACCTACCACCCCATGAATGACTGTTGATATTTTCAGTCCAAGCACTGTAATGACACCCACACACCCACAGCTCCATGAATGACAGTTGATATTTACAGTCCAAGCACTTTAATGATACCCTCCACCCTATAAATGACTGTTGATATTTACAATCAAAACAGTGTAATGAAACCCACACAAACACCACCCTACGATTGACTGTTGATATTTACAGTCCAAGCACTATAATGACACCCACACACCCACAACACCATAAATGACGGTTGATATTTACAGTCTAAGCAATGAAATGACATCCACACACCCACCACCCCATGAATGACTGTTAATATTTACAGTCCAAGCACTCAAATGACACCAACCGATCTCTGCATGACTGTTGATATTTACAGTCAAAACACTGTAATAACACCAACACACTCACCACCCTACGAAAGACTGTTGATATTCACAGTCCAAGCACTGTAATGACACCCACTCACCCACCACCCAATGAATGATGGTTGATATTTACAGTCCAAAAACTGTAATGACACACACACACTCACCACCCCATGAATGACTGTTGAAATTTACACTCCAAGCACTGTAATGACACCCACACAACCACCACCCCAAGAATGACTGTTGATATTTACAGCCCAAGCACTGTAATGACACCCACACACCCACCTTTCCATGAACGACTGTTGATATTTACTGTCCAAGCTCTGTAATAACACTCACACACCCACTACCCTATGAATGACTGTTGATATTTACAGTCCAAGCACTGTAATGACACCCACACACCCACCACCCCTTGATTGACTGTTGATATTTACAGTCCAAGCAATGTAATGACACTCAAACACTCACCACCCTATAAATGACTGTTGATATTTACAGTCCAAGCACTGTAATGACACCCACACACCCATCATCCTATGATTGACTGTTGATATTTACAGTCCAAGCACTGTAATGCTACCCACCACCCAATAAATTACTGTTGATATTTACACTCAAAGCACTGTAATGACAGCCCAACACCCACGACCCTATGAATTATAGTTGATATTTACACTCCAAGCACTGTAATGACACCCACACACCCACATCTCCATGAATGACTGTTGATATTTACAAACCAAGCAATCTAATGATACCCACCACCCTATGAATGACTGTTAATATTTTAATCAAATCACTGTAATGACACCCATACACCCACTACCCCATGAATGACTGTTGATATTTACAGTCCAAGCACTGTAATGACACTCACACACCCACCACCCCATGATTGACTGTTGATATTTACATTCCAAGCACTCTAATGACACCCACACACCCACAACCCTATGAATGACTGTTGATATTTACAGTCCAAGCACTCTAATGATACCCACCACCCAATGAATGACTGTTAATATTTTAATCAAATATCTGTAATGACACTCACACAACCACCACCCCATTAATGACTGTTGATATTTACAGTCCAAGCACTGTAATGACACCCACCACCCTATGAATGACTGTTGATAATTACAATCAAAACACTGTAATGACACTCACACACCTACCACCCCATGAATGACTTATGACATTTTCAGTACAAGCACTGTAATGACACCCTCACACCCACCACCCCATAAATGACTGTTGATATTTACAGTCAAAGCAATGTAATGACACCCCAACACCCACGACCCCATGAATTATAATTGATATTTACAGTCCAAGCACTGTAATGACACCCACACACCCACAGCCCCATGAATGACTGTTGATATTTACAGTCCAAGCACTTTAATGATACCCACCACCCTATGAATGACTGTTGATATTTACAATCAAAACACTGTAATGACACCCATACACCCACCACCCCATGAATGACTGTTGATATTTACAGTCCAATAACTGTAATGACAAACACACACCCACCACCCCATGATTAACTGTTGATATTTACAGTCCAAGCACTGTAATGACACCGACACACCCACCACCCCATGAATGACTGTTTTATATATAGAGTCCAAGCACTCTAATGACACCAACCAATCTCTGAAAGACTGTTGATATTTACAGTCAAAGCACTGTAATAACACCCACACACTCACCACCCAACGAATGACTGTTGATATTCACAGTCCAAGCACTGTAATGACACCCACTCAACCACCACCTAATGAATGATGGTTGATATTTACAGTCCATAAACTTTAATTACACACACACACTCACCACCCCATGAATGACTGTTGATATTTACAGTCCAAGCACTGTAATGCTGCCCACCACCCAATAAATGACTGTTGATATTTACACTCAAAGCACTGTAATGACACCCCAACACCCATGACCCCATGAATTATAGTTGATATGTAAAGTCCAACCACTGTAATGACACCCACACACCCACAACCCCATGAATGACTGTTGATATTTACAGTCCAAGCACTGTAATAACACCCACACACCCACAACCCCATGAATGACAGTTGATATTTACAGTCCAAGCACTCTAATGATACCCACCACCTTATGAATGACTGTTAATATTTTAATCAAATCACTGTAATGACACTCATCCAACCACCACCCCATAAATGACTGTTGATATTTACAGTCCAAGCACTGTAATGACACCCACCACCCTATAAATGACTGTTGATAATTACAATTAAAACTCTGTAATGACACTCACACACCTACCACCCCATGAATGACTGTTGATATTTACAGTCCAAGCACTGTAATGACACCCATACACCCACCACCCCATGAATGACTGTTGATATTTACAGTCCAAGAACTGTAATGAAAACCACACACCCATCACCCCATAATTGACTGTTGATATTTACAGTCCAAGCACTGTAATGACACCCACACACCCACAACCTCATGAATGACTGTTGATATTTACAGTCTAAGCACTATTATGAGACCTACACACCCACCACCAATGAATGACTGTTGATATTTACAGTCCAAGTTATGTAATGACACTCACACACCCACCACCCTATGAATGACTGTTGATATTTACAGTCCAAGCACTGTAATGACACCCACACACCCACCACCCCATACATGATGGTTAATATTTATTGGCCAAGCACTGTAATGACATCCACACACCCACCACCCCAAGAATGACTGTTGATATTTTCAGTCCAAGCACTTTAATGACATCCACACACCCACCACCCCATGAATGACTGTTGATATTTACAGTCCAAACACTATAATGACACCCACACACCCACCACCCTATGAATGATTGTTGATATATACAGTCTAAGTACTGTAATGACACCCTCACACCCTCCACCCCATGAATGACTATTGATATTTACAGTCTAAGTACTGTAATGACACCCACTCATCCACCACCCCATGAATGACTGTTGATATTTACGGTTACAAGTACTGTAATGACACCCCCACACCCATCTACCCGTGAAATATGGTTGATATTTACAGTCCAAGCACTGTAATGACACCCCCACACCCACCACCCCATGAATGACTGTTAATATTTACAGTCCAATCACTCTAATGACATCTACCACCCTATGAATGACTGCTGATATTTACAATCAAAACACTGTAAAGACACCCACACACCCACAACCCCATGAATTACTGTTGATATTTACAGTCCAAGCACTGTAATGACACCCAGACACCCACCACCCCATGATTGACTGTTGATATTTACAGTCCAAACACTGCATAGACACCCAAACACCCAAAACCCCATGAATGACTGTTGATATTTACAGTCCAAGCACTGTAATGACTCCCAACACTCCATGATTTACTGTTGATATTTACAGTCCAAGCACTGTAATGACACCAACCACCCCATGAATGACTGTTGATATTTACAGTCCAAGCACTAATGACACACTCACACACCCAACACACCATGAATGACTTAATTTTTATAGTCCCAGCACTGTAATGACAACCACACACCCACCACCCCATGAATGACTGTTGCTATTTACAGTTCAAACACTATAATGACACCCACACACACACCACCCCATGAATGACTGTTGATATATACAGTCCAAGCACTGTAATAACACCCTCACCCCCACCACCCCATGAATGACTGTTGATATTTACAGTCAAATCAATGTAATGACACCCCCACACCCATCACCTTATGAATGACTGTTGATATTTACAGTCCAATCACTCTAATGACACCTACAACCTTATAAATGACTGTTGATATTTACAAACAAAACACTGTAATGACACCCACACACCCACTACCCGATGAATGTCTGTTGATATTTACAGTCAAAGCAATGTAATGACACCCACACACCTTCAACCCCATGATTGACTGTTGATATGTACAGTCCAAGCACTGTAATGACAACCACACACCAACCACCCTATAAATGACTGTTAATATTTACAGTCTAAGCACTGTAATGACACCCACACACCGACCACCCCAAGAATGACTTTTGATATTTACAGTCCAAGCAGTATAATGACACCTACACACCCACCACCAATGAATGACTGTTGATATTTACAGTCCAATTTCTGTAATGACACTCACACACCCACCACCCTATGAATGACTGTTGATATTTACAGTCCAAGCACTGTAATGACACCCACACACCCACCACCCCATACATGATGGTTAATATTTATTGGCCAAGCACTGTAATGACATCCACACACCCACCACCCCAAGAATGACTGTTGATATTTACAGTCCAAGCACTGTAATGACACCCACACACCCACCACCGAATGTATGATGGTTTATATTTACAGTCCAGGAACCGTAATGACACCCACACACTCTTACTTACTTATGTTACTTATGTGATGGCTTCTAGGGACTTTCAGCCGTTGCCAGCTCTCCAAGTCCCTCCGTAGATCAACTAAAGCCGGAAACTTGGTTTCATTTCTTCATTTATGAGGTCGTAAGACTCGGTGAAGAGGTGTGTCTTCAGTCTCTTTTTGAATAGAGCAGCTGTTTCACTGCCCTAACGAAGCTCGGAAGTTTGTTGTAGAGGCGAGGAGCACTATGCGAACGCTCTTTTTCCACATTCCCTTCTGAATCTTGGTTCCAGAAGCCTATTCACCTCGCTGCTATGTCGCAATTCTACATTGGTATCCACATGAAAGTCCAGGAGCATATCTCGCATGTAAACTGGTTTGCCAAAATTTAACGCTTGATGAACCATAACACACTGCTTGTAAACGATACGTGCCTTAATAGGAAGCCAATGTAGTTGTATGAGTGCTGGTGTTATTCGATCTCTTCTTGACAGACCTCGTATCAATCTCGCAGCTCTGTTCGTGATCATCTGGAGTTTCTTCAATAGATAATCAGGCAAGCCGTAATATAGGGAATTACAGTAATCCAATTTACTTAGAACATGATTGTAAACCAGTTTCATCATCACACTCTGATCAAGGTATTTCCTTACGAAAGCCAAATTCCTCAAGTGGTATCCAGCAATTTGAACCACATGACCAATCTGATCTCTCATCATTAGCTCACTGTCCAACATCACCCCGAGACTCTTCACACATTTGTTGATTGTGATTTCCCTATCATTCACTTTCAGTTTACGTACTCCCAAGCTGTCGAAGTCAGTTCTACGACCGACATACAGACATTCTGTTTTATCTTGATTTAATTTAAGCTGCCTGGAATCCATCCATTGCTTAATGTCAGTAAGGACAGAGCTCAAATGAGTTTCTGAATCGTGTATATTTGTGAATGACATGTAAAACTGCGTGTCATCCGCAAAAAGCTTGAATCTGACTTCGTACTTTTCAAGTAGTACAGAAAGATCTGTAGTATATAAACAGAAGAGTATTGGGCCTAAAACACTACCCTGAGGCACACCTCTTGTTAATGGTATTGCGTCAGAAAATTCATTTCCTATTTTTACACAGTAGTTGCGGCCAGTCAGGTAACTCTTCAGGTACGAGAGAGCAGCACCTATTATTCCAATACGTTCACAGACACTCAATAAGACACTGTGCACTACTGTGTCGAATGCAGCACTCAAATCCAGTAATACCAACAGACCACTTTTTCCATCATCCATCAAAGTGCGCATGTCACTTACGATAGAACACAGAGCAGTCTCCGTGGAATACAGACGACGGTAGGCTGACTGGTTATCATGAATTGCACCAACCATATCCAAATAATCCATCAATTGAGTTAAAATTACCTTTTCCAAAATCTTGGATTGTAAAGTTAAATTGGATACAGGACGAAATGAGCTGAAAGATTGGGGGTCAAGATTCCCCTTCAATATGGGTGTTACAATAGCTTGCTTTTCAGAGTTTGGGAACACACTATTAGCAATACTCACATTTACCATTTTTGTGATAACGCTGACCAGGCGATCAAACCTTTTGTTTCTATTAAACAGCTTGAACGGCATAGGGTCGATTGCAGAGTAAGTAGGTTTTGCCTTCTTGATCATCTCACTAACAGTCAATTCACTCACAATTCGGAACTCACTCAGTTTAATATCAGAAGTTTGTTCACTCATAACCATATGCGAACTATCACTCACAAACGTCGATATAATATTCTTGATCTTATTATCGAAAAAATATACAAAATCATTGGCCAAATTGCTATCCGAACAGCTCTCCGGCAACTTGTGCTTCCTCTTATCACCAGTCAGGCAGTCAAGTATCTTGTAGAGCTCGTGTATATTCGATCCCGCCATTTCAGTTTTCTCTTTGTAATAACTGCACTTTCTCTTGGTGACAAGCCTTAATTCGTAGTTTCGTGCTTGAGTGTATGCATGTCTACATTCCTCAGTACGATACTTGCGCCACCGTCTTTCCATCTTTTTTTTATTAATTTTCGCTTTATTTATGTCATTGTTGAACCACGGAGACTCATCTTTCACTATTATTTTATTCTCAACTATAGGACACATTTTGTCGTATTCAGACTTCAGTGTGTAATTGTATAGATTGTACAAACAGTCATGACACTCTCCTTTCACTGCCCACCCATGATTGCACAAATCACCGTATTGCTCGACTATCTTATTACAAACGAGTGATAGTAGACCATCACTATTAAAATTTCTTCTGGACCGAAAAGAAATATTCTTTACTTGCCTTTTACTCAACAACAGGTTCAGATTAAACATCACAAGTTTGTGTACCGGTGAAAGGGAGCATACATCGTCCACCTGAAGGTTACGTACCAGGTCTCCAGATGTGTCCACCAAGACCAAATCAATAATATGGCCACAAATCGATGTGGGCTTGTTCACTACATTGACCAGGTTAACATATCTGTAAATCGCTGAACATAGCGGGCTCCTGGAGTATCAAGCCAAAAATTAAAATCTCCCAACACAATGACATTAGAGCTAATCATGTCAACCGTCTCGAGGTACAGCTCAAGCTCATCAATGAATAAACCAGGGCTAGTAGCAGGGGGTCTATATATTGTTATAAACGTTACTTTGCTTCCACCAGCTTGACACTCAACCTGAAGGAGTTCGAAACTTTCAAACCCCGGCGACTTGCATACCTTCACCTTCTTTATAGAATTTGAAACAAATAGACCAACACCTCCGCCTCGACCCGTACACCTCGGTTTATGTAAAAAAGAATGAGTCACCGGAGTCATTTCCTGGATAGCAGCTGAGTCAAATTTCGTTAACCACGTCTCAGTAATGGCATAAAAATCTAAACAGCCATCAACAATCGTCTGGCGTATCTCAAATGTTTTATTTTTAGCAGACTGCACGTTCAATAGTCCACAATTAACACTTTGCATATTAAAAGCCATGGTTAGTGTTGAGTCTGATCCTATTTACTTCCGAGGTGAAAATGGGGCAAGACAAACTACTTACAGAGTGTTCGCTTTGACATTTTGAAGCAGCACAGTTGAAGCATTTTCTCACATCAGACTGGCAAGAGCGACCTTCATGCTGACCTGCACACTTATAGCAGTGGGGTGCATGACCTTTGACCTTGGATTGGCAACTATCCGACTTGTGACCGAATTTCAGGCAGTGGTAACACAGTAGTGGAAAATAACGATCGTATACCTGATGAACGCCCCACTTCAGCTTCAGCTTGTCATTCATCCCGTGAATTCTTGCACGTACCTCTGGATCACACTTCAGTACATAATGTACAGTCCCTCCCGCAGCTGGTCTTTCAGAAACAATTTTCATTTTATTCATAACTCCGTCAATCGATTCCAAATTATTCCTTACAATAATTTCTTCAATGAGCGATTCCTTGTCCTCATTCCGAGCCACATTACATACCATAATTTTGGGGTCCCATCGCTTCCCATTGGAAACAATTAAATTCTCCACCTCGTGTAACTTATTTTGTGCAGCTTTTCTTTTCTCTTCAGATTCAAGATTTATAACAATATTTCCCTTGTTAGTGAATTTGGAGTCCATAATTTGAACATCCGACAACAATTCTTCGACCTCTTTCTTCATATCAACCGCTTTTTTGCTACCCTTTGCTTTAATAATAAGAAGATTCTTAATTTTCTGTGTGCGTTTCCGTTTCCTGCTTCTCGACACCACCTCAGCCCAGTTCATGCCATCTTTTTCCACCTGGCCCGATTGAGCTGACACAGCCTCTTCCACAGCCAGCGTGACCCCGTCAGTCAGAGCCGGCAAAGCAGCCATTACACTATTCTGAAGATTCTCGGGTAGTCTTATATCCTTCAGCATATTCTTGATTTCAATAATATCACTTTTCATTACATTAATCTCCTCTCGAAGGTGAACTTCACTATTTATCACTAGAGCACAAGGATCACAAACCCAATTTACTTCAGAAGCATTTGATTTCAAACCAGTCATTCTCGTACAAGTGCTATGGCCACCCAATTTGCACTTGAGACATTTCAGCCACTTGACCTTTCCATAATCTCGCTCATGACAGACAAGGCACAACTCGTCAACTGGAGAACCCATGCTGGACGTGCCAAAACATATACAGGCGCACTAGCACTGCACTGTTAATGTAGACACTAGCACTGTTTATACATGTAACGGAGCTAACGAGACACGTCCTTTCACCACCGCAGTCTCCCTTACACCCCATGAATGACTGTTGATATTTACAGTCCAAGCACTGTCATGACACCCACACATGCACCACCCCATGTATGACTGTTGATATTTACAGTCCAAGCACTCTAATGACAACCACCACCCAATAAATGAATGTTGATATTTATAGTTAAAACACTGTAATGACACCCACACACCCACCACCTCATGAATGACTGTTGATATTTACAGTCCAAGCACTGTAATGACACCCACACACTGACCATCCCATGATTGACTATTGATATTTACAGTCCAAGCACTGTAATGACACCCACACACCCACCACCCAAAAAATGACTGTTGATATTTACAGTCTAAGCACTGTAATGACACCCACACACCCACAAACCCATGAAGGACTGTTGATAATTACAGTCTTAGCACTGTAATGACACCCACACACCCACCACCCCATGATTAACTGTTGATATTTACAGTCCATGCACTGTAATGACACCCACACACCCACCACCCCATGAATGACTGTTGATATTTACAGTCCAAGCACTGCATAGACACCTAAACACCAAAACCCCATGAATGACTGTTGATATTTATAGTCCAAGCACTGTAATGACACCAACACACCCACCACCCCAGGAATAACTGTTAATATTTACAGTCTGAGCTCTGTAATGACACCCACACATTAATGATGGTTGATATTTACAGTTCAAGAACTGTAATGACACCCACACACTCACCACCCCATTAATGACTGTTGATATTTACAGTCCAAGAACTGTCATTATACCCACACATGCACCACCCCATGAATGACTGTTGATATTTATAGTCAAAGCACTGTAATGACACCCAACACCCAATAAATGAATGTTGATATTTATAGTTAAAACACTGTAATGACACCCACACACCCACCACCTCATGAATGACTGTTGATAATTACAGTCCCAGCACTGTAATGACACCCACACACCGACCACCCCATGGTTGACTGTTAATATTTACAGTCCAATCACTGTAATGACACCCACACACCAACAACCCAATAACTGACTAATGATATTTACAGTCTAAGCACTGTAATGACACCCACACACCCACCAGCCCATGAATGACTGTTGATATTTACAGTCCAAGCTCTGTAATGACACTCACACACCCACCACCCTATGAATGACTGTTAATTTTTACAGTCCAGGAACTGTAATGACACCCACACAAACACCACCACATAAATGATGGTTGATATTTACAGTCCAAGCACTGTAATGACACCCACACACCCACCACCCCATGAATGACTGTTGATATTTACAGTCCAAGCACTGCATAGACACCCAAACACCAAAACCCCATGAATGACTGTTGATATTTACAGTCCAAGCACTCTAATGACAACCAACACCCCATGATTAACTGTTGATATTTACAGTCCAAGCACTGTAATAACACCAACCACCCCATGATTGACTGTTAATAATTACAGTCCAAGCACTAATGACAACACACACCCACCACACCATGAATGATTTAATATTTATAGTCCAAACACTGTAATGACACCCACACACCCACCACCCCATGAATGACTGTTGATATTTACATTTCAAGCATTATAATGACACCCACACACCCACCACCCCATGAATGACTGTTGATATTTACAGTCCAAGCACAGTAATGACACCCTAACCCCCACCACTCAATGAATGACTGTTGATATTTACAGTCAAAACACTGTAATGACACCCCCACACCCACCACCTTATGAATGACTGTTGATATTTACAGTCCAAGCACTCTAATGATATCCACACACTCACCACCCAATGAATGACTGTTAATATTTACAGTCCAAGCACTCTAATGACACCCACACACTCACCACTCCGTGATTGACTGTTGATATTTACAGTACAAGCACTGCATAGACACCCAAACACCCACATCCCCATGAATAACTGTTTATATTTACAGTCCAAGCACTGTAATGACACCCACACACCCATCACCCCATGAATGACTGTTAATATTAGAGTCTAAGCACTGTAATGCCACCCACCACCCCATGAATGACTGTTAATATTCACAGTCCAAGCACTAATGACACACAGACACTCACCACACCATGAATAAATTGATATTTATAGTCCAAGCACTGTAATGACACCCACACACCCACCACCCCATGAAAGACTGTTGATATTTACAGTTCAAGCACTATAATGACAATACATACCCACCACCCCATGAATAACTTGATATTTACAGTCCAAGCTATGTAATGACACCCACACATTCACCACCCCATGAATGACTGTTGATATTTACAGTCCAAACACTATAATGACACCAACACACCCACGACCCCATGAATGATTGTTGATATATACAGTCTAAGCACTGTAATGACACCATCACACCCACCACCCCATGAATGACTATTGATATTTACAGTCTATGCACTGAAATGACACCCACACACCTACCACCCCATGAATGACTGTTGATATTTACAGTCCAAACACTATAATGACACCCACACACCCACGACCCCATGACTCACTGTTGATATATACAGTCCAAGCACTGTAATGACACCCAAAAAGCCACAACCCTATGATTGACTGTTGATATTTACAGTCCAAGCACTGCATAGACACCCAAACACTTAAAACCCCATGAATAACTGTTGATATTAAGAGTCCAAACACTCTAATGACTACCAACACCCCATAATTGACTGTTGATATTTACAGTCCAAGAACTGTAATGACACCAACCACCCCATGAATGACTGCTGATATTTACAGTCCAAGCACTAATGACACACACACACACCCACCACACAATGAATGACTTAATATTTATAGTCCATGCACTGTAATGACAACCACACACCCACCACCCCATGAATGACTGTTGATATTAACATTTCAAGCATTATAATGACACCCACACACCCACCACCCCATAAATGACTGTTGATATTTACAGTCCAAGCACTCTAATGACATCCACACACCCACCACCCCATAAATGACTCTTGATATTTACAGTCCAAGCACTCTAATGACACCCACACACTCACCACCCCATGAATGACTGTTGATATTTACAGTCCAAGCACTGTCATGACACCCACACATGCACCACCCCATGTATGACTGTTGATATTTACAGTCCAAGCACTCTAATGACACCCACCACCCAATAAATGAATGTTGATATTTATAGTTAAAACACTGTAATGACACCCACACACCCACCACCTCATGAACGACTGTTGATATTTACAGTTCAAGCACTGTAATGACACCCACACACTGACCATCCCATGATTGACTATTGATATTTACAGTCCAAGCACTGTAATGACACCCACACACCCACCAACCCATGAAGGATGGTTGATAATTACAGTCTAAGCATTGTAATGACACCAACACACCCACCATCCCATAATTGACTGTTGATATTTACAGTACAAGCACTGTAATGACAGCCACACACCCACCACTCTATAAATGACTGTTGATATTTACAGTCCATGCACTGTAATAACACCCACACACCCACCACCCCATAAATGACTGTTGATATTTACAGTCCATGCTCTGTAATGACACCCACACATGCACCACCCCATGAATGACTGTTGATATTTACAGTCAAAGCACTGTAATGACACCCACCACACAATAAATGAATGTTGATATTTATAGTTAAAACACTGTAATGACACCCAAACACACACCACCCCATGAATGATTGTTGATAATTACAGTCCCAGCACTGTAATGACACCCACACACCGACCACCCCATGATTGACTGTTGATATTTACAGTCAAAGCAATGTAATGACACCCACACACCCACCACCCCATGAATGACTGTTGATATTTACATTCGAAGCTCTGTAATGACACTCACACACCCACCACCCTATGAATGACTGTTGATATTTACAGTCCAGGAACTGTAATGACACACACACAAACACCACCCCATAAATGACGGTTGATATTTAAAGTCCAAGCACTGTAATGACACCCACACACATACCACCCCATGAATGACTGTTGATATTTACAGTCCAAACACTCTAATGACACCCACCACCCTATGAATGACTATTGATATTTACAATTAAAACATTGTAATGACACCCACACACCCACCACCCCATGAATGACTGTTGATATTTACAGTCTAAACACTATAATGACACCCACACACCCACCACCCTATGAATGATTGTTGATATATACAGTCTAAGTATTGTAATGACACCCTCACACCCACCACCCCATGAATGACTATTGATATTTACAGTCTAAGCACTGTAATGACACCCACACGTCCAACACCCCATGAATGACTGTTGATATTTACAGTACAAGTACTGTAATGACACCCCCACACCCACCTACCCGTGAAATATGGTTGATATTTACAGTCCAAGCACTGTAATGACACACCCACACCCACCACCCAATGAATGACTGTTAATATTTACAATCCAATCACTCTAATGACACCCACCACCCTATGAATGACTGCTGATATTTACAATCAAAACACTGCAAAAACACTCACACACCCACAACCCCATGAATCACTGTTGATATTTACAGTCCAACCACTGTAATGACACCCAGACACCCAACACCCATGATTGACTGTTGATATTTACAGTCCAAGCACTGCATAGACACCCAAAAACCCAAAACCCCATGAATGACTGTTGATATTTACAGTCCAAGCACTCTAATGACACCCAACACCCCATGATTTACTGTTGATATTTACAGTCCAAGCACTGTAATGACACCAACCACCCCATGAATGACTGTTGATATTTACAGTCCAAGCACTAATGACACACAGACACACCCAACACACCATGAATGACTTATTTTTTATAGTCCCAGCACTGTAATGACAACCACACACCCACCACCCCATGAATGACTGTTGCTATTTACAGTTCAAACACTATAATGACACCCACACACCCACCACCCCATGAATGACTGTTGATATATACAGTCCAAGCACTGTAATAACACCCTCACCCCCACCACCCCATGAATGACTGTTGATATTTACAGTCAAAACAATGTAATGACACCCCCACACCCACCACCTTATGAATGACTGTTGATATTTTCAGTCCAATCACTCTAATGACACCTACAACCTTATAAATGACTGTTGATATTTACAAACAAAACACTGTAATGACACCCACACACCCACCACCCCATGAATGTCTGTTGATATTTACAGTCAAAACAATGTAATGACACCCACACACCTACCACCCCATGATTGACTGTTGATATTTACAGTCCAAGCACTGTAATGACAGCCACACACCCTCCACCCTATAAATGACTGTTAATATTTTCAGTCAAAGCACTGTAATGTCCCCCACACACCAACCACCCCAAGAATGACTTTTGATATTTACAGTCCAAGCACTATTATGACACCTACACACCCACCACCAATGTATGACTGTTGATATTTACAGTCCAAGTTCTGTAATGACACTCACACACCCATCTACCCGTGAAATATGGTTGATATTTACAGTCCAAGCACTGTAATGACACCCCCACACCCACCACCTCATGAATGACTGTTAATATTTACAGTCCAATCACTCTAATGACACCTACCACCCTATGAATGACTGCTGATATTTACAATCAAAACACTGTAAAGACACCCACACACCCACAACCCCATGAATCACTGTTGATATTTACAGTCCAAGCACTGTAATGACACCCAGACACCCACCACCCCATGATTGACTGTTGATATTTATAGTCCAAGCACTGCATAGACACCCAAACACCCAAAACCCCATGAATGACTGTTGATATTTACAGTCCAAGCACTCTAATGACACCCAACACCCCATGATTTACTGTTGATATTTACAGTCCAAGCACTGTAATGACACCAACCACCCCATGAATGACTGTTGATATTTATAGTCCAAGCACTGCATAGACACCCAAACACCCAAAACCCCATGAATGACTGTTGATATTTACAGTCCAAGCACTAATGACACACTCACACACCCAACACACCATGAATGACTTAATTTTTATAGTCCCAGCACTGTAATGACACCCAGACACCCACCACCCCATGATTGACTGTTGATATTTATAGTCCAAGCACTGCATAGACACCCAAACACCCAAAACCCCATGAATGACTGTTGATATTTACAGTCCAAGCACTAATGACACACTCACACACCCAACACACCATGAATGACTTAATTTTTATAGTCCCAGCACTGTAATGACAACCACACACCCACCACCCCATGAATGACTGTTGCTATTTACAGTTCAAACACTATAATGACACCCACACACCCACCACCCCATGAATGACTGTTGATATATACAGTCCAAGCACTGTAATAACACCCTCACCCCCACCATCCCATGAATGACTGTTGATATTTACAGTCAAAACAATGTAATGACAACCCCACACCCATCACCTTATGAATGACTGTTGATATTTACAGTCCAATCACTCTAATGACACCTACAACCTTATAAATGACTGTTGATATTTATAACAAAACACTGTAATGACACCCACACACCCACCACCCCATGAATGTCTGTTGATATTTACTGTCAAAGCAATGTAATGACACCCACACACCTTCCACCCCATGATTGACTGTTGATATTTACAGTCCAAGCACTGTAATGACAACCACACACCCACCACCCTATAAATGACTGTTAATATTTACAGTCTAAGCACTGTAATGACACCCACACACCGACCACCCCAAGAATGACTTTTGATATTTACAGTCCAAGCACTATAATGACACCTACTTACCCACCACCAATGAATGACTGTTGATATTTACAGTCCAAGTTCTGTAATGACACTCACACACCCACCACCCTATGAATGACTGTTGATATTTACAGTCCAAGCACTGTAATGACACCCACACACCCACCACCCTATACATGATGGTTAATATTTATTGGCCAAGCACTGTAATGACATCCACACACCCACCACCCCAAGAATGACTGTTGATATTTTCAGTCCAAGCACTTTAATGACATCCACACACCCACCACCCCATGAATGACTGTTGATATATACAGTCCAAGCACTGTAATGACACCCACACACCCACCACCGAATGTATGATGGTTTATATTTACAGTCCATGAACCGTAATGACACCCACACACTCTTACTTACTTATGTTACTTATGTGATGGCTTCTAGGGACTTTCAGCCGTTGCCAGCTCTCCAAGTCCCTCCGTAGATCAACTAAAGCCGGGAAACTTGTTCTCATTTCTTCATTTATGAGGTCGTAAGACTCGGTGAAGAGGTGTGTCTTCAGTCTCTTTTTGAATAGAGCAGCTGTTTCACTGCCCTAACGAAGCTCGGAAGGTTGTTGTAGAGGCGAGGAGCACTATGCGAACGCTCTTTTTCCACATTCCCTTCTGAATCTTGGTTCCAGAAGCCTATTCACCTCGCTGCTATGTCGCAATTCTACATTGGTATCCACATGAAAGTCCAGGAGCATATCTCGCATGTAAACTGGTTTGCCAAAATTTAACGCTTGATGAACCATAACACACTGCTTGTAAACGATACGTGCCTTAATAGGAAGCCAATGTAGTTGTATGAGTGCTGGTGTTATTCGATCTCTTCTTGACAGACCTCGTATCAATCTCGCAGCTCTGTTCGTGATCATCTGGAGTTTCTTCAATAGATAATCAGGCAAGCCGTAATATAGGGAATTACAGTAATCCAATTTACTTAGAACATGATTGTAAACCAGTTTCATCATCACACTCTGATCAAGGTATTTCCTTACGAAAGCCAAATTCCTCAAGTGGTATCCAGCAATTTGAACCACATGACCAATCTGATCTCTCATCATTAGCTCACTGTCCAACATCACCCCGAGACTCTTCACACATTTGTTGATTGTGATTTCCCTATCATTCACTTTCAGTTTACGTACTCCCAAGCTGTCGAAGTCAGTTCTACGACCGACATACAGACATTCTGTTTTATCTTGATTTAATTTAAGCTGCCTGGAATCCATCCATTGCTTAATGTCAGTAAGTACAGAGCTCAAATGAGTTTCTGAATCGTGTATATTTGTGAATGACATGTAAAACTGCGTGTCATCCGCAAAAAGCTTGAATCTGACTTGTTAATGTGCGTCAGAAAATTCATTTCCTATTTTTACACAGTAGTTGCGGCCAGTCAGGTAACTCTTCAGGTACGAGAGAGCAGCACCTATTATACCAATACGTTCACAGACACTCAATAAGACACTGTGCACTACTGTGTCGAATGCAGCACTCAAATCCAGTAATACCAACAGACCACATTTTCCATCATCCATCAAAGTGCGCATGTTACTTACGATAGAACACAGAGCAGTCTCCGTGGAATACAGACGACGGTAGGCTGACTGGTTATCATGAATTGCACCAACCATATCCAAATAATCCATCAATTGAGTTAAAATTACCTTTTCCAAAATCTTGGATTGAAAAGTTAAATTGGATACAGGACGAAATGAGCTGAAAGATTGGGGGTCAAGATTCCCCTTCAATATGGGTGTTACAATAGCTTGCTTTTCAGAGTTTGGGAACACACTATTAGCAATACTCACATTTACCATTTTTGTGATAACGCTGACCAGGCGATCAAACCTTTTGTTTCTATTAAACAGCTTGAACGGCATAGGGTCGATTGCAGAGTAAGTAGGTTTTGCCTTCTTGATCATCTCACTAACAGTCAATTCACTCACAATTCGGAACTCACTCAGTTTAATATCAGAAGTTTGTTCACTCATAACCATATGCGAACTATCACTCACAAACGTCGATATAATATTCTTGATCTTATTATCGAAAAAATATACAAAATCATTGGCCAAATTGCTATCCGAACAGCTCTCCGGCAACTTGTGCTTCCTCTTATCACCAGTCAGGCAGTCAAGTATCTTGTAGAGCTCGTGTATATTCGATCCCGCCATTTCAGTTTTCTCTTTGTAATAACTGCACTTTCTCTTGGTGACAAGCCTTAATTCGTAGTTTCGTGCTTGAGTGTATGCATGTCTACATTCCTCAGTACGATACTTGCGCCACCGTCTTTCCATCTTTTTTTTATTAATTTTCGCTTTATTTATGTCATTGTTGAACCACGGAGACTCATCTTTCACTATTATTTTCTTCTCAACTATAGGACACATTTTGTCGTATTCAGACTTCAGTGTGTAATTGTATAGATTGTACAAACAGTCATGACACTCTCCTTTCACTGCCCACCCATGATTGCACGAATCACCGTATTGCTCGACTATCTTATTACAAACGAGTGATAGTAGACCATCACTATTAAAATTTCTTCTGGACCGAAAAGAAATATTCTTTACTTGCCTTTTACTCAACAACAGGTTCAGATTAAACACCACAAGTTTGTGTACCGGTGAAAGGGAGCATACATCGTCCACCTGAAGGTTACGTACCAGGTCTCCAGATGTGTCCACCAAGACCAAATCAATAATATGGCCACAAATCGATGTGGGCTTGTTCACTACATTGACCAGGTTAAACGTTGCTAACATATCTGTAAATCGCTGAACATAGCGGGCTCCTGGAGTATCAAGCCAAAAATTAAAATCTCCCAACACAATGACATTAGAGCTAATCATGTCAACCGTCTCGAGGTACAGCTCAAGCTCATCAATGAATAAACCAGGGCTAGTAGCAGGGGGTCTATATATTGTTATAAACGTTACTTTGCTTCCACCAGCTTGACACTCAACCTGAAGGAGTTCGAAACTTTCAAACCCCGGCGACTTGCATACCTTCACCTTCTTTATAGAATTTGAAACAAATAGACCAACACCTCCGCCTCGACCCGTACACCTCGGTTTATGTAAAAAAGAATGAGTCACCGGAGTCATTTCCTGGATAGCAGCTGAGTCAAATTTCGTTAACCACGTCTCAGTAATGGCATAAAAATCTAAACAGCCATCAACAATCGTCTGGCGTATCTCAAATGTTTTATTTTTAGCAGACTGCACGTTCAATAGTCCACAATTAACACTTTGCATATTAAAAGCCATGGTTAGTGTTGAGTCTGATCCTATTTACTTCCGAGGTGAAAATGGGGCAAGACAAACTACTTACAGAGTGTTCGCTTTGACATTTTGAAGCAGCACAGTTGAAGCATTTTCTCACATCAGACTGGCAAGAGCGACCTTCATGCTGACCTGCACACTTATAGCAGTGGGGTGCATGACCTTTGACCTTGCATTGGCAACTATCCGACTTGTGACCGAATTTCAGGCAGTGGTAACACAGTAGTGGAAAATAACGATCGTATACCTGATGAACGCCCCACTTCAGCTTCAGCTTGTCATTCATCCCGTGAATTCTTGCACGTACCTCTGGATCACACTTCAGTACATAATGTACAGTCCCTCCCGCAGCTGGTCTTTCAGAAACAATTTTTATTTTATTTATAACTCCGTCAATCGATTCCAAATTATTCCTTACAATAATTTCTTCAATGAGCGATTCCTTGTCCTCATTCCGAGCCACATTACATACCATAATTTTGGGGTCCCATCGCTTCCCATTGGAAGCAATTAAATTCCCCACCTCGTGTAACTTATTTTGTGCAGCATTTCTCTTCTCTTCAGATTCAAGATTTATAACAATATTTCCCTTGTTAGTGAATTTGGAGTCCATAATTTGAACATCCGACAACAATTCTTCGACCTCTTTCTTCATATCAACCGCTTTTTTGCTACCCTTTGCTTTAATAATAAGAAGATTCTTATTTTTCTGTGTGCGTTTCCGTTTCCTGCATCTCGACACCACCTCAGCCCAGTTCATGCCATCTTTTTCCACCTGGCCCGATTGAGCTGACACAGCCTCTTCCACAGCCAGCGTGACCCCGTCAGTCATTACATTAATCTCCTCTCGAAGGTGAACTTCACTCTTTATCACTAGAGCACAAGGATCACAAACCCAATTTACTTCCGAAGCATTTGATTTCAAACCAGTCATTCTCATACAAGTGCTATATCCGCCCAATTTGCACTTGAGACATTTCAGCCACTTGACCTTTCCATCATCTCGCTCATGACAGACAAGGCACAGCTCGTCAACTGGAGAACCCATGCTGGACGTGCCAAAACATATACAGGCGCACTAGCACTGAACTGTTAATGTAAACACTAGCACTGTTTATACATGTCACGGAGCTAACGAGACACGTCCTTTCACCACCGCAGTCTCCCTTACACCCCATCAATGACTGTTGTTATTTACAGTCCAAGCACTGTCATGACACCCATACATGCACCACCCCATGTATGACAGTTGATATTTACAGTCCAAGCACTCTAATGACACCCACCACCCAATAAATGAATGTTGATATTTATAGTTAAAACACTGTAATGACACCCACACACCCACCACCTCATGAATGACTGTTGATATTTACAGTCCAAGCACTGTAATGACACCCACACACTGACCATCCCATGATTGACTATTGATATTTACAGTCCAAGCACTGTAATGACACCCACACACCCACCACCCAAAAAATGACTGTTGATATTTACAGTCTAAGCACTGTAATGACACCCACACACCCACAAACCCATGAAGGGCTATTGATAATTACAGTCTAAGCACTGTAATGACACCCACACACCCACCACCCCATGATTGACTGTTGATATTTACAGTCCAAGCACTGTAATGACAGCCACACACCCACCACTCTATGAATGACTGTTGATATTTACAGTCCATGCACTGTAATGACACCCACACACCCACCACCCCATGAATGACTGTTGATATTTACAGTCCAAGCACTGCATAGACACCCAAACACCAAAACCCCATGAATGACTGTTGATATTTATAGTCCAAGCACTGTAATGACACCAACACACCCACCACCCCAGGAATAACTGTTAATATTTACAGTCTGAGCTCTGTAATGACACCCACATATTAATGATGGTTGATATTTACAGTTCAAGAACTGTAATGACACCTACACACTCACCACCTCATTAATGACTGTTGATATTTACAGTCCAAGAACTGTCATTACACCCACACATGCACCACCCCATGAATGACAGTTGATATTTACAGTCCAAGCACTCTAATGACACCCACCACCCAATAAATGAATGTTGATATTTATAGTTAAAACACTGTAATGACACCCACACACCCACCACCTCATGAATGACTGTTGATATTTACAGTCCAAGCACTGTAATGACACCCACACACTGACCATCCCATGATTGACTATTGATATTTACAGTCCAAGCACTGTAATGACACCCACACACCCACCACCCAAAAAATGACTGTTGATATTTACAGTCTAAGCACTGTAATGACACCCACACACCCACAAACCCATGAAGGGCTATTGATAATTACAGTCTAAGCACTGTAATGACACCCACACACCCACCACCCCATGATTGACTGTTGATATTTACAGTCAAAGCACTGTAATGACACCTTCACCCCTACCACCCCATGAATGACTGTTGATATTTACAGTCAAAGCACTGTAATGACACCCCCACACCTACCACCTTATGAATGACTGTTGATATTTACAGTTCAAGCACTCTAATGACACCCACCACCTTTTAAATGGCTGTTGATATTTACAATCAAAACACTGTAATGACACCCACACACAACCACCCAAAGAATGACTGTTGATATTTACAGTCAAAGCACTGTAATGACACCCACACACCCACCACCCCATGATTGACTGTTGATATTTACAGTCCAAGCACTGTAATGACAGCCACACACCCTCCACCCCATAAATGACTGTTGATATTTACAGTCCAAGCACTGTAATGACAGCCACACACCCTCCACCCCATAAATGACGGTTGATATTTACAGTCTAAGCACTGTAATGACACCCAGACACCGACCACCCCAAGAACGACTTTTGATATTTACAGTCCAAGTACTGTAATGACACCTACACACCCACCACCCCATGAATGTCTGTTGATATATACAGTACAAGCTCTGTAATTACACTCACACACCCACCACCCTATGAATGACTGTTGATATTTACAGTCCAAGCACTGTAATGACACCCACACACCGACCACCCCATAAATGACGGTTAATATTTATAGGCCAATCACTGTAATGACACCCACACACCCACCACCTTAAGAATGACTGTGGATATTTTCAGTCCAAGCACTGTAATGACATCCACACACTCACCACCCCATAAATGACTGTTAATATTTACAGTCTGAGCAGTGTAAAGACACCCACACACCCACCACCTAATGTATGATGGTTTATATTAGCAGTCCAGGAACTGTAATGACACTCAACTACTCACCACCCCATTAATGACTGTTGATATTTACAGTCCAATCACTGTCGTGACACACACAAATGCACCACCCCACGAATGACTGTTGATATTTACACTCCAAGCACTGTAATGACACCCACCACCCAATAAATGAATGTTGATATTTATAGTTAAAACACTGTAATGACACCCGCCCACCCACCACCTCATGAATGACTGTTGATATTTACAGTCCAAGCACTATAATGACACCCACACACCGACCTTCCCATGATTGACTATTGATATTTACTGTCCAAGCACTGTAATGACACCCACACACCCACCACCCAATAAGTGACTGTTGATATTTACAGTCTAAGCACTGTAATGACACCCACACACCCACCAATCCATGAAGGACTGTTGATAATTACAGTCCAACCACTGTAATGACACCCACACACCCACCACCCCATGAATGACTGTTGATATTTACAGTCTAAGCACTAATGACACACTCACCCACCACCCCATGAGTGACTGTTGATATTTACAGTCCAAGCACTATAATGACACCCACACACCCACCACCCCATGATGACGGTTGATATTTACAGTTCAAGCACTCTAATAATACCCTCCACCCTATGAATGACTGTTGATATTTACAATCAAAACATTGTAATGACACCCACACACCCACCACCCCGTAAATGACTGTCGATATTTACAGTCCAAGCACTGTAATGACAACCACACACCCACCACCCCATGATTGACTGTTGATATTTACACTCCAAGCACTGCATAGACACCCAAAAACCCACAACCCAATGAATGACTGTTGATATTTATATTCAAAACGATGTAATGACACTCACACACCCACCACTCTATGAATGACTGTTGATATTTAGAGTCCAAGCACTGTAATGCCACCCACCACCCATTGAATGACTCTTGATATTTACAGTCCAAGCACTAATGACACACAGACACCCACCACCCCATGAGTGACTGTTGATATTTACAGTCCAAGCACTATAATGACACCCACACACCCACCACCACATGAATGACTGATGATAATTACAGTCTAAGCACTGTAATGACACCCTCACACCCATCACACTATGAATGACTGTTGATATTTACAGTCAAAGCACTGTAATGACACCCACACACCCACCACCCCATAAATGATGGTTCATATTTATAGTCCACGCACTGTAATGACACCAACACACCCACCACCCCTGGAATAACTGTTAATATTTACAGTCTAAACTCTGTAATGACACCCACACATTAATGATGGTTGATATTTACAGTTCAAGAACTGTAATGACACCCACACACTCACCACCCCATTAATGACTGTTGATATTTACAGTCCAAGAACTGTCATTACACCCACACATGCACCACCCCATGAATGACTGTTGATATTTATAGTCAAAGCACTGTAATGACACCCAACACCCAATAAATGAATGTTGATATTTACAATCAAAACACTGTAATGACACCCACACACAACCACCCAAAGAATGACTGTTGATATTTACAGTCAAAGCACTGTAATGACACCCACACACCCACCACCCCATTATTGACTGTTGATATTTAAAGTCCAAGCACTGTAATGACAGCCACACACCCTCCACCCCATAAATGACTGTTGATATTTACAGTCCAAGCACTGTAATGACAGCCACACACCCTCCAACCCATAAATGACGGTTGATATTTACAGTCTAAGCACTGTAATGACACCCACACACCGACCACCCCAAGAATGACTTTTGATATTTACAGTCCAAGTACTGTAATGACACCTACACACCCACCACCCCATGAATGTCTGTTGATATATACAGTCCAAGCTCTGTAATTACACTCACACACCCACCACCCTATGAATGACTGTTGATATTTACAGTCCAAGCACTGTAATGACACCCACACACCCACCACCCCATAAATGACGGTTAATATTTATAGGCCAATTACTGTAATGACACCCACACACCCACCACCTTAAGAATGACTGTGGATATTTTCAGTCCAAGCACTGTAATGACATCCACACACTCACCACCCCATAAATGACTGTTAATATTTACAGTCTGAGCAGTGTAAAGACACCCACACACCCACCACCTAATGTATGATGGTTTATATTAGCAGTCCAGGAACTGTAATGACACTCAACTACTCAACACCCCTTTAATGACTGTTGATATTTACAGTCCAATCACTGTCGTGACACCCACAAATGCACCACCCCACGAATGACTGTTGATATTTACACTCCAAGCACTGTAATGACACCCACCACCCAATAAATGAATGTTGATATTTATAGTTAAAACACTGTAATGACACCCGCCCACCCACCACCTCATGAATGACTGTTGATATTTACAGTCCAAGCACTATAATGACACCCACACACCGACCTTCCCATGATTGACTATTGATATTTACTGTCCAAGCACTGTAATGACACCCACACACCCACCACCCAATAAATGACTGTTGATATTTACAGTCTAAGCACTGTAATGACACCCACACACCCACCAATCCATGAAGGACTGTTGATAATTACAGTCCAACCACTGTAATGACACCCACACACCCACCACCCCATGAATGACTGTTGATATTTACAGTCCAAGCACTAATGACACACTCACCCACCACCCCATGAGTGACTGATGATATTTACAGTCCAAGCACTATAATGACACCCACACACCCACCACCCCATGAATGACTGTTGATATTTACAGTTCAAGCACTCTAATAACACCCTCCACCCTATGAATGACTGTTGATATTTACAATCAAAACATTGTAATGACACCCACACACCCACCACCCCGTAAATGACTGTCGATATTTACAGTCCAAGCACTGTAATGACAACCACACACCCACCACCCCATGATTGACTGTTGATATTTACACTCCAAGCACTGCATAGACACCCAAAAACCCACAACCCAATGAATGACTGTTGATATTTATATTCAAAACGATGTAATGACACTCACACACCCACCACTCTATGAATGACTGTTGATATTTAGAGTCCAAGCACTGTAATGCCACCCACCAGCCATTGAATGACTCTTGATATTTACAGTCCAAGCACTAATGACACACAGACACCCACCACCCCATGAGTGACTGTTGATATTTACAGTCCAAGCACTATAATGACACCCACACACCCACCACCACATGAATGACTGATGATAATTACAGTCTAAGCACTGTAATGACACCCTCACACCCATCACACTATGAATGACTGTTGATATTTACAGTCAAAGCACTGTAATGACACCCACACACCCACCACCCCATAAATGATGGTTCATATTTATAGTCCACGCACTGTAATGACACCAACACACCCACCACCCCTGGAATAACTGTTAATATTTACAGTCTAAACTCTGTAATGACACCCACACATTAATGATGGTTGATATTTACAGTTCAAGAACTGTAATGACACCCACACACTCACCACTCCATTAATGACTGTTGATATTTACAGTCCAATCACTGTCGTGACACCCACAAATGCACCACCCTACGAATGACTGTTGATATTTACACTCCAAGCACTGTAATGACACCCACCACCCAATAAATGAATGTTGATATTTATAGTTAAAACACTGTAATGACACCCGCCCACCCACCACCTCATGAATGACTGTTGATATTTACAGTCCAAGCACTATAATGACACCCACACACCGACCTTCACATGATTGACTATTGATATTTACTGTCCAAGCACTGTAATGACACCCACACACCCACCACCCAATAAATGACTGTTGATATTTACAGTCTAAGCACTGTAATGACACCCACACACCCACCAATCCATGAAGGACTGTTGATAATTACAGTCCAACCACTGTAATGACACCCACACACCCACCACCCCATGAATGACTGTTGATATTTACAGTCCAAGCACTAATGACACACACACCCACCACCCCATGAGTGACTGTTGATATTTACATTCCAAGCACTATAATGACACCCACACACCCACCACCCCATGAATGACTGTTGATATTTACAGTTCAAGCACTCTAATAACACCCACCACCCTATGAATGACTGTTGATATTTAATATCAAAACATTGTAATGACACCCACACACCCACCACCCCGTAAATGACTGTCGATATTAACAGTCCAAGCACTGTAATGACAACCACACACCCACCACACCATGATTGACTTTTGATATTTACACTCCAAGCACTGCATAGACACCCAAAAACCCACAACCCAATGAATGACTGTTGATATTTATATTCAAAACGATGTAATGACACTCACACACCCACCACTCTATGAATGACTGTTGATATTTAGAGTCCAAGCACTGTAATGCCACCCACCACCCCTTGAATGACTCTTGATATTTACAGTCCAAGCACTAATGACACACAGACACCCACCACCCCATGAGTGACTGTTGATATTTACTGTCCAAGCACTATAATGACACCCACACACCCACCACCTCATGAATGACTGTTGATAATTACAGTCTAAGCACTGTAATGACACCCTCACACCCATCACACTATGAATGACTGTTGATATTTACAGTCAAAGCACTGTAATGACACCCACACACCCACCACCCCATAAATGATGGTTCATATTTATAGTCCACGCACTGTAATGACACCAACACACCCACCACCCCTGGAATAACTGTTAATATTTACAGTCTGAGGTCTGTAATGACACCCACACATTAATGATGGTTGATATTTACAGTTCAAGAACTGTAATGACACCCACACACTCACCACCCCATTAATGACTGTTGATATTTACAGTCCAAGAACTGTCATTACACCCACACATGCACCACCCCATGAATGACTGTTGATATTTATAGTCAAAGCACTGTAATGACACCCAACACCCAATAAATGAATGTTGATATTTATAGTTAAAACACTGTAATGACACCAACACACACACAACCCCATAAATGACTGTTGATAATTACAGTCCCAGCACTGTAATGACACCCACACACCGACCACCCCATGATTGACTGTTAATATTTACAGTCCAAGCTCTGTAATGACACCCACACACCCACAAACCAATAACTGACTGTTGATATTTACAGTCTAAGCAATGAAATGACATCAACACACCCCCATCTCATGAATGACTGTTAATATTTACAGTCTAAGCACTGTAATGACTCCCACAAACCCACCACCTAATGAATGATGGTTGATATTTAAAGTCCAAGAACTGTAATGACACCCTCACCCACACCACCCCATGAATGACTGTTGATTTTTACACTGAAAGCACTGTAATGACGACCCACACCCACCACCCCATGCATTATGGTTAATATTTATTGTCAAAGCACTGTAATGACACCCACAAACCCACCACCCTATAAATGACTGTTGATATTTACAGTCCAAGCTCTGTAATGACACTCAAACACCCACCACCCTATAAATGACTGTTGATATGTACAGTCCAAGCTCTGTAATTACACTCAAACACCCACCACCCTATAAATGACTGTTGATATTTACAGTCCCAGCACTGTAATGACACCCACACACCCACCAACCAATGAATAATGGTTGATATATACAGTCCAAGAACTGTAATAACACACACACACTCGCCACCCCATGAATGACTGTTAATATTTACAGTCCAAGCATTGTCATGACACCCACACACCGACCACCCCTTGAATAACTGTTGATATGTACAGTAAAAGCACTGTAATGACACCCAACACCCTATGAATGACTGTTGATATTTACAGTCAAAACACTGTAATGACACTCACACACCCACCACCATATGAATGACTATTAATATTTACAGTCCAAGCACTGCATAGACACCCAAACACCCACATCCCCATGAATAACTATTTATATTTACAGTCCAAGCACTGTAATGACACCCACACACCCATCACCCCATGAATGACTGTTGATATTAGAGTCTAAGCAGTGTAATGCAACCCACCACCCCATAAATGACTGTTAATATTCACAGTCCAAGCACTAATGACACACAGACACCCACCATCCCATAAATGACTTGATATTTACAGTCCAAGCAATGTAATGACACCCACACATTCACCACCCCATGAATGACTGTTGATATTTACAGTCCAAACACTATAATGACACCCACACACCCACGACCCCATGAATGATTGTTGATATATACAGTCAAAGCACTGTAATGACACCCTCACACCCACCACCCTATGAATGACTATTGATATTTACAGTCTAAGCACTGTAATGACACCCACACACCCACCACCCCATGAATGACTGTTGATATTTACAGTCCAAGCACTCTAATGACACCCACCACCCTATGAATGACTGTTGATATTTACAATCAAAACACTGTAATGACACCCACACACCCACCACCCCATGATTGACTGTTGATATTTAGAGTCCAAACACTCTAATGACTACCAACACCCCATGATTAACTGTTGATATTTACAGTCCAAGCACTGTAATGATACCAACCACCCCATGAATGACTGTTGATATTTACAGTCCAAGCACTAATGACATACACACACACCTACCACACCATGAATGACTTAATATTTATAATCCATGCACTGTAATGACAACCACACACCCACCACCCCATGAATGACTGTTGATATTTACATTTCAAGCATTATAATGACACCCACACACCCACCACCCCATGAATGACTGTTGATATTTACAGTCCAAGCACTGTAATGACACCCTCACCCCCACCACCCCATAAATGATTGTTGATATTTACAGTCAAAACACTGTAATGATACACCCACACCCACAACCTTATGAATGACTGTTAATATTTACAGTCCAATCACTCTAATGACACCCACAAGCTTATAAATGACTGTTGATATTTACAAACAAAACACTGTAATGACACCCACACTCCCACCACCCCATGAATGTCTGTTGATATTTACAGTCAAAGCATTGTAATGACACCCACACACCCACCACCCCATGATTGACTTTTGATATTTACAGTCCAAGCACTGTAATGACAGCCACACACCCACCACCCCATAAATGACTGTTAATATTTACAGTCTAAGCACTGTAATGACACCCACACACCGACCACCCCAAAAATGACTTTTGATATTTACAGTCCAAGCACTGTAATGACACCTACACACATACCACCCCATGAATGACTGTTGATATTTACAGTCCAAGAACTGTCATTACACCCACACATGCACCACCCCATGAATGACTGTTGATAATTATAGTCAAAGCACTGTAATGACACCCAACACCCAATAAATGAATGTTGATATTTATAGTTAAAACACTGTAATGACACCCACACACCCACAACCCAATAACTGACTGTTGATATTTACAGTCTAAGTACTGTAATGACACCCACACACCCACCACCCCATGAATGACTGTTGATATTAACAGTCCAAGCTCTGTAATGACACTCACACACCCACCACCCTATGAATGACTGTTAATTTTTACAGTCCAGGAACTGTAATGACACCCACACAAACACCACCCCATAAATGACGGTTGATATTTACAGTCCAAGCACTGTAATGACAACCACACACCCACCACCCCATGAATGACTGTTGATATTTACAGTCCAAGCACTGCATAGACACCCAAACACCAAAACCCTATGAATGACAGTTGATATTTACAGTCCAAGCACTGTAATGACACCAACACACCCACCACCCCAGGAATAACTGTTAATATTTACAGTCTGAGCTCTGTAATGACACCCACATATTAATGATGGTTGATATTTACAGTTCAAGAACTGTAATGACACCTACACACTCACCACCCCATTAATGACTGTTGATATTTACAGTCGAAGAACTGTCATTACACCCACACATGCACCACCCCATGAATGACTGTTGATAATTATAGTCAATGCACTGTAATGACACCCAACACCCAATAAATGAATGTTGATATTTATAGTTAAAACACTGTAATGACACCCACACACCCACCACCTCATGAATGACTGTTGATAATTACAGTCCCAGCACTGTAATGACACCCACACACCGACCACCCCATGATTGATTGTTAATGTTTACAGTCCAAGCACTGTAATGACACCCACACACCCACAACCCAATAACTGACTGTTGATATTTACATTCTAAGCACTGTAATGACACCCACACACCCACCACCCCATGAATGACTGTTGATATTTACTGTCCAAGCTCTGTAATGACACTCACACACCCACCACCCTATGAATGACTGTTAATTTTTACAGTCCAGGAACTGTAATGACACCCACACAAACACCACCCCATAAATGACGGTTGATATTTACAGTCCAAGCACTGTAATGACACCCACACACCCACCACCCCATGAATGACTGTTGATATTTACAGTCCAAGCACTGCATAGACACCCAAACACCAAAACCCCATGAATGACAGTTGATATTTACAGTCCAAGCACTCTAATGACACCCAACACCCCATGATTAACTGTTGATATTTACAGTCCAAGCACTGTAATGACACCAACCACCCCATGATTGACTGTTGATAATTACAGTCCAAGCACTAATGACACACACACACCCACCACACCATGAATGACTTAATATTTATAGTCCAAGCACTGTAATGACACCCACACACCCACAACCCCATGAATGACTGTAGATATTTACAGTTCAAACACTATAATGAAACCCACAAACCCACCACCCCATGAATGACTGTTGATATTTACAGTCCAAGCACTGTAATGACACCTTCACCCCAACCACCCCATGAATGACTGTTGATATTTACAGTCAAAGCACTGTAATGACAACCCCACACCTACCACCTTATGAATGACTGTTGATATTTACAGTTCAAGCACTCTAATGACACCCACCACCTTTTAAATGGCTGTTGATATTTACAATCAAAACACTGTAATGACACCCACATACAACCACCCAAAGAATGACTGTTGATATTTACAGTCAAAGCACTGTAATGACACCCACACACCCACCACCCCATGATTGACTGTTGATATTTACAGTCCAAGCACTGTAATGACAGCCACACACCCTCCACCCCATAAATGACTGTTGATATTTACAGTCCAAGCACTGTAATGACAGCCACACACCCTCCAATCCATAAATGACTGTTGATATTTACAGTCTAAGCACTGTAATGACACCCACACACCGACCACCCCAAGAATGACTTTTGATATTTACAGTCCAAGTACTGTAATGACACCTACACACCCACCACCCCATGAATGTCTGTTGATATATACAGTCCAAGCTCTGTAATTACACTCACACACCCACCACCCTATGAATGACTGTTGATATTTACAGTCCAAGCACTGTAATGACACCCACACACCCACCACCCCATAAATGACGGTTAATATTTATAGGCCAATCACTGTAATGACACCCACACACCCACCACCTTAAGAATGACTCTGGATATTTTCAGTCCAAGCACTGTAATGACATCCACACACTCACCACCCCATAAATGACTGTTAATATTTACAGTCTGAGCAGTGTAAAGACACCCACACACCCACCACCTTATGTATGATGGTTTATATTAGCAGTCCAGGAACTGTAATGACACTCACACACTCACCACCCCATTAATGACTGTTGATATTTACAGTCCAATCACTGTCGTGACACCCACAAATGCACCACCCCACGAATGACTGTTGATATTTACACTCCAAGCACTGTAATGACACCCACCACCCAATAAATGAATGTTGATATTTATAGTTAAAACACTGTAATGACACCCGCCCACCCACCACCTCATGAATGACTGTTGATATTTACAGTCCAAGCACTATAATGACACCCACACACCGACCTTCCCATGATTGACTATTGTTATTTACTGTCCAAGCACTGTAATGACACCCACACACCCACCACCCAATAAATGACTGTTGATATTTACAGTCTAAGCACTGTAATGACACCCACACACCCACCAATCCATAAAGGACTGTTGATAATTACAGTCCAACCACTGTAATGACACCCACACACCCACCACCCCATGAATGACTGTTGATATTTACAGTCCAAGCACTAATGACACACACACCCACCACCCCATGAGTGACTGTTGATATTTACAGTCCAAGCACTATAATGACACCCACACACCCACCACCCCATGAATGACTGTTTATATTTACAGTTCAAGCACTCTAATAACACCCACCACCCTATGAATGACTGTTGATATTTACAATCAAAACATTGTAATGACACCCACACACCCACAACCCCTTAAATGACTGTCGATATTTACAGTCCAAGCACTGTAATGACAACCACACACCCACCACCCCATGATTGACTGTTGATATTTACACTCCAAGCACTGCATAGACACCCAAAAACCCACAACCCAATGAATGACTGTTGATATTTATATTCAAAACGATGTAATGACACTCACACACCCACCACTCTATGAATGACTGTTGATATTTAGAGTCCAAGCACTGTAATGCCACCCACCACTCCTTGAATGACTCTTGATATTTACAGTCCAAGCACTATTACACACAGACACCCACCACCCCATGAGTGACTGTTGATAATTACAGTCTAAGCACTGTAATGACACCCTCACACCCATCACACTATGAATGACTGTTGATATTTACAGTCAAAGCACTGTAATGACACCCACACACCCACCACCCCATAAATGATGGTTCATATTTATAGTCCACGCACTGTAATGACACCAACACACCCACCACCCCAGGAATAACTGTTAATATTTACAGTCTGAGCTCTGTAATGACACCCACACATTAATGATGGTTGATATTTACAGTTCAAGAACTGTAATGACACCCACACACTCACCACCCCATTAATGACTGTTGATATTTACAGTCGAAGAACTGTCATTACACCCACACATGCACCACCCCATGAATGACTGTTGATAATTATAGTCAAAGCACTGTAATGACACCCAACACCCAATAAATGAATGTTGATATTTATAGTTAAAACACTGTAATGACACCCACACACCCACCACCTCATGAATGACTGTTGATAATTACAGTCCCAGCACTGTAATGACACCCACACACCGACCACCCCATGATTGATTGTTAATGTTTACAGTCCAAGCACTGTAATGACACCCACACACCCACAACCCAATAACTGACTGTTGATATTTACAGTCTAAGCACTGTAATGACACCCACACACCCACCACCCCATGAATGACTGTTGATATTTACAGTCCAAGCTCTGTAATGACACTCACACACCCACCACCCTATGAATGACTGTTAATTTTTACAGTCCAGGAACTGTAATGACACCCACACAAACACCACCCCATAAATGACGGTTGATATTTACAGTCCAAGCACTGTAATGACACCCACACACCCAACACCCCATGAATGACTGTTGATATTTACAGTCCAAGCACTGCATAGACACCCAAACACCAAAACCCCATGAATGACAGTTGATATTTACAGTCCAAGCACTCTAATGACACCCAACACCCCATGATTAACTGTTGATATTTACAGTCCAAGCACTGTAATGACACCAACCACCCCATGATTGACTGTTGATAATTACAGTCCAAGCACTAATGACACACACACACCCACCACACCATGAATGACTTAATATTTATAGTCCAAGCACTGTAATGACACCCACACACCCACAACCCCATGAATGACTGTTGATATTTACAGTTCAAACACTATAATGAAACCCACAAACCCACCACCCCATGAATGACTGTTGATATTTACAGTCCAAGCACTGTAATGACACCTTCACCCCAACCACCCCATGAATGACTGTTGATATTTACAGTCAAAGCACTGTAATGACACCCCCACACCTACCACCTTATGAATGACTGTTGATATTTACAGTTCAAGCACTCTAATGACACCCACCACCTTTTAAATAGCTGTTGATATTTACAATCAAAACACTGTAATGACACCCACACACAACCACCCAAAGAATGACTGTTGATATTTACAGTCAAAGCACTGTAATGACACCCACACACCCCATGATTGACTGTTGATATTTACAGTCCAAGCACTGTAATGACAGCCACACACCCTCCACCCCATAAATGACTGTTGATATTTACAGTCCAAGCACTGTAATGACAGCCACACACCCTCCACCCCATAAATGACTGTTGATATTTACAGTCTAAGCACTGTAATGATACCCACACACCGACCACCCCAAGAATGACTGTTGATATTTACAGTCCAAGTACTGTAATGACACCTACACACCCACCACCCCATGAATGTCTGTTGATATATACAGTCCAAGCTCTGTAATTACACTCACACACCCACCACCCTATGAATGACTGTTGATATTTACAGTCCAAGCACTGTAATGACACCCACACACCCACCACCCCATAAATGACGGTTAATATTTATAGGCCAATCACTGTAATGACACCCACACACCCACCACCTTAAGAATGACTCTGGATATTTTCAGTCCAAGCACTGTAATGACATCCACACACTCACCACCCCATAAATGACTGTTAATATTTACAGTCTGAGCAGTGTAAAGACACCCACACACCCACCACCTTATGTATGATGGTTTATATTAGCAGTCCAGGAACTGTAATGACACTCACACACTCACCACCCCATTAATGACTGTTGATATTTACAGTCCAATCACTGTCGTGACACCCACAAATGCACCACCCCACGAATGACTGTTGATATTTACACTCCAAGCACTGTAATGACACCCACCACCCAATAAATGAATGTTGATATTTATAGTTAAAACACTGTAATGACACCCGCCCACCCACCACCTCATGAATGACTGTTGATATTTACAGTCCAAGCACTATAATGACACCCACACACCGACCTTCCCATGATTGACTATTGTTATTTACTGTCCAAGCACTGTAATGACACCCACACACCCACCACCCAATAAATGACTGTTGATATTTACAGTCTAAGCACTGTAATGACACCCACACACCCACCAATCCATGAAGGACTGTTGATAATTACAGTCCAACCACTGTAATGACACCCACACACCCACCACCCCATGAATGACTGTTGATATTTACAGTCCAAGCACTGTAATGACAACCACACACCCACCACCCCATGATTGACTGTTGATATTTACACTCCAAACACTGCATAGACACCCAAAAACCCACAACCCAATGAATGACTGTTGATATTTATATTCAAAACGATGTAATGACACTCACACACCCACCACTCTATGAATGACTGTTGATATTTAGAGTCCAAGCACTGTAATGCCACCCACCACTCCTTGAATGACTCTTGATATTTACAGTCCAAGCACTATTACACACAGACACCCACCACCCCATGAGTGACTGTTGATAATTACAGTCTAAGCACTGTAATGACACCCTCACACCCATCACACTATGAATGACTGTTGATATTTACAGTCAAAGCACTGTAATGACACCCACACACCCACCACCCCATAAATGATGGTTCATATTTATAGTCCACGCACTGTAATGACACCAACACACCCACCACCCCAGGAATAACTGTTAATATTTACAGTCTGAGCTCTGTAATGACACCCACACATTAATGATGGTTGATATTTACAGTTCAAGAACTGTAATGACACCCACACACTCACCACCCAATTAATGACTGTTGATATTTACAGTCCAAGAACTGTCATTACACCCACACATGCACCACCCCATGAATGACTGTTGATATTTATAGTCAAAGCACTGTAATGACACCCAACACCCAATAAATGAATGTTGATATTTATAGTTAAAACACTGTAATGACACCAACACACACACCACCCCATGAATGACTGTTGATAATTACAGTCCCAGCACTGTAATGACACCCACACACCGACCACCCCATGATTGACTGTTAATATTTACAGTCCAAGCACTGTAATGACACCCACACACCCACAAACCAATAACTGACTGTTGATATTTACAGTCTAAGCACGGTAATGACACCCACACACCCACCACCCCATGAATGACTGTTGATATTTACAGTCCAAGCTCTGTAATGACACTCACACACCCACCACCCTATGAATGACTGTTAATTTTTACAGTCCAGGAACTGTAATGACACCCACACAAACACCAACCCATAAATGACGGTTGATATTTACAGTCCAAGCACTGTAATGACACTAACACACCCACCACCTCATGAGTGACTGTTGATATTTACAGTTCAAGCACTATAATGACACCCACACACCCACCACCCCATGAATGACTGTTGATATTTACAGTTCAAGCACTCTAATAACACCCACCACCCTATGAATGACTGTTGATATTTACAATCAAAACATTGTAATGACACCCACACACCCACCACCCCGTAAATGACTGTCGATATTTACAGTCCAAGCACTGTAATGACAACCACAAACCCACCACCCCATGATTGACTGTTGATATTTACACTCCAAGCACTGCATAGACACCCAAAAACCCACAACCCCATGAATGACTGTTGATATTTATAGTCAAAGCTATTTAATGACACTCACACACCCACCACTCTATAAATGACTGTTGATATTTAGAGTCCAAGCACTGTAATGCCACCCTCCACCCCTTGAATGACTGTTGATATTTACAGTCCAAGCACTAATGACACACAGACACCCACCACCCCATGAGTGACTGTTGATATTTACAGTCCAAGCACTATAATGACACCCACACACCCACCACCACATAAATGACTTTTGATAATTTCAGTCTAAGCACTGTAATGACACCCTCACACCCATCACCCTATGAATGACTGTTGATATTTAGAGTCAAAGCACTGTAATGACACCCGCACACACACCACCCAATGAATTATGGTTGATATTTACAGTCCACGCAATGTAATGTCACCCACACACACACCACCCCATGAATGACTGTTGATATTTACAGTCTAAGCACTCTAATGACACCAACCAACCTATAATTGACTGTTGATATTTACAATCAAAACACTGTAATGACACCCACACACCCACCACCTATAAATGACTTTTGATATTTACAGTCAAAACACTGTAATGACACCCGCAAACCCACCACCCCATGATTGACTGTTGATATTTACAGTCCAAGCACTGTAATGACAGCCACACACCCACCACCCCATAAAGGACTGTTGATATTTACAGTCTAAGCACTATAATGACACCCACACACCCACCCCCCCATAAATGACTGTTGATATTTACAGTCTAAGCACTGTAATGACACCAACAAACCCACCACCCCATGATTGACTGTTGATGTTTACAGTTCAAGCACTGTAATGACAGCCACACACCCACCACCCAATAAATGTTTGTTGATATTTACAGTCTAAGCAATGTAATGACACCCACACACCCACAACGCCAAGAATGACTTTTGATATTTACAGTCCAAGCACTGTAATAACACCTACACACCAACCACCCCCTGAATGACTGTTGATATTAACAGTCCAAGCTCTGTAATGATACTCACACACCCACCACCCTATGAATGACCGTTGATATTTTCAGTCCAAGCTCTGTAATGACACCCACACACCCACCACCTAATAAATGACTGTTAATATTTACAGTCTAAGCACTGTAATGACACCCACACACCCACCACCCCATGAATGACTGTTGATATTTCGAGTCCAAGCACTGTAATGACAACCACACACCCACCAGCCCATGATTGACTGTTGATATTTACACTCCAAGCACTGCATAGACACCCAAAAACCCACAACCCCATGAATGACTGTTGATATTTATAGTCAAAGCTCTGTAATGACACTCACACACCCACCACCCAATAAATTCCTGTTAATATTTACAGTCCAAGCACTAATGACACACAGACACCCACCACCCCATGAGTGACTGTTTATATTTACAGTCCAAGCACTGTAATGACACCCACACACCCACCACCCCATGAATGACTGTAGATATTAACAGTCCAAGCACAGGAATGACACCCACACACCCACCATCCCATGAATGACTGTTGATATTTACAGTCCAACCAATGTAATGACACCCAAACACCCACCACTCAATGAAAGACAGTTGATATATACTGTCCAAGCACTGTAATGACACCCCAACACCCACCATCCCATGAATGGCTCTTGATATTTACAGTCCAAGCACTGTAATGACACACACAACCACCACCCCATGAATGACTGCTGATATTTACAGACCAAGCACTGTAATGACACCCACACACCCACCAACCCATAAATTACTGTTGATTTTTAAAGTCCAAGCACTGTAATGACACCTATACACCCAACACTCAATGAATGACAGTTGATATTTACTATCCAAGCACTGTAATGACACCCCCACACCCATCACCCCAAGAATGACTGTTGGTATTTACAGTCCAAGCAATGTAATAACACCGACTACCCCATGAATGACTGTTGATATTTACAGTCCAAGCACTGTACTGACACCCACACACCCACCACACCATGAATGACTGTTGATATTTACTGTCCAATCACTAAAATGACACCCACACTCCAACCACCCCATAAATGACTGTTGATTTTTACAGTCCAAGCACTGTAATGACACCCACACACCCAACACCTTATGAATGATTGTTGATGTTTTCAGTCTAAGCACTGTAATGACACCCACACATCCACCACCCAATGAATGACTGTTAATATTTACAGTCCTATCACAGAAATGAGAACCATACACCCACCACCCCATGAATGACAATTGATATTTACAGTCCAAGCACTGTAATGACACCCACACACCTACAACCCCATGAATTATTGTTGATATTTACAGTCCAAGCACTGTAATGACACCCACACACCCACCACCGCATAAATGACTGTAGATATTAACAGTCCAAGCACAGGAATGACACCCACACACCCACCATCCCATGAATGACTGTTGATTTTTACAGTCCAACCACTGTAATGACACCCAAACACCCACCACTCAATGAAAGACAGTTGATATATACAGACCAAGCACTGTAATGACACCCCAACACCCACCATCCCATGAATGGCTCTTGATATTTACAGTCCAAGCACTGTAAAGACACACACAACCACCACCCCATGAATGACTGCTAATATTTACAGTCCAAGCACTGTAATGACACCCACACACCCACTAACCCATAAATTACTGTTGATATTTAAAGTCCAAGCACTGTAATGACTCCGATACACCGAACACTCAATGAATGACTGTTGATATTTACAGTCGAAGCACTGTAATGACACCCACACACCCAACGTCCCATTAATTACTGTTAAAATATACAGTCCAATTACTAAAATGACAGCCACACTCCAACCACCCCATGAATGACGGTTGATATTCATAGTCTAAAAACTGTAATGACACCCACACATCTACGAACCCATGAATGACTGTTGATGTTTACAGTCCTAGCACTGTAATGACACCCACACACCCACCTACCCATTAATGACTGTTAAAATTTACAGTCCAAGCACTGTAATGACACCCAAACACACTACCCCATGAATGACTGTTGATATGTACAGTCCATTCACTGTAATGACATCCACACACCCACCAACCCATGAATAGCAAGTGATATTTACCGTCCAAGCACTGTAATGACATCAAACACCCACCACCCCATAAAAGACTTTTGATATTTAAAGTCCAAGCACTGTAATGACAACCCAACACCCACCACTAAATGAATGACTGTTGCTATATACAGTTCAAGCACTGTAATGACACCCACACACTCACCACCCCGTGAATGACTGTTGATATTAACAGTCCAAGCACTGTAATGACACCCATCACCCCATGAATGACTGTTGATATTTACAGTCCAAGCATTGTAATGACACACACACACACACACACCACCCAATTAATGACTGTTGATATTTACAGTCCAAGCACTGTAATGACACTCACACACCCACCATCCCATGAATGATTGTTGATATTTACAGTCCAAGCAATTTAATGACACCCACACACCCACCACCCTATGAATGACTGATGATATTCACAGTCCTAACACAGGAATGACACCCACACAACCACAGCCCCTTGAATGACTGTTGACATTTACATTCCAAGCTCTGTAATGACACCCAAATACCCACCACCCCAAGAATAACTGTTGATATTTACAGTCCAAGCACAGAAATAATACCTATACATCCACCACCCACGAATGACTATTGATATATACAGTTCAAGCACTGTAATGACACCCACACACTCACCACCCCATGAATGACTGTTGATATTAACAGTCCAAATGCAGTAATGACACCCATACACCCACCACCCAATGAATGAATGTTGATATTTATAGTCCAAGCTCTGTAATGACACCCACAAACCCACCATTCCTTGAATGACGGTTGATATTCACAGTCTAACTACAGTAATGACTCCCAAACACCCACCACTCCATGAAAGACAGTTCATACTTACAGTCTAAGCACTGTAATGATACCCACACACCCACCACCCCATGAATGACTGTAGATATTAACAGTCCAAGCAAAGGAATGACACCCACACACCCACCATCCCATGAATGAATGTTGATATTTACAGTCCAACCAATGTAATGACACCCAAACACCCACCACTCAATGAAAGACACTTGATATATACAGACCAAGCACTGTAATGACACCCCAACACCCACCATCCCATGAATAGCTCTTGATATTTACAGTTCAAGCACTGTAATGACACACACAACCACCACCCCATGAATGACTGCTGATATTTACAGTCCAAGCACTGTAATGACACCCACACACCCACCAACCCATAAATTACTGTTGATATTTAAAGTCCAAGCACTGTAATGACTCCGATACACCGAACACTCAATTAATGACTGTTGATATTTACAGTTGAAGCACTGTAATGACACCCACACACCCAACGTCCCATGAATTACTGTTAAAATATACAGTCCAATTACTAGAATGACAGCCACACTCCAAACACCCCATGAATGACGGTTGATATTTACAGTCTAAGTACTGTAATGACACCAACACATCTACGAACCCATGAATGACTGTTGATGTTTACAGTCCAAGCACTGTAATGACACCCACACACCCACCTACCCATTAATGACTGTTGATAATTAAAGTCCAAGCACTGTAATGACACCTATACACTCAACACTCAATGAATGACTGTTGATATTTACTGTCCAAGCACTGTAATGACACCCACACACCCATCACCCCTAGAATGACTGTTTGTATTTACAGTCCAAGCACTGTAATGACACCGACCAACCCATGAATGACTGTTGATATTTACCTTTCAAGCATTTAAATGACACCCACACACCCAACACCTCATGAATGACTGTTAATATTTATAGTCCAAGCAAGAAAATAAAGCCCACACTCCCATCACCCCTTGAATGACGGTTGATATTCACAGTCCAAGAACTGTAATGACACCCACACAACCTCCACTCCATAAATAACTTTTGATACTTACAGTCCAAGCACTGTAATGACACCCAAACACCAATCACGCCATGAGTGACTGTTGATATTTACTGTCCAAGCAATGTCATGACACCCACACACCCACCACCCCATGAATGAATGTTGATATTAACAGTCTAAGCACAGTAATGAAACCCACACACCCACCATCCCATGAATGACTGTTAATATTTACAGTCCAAGCACGGTAATGTCACCCACACACCCTCCACTCCAGAGATGACTGTTGATTCTTACAGTCCAAGCACTGTAATGACACCCACACAACAATCTCCCCATGAATGACTGTTGATATCTACAGTACAAGAACTGTAATGACACCCACAAAACCACAACCCAATTTATGTTTGTTGATATTTACAGTCCAAGCATTGTAATGACACCTACACACTTACCATCCCATGAATGACTGTTAATATTTCCTGTCTAAGCACACTATTGACACCCACACAACCACCACCCCATTAAAGACTGTTGATATTAAAAGTCCAATCCCAGTAATGACACCCATATACCCACCACCTTATGAATGACTGTTGATATTTACAGTGCAAGCACGGTAATGACACCCACACACACTCCACTCCATAGATGACTGTTGATACTTACATTTCAAGCACTGTAATGACACCCACACACCAATCACGCCATGAATGACTGTTGATATTTGCTGTCCAAGCACTTTAATGACACCCTTACATCCACCACCCAATGAATGACTGGTGATATTTACCGTCCAATCACGGTAATGACACCCAAACACCCTCCACTCCATAGATGACTGTCGATACCTACAGTCCAAGCACTGTAATGACACCCCCACACCCACAACTAAATGAATGACTGTTGATATCTACAGTCCTAGCACTGTATTGAAACTCACACACCCACCACCTCATAAATGACTGTTGATATTTACTGTCCTAGCAATGTCATGACACACACACACCCACCACCCCATGAATGACTGTTGATATTAACAGTCCAAGCACAGTAATGACACCCATACACACACCACAGCATGAGTAACTGTTGATATTTACAGTCCAAGCACTGTAATGACACCAACACACACACCACCCAATGAATGACTGTTAATATTTGCTGTCCAAGCACACTATTGACACCCACACAACCACCACCCCATGAATGACTGTTGATATTAACAGTCCAAGCACAGTAATGACACCCATACACCCACCACCCCATGAATGACTGTTGATATTTACAGTCCAAGCACGGTAATGACACCCACACACCCTCCACTCCATAGATGACTGTTGATACTTACAGTCCAAGCACTGTAATGACACCCACACACAAATCACGGGATGAATGACTGTTGATATTTGCTTTCCAAGCACTGTAATGACACCCACACATCCACCACCCAATGAATGACTGGTGATATTTACCGTCCAATCAGGGTAATGACACCCACACACCCTCAACTCCATAGATGACTGTTGATATTTACAGTCCATGCACTGTAACGACACCCCCACACCCACAACTAAATGAATGACTGTTGATATCTATAGTCCTAGCACTGTATTTAAACTCACACATCCACCACCTCATGAATGACTGTTGATATTTACTGTCCAAGCAATGTCATGACACCCACACACCCACCACCCCATGAATGACTGTTGATATTTACAGTCCAAGCACGGTAATGACACCCACACACCCTCCACTCCATAGATGACTGTTGTTATTTACAGTCCAAGCACTGTAATGACACCCACACACACACCAAACCATGAGTGACTGTTAATATTTGCTGTCCAAGCACTGTAATGTCACCCACACATCCACCACCCAATGAATGACTGTTGATATTTACATTCCAAGTACTGTAATGACACCCACACAACCACAACCCCATTTATGTTTGTTGATATTTAGAGTCCAAGCACTGTAATGACACCTACACACTTACCATCCAATGAATGACTGTTGATATTTCCTGTCGAAGCACACTATTGACACCCACACAACCACCACCCCATGAATGACTTTTGATATTTACATTCCAAGCACTGTAATGACACCCAGAGACCCACCACAAATGAATGACTATTGATAATTACAGTCCAAGCACAGAAATGACACCTATACATCCACCACCCATAAAAGACTCTTGATATTTACAGTCCAAGCACTTTAATGACACCCACACACCCACCACCTTATGAGTGAATGTTGATGTTTACAGTCCAAGCACTGTAATGACATCCACACACCCTCCACCCAATGAATGACTGTTGATATTTACAGTCCAAGCACTGTAATGACACCCACCACCCCATGAATGACTGTTGATATTTACAGTCCAAGCACTGTAATAACACACACACACCACCCCATGAATCACTGTTGATACTTACAGTCCAAGCACTGTAATGTCACCCACACACCCATCAATCCCTTAATGACTGTTGATATTTACAGTCCAAGCACTGTTATGTCTCCTACACACCCACCACCCGATGAATGATTGTTGAAATTTACAGTCCAAGCACTGTAATGAAACCCACACACCAACCACCCCATGAATGACTGTTGATATTCATAGTCCAAGCACAGGAATGACACCCACACAACCTCAACCCCATGAATGACTGTTGATATTTACATTCGAAGCACAGTAATGACACCCAGAAACCAACCACCCCATGAATGACTGTTGATATTTACAGTCCAAGCACAGAAATGATACCTATACATCCACCATCCATGAATGACTATTGATATTTACAGTCCAAGCACTGTAATGACACCCACACACCCTCCACCCCATGAATGACTGCTGATGTTTACAATCCAAGCACTGTAATGACACCCACACACCCACCACCCCATAAATGATTGTTGATATTTACAGTCCAAGCACTGTAATGACACCCACACACCCACCACCCCATAAATGATTGTTGATATTTACAGTCCAAGCACAGGAATGACACCCACACTCCTACCATCCCATTAATGACTGTTAATATTTACAGTCCAACTACTGTAATGACAACCAAACAGCCACCACTCCATGAAAGACAGTTGATATTATTTTACAGAATAAGCAGTGTAATGACACCCCAACGTCCATCATCCCATGAATGGCTATTGATATTTAAAGTGCAAGCACTGTAAAGACACACACAACCACCACCCCATGAATGACTGCTGATATTTACAGTCCAAGCACTGTAATGACACTCACACACCCACCAACCCATAAATTACTGTTAATATTTAAGGTTTAAGTACTGTAATGACACCTATATACCCAACCCTCAATGTATGACTGTTGATATTTACAGTCCAAACACTAAAATGACACCCAAACAGCCACCACTCCATGAATGACTGTTGATATTTACTGTCCAAGCACTGTAATGACACTGACCACCTCATGAATGACTGTTGATATTTACAGTCCAAGCACTGTAATGACACCCATACACCCACCACCCCATGAATGACTGTTGATATTTACAGTCCAAACACTAAAATGACAACCACACACCCACCACCTTATGAATGACGGTTGATATTCACAGTCCAATAACTGTAATGACACCCACACACACTACCCCATGAATGACCGTTGATATCTACAGTCCAAGCACTGTAATGACCCCCACACACTCACCACCCCGTGAATGACTGTTGATATTAACAGTCTTAGCACAGTAATGACATCCATACACCCACCACCCAAAAATGACTGTTAATATTTACAGTCCAAGCACTGTAATAACTCCCACACACCCTCCACTCTACAACATCCACGTCACCGACACTTCCTTCCACCTACAATACCTCGTCCACCTCGTGCACTCCGTCACACCAACAAACTACAGCCTATAAGAGCCCGCACTGATAGATATAAGAAAAGCGCCATCCCCACCATCGTACATCTACTCAACATCACTTAGTTTATTCAATACACTGCCTTATATCCTTGTATATATTTTATGTTTATTTCTATTACTCTTATTTATATATGTACATCTATTCATAACTGTATATTTTCAGCTCCAGGCTGCCACTCTCATTAATAAAACCGTTTATTATTATTATTTATTATTATTAAATAACTGTTGATACTTACAGTCCAAGCACTGTAATGACACCCACACACCAATCCCGCCATGAATGACTATAGATATTTACAGTCCTAGCACTGTAATGAAACCCACACACCCACCACCCCATTAATGACTGTTGATATTTAATATCCAAGCAATGTCATGACACCCACACACCCATCTACCCAAGAATGAATGTTGATATTAACAGTTCAAGAAGAGTAATGACACCCATACTCCCACCACCCCATAAATGACTGTTGATATTTACAGTCCAAGCACTGTAATGACACCCACACACCCTCCACTTCATAAATAACTGTTGATACTTACAGTCCAAGCACTGTAATGACACCCACACGCCAATCATGCCATGAATGACTGTTGATATTTACAGTCCTAGCACTGTAATGAAACCAACACACCCACCACCCCATTAACCCCCAGAGTCCGGGCAGCGGGATTTCCCGCTCGGTCGACAGAGGCCGGGCAGCGGGAAATCCCGCTCTGTCGACAGAGTCCGGGCAGCGGGAAATCCCGCTTTTGGTAATTTATGGGGAAAAACGCCAAATTTGTCGGGATTTTTTTTGATCTGGCTATACTTCACCACCAGACCTTTTCATCCCCACATTCAATCAGTGTGTGCTTGACCGTGACAATGGCTGGGCGTAGTGAAGAAAATACGGGCTCGTTCGATTCGGTGCATCCTACCGCGCTGCCGGGCGCACCCGCTCCTGTAACCTCCACTCCGCGGGTGCAACCAGCTAGATTGAGTCACAGCCACGCTCACAAAGCGAACGCAGCCTCGTTCTCACGGGAAAAGTGACCTCCATTCCTCACTTGATTTCTCGGCAATGGAGTGTCCTAGAGAGCTGGGGTTGGTTTTAATGGAAAGAGGAGGAGTTGATGGTGAGTACACAATCAAATTTAAGTTGTTCAGTATTGTAGTTTAGACGTAGGGAGTAAGAGAAGTAGAGTGATTTTCCGGGAAATACCCGGACAGGCAGGGTAAAAAGTTAGTATTGCGCCCAGAACCACAGTACGTATTTCCATTCTTGGCCCGTCCCAGAGGGGTTAATGAATGTTGATAATTACTGTCCAAGCAATGTCATGACACCGAAACACCCACCACCCCATGAATGACTGTTGATATTAACAGTCCAAGCACAGTAATGACACCCATACACCCACCACCCCATGAAAGACTGTTGATATTTACAGTCCAAGCACTGGAATAACACCCACACACCCAACACCCCATGAATGACTGTTGATATTTAAAGTCCAAGCATTGTAATGACACCTATACACCCAACACTCAATGAATGACAATTAAAATTTACAGTCCAAGCAATGTAATGACACCCACACACCCATCACCCCAAGAATGACTGTTGGTATTTACAGTCCAAGCACTGTAATGACACCGACCACCCCATGGATGACTGTTGATATTTACAGTCCAAGCACTGTAATGATACCCACATACCCACCACCCAATTAATGACTGTTGATATTTACAGTCCAAGTACTAAATGACACCCACACTCCCACCACCCCATGAATGACGGTTGATATTCACAGTCTATGAACTGTAATGACACCCACACACACTACCCCATTAATGACTGTTGATATTTACAGTCTCTTCACTGTAATGACACCAACACACCCACCACCCCATGAATGGCTATTGATTTTTACAGTCCAAGCCCTGTAATGACATCCAAACACCCACCACTCCATTAAAAACTATTGATATTTAAAGTCCAAGCACTGTAATAACAACCCAACACCCACCACTAAATGAATGACTGTTGATATCTACAATCAAAGCACTGTAATGACACCCACACACTCACCACTCTGTGAATGTCTGTTGATATTAACAGTCCTAGCACAGTAATGACACCCATACATCCACCACCCCAGGAATGACTGTTGATATTTACAGTCCAAGCACTGTAATGACACCCACACACCTACCACCCAATAAATGACTGTTGATATTTACAATCCAAGCACTAAAATGACATCCACACTTCCACCACCCCATGAATGACAGTTGATATTCGCAGTCCAAGAACTGTAATGACACCCACAGACACTACCCCATGAATGACTGTTGATATTTACAGTCCAAGCACTGTAATGACATCCAAACACCGACAGCCCCGTTAAAGACTATTGATATTTTAAGTCCAAGCACTGTAATGACAACCAAACACCCACCACTAAATGAATGACTGTTGATATCTACAGTCCAAGCACTGTAATGACACCCACTCACTCACCCCCCTTTGAATGACTGTTGAATTTAACAGTCCTAGCACAGTAATGACACCCATACATCCACCACCCCATGAATGACTGTTGATATTTACAGACAAAGCACTGTAATGACACCCACACACCAATAACGCTATGAATGACTGTTGATATTTACAGTCCTAGCACTGTAATGAAACCCACACACATTACCCCATGAATTACTGTTGATATTTACTGTCCAAGCAATGTCATGAGACCCACACACCCACCACCCCATGAATGACTGTTGATATTAATATTCCAAGAACTGTAATGACACCTATACACCCAACACTCAATGAATGACTGTTGATATTTACAGTCCAAGCACTGTAATGACACCCACACACCCATCAACCCAAGAATGACTGTTGGTATTTACAGTCCAAGCACAGTAATGACACAGACAACCCCATGAATGACTGTTGATATTTACAGTCCAAGCACTGTAATGACACCCACACATCAACCACCCAATAAATGTTTGTTGATATTTACAGTCCAAGCACGGTAATGACACATACACACCCTCCACTCCATAGATGACTGTTGATACTTACAGTCCAAGCACAGTAATGACACCCACACACCCATCACGCCTTTAATGACTGTTGGTATTTACAGTCCAAGTACTGTAATGACACCCACACAACCACAACCCCATAAATGTATGTTGATAATTACAGTCCAAGCACTGTAATGACACCCAGAGACCCAACACCCCATGAATGACTGTTGATATTTACAGTCCAAGCACAGAAATGACACCTATACATGCACCACCCATGAATGAATTTTGATATTTACAGTCCAAGCACTATAATGACACCCACACACCCACCACCTTATAAATGACTGTTGATGTTTACAGTCCAAGCACTGTAATGACACCCACCATTCCATGTATGACTATTGATATTTACAGTCCAAGTACTGTAATGACACACACACACCACCCCATGAATCACTGTTGATACTTACAGTCCAAGCACTGTAATGATACCAACACACATATCATACCATTAATGACTGTTGATATTTACAGTCCAAGCACTGTAATGACACCCACACACTTACCATCCTAAGAATGACTGTTGATATTTACTGTCAAAGCACTGTAATGACACGCACACACCAACCACCCTTTAAATGACTGTTAATATTTACAGTCCAAGCACTTCAATAACACCCACTATCCCATGAATGACTGTTGATATTTACATTCCAAGCCCTGTAATGACACCCACACACCCACCATCCCAAAATTACTGTTGATATTAACAGTCCAAGCACTGTAATGACACCCACACACCCACCACCCCATGAATGATGGTTGATATTCATAGTCCAAGCACTGTAATAACACCCCCACACCCACCACTAAATGACTGACTGTTGATATTTACAGACCAATCACTGTAATGACACCCACACACCCACCACCCCGTAAATATCTGTTGATATTTACAGTCCGAGCAGAGTAATGACACCTATACACCCACCACCCCATGAATGACTGTTGATATATACAGTCCAAGCACTGTAATGATACTCACACACCCTCCACTCCATAAATGACTGTTGATACTTACAGTCCAAGCTCTGTAACGACACCCACACACCAATCACTCAATGAATGACTGTTGATATTTACAGTCCATTCACTGTAATGACACCCACACACACAACCCCATGAATGACTGTTGATATTTACAGTCCATTCACTATAATGACACCCACACACCCACCACCCTGTGAATGACTGTTGATATTAACAGTCCGAGCACAGTAATGACACCTATACACCCACCACCCCATGAATGACTGTTGATATTTACAGTCCAAGCACTGTAATGATACCCACACACCCTCCACTCCATAAATGATTGTTGATACTTACAGTCCAAGCACTGTAATGACACACACACACACACCACCCCATGAATGACTGTTGATATTTGCTGTCCAAACACTGTAATGACACTCACACATCCACCACCCAATGAATGACTGTTGATATTTACAGTCCAAACAATGTAATGACATCCACCTTCCCATGAATGACTGTTGATATTTACAGTCCAAGCACTGTAATGACACCCACACACCAACCACCCCATTAATGACTCTTGATATGCATAGTCCAAGCACAGGAATGACACCCACAAAACCGCAACCCCATGAATGACTGTTGATATTTACATTCGAAGCACTGTAATGACACCCAGAAACCCACCACCCCATGAATGACTGTTGATATTTACAGTCCAAGCACAGAAATGATACCTATACATCCACCATCAATGAATGACTATTGATATTTATAGTCCAAGCACTGTAATGACACCCACACACCCTCCATCCCATGAATGACTGCTGATGTTTACAATCCAAGCACTGTATTGACACCCACACACCCACCACCCCATGAATGATTGTTGATATTTACAGTCCAAGCACTGTAATGACACCCAAACACCAACAACTAAATGAATGACTTTTGATATCTACAGTCCAAGCACTGTAATGACACCCACACACTCACCACCCTGTAAATGTCTATTGATATTAACAGTCCAAGCACAGTAATGACACCAATACACCCATCACCCCATGAATGACTGTTGATACTTACAGTCCAAGCACTGTAATGACACCCACACAACAATCTCGCCATGAATGACTGTTGATATCTACAGTACAAGAACTGTAATGACACCCACACAACCACAACCCAATTTATGTTTGTTGATATTTACAGTCCAAGCATTGTAATGACACCTACACACTTACCATCCAATGAATGACTGTTAATATTTCCAGTCTAAGCACACTATTGACACCCACACAACCACCACCCCATTAAAGACTGTTGATATTAACAGTCCAAGCCCAGTAATGACACCCATATACCCAACACCTTATGAATGACTGTTGATATTTACAGTCCAAGCACGGTAATGACACCCACACACACTCCACTCCATAGATGACTGTTGATACTTACATTCCAAGCACTGTAATGACACTCACACACCAATAACGCCCTGAATGACTGTTGATATTTGCTGTCCAAGCACTGTAATGACACCCACACATCCACCACCCAATGAATGACTGGTGATATTTACCGTCCAATCAGGGTAATGACACCCACACACCCTCCACTCCATAGATGACTGTCGATACCTACAGTCCAAGCACTGTAATGACACCCACACACCCACAACTAAATGAATGAGTGTTGATATCTACAGTCCTAGCACTGTATTGAAACTCACACACCCACCACCTCATAAATGACTGTTGATATTTACTGTCCTAGCAATGTCATGACACACACACACCCACCACCCCATGAATGACTGTTGATATTAACAGTCCAAGCACAGTAATGACACCCATACACACACCACAGCATGAGTAACTGTTGATATTTACAGTCCAAGCACTGTAATGACACCAACACACACACCACCCAATGAATGACTGTTAATATTTGCTGTCCAAGCACACTATTGACACCCACACAACCACCACCCCATGAATGACTGTTGATATTAACAGTCGAAGAACAGTAATGACACCCATACACCCACCACCCCATGAATGACTGTTGATATTTACAGTCCAAGCACGGTAATGACACCCACACACCCTCCACTCCATAGATGACTGTTGATACTTACAGTCCAAGCACTGTAATGACACCCACACACAAATCACGCAATGAATGACTATTGATATTTGCTTTCCAAGCACTGTAATGACACCCACACATCCACCACCCAATGAATGACTGGTGATATTTACCGTCCAATCAGGGTAATGACACCCACACACCCTCCACTCCATAGATGACTGTTGATATTTACAGTCCATGCACTGTAACGGCATCCCCACACCCACAACTAAATGAATGACTGTTGATATCTATAGTCCTAGCACTGTATTTAAACTCACACATCCACCACCTCATGAATGACTGTTGATATTTACTGTCCAAGCAATGTCATTTCACCCACACACCCACCACCCCAGGAATGACTGTTAATATTAACAGTCCAAGCACAGTAATGACACCCATACACCCACCACACCATAAATGACTGTTGATATTTACAGTCCAAGCACTGTAATGACACCCACACACACACCACACCTTGAATGACTGTTAATATTTGCTGTCCAAGCACTGTAATGTCACCCACACATCCACCACCCAATGAATGACTGTTGATATTTACATTCCAAGTACTGTAATGACATCCACACAACCACAACCCCATTTATGTTTGTTGATATTTACAGTTCAAGCACTGTAATGACACCTACACACTTACCATCCTATGAATGACTGTTGATATTTCTTGTCGAAGCACACTATTGACACCCACACAACCACCACCCCATGAATGACTGTTGATATTTACATTCCAAGCACTGTAATGACACCCAGAGACCCACCACCCATGAATGACTATTGATAATTACAGTCCAAGCACAGAAATGACACCTATACATCCACCACCCATAAAAGACTCTTGATATTTACAGTCCAAGCACTTTAATGACACCCACACACCCACCACCTTATGAGTGAATGTTGATGTTTACAGTCCAAGCACTGTAATGACATCCACACACCCTCCACCCAATGAATGACTGTTGATATTTACAGTCCAAGCACTGTAATGACACCCACCACACCATGAATGACTATTGATATATACAGTCCAAGCACTGTAATAACACACACACACCACCCCATGAATCACTGTTGATACCTACAGTCCAAGCACTGTAATGACACCCACACACCCATCAATCCCTTAATGACTGTTGATATTTACAGTCCAAGCACTGTTATGTCTCCTACACACCCACCACCCGATGAATGATTGTTGATATTTACAGTCCAAGCACTGTAATGAAACCCACACACCAACCACCCCATGAATGACTGTTGATATTCATAGTCCAATCACAGGAATGACACCCACACAACCGCAACCCCATGAATGACTGTTGATATTTACATTCGAAGCACTGTAATGACACCCAGAAACCAACCACCCCATGAATGACTGTTGATATTTACAGTCCAAGCACAGAAATGATACCTATACATCCACCATCCATGAATGACTATTGATATTTACAGTCCAAGCACTGTAATGACACCCACACACCCTCCACCCCATGAATAACTGCTGATGTTTACAATCCAAGCACTGTAATGACACCCACACACCCACCACCCCATGAATGAATGTTGATATTTACAGTCCAAGCACTGTAATGACACCCACACACCCACCACCCCATAAATGACTCTTTATATTTATAGTCCAAGCACAGGAATGACACCCACACACCCACCATCCCATTAATGACTGTAAATATTTACAGTCCAACTACTGTAATGACACCCAAACAGCCACCACTCCATGAAAGACAGTTGATATTTACAGAATAAGCAGTGTAATGACACCCCAACGTCCATCATCCCATGAATGGCTATTGTTATTTAAAGTGCAAGCACTGTAAAGACACACACAACCACCACCCCATGAATGACTGCTGATATTTACAGTCCAAGCACTGTAATGACACCCACACACCCACAAACCCATAAATTACTGTTAATATTTAAGGTTTAAGTACTGTAATGACACCTATATACCCAACACTCAATGTATGACTGTTGATATTTACAGTCCAAACACTAAAATGACACCCAAACAGCCACCACTCCATGAATGACTGTTGATATTTACTGTCCAAGAACTGTAATGACACCCACACACACTACCCCATGAATGACTGTTGATATCTACAGTCCAAGCACTGTAATGACACTGACCACCCCATAAATGACTGTTGATATTTACAGTCCAAGCACTGTAATGACACCCACACACCCACCACCCCATGAATGACTGTTGATATTTACAGTCCAAACACTAAAATGACACCCAAACACCCACCACCCCATGAATGACGGTTGATATTCACAGTACAAGAACTGTAATGACACCCACACACACTACCCCATGAATGACTGTTGATATCTACAGTCCAAGCACTGTAATGACCCCCACACACTCACCACCCTGTGAATGACTGTTGATATTAACAGTCTTAGCACAGTAATGACATCTATACACCCACCACCCAATAATGACTGTTAATATTTACAGTCCAAGCACTGTAATAACTCCCACACACCCTCCACTCCATAAATAACTGTTGATACTTACAGTCCAAGCACTGTAATGACAACCACACACCAATCCCGACATGAATGACTATAGATATTTACAGTCCTAGCACTGTAATGAAACCCACACACCCACCACCCCATTAATGACTGTTGATATTTAATATCCAAGCAATGTCATGACACCCACACACCCATCTACCCAATAATGAATGTTGATATTAACAGTTCAAGCAGAGTAATGACACCCATACTCCCACCACCCCATAAATGACTGTTGATATTTACAGCCCAAGCACTGTAATGACACCCACACACCCTCCACTTTATAACTGTTGATACTTACAGTCCAAGCACTGTAATGACACCCACACGCCAATCATGCCATGAATGACTGTTGATATTTACAGTCCTAGCACTGTAATGAAACCAACACACCCACCACCCCATTAATGAATGTTGATAATTACTGTCCAAGCAATGTCATGACACCGACACACCCACCACCCCATGAATGACTGTTGATATTAACAGTCCAAGTACAGTAATGACACCCATACACCCACCACCCCATGAAAGACTGTTGATATTTACTGTCCAAGCACTGTAATAACACCCACACACCCACCACCCCATGAATGACTGTTGATATTTAAAGTCCAAGCATTGTAATGACACCTATACACCCAACACTCAATGAATGACAATTAAAATTTACAGTCCAAGCAATGTAATGACACCCACACACCCATCACCCCAAGAATGACTGTTGGTATTTACAGTCCAAGCACTGTAATGACACCGACCACCCCATGGATGACTGTTGATATTTACAGTCCAAGCACTGTAATGATACCCACATACCCACCACCCAATTAATAACTGTTGATATTTACAGTCCAAGTACTAAATGACACCCACACTCCCACCACCCAATGAATGACGGTTGATATTCACAGTCTAAGAACTGTAATGATACCCACACACACTACCCCATGAATGACTGTTGATATTTACAGTCTCTTCACTGTAATGACACCAACACACCCACCACCCTATGAATGGCTATTGATTTTTACAGTCCAAGCCCTGTAATGACATCCAAACACCCACCACTCCATTAAAAACTATTGATATTTAAAGTCCAACACCCACCACTAAATGAATGGCTGTTGATATCTACAGTCAAAGCACTGTAATGACACCCACACACTCACCACTCTGTGAATGACTGTTGATATTAACAGTCCTAGCACAGTAATGACACCCATACATCCACCACCCCAGGAATGACTGTTGATATTTACAGTCCAAGCACTGTAATGACACCCACACACCTACCACCCAATAAATGACTGTTGATATTTACAATCCAAGCACTAAAATGACATCCACACTTCCACCACCCCATAAATGACAGTTGATATTCACAGTCCAAGAACTGTAATGACACCCACAGACACTACCCCATGAATGACTGTTGATATTTACAGTCCAAGCACTGTAATGACATCCAAACACCGACAGCCCCGTTAAAGACTATTGATATTTAAAGTCCAAGCACTGTAATGACAACCCAACACCCACCACTAAATGAATGACTGTTGATATCTACAGTCCAAGCACTGTAATGACACCTACTCACTCACCCCCCTTTGAATGACTGTTGAATTTAACAGTCTTAGCACAGTAATGACACCCATACATCCACCACCCCATGAATGACTGTTGATATTTACAGTCCAAGCACTGTAATGACACCCTCACACCCTCCATTCAATAAATAACTGTTGATACTTACAGACAAAGCACTGTAATGACACCCACACACCAATAACGCTATGAATGACTGTTGATATTTACAGTCCTAGCACTGTAATAAAACCCACACACATTACCCCATGAATTACTGTTGATATTTACTGTCCAATCAATGTCATGAGACCCACACACCCACCTCCCCATGAATGACTGTTGATATTAATATTCCAAGAACTGTAATGACACCTATACACCCAACACTCAATGAATGACAGTTGATATTTACAGTCCAAGCACTGTAATGACACCCACACACCCCTCACCCCAAGAATGACTGTTGGTATTTACAGTCCAAGCACAGTAATGACACAGACAACCCCATGAATGACTGTTGATATTTACAATCTAAGCACTGTAATGACACCCACACATCAACCACCCAATAAATGACTGTTTATATTTACAGTCCAAGCACGGTAATGACACATACACACCCTCCACTCCATAGATGACTGTTGATACTTACAGTCCAAGCACAGTAATGACACCCACACACCCATCACGCCATTAATGACTGTTGGTATTTACAGTCCAAGTACTGTAATGACACCCACACAACCACAACCCCATAAATGTGTGTTGATAATTACAGTCCAAGCACTGTAATGACACACAGAGTCCCAATACCCCATGAATGACTGTTGATATTTACAGTCCAAGCACAGAAATGACACCTATACATGCACCACCCATGAATGAATTTTGATATTTACAGTCCAAGCACTATAATGACACCCACACACCCACCACCTTATGAATGACTGTTGATGTTTACAGTCCAAGCATTGTAATGACACCCGCCATTCCATGTATGACTATTGATATTTACAGTCCAAGTACTGTAATGACACACACACACCACCCCATGAATCACTGTTGATACTTACAGTCCAAGCACTGTAATGATACCCACACACATATCACACCATTAATGACTGTTGATATTTACAGTCCAAGCACTGTAATGACACCCACACACTTACCATCCTAAGAATGACTGTTGATATTTACAGTCAAAGCACTGTAATGACATGCACACACCAATCACCCTTTAAATGACTGTTGATATTTACAGTCCAAGCACTTCAATAACACCCACTATCCCATGAATGACTGTTGATATTTACATTCCAAGCCCTGTAATGACACCCACACACCCACCATCCCAAAATTACTGTTGATATTAACAGTCCAAGCACTGTAACGACACCCACACACCCACTACCCCATGAATGATGGTTGATATTCATAGTCCAAGCACTGTAATAACACCCCCACACCCACCACTAAATGAATGTCTGTTGATATTTACAGTCCAAGCTCAGAAATGATACCTATACATCCACCATCCATGAATGACTATTGATATTTACAGTCCAAGCACTGTAATGACACCCACACACCCTCCACCCCATGAATGACTGCTGATGTTTACAATCCAAGCACTATAATGACACCCACACACCCACCACCCCATGAATGATTGTTGATATTTACAGTCCAAGCAGTGTAATGACACCCACACACCCACCACCCCATGAATGATTGTTGATATTTACAGTCCAACTACTGTAATGACACCCAAACAGCCACCACTCCATGAAAGACAGTTGATATTTACAGAATAAGCAGTGTAATGACACCCCAACGTCCATCATCCCCTGAATGGCTATTGATATTTAAAGTGCAAGCACTATAAAGACACACACAACCACCACCCCATGAATGACTGCTGATATTTACAGTCCAAGCACTGTAATGACACCCACACACCCACCAACCCATAAATTACTGTTAATATTTAAGGTTTAAGTACTGTAATGACACCTATATACCCAACACTCAATGTATGACTGTTGATATTTACTGTCCAAGCACTGTAATGACACCGACCACCCCATTAATGACTGTTGATATTTAATATCCAAGCAATGTCATGACACCCACACACCCACCTACCCAAGAATGAATGTTGATATTAACAGTTCAAGCAGAGTAATGACACCCATACTCCCACCACCCCATAAATGACTGTTGATATTTACTGTCCAAGCACTCTAATGACACCCACACACCCTCCACTTCATAAATAACTGTTGATACTTACAGTCCAAGCACTGTAATGACACCCACACGCCAATCATGCCATGAATGACTGTTGATATTTACAGTCCTAGCACTGTAATGAAACCAACACACCCACCACCACATTAATGAATGTTGATAATTACTGTCCAAGCAATGTCATGACACCGACACACCCACCACCCCATGAATGACTGTTGATATTAACAGTCCAAGCACAGTAATGACACCCATACACCCACCACCCCATTAATGACTGTTGATATTTACAGTCCAAGCACTGTAATAACACCCACACACCCACCTCCCCATGAATGACTGTTGTTATTTAAAGTCCAAGCATTGTAATGACACCTATACACCCAACACTCAATAAATGACAATTAAAATATACAGTCCAAGCAATGTAATGACACCCACACACCCATCACCCCAAGAATGACTGTTGGTATTTACAGTCCAAGCACTGTAATGATACCCACAAACCCACCACCCAATTAATGACTGTTGATATTTACAGTCCAAGTACTAAATGACACCCACACTCCCACCACCCCATGAATGACGGTTGATATTCACAGTCTAAGAACTGTAATGACACCAACACACACTACCCCATGAATGACTGTTGATATTTACAGTCTCTTCACTGTAATGACACCAACACACCCACCACCCCATGAATGGCTATTAATTTTTACAGTCCAAGCCCTGTAATGACATCCAAACACACACCACTCCATTAAAAACTATTGATATTTAAAGTCCAAGCGCTGTAATAACAACCCAACACCCACCACCAAATGAATGACTGTTGATATCTACAGTCAAAGCACTGTAATGACACCCACACACTCACCACTCTGTGAATGACTGTTGATATTAACAGTCCTAGCACATTAATGACACCCATACATCCACCACCCCAGGAATGACTGTTGATATTTACAGTCCAAGCACTGTAATGACACCCACACACCTACCACCCAATAAATGACTGTTGATATTTACAATCCAAGCACTAAAATGACATCCACACTTCCACCACCCCATGAATGACAGTTGATATTCACAGTCCAAGAACTGTAATGACACCCACAGAAACTACCCCATAAATGACTGTTGATATTTACAGTCCAAGCACTGTAATGACATCAAAACACCGACAGCCCCGTTAAAGACTATTGATATTTAAAGTCCAAGCACTGTAATGACAACCCAACACACACCACTAAATGAATGACTGTTGATATCTACAGTCCATGCACTGTAATGACACACTCTCACTCACCCCCCTTTGAATGACTGTTGAATTTAACAGTCCTAGCACAGTAATGACACCCATACATCCACCACCCCATGAATGACTGTTGATATTTACAGTCCAAGCACTGTAATGACACCCACACACCCTCCATTCAATAAATAACTGTTGATACTTACAGACAAAGCACAGTAATGACACCCACACACCAATAACGCTATGAATGACTGTTGATATTTACAGTCCTAGCACTGTAATGAAACCCACACACATTACCCCATGACTTACTGTTGATATTTACTGTCCAAGCAATGTCATGAAACCCACACACCCACCACCCCATGAATGACTGTTGATATTAATATTCCAAGAACTGTAATGACACCTATACACCCAACACTCAATGAATGACTGTTGATATTTACAGTCCAAGCACAGTAATGACACAGACAACCCCATGAATGACTGTTGATATTTACAGTCCAAGCACTGTAATGACACCCACACATCAACCACCCAATAAATGACTGTTGATATTTACAGTCCAAGCACGGTAATGACACATACACACCCTCCACTCAATAGATGACTGTTGATACTTACAGTCCAAGCACTGTAATGACACCCACACACCCATCACGCAATTAATGACTGTTGGTATTTACAGTCCAAGTTATGTAATGACACCCACACAACCACAACCCCATTAATGTGTGTTGATAATTACAGTCAAAGCACTGTAATGACACCCAGAGACACAACACCCCATGAATGACTGTTGATATTTACTGTCCAAGCACAGAAATGACACCTATACATCCACCACCCATGAATGAATTTTGATATTTACAGTCCAAGCACTATAAGGACAACCACACACCCACCACCTTGTGAATGACTGTTGATGTTTACAGTCCAAGCACTGTAATGATACCCATACACATATCACACCATTAATGACTGTTGATATTTACAGTCGAAGCACTGTAATGACACCCACACACTTACCATCCTAAGAATGACTGTTGATATTTACAGTCAAAGCACTGTAATGACACGCACACACCAACAACCCTTTAAATGACTGTTGATATTTACAGTCCAAGCACTTCAATAACACCCACTATCCCATGAATGACTGTTGATATTTACAGTCCAAGCAGTGTAATGACACCCACACACCCACCACCCCATGAATGATGGTTGATATTCATAGTCCAAGCACTGTAATAACACCCCCACACCCACCACTAAATGAATGACTGTTGATATTTACAGACCAATCACTGTAATGACACCCACACACCCACCACCCCGTAAATGACTGTTGATATTTACTGTCCGAGCAGAGTAATGACACCTATACACCCACCACCCCATGAATGACTGTTGATATATACAGTCCAAGCACTGTAATGATACCCACACACCCTCTACTCCATAAATGATTGTTGATACTTACAGTCCAAGCACTGTAATGACACACACACACACCACCCCATGAATGACTGTTGATATTTGCTGTCCAAGCACTGTAATGACACTAACACATCCACCACCCAATGAATGACTGTTGATATTTACAGTCCAAACAATGTAATGACATCCACCTTCCCATGAATGACTGTTGATATTTACAGTCCAAGCACTGTAATGACACCTACACACCCACCACCCAATAAATGACTGTTTATGTTTACAGTCCGAGAACTGTAATGACACCCTCACACCCACCACCCCATGAATGACTATTGATATTTGCTGTCCAAGCACCGTAATGACACCCTCACACACACAACCCATGAATGACTGCTGATATTTACAGTCCAAGTACTGTAATGACACCCACAACCCACCACCCCATGAATGACTGTTGATGTTTACAGTTCAAGCATTGTAATGACACCCACACACCCACCACCCGATGAACGACTGGTAATATTTACAGTCCAATCACTGTAATGACACCCAGACACCCACAACACTATATATGACGGTTGATATTTACAGTGAAATCACTGTAATGAACCCCCACTACACCATTAATGACTGTTGATGTTTACAGTCCAAGCACTGTAATGACACCCACACACCCACCGCCCTATGAATAACTGTTGATATTTACAGTCCAAGCACTAAAATCACACCCACACTCAAACCACCCCATGAATGACGGTTGATATTCACAGTACAAGAATTGTAATGACACCCACACATCTACCACCCCATAAATGACTGTTGATGTTTACAGTCCAAGCACTGTAATGACACTCAAGCACCCACTACCCCATTAATGACCGTTGATATTTACAGTCCAAGCACTGTAATGACACCCACACACACAACCCCATGAATGACTGTTGATATTTACAGTCCATTCACTGTAATGACACCCACACACCCACCACTCCGTTAATGACTGTTGATATTAACAATCCAAGCACAGTATTGACACCTATACAACCACCACCCAATGAATGACTGTTGATATTTACAGTCCAAGCAATGTACTGATACTCACACATCTTCCAATCCATAAATGACTGTTGATACTTACAGTCCAAGCACTGTAATGACACCCACACATCAATCACGCCATAAATGACTGTTGATATTTACAGTCCAAGCACAGTAATGATACCCATACACCCACCACTCCATGAATAACTGTTGATATTTACAGTCCAAGCACTGTAATGACACCCACACACCCTCCACTCCATAAATAACTGTTGATACTTACAGACCAAACACTGTAATGACACCCACACACCAGTCACGACATGAATGACTGTTGATATTTACAGTCCTAGCACTGTAATAAAACCCACACTCAACACCCCATGAATGACTGTTGATATTTACTGTCCAAGCAATGTCATGACACCCACACACCCACCACCCCATAAATGACTGTTGATATTTAAAGTCCAAGCACTGTAATGACACCTATGCACCCAACACTTAATGAATGACTGTTGATATTTACAGTCCAAGCACTGTAATGACACACACACACCCATCAGCCCAAGAATGACTGTTGATATTTACAGTCCAAGCACGGTAATGACACAGACCACCCCATGAATGGCTGTTGATATTTACAGTCCAAGCACTGTAATGACACCCACACACCCACCACCCCATGAATGACTGTTGATATTTACAGTCCAAACACTAAAATGACACCCACACACCCACCACCCCATTAATGACGGTTGATATTCACTGTCCAAGAACTGTAATGACACCCACACATTTACCAATGCATGAATGACTGTTGATGTTTACAGTTCAAGCACTGTAATGACATCCACACACCCACCACCCCATTAACCCCTTAGGACCGACCTCAGTTTTTTTTTTTTCATCCCCAGATGACTTCTGGGGGTCAATTTTCAACTTTCATGTAGGCAAATTTTGCTCCTACAGAATGAAAGAGCTTGAATTTACACACCAGGAACTGAAAACGGGAGCCTCCTAGGTGTACGCGTTTGCGTATGACAGAGCATCAAAGTCCGAAAATAAATAAATAGTATCCCCTGAAACGCATGAAAGAAAACCTCATACGCTCTGCGTACACTGTAAACATGTATATAAACACCTAAATATTGCGTCTAAATCGTTTTCAATTATAATAAACGTATTTCAGTGTAATTTTGTCTGTCTAGACTCACCTGGAGTATAGTAGACAGCAGAGAGATACGAGAAACATAAGAAAACACCATGAAGTGGTGAGATATTTCCTTGTTGGCATACGCAGCTGCCAGACACCACTACCACAGTCAAACCTTTTCTCAAGGATGTTAGCTTTCCATCGTTACCAACTCCAGCTCGCTAGCTACTCGCTACAGTTTTTTATAGGTACGTCGACATGTCGGTTATACGGAGCGAACCATTAATTTTTTAATCACCGACATGTCGGTTGATCAGTCCTAAGGGGTTAATGACAGTTGATATTTACAGTCCTAGCACTGTATTGAATCCCACACACAAACCACCCCATGAATGACTGTTGATATTTACTGTCCAAACAATGCCATGACACCCACTCACCCACCACCACATGAATGACTGTTGATATTAATAGTCCAAGAACAGAAATGACACCCATACACCCACCACCCCATGAATGACTGTTGATATTTACAGTCCAAGCACTGTAATGACACCTATACACCCAACACTCAATAAATGACTCTTGATATTTACAGTCCAAGCACTGTAATGACAACGACCACCCCATGAATGACTGTTGATATTTACAGTCCAAGCACTGTAGTGACACCCACACACATACCACCCCATGAATGACTGTTGATATTTACAGTCCAAGCACTAAAATGACACCCACACTCCCACCATCCCATGAATGTCGGTTGATATTCTTAGTCCAAGAACTGTAATGACACCAACACATCTACCAACCCATGAATGACTGTTGATGTTTACAGTCTAAGCACTGTAATGACACCCACACACAAACTACACCATAAATGGCTGTTGAAATTTACAGTATATTCACTGTAATGACACCCACACACCCACCACCCCATAAATAGCTGTTTACTGTCCAAGCACTGTAATGACACCTAAACACCCTACACCCCATGAAAGACTGTTATTATTTACAGTCCAATCACTGTAATGACACTCCCGCACTCATTACTATATGAATGACTGTTGATATCTACAGTCCAAGCACTGTAATGACACCCACACACTCACCACCCTGTGAATGACTCTTGATATTAACAGTCCAAGCACAGTAATGACACCCATAAACCAACAACCACATGAATGACTGTTGATATTTACAGTCTAAGCACTGTAATGAAACCCACACACCTTCCACTCCATAGATGACTGTTGATACTTACAGTCCAAGCACTGTAATAACACCCACACACCAATCACACCATGAATGACTATTGATATTTACAGTCCTAGCACTGTAATGAAACCTACACACTCACCACCCCATAAATAACTGTTGATATTTAATGTCCAAGCAATGTCATGACACCCACACTCCCACCACCCCATAAATGACTGTTAATATTAACAGTCGAAGTACCGTAATGACACCTATACACCCACCACCCCATAAATGACTGTTGATATTTACAGTTCAAGCACTGTAATGACACCTACACACACACCACCCCATGAATGACTGTTGATATTTGCTGTCCAAGCACTGTAATGACACCCACACATCCACCACCCAATGAATGACTGTTGATATTTACAGTCCAAGCAATGTAATGACACCCACCATCCCATAAATGACTGTTGATATTTACAGTCACATCACTGTAATGACACCCTCACACCCACAACCCCATGAATGACTATTGATATTTACTGTTCAAGCACTGTAATGACACCCTCACACACACCACCTTATGAATGACGTTTGATATTTACAGTCCAAGTACTGTAATGACACCCACACTCCACCACCCCTTGAATGGCTGTTGATGTTTACAGTCCAAGCATTGTAATGACACCCACACACCCACTACCCCATAAACGACTGTTGATATGTACAGTCCAATCACTGGAATGACACCCAGACACCCACAACCCTATGAATGATGGTTGATATTTACAGTCCAAGCACTGTAATGTCACCCAAAAACCAACCAACCCATGAATGACTGTTGATATTTACAGTCCAAGCACTGTAATGACACCCACCACCCCATTAATGACTGTTGATATATACAGTCCAAGCACTGTAATGACACCCACACAACCAGCACCCCATGAAGTATTGTTGATATTTACAGTCCAAGCACTAAAATGACTCCCACACTCCCACCACCCCATGAATGACAGTTGATATTCACAGTCCAAGAACTGCAATGACACCCACACATCTACCAACCCATGAATGACTGTTGATATTTACTGTCCAAGCACTGTAATGACACCCAAACAGCCACCAACTTATTAATGACTGTTGATATTTCCAGTCCAATTACTGTAATGACACCCACACACACAACTCCATGAATGACTGTTAATATTTACAGTCCATTCACTGTAATGACCGCCACACATCCACCACCCCGTGAATGACTGTTAATATTAAGAGTCCGAGCACAGTAATGACACCTATACACTCATAACCCCATGAATGACTGTTGATATTTACAGTCCAAGCACTGGAATGATACCCACACACCCTCCACTCCATAAATGACTGTTGAATCTTACAGTCCAAGCACTGTAATGACACTCACACACCAATCACGCCATGAATGACTGTTGATATTTACAGTCCTAGTACTGTAATGAAACCCACACACCTACCACCCCTTTAATGACTGTTGATATTTACTGTCCAAGCAATGTCCTGACACCCACACTCCCACCACCCCATTAATGTCTGTTGATATTAACAGTCCAAGAACAGTAATGACAACCATACACCTACCACCCCATTAATGACTGTTAATATTTACAGTCCAAGCCCTCTAGTGACACCCACACACCCAACACCCCATGATTGACTGTTGATATTTAAAGTCCTAGCACTGTAATGACACCTATACACCCAACACTCAGTAAATGACTGTTGATATTTACAGTCCAAGCACTGTAATGACACCCACACACCCATCACCCCAAGAATGACTGTTGGTATTTACCGTCCAAGCACTGTAATGACACTGACCACCCCATGAATGATTATTGATATTTACAGTACAAGCACTGTAATGACACCCACACACCCACCACCCCATGAATGACTGTTAATATTTACAGTGCAAGCACTAAAATGACACCCACACTCCCACCACCCCATGACTGACGTTTGATATTCACAGTCCAAGCACTGTAATGACACCCAAACACACACCACCCCATAAAAGACTGTTGATATTTGCAGTCCAAGCACTGTAATGACACCCACACACCAACCACCCTTTGAATGACTGTTAATATTTACAGTCCAAGCACTGTAATAACACCCAGTATCCCATGAATGACTGTTGATATTTACATTCCAAGCCCTGTAATGACACCCACACACCCACCATCCCTTAATTACTGTAGATATTTACAGTCCAAGCACTGTAATGACACCCACGCACCCACTATCCCATGAATGATGGTTGATATTCACAGTCCAAGCATTGTAATGACACCCCCACACCAACCACTAAATGAATGACTGTTGATTTTAACGGTCCGAGCACAGTAATGCCACCTATACACCCACCACCCTATAAATGACTGTTGATATTTACAGTCCAATCACTGGAATAACACCCAGACACCCACAACCCTATGAATGACGGTTGATATTTACAGTCCAAGCACTGTAATATCACCCAAAAATCCACCACCCCATATATGACTGTTGATATTTACAGTCCAAGCACTGTAATGACACCCACCACCACATTAATGACTTTTGATATTTACAGTCCAAGCACTGTAATGACACCCACACACCCACCACCCCATGAATGACTGTTGATATTTACAGTCCAAGCACTAAAATGACACCCACACTCCCACCACCCCATGAATGACGGTTGATATTCACAGTCCAAGAACTGTAATGACACCCACACATCTACCAACCCATGAATGACTGTTGATGTTTACAGTCCAAGCACTGTAATGACACCCAAACAGCCACCAACTTATTAATGACTGTTGACATTTACAGTCCAAGCACTGTAATGACACCCAAACACACAACCCCATGAATGACTGTTAATATTTACAGTCCATTCACTGTAATAACACCCACACACCCACAACCCCGTGAATGACTGTTGATTTTAACAGTCCGAGCACAGTAATGACACCTATACACACACCACCCCATGAATGACTGTTGATATTTACAGTCCAAGTACTGTAATGACACCCACACACACCCCACCATATGAATGACTGTTGATGTTTACAGTCCAAGCACTGTAATGACACCCAAACAGGTACCAACTTATTAATGACTGTTGATATTTACAGTCCAAGCACTGTAATGTCACCCACACACACAACCCCATGAATGTCTGTTGATATTTACAGTCCAATCACTGTAATGACACCCACACACTACCACCCCATGAATAGCTGTTGATATTTACAGTCCAAGCACTCTAATGGCACTTAAACAAACAACACCCTATTAATGACCATTGATATTTATAGTCCAAGCACTGTAATGACTCTCACACACCATCCACCCCATAAAAGACGGTTGATATTTCCAGTCCAAGCACTCTAATGAGACCCCCACACCCACCACTACATTTACAGTCCAAGCACTGTAATGACACTCACCCACTATCCACCCCATGAATGTATGTTGATATTTACAGTCCAAGCATTGTAATGACACCCAAACACACAACACCCTATTAATGACCATTGATATTTATAGTCCAAGCACTGTAATGACTCTCACACACCATCCACCCCATAAATGACTGTTGATATTTACAGTCCAGGCAATGTAATGACACCTACACACACAACACCCTATTAATGACCATTAATATTTATAATCCAAGCACTGTAATGACACCCACACACCCACTACCCAATGATTGACAGTTGATATTTACTGTCCAAGCACTGTAATGACACCCACACATACCCCACCATATAAATGACTGTTGATATTTACAGTCCAAGCATTGTAATGAGTCACACACCCACCACCCCATAAATGTCTGTTGATATTAACAGTCCAAGTACTGTAATGATACCCACACACCAACCATCCTTTAAATGACTGTTGATATTTACAGTCCAAGCACTGTAATAACACCCACTATCCCATGAATGACTGTAGATATTTACATTCCAAACCCTTTATGACACCCACATACACACCATCCCAAAATTACTGTTGATATTTACAGTCCAAGAACTGTAATGACACCCACAAACCCACCACCCTATGAATGATGGTTGATATTCACAGTACAAGCATTGTAATGACACCCCCACACCCACCACTAAATAAATGAATGTTGATATTTACAGACAAAGCACTCTAATGACACCCACATACCCAACACCCCATTAATGACTGTTGATATTTACAGTCCAATCACTGTAATGACACCCACACACCACCACCCTATGAATGGCTGTTGATATTTACAGTCCAAGCACTCTAATGGCACCCAAATACCAACCACCCCATAAACGACGGTTGATATTTGCAGTCCAAGCACTCTAATGAGACCCTCGCACCCACCACTACATTTACAGTCCAAGCACTGTAATGACACTCACACACCATCCACCCCATGAATGACTGTTGATAATTACAGTCCAAGCACTGTAATGACACCCACACACACAACACCCTATTAATGACCATTGATATTTATAGTCCAAGCACTGTAATGACTCTCACACACCATCCACCCCATGAATGACTGTTGATATTTACAGTCCAAGCACTGTAATAACACCCACTATCCCATGAATGAATGTTGATATTTACATTCCAAGCACTGTATTTACACCAACACACCCATCATCCCATAAATGACTGTTGATATTTACAGTCCAAGCACTGTTTTGACACCTACACACCCACCACCTTATGAATGATGGTTGATTTTTACAGTCCAAGCACTGTTATGACACCCAAAAACCCACCCCCGATAAAAAAGACTGTTGATATTTACAGTCCAAGCACTGGAATGACACCCCCACACCCACCACTAATTGAATGTCGGTTGATATTTACAGTCCAAGCACTGTAATGACACCCACACACCAACCATCCCAAGAATGACTAATGATATTTACAGTCTAAGCATTGTAATAACACCAACACACCAACCACCCTTTGAATGACTGTTGATATTTACAGTCCAAGAACTGTAATAACACCCACTATCCCATGAATGATTGTTGATATTTACATTCCAAGCACTCTAATTACACCCACACACCCAGCATCCCTTAAATGACGGTTGATATTTACAGTCCAAGCACTGTAATGACACCCACACACCCACCACCTTATGAATGATGGTTAATATTTACAGTCCAAGCACTGTAATGACACCCACACAACCACCACCATATGATTGACTGTTGATATTTACAGTCCAAGCATTGTAATGAGACCCACACACCCACCACCTCATAAATGTCTGTTGATATTTACAGTCCAAGCACTGTAATGACACCCACACACTTACAATCCCAAGAATGACTGTTGATATTTACAGTCCAAGCACTGTAATGATACCCACACACCAACCACCCTTTGAATGAATGTTGATATTTACTGTCCAAACATTGTAATAACACCCACTATCCCATGAATGACTGTTGATATTTACATTCCAAGCACTGTTGATTACATTCACACACCCAGCATCCCATAAATGACTGTTGATATTTACAGTCCAAGCACTGTTATGACACCCACACACCCACCACCCTATAAATGATGGTTGATATTTACAGTCCAAGCACTATAATGACACCCACACACACAGCCCCATGAATGACTGTTGATATTTACAGTCCATTCACTGTAATGACACCCACACACCCACCACCCCATGAATGGCTGTTGATATTTAGAGTCCAAGCACTGTTATGACACCCAAAAACCCACCCCTTGATAATAAAGACTGTTGATATTTATAGTCCAAGCACTGGAATGACACCCCCACACCAACCACTAAATGAATGTTTGTTGATATCTACAGTCCAAGCACTGTAATGACAACCACACACTCACGACCCCTTGAATGACTGTTGATATTAACAGTCCATGCACAGTAATGACACCCATACACCAACCACCCCATGAATGATGGTTGATATTCACAGTCCAAGCGTTGTAATGACACTCCCACACCCACCACTAAATGAATGACTGTTGATATTTACAGACCAAGTACTGTAATGACACCCATACACCCAACAGACCATGAATGACTTTTGATATTTACAGTCCAATCACTGTAATGACAACCACACACCACCATCCCATGAATAGCTGTTGATATTTACAGTCCAAGCAATCTAATGACACCCAAACACCCACCACCCTTTTAAAGAAGGTTGATATTTGCAGTCCAAGCACTGTAATGAGACCCCCACACCCACCACTCTATTTACAGTCCAAGCACTGTAATGACACTCACACACCATCCACCCCATGAATGACTGTTGATATTTACAGTCCAAGCACTGTAATGACAGCCACACACACAACACCCTATTAATGACCATTGATATTTATAGTTCAAGCACTGTAATGACTCTCACACACCATACACCCCATGAATGACTGTTGATATTTACAGTCTAAGCACTGTAATAACACTTACACACACAACACCCTATTAATGATCATTGATATTTATAATCCAAGCACTGTAATGACACCCACCTACCCAGCACCCAATAAATGACTGTTGATATTTACAGTCAAAGCATTGTAATGACACCCACACACCGACCACCTCATGAATGTCTGTTGATATTTACAGTCCAAGCACATTAATGACACCCACACACTTACCATCCCAAGAATAACTATTGATATTTACAGTCCAAGCATTGTAATAACACCCACTTACCAACCACCCTTTGAATGACTGTTGATATTTACAGTCCAAGCACTGTAATAACATCCACTATCCCATGAATGACTGTTGATATTTACATTCCAAGCACTGTAATCACACCCACACACCAAGCATCCCATAAATGACTGTTGATATTTCAGTCCAAGCACTGTAATGATACCCACACACCCACCACCATATGAATGATGGTTAATATTTACAGTCCAAGTACTGTAATGACACCCACACACACAACCCTGATAATGACTGTTGATATTTACAGTCCATTCACTGTAATGACACCCACAACCCACCACCCCGTAAATGATTGTTGATATTTACAGTCCAAGCACTGTAATGACACCCACACACTGACAACCCCATAAATTACTGGTTGTATTTACAGTCTAAGCACTGTAATGACACCCATACAACAACCACCCCATGCATGACAGTTGATATTAACAGTTTAAGCACTGTAATGACACACACACCATCCACCCAACTAATGACTGTTGATATTTACAGTCCAAGCACTGTAATGACACCCACCCACATACCACCCCATGAATGATGGTTGATATTCCCAGTCCAAGAACTGTAATGACACCCCCACACCCACCACCCAATGAATGACTGTTGATATTTACACTCCAAGTACTGTAATGACAACCACACACCCACCACTAATGAATGACTGTTGATATTAACAGTCTAAGCACAGTAATGACACCCATACACCAACCAAACCATGAATGACTGTTGATATTTACAGTCCAAGCACTGTAATGACACCTACACACCTACCACCCCATGAATGACTGTTGATATTAACAGTCCAAGCACAGTACTGACACCCATACATCCACTACCCTATGAATGACTGCTGATATTTACAGTCCAAGCAATGTAATGACACCCACAGATCCACTACCCCATCAATGACATTTGATATTTGCTTTCCTTGCACTGTAATGACACATACAACCCCATGAATGACTGTTGATATTTACAGTCCAAGCACTATAATGACACCCTCACACCCACAACCCTATGAATGACAATTAATATTTGTAGTCCAAGCACTGTAATAACAGCCTCAACCCACCACCCCATGAATGACTATTGATATATACAGTCCAAGCTCTGTAATGACACCCAATTACCCGCCACCCCATCAATGACTGTTGATATTAGCAGTCCAAGCACTGTAATGACACCCACACATCAACCACCCAAAAAATGACTTTTAATATTTACAGTCAAAGCAATGTAATGACACCCACCACCACATTAATAACGGTTGATATTTACAGTCCACCACCCCATCAATAACTCTTGATATATACGGTCCATGCACTGTAATGACACCCACACCCACTAACCCATGAATGACTCTTGATATTCACAGTCCAAGCACTGTAATGGCACCCACAAAACCCCATGAATGACAGTTGATATTTATAGTCCAATCACTGTAATGACACCCAATCATCCACCACCCAATGAATGATTGTTGATATTTACAATCCAAGCACTGTAATGCCAACCAACACCCCATGAATGACTGTTGATATTTACAGTCTAGGCACTGTAATGACACCCACACACCCACCACCCCATGAATGACTGTTGATATTTACAGTTCAAGCACTGTAATGACACCCACACACCCACCACCACATGAATGACTGTTGATATTTGCTGTCCAAGCACTGTAATGACACCCACACATCCACCACCCACAGAATGACTGTTAATATTTACAGTCCAAGCACTGTAATAACACCAACCACCCCATAAATGGATGTTGATAGTTATAGTCCAAGCACTGTAATGACACCCACACACCCACCACCCTATCAATGACTGTTAATATTTATAGTCCAAGCATTGTAATGACACCCACACACCCACCACCCCATCAATGACTGTTGATAGTTACAGTCCAAGGACTGTAATTACACCCCAACACCCACCACTAAATAAATGACTGCTGATATCTACAGTCCAAGCATTGTAATGACACCCACACACTCAACACTCCGTGAATGACTGTTGATATTGACGGTCCATGCACTGTAATGACACCCATACACCCACCACCCCATGAATGACAGTTGATATTTACAGTCCAAGCACTGTAATGGTACCCACACACACTCCACTCCATAAATGACCTTTGATACTTACAGTCCAAGCACTGTAATGACACCCACACCAATCACACCATGAATGACTGTTGATATTTACAGTCCTAGCTCTGTAATGAAAACCAGACACCCAACACCTCATTAATGACTGTTGATATTTACTGTCCAAGCAATGTCCTGACACCCACACACCAACCACCCAATGAATGTCTGTTGATATTAAGAGTCAAAGCACTGTAATGACACCCATACACCCACCATCCCATGAATGACTGTTGATATTTACAGTCCAAGCACTATAATGACACTCACACACCCACCACCCCATGAATGACTGTTGATATTTAAAGTCCAAGCACTGTAATGACACCCACACACCCATCACTCAAAGAATGACTGTTGGTATTTACAGTACAAGCACTGTAATGACACTGACCACCCCATGAATGACAATTGATATTTACAGTCCAAGCACTGTAATGACACCCACACACCCACAACCCTATGAATGACTGTTGATATTTACAGTCCAAGCACTGTAATAACACCCACTATCCCATGAGTGACGGATGATATTTACAGTCCAAGCACTGTAATGAAACCCAAACACCCACCACCCCATAAAAGACTGTTGATATTTACAGTCCAATCACTGTAATGAAACCCACACACTTACCATCCCAAGAATGATTGTTGATACTACAGTCCAAGCACAGTAATGACACCCACACACCCACCATCACATGAATGATGGTTGATATTCATAGGCCAAGCAATATAATGACACCCCCAAACCCACCACCCCATGAATGACTGTTGATATTTACAGTCCAAGCACTGTAATGACACCCACACACCCACAACCCCAAGAAAAACGGTTGATATTTACAGCCCAAGCACTGTAATGACATCCCCACATCCACCACATTATGAATGTCTATTGATATTAACAGTCCAAGCACAGTAATGACACCCATACACCAACTAACCCATGAATGACTGTTGATATTTACAGTCCAAGCACTGTAATGACACCCAAACACCTACCACCCCATAAATGACTGTTGATATTAAAAGTCCAAGCACAGTACTGACATCCATACATCCTCTACACCATAAATAACTGTTGATATTTACAGTCCAAGCACTGTATTAGCACCCACACACCCACTACTCTATAAATGACTGCTGATATTTACCGTCCAAACACTGTAATGACAACCACACATCAACCACCACATGAATGACTGTTGATATTTACAGTCCAAGCATTGTAATGACACCCACCACCCAATGAATGACTGTTGATATTTACAGTCGAAGCACTGTAATGACACCCTCACACCCACCACCATATGAATGACTATTGATATTTGTAGTCCAATCAGTGTAATGACACCCTCACACCTACTACACCATGAATGACTGTTGATATATAGAGTTCAAGCACTGTAATGACACCCACTCACCCACCACCCCATCAATGACTGTTGATATTTACATTCTAAGCAATGTAATGACACCCACACACCCACTACCCCATGAATGTCTGTTAATATTTACAGTCCAAGCACTGTAATGACACCCACACATCGACCAGCCCATGAATGACTCTTGATATTTACAGTCCAAGCACTGTAATGACACCTACCACACTATGAATGACTGTTGATATTTACAGTCGAAGCACTGTAATGACACCCTAACACCCACCACCATATGAATGACTATTGATATTTGTAGTCCAATCAGTGTAATGACACCGTCACACCTACTACACCATGAATGACTGTTGATATATACAGTCCAAGCACTGTAATGACACCTACTCACCCACCACCCCATCAATGACTGTTGATATTTACATTCTAAGCAATATAATGACACCCACACACCCACTACCCCATGAATGTCTGATAATATTTACAGTCCAAGTACTGTAATGACGCCCACACATTGACCAGCCCATGAATGATTGTTGATATTTACAGTCCAAGCACTGTAATGACACCCACCACCCAACTAATGACTGTTGATATTTACAGTCCAAGCTCTGTAATGACACCCACACACACAACACCCCTTTAATGACCATTGATATTTATAGTCCAAGCACTGTAATGACACCCACACAACCACCACCCAATAAATGACTGTTGATATTTACAGTCCAAGCACTGTAATGACACCCACACACTTACCATCACAAGAATGACTGTCGATATTTACAGTCCAAGCACTGTAATGACACCCACACACCAATTACCCTTTGAATGACTATTGATATTTACATTCCAAGCACTGTAATGACACCCACACACCCACCATCCCATAAATGACTGTTGATATTTACAGACCAAGCACTGTAATGACACCCCCACACCCACCACCTCATGAATGATGGTTGATATTCCCAGTCCAAGCACTGTAATGAAACCCCCACACCCACCACCCAATAAATAACTGTTGATATTTACACTCCAAGCACTGTAATGACACCCACACACCCACCACCCCAGGAATGACTGTTGATATTAACAGTCTAAGCACAGTAATGACACCCATACACCAACCACCCCATAAAGCACTTTTGATATTTACAGTCCAAGCACTGTAATGAAACCCACACACCCTCCACCCCATGAAAGATGGTTGTTATTTACAGTCCAAGCACTGTAATGACACACCCACACCCACAACCCCATGAATGACTGTTGATATTCACACTCCAAGAACTGTAATGACACCCACACACCCATCACCCCATGAATGACTGTTGATATTAACAGTCCAAGCACAGTACTGACATCCATACATCCACTACACCATGAATGACTGTTGATATTTACATTCTAAGCATTGTAATGATACCCACACACCCAACACCCCATGAATGTCTGTTAATATTTACAGTCCAAGCACTATAATGACACCCACACATCGACCAGCCCATGAATGACTCTTGATATTTACAGTCCAAGCACTGTAATGACACCCACCACCCAATGAATGACTGTTGATATTTGCAGTCCAAGCACTGTATTGACACCCACACATCCACCACTCAATAAATTACTGTTGATATATATTAACAGTCTAAGCACTGTAATGACACACACACACCCACCACCCCATGATTGACTGTTGATATTTACAGTCCAAGGAATGTAATGACATCCACACACTGACCTACCCATGAATAACCGTTGATATTTACAGTCCAAGCACTGTAATGACACCCAAAACCCACCATCCCCTGTATGACTGTTGATATTTACAGTCCAAGCACTGTAATGACACCCACACACTAACCACCCCATAAATTACTGGTTATATTTGCAGTCTAAGCACTGTAATGACACCAACACATCCACCATCCCATAAATGACTGTTGATATTTACATTTCAAACACTGTAATGAGACCCATACAACAACCACCCTATGAATGAAAGTAGATATTTACAGTCCAAGCACTGTAATGACACCCACACACACAACACCCTATTAATGACCATTGATATTTATAGTCCAAGCACTGTAATGACACCCACACACCCACCACCCAATGAATGACTGTTGATATTTACAGTCCAAGCACTGTAATGACACCCACACACTTACCATCACAAGAATGATTGTCAATATTTACAGTCCAAACACTGTAATGACACCCACACACCAAGCACCCTTTGAATGACTATTGATATTTACAGTCCAAGCACTGTAATAACACCCACTATCCCATTAATGACTGTTGATATTTACATTCCAAGCACTGTAATGACACCCACACACCCACCATCCCATATGTGACTGTTGATATTTACAGTCCAAGCACTGTAATGACACCCCCACACCCACCACCCCATGAATGATGGTTGATATTCCCGGTCCAAGCACTGTAATGACACCCCCACACCCACCACCCAATGAATGACTGTTGATATTTACACTCCAAGCACTGTAATGACACCCACACACCCACCACCTCATGAATGACTGTTGATATTAACTGTCTAAGCACAGTAATGACACCCATACACCAACCACCCCATGAATGACTGTTGATATTTACAGTCCAAGCACTGTAATGACACCTACACACCTACCACCCCATGAATGACTGTTGATATTTACAGATCAAGCACTGTAATGACACCAACACACCCAGCACCCAATAAAAAACGGTTGATATTTACAGTCCAAACACTGTAATGACACCCCCACACCCACAACCCCATGAATGACTGTTGATATTTACACTCCAAGAACTGTAATGACACCCACACACCTATCACCCCATGAATGACTGTTGATGTTAACAGTCCAAGCACAGTACTGACATCTATACATCCACTAAACCATAAATGAGTGTTGATATTTACAGTCCAAGCACTGTAATGACACCCACACACCGACTACTCTATAAATGACTGTTATATTTACAGTCCAAACACAGTAATGACATCCACACATCAACCACCACATGATTGACTGTTGATATTTGCTCTCCAAGCACTGTAATGACACTCACACATTAACAACCCTATGAATTACTGTTGATATTAACAGTCCAAGCACTGTAAGGATGCCCACCACCCCATGAATGACTGTTGATATTTGCAGTCGAAGCACTGTAATGACACCCTCACACCCACCACCCTATGAATTACTATTGATATTTGTAGTCCAAGAACTGTAATGACACCCTCACACCCACTAAACCATCAATGACTGTTGATATTTACAGTCTAAGCATTGTAATGACACCCACACACCCACCACCCCAAGAATGTCTGTTATTATTTACAGTCCAAGCACTGTAATGACACCCACTCCTCGAGCACCCCATTAATGACTCTTGATATTTACAGTTCAAGCACTGTAATGACACCCACCACCCAATGAACGACTTTTGATATTTGCAGTCCGAGCACTGTATTGACACCCACACATCCACCACCCAATGAATGACTGTTGATATATATTAACAGTCCAAACACTGTAATGACACACACACACCCACCACCCCATGAATGACTGTTGATATTTACAGTCCGAGCACTGTATTGACATCCACACACTGACCACCCCATAAATGACCGTTGATATTTACAGTCCAAGCACTGTAATGACACCCACAACCCACCAACCCCTAAATGACTGTTGATATTTACAGTTTAAGCACTGTAATGACACTCACACAACATCCACCCAACTAATGACTGTTGATATTTAGAGTCCAAACATTGTAATGACACCCACACACACAACACCCCATTAACGACCATTGATATTTATAGTCCAAGCACTGTTATGACATCCACACACCCACCACCCAATGAACGACTATTGATATTTGCAATCCAAGCACTGTATTGACACCCACACATCCACCACCCAATGAATGACTGTTGATATATATTAACAGTCCAAGCACTGTAATGACATCCAAACACTGACCCACTCATGAATGACCGTTGATATTTAGTCCAAACACTGTAATGACACCCACAACCCACCACCCCCTGAATAATCGTTGATACTTACAGTCCAAGCACTGTAATGACACCCACACACTTACCATCACAAGAATGACTGTCGATATTTACAGACCAAGCACTGTAATGACACCCACACACCAACCACCCTTTGAATGACTATTGATATTTACAGTCCAAGCAATGTAATAACACCCACTATCCAATTAATGACTGTTGATATTTACATTCCAAGCACTGTAATGACACCCACACACCCACCACCCCATGAATGATGGTTGATATTCCCAGTCCAAGCACTGTAATGACACCCCACACCCACCACCCCATGAAGGACTGTTGATATTTACACTCCAAGCACTGTAATGACACCCACACACCCACCAGCCCATATGTGACTGTTGATATTTACAGTCCAAGCACTGTAATGACACCCCCACACCCACCACCACATGAATGATGGTTGATATTCCCGGTCAAAGCACTGTAATGACACCCCCACACCCTCCACCCAATGAATGACTGTTGATATTTACACTCCAAGCACTGTAATGACACCCACACACCCACCACCCCATGAATGACTGTTGATATTTACAGTCCTAGCACTGTAATGACACCTACACACCTACCACCCCATGAATGACTGTTGATATTTACAGATCAAGCACTGTAATGACACCCACACACCCAGCACCCAATAAAAAACGGTTGATATTTACAGTCCAAACACTGTAATGACACCCCCACACCCACAACCCCATGAATGACTGTTGATATTTACACTCCAAGAACTGTAATGACACCCACACACCCATCACCCCATGAATGACTGTTGATGTTAACAGTCCAAGAACAGTACTGACATCCATACATCCACTAAACCATAAATGAGTGTTGATATTTACAGTCCAAGCACTGTAATGACACCCACACACCGACTACTCTATAAATGACTGTTATATTTACAGTCCAAACACTGTAATGACAACCACACATCAACCACCACATGATTGACTGTTGATATTTGCTCTCCAAGCACTGTAATGACACCCACACATTAACAACCCTATGAATAACTGTTGATATTAACAGTCCAAGCACTGTAAGAACACCCACCACCCCATGAATGACTGTTGATATTTGCAGTCGAAGGTCTGTAATGACACCCTCACACCCACCACCCTATGAATGACTATTGATATTTGTAGTCCAAGCACTGTAATGACACCCTCACACCCACTACACCATGAATGACTGTTGATATATACAGTCCAAGCACTGTAATGACACCCACTCACCCACCACCCCATCAATGACTGTTGATATTTACAGTCTAAGCATTGTAATGACACCCACACACCCACCACCCCAAGAATGTCTGTTAATATTTACAGTCCAAGCACTGTAATGACACCCACTCCTCGACCAGCCCATTAATGACTCTTGATATTTACAGTCCAAGCACTGTAATGACACCCACCACCCAATGAACGACTTTTGATATTTGCAGTCCAAGCACTGTATTGACACCCACACATCCACCACCCAATGAATGACTGTTGATATATATTAACAGTCCAAACACTGTAATGACACACACACACCCACCACCCCATTTTTGACTGTTGATATTTACAGTCCGAGCACTGTAATGACATCCACACACTGACCACCCCATAAATGACTGTTGATATTTACAGTCCAAGCACTGTAATGGCACCCACAACCCACCACCCCCTGAATGACTGTTGATATTTACAGTTTAAGCACTGTAATGACACTCACACAACATCCACCCAACTAATGACTGTTGATATTTAGAGTCCAAGCACTGTAATGACACCCACACACACAACACCCCATCAACGACCATTGATATTTATAGTCCAAGCACTGTTATGACATCCACACACCCACCACCCAATGAACGACTATTGATATTTGCAGTCCAAGCACTGTATTGACACCCACACATCCACCACCCAATGAATGACTGTTGATATATATTAACAGTCCAAGCACTGTAATGACATCCAAACACTGACCTACCCATGAATGACCGTTGATATTCACAGTCCAAGCACTGTAATGACACCCACAACCCACCACCCCCTGAATAACCGTTGATATTTACAGTCCAAGCACTGTAATGACATCCACACACTGACCACCCCATAAATGAACGTTGATATTTACAGTCGAAGCACTGTAATGACACCTAAACACCAACCACCCTTTGAATGACTATTGATATTTACAGTCCAAGCACTGTAATAACACCAACTATCCCATTAATGACTGTTGATATTTACATTACAAGCACTGTAATGACACCCACACACCCACCATCCCATAAATGAACGTTAATATTTACAGTCCAAGCTCTGTAATGACACCCACACACCCACCACCCTTTGAATGTCTATTGATATTTACAGTCCAAGTACTGTAATAACACCCACTATCCCATTAATGACTGTTGATATTTACATTCCAAGCACTGTAATGACACCCACACACACACCATCCCATAAATGACTGCTGATATTTGCAGTCCAGGCACTGTAATGACACCCACACACCCACCACCCCATGAATGATGGTTGATATTCACAGTCCAAGCACTGTAATGACACCACACACCCACCACCCCATGAAGAACTGTTGATATTTACACTCCAAGCAATGTAATGACACCCACACACCCTCCAGCACATGAATGTCTGTTGATATTAACAGTCCAAGCACAGTAATGACACTCATACACCCACCACCCCATGAATGACAGTTGATATTTACAGTCCAAGCACTGTAATGACACCCACACACCCACCACCCCATGAATGACTGTTGATATTTAATGTCCAAGCACTGTAATGACACCTATACACCCATCACTCCAAGAATGACTGTTGGTATTTTCAGTACAAGAACTGTAATGACACTGACCATCCCATTAATGACTGTTAATATTTACAGTCCAAGCACTGTAATGACACCCACACACCCACCACCCGATGAATGACTGTTCATATTTACAGTCCAAGCACTAAAATGACACCCACACTCCCACCACCCCATGATTGACGGTTGATATTTACAGTCCAATCCCTGTAATGACACCCAAACACCCACCACCCCATGAAAGACTGTTGATATTTACAGTCCAAATACTGTAATGACACCAACACACCAACAACCCTTAGTATGACTGTTGATAATTACAGTCCAAGCACTGTAATATCACCCACCATCCCATAAATGACTGTTGATATTTACAGTCCAAGCACAGTAATGACACCCACACACCCATCACCACATAATTGATGGTTGATATTCACAGTCCAAGCACTATAATGACACACCCAAACCCACCACTAAATGAATGACTGTTGATATTTACAGACCAAGCACTGTAATGACACCCACACGCCCACCCCCCATGAGAGATGGTTGATATTTACAGTCCAAGCACGTTAATGACACCCCCACATCCTCCACCCAATGAATTACTGTTGATATTTACAGTCCAAGCACTGTAATGACACCCACACACTTACCATCACAAGAATGACTGTCAATATTTACAGTCCAAGCACTGTAATGACACCCACACACCAACCACCTTTTGAATGACTATTGATATTTACAGTCCAAGCACTGTAATAACACCCACTACCCCATTAATGACTGTTGATATTTACATTCCATGCACTGTAATGACACCCACCCACCTACCATCCTATAAATGACTGTTGATATTTACAGTCCAAGCACTGTAATGACACCCACACACTGACCACCCTATAAATTTCTGGTTATATTTACAGTCTAAGCACTGTAATGATACCAACACACCCACCATCCCATGAATGACTGTTTATATTTACATTCCAAACACTGTAAAGAGACCCTTACAACAACCACCCCATGAATGACAGTTGATATTAACAGTTTAAGCACTGTAATAACACTCACACACCATCCACCCAACTAATGACTGTTGATATTTACAGTCCAGGCACTGTAATAACACCCACACACCAACCACCCTTTTAATGACTATTGATATTTACAGTCCAAGCACTGTAATAACACCCACTATCCCATTAATGACTGTTGATATTTACATTCAAAGCACTGTAATGACACCCACACACCCACCATCCCATAAAAGACTGTTGATATATTTTCAGTCCAAGCACTGTAATGACACCCCCACACCAACCACCCCATTAATGACTGTTGATATTTACAGTCCAGGCACTGTAATGACACCTACACACCTACCACCCAATGAATGACTGTTGAAATTTACAGATCAAGCACTGTAATGACACCCACACACCCACCACCCCATGAAAGATGGTTGATATTTTCAGTCCAAGCACTGTAATGACACCCCCACACCAACAACCCCATGAATGACTGTTGATATTTACACTCCAAGAAATGTAATGACACCCACACACCCATCACCCCATGAATGACTGTTGATATTAACAGTCCAAGCACAGTACTGACATCCATACATCCACTACACCATGAATGACTGTTGATATTTACAGTCCAAGCACTGTAATGACACCCACACACCCACTACTCTATTAATAACTGTTGATATTTACAGTCCAAACACTGTAATGTCAACCACACATCAACCACCACATGAATGACTGTTGATATTTGCTGTTTAACCCCCAGAGTCCGGGCAGCGGGATTTCCCGCTCGGTCGACAGAGGCCGGGCAGCGGGAAATCCCGCTCTGTCGACAGAGTCCGGGCAGCGGGAAATCCCGCTTTTGGTAATTTATGGGGAAAAACGCCAAATTTGTCGGGATTTTTTTTGATCTGGCTATACTTCACCACCAGACCTTTTCATCCCCACATTCAATCAGTGTGTGCTTGACCGTGACAATGGCTGGGCGTAGTGAAGAAAATACGGGCTCGTTCGATTCGGTGCATCCTACCGCGCTGCCGGGCGCACCCGCTCCTGTAACCTCCACTCCGCGGGTGCAACCAGCTAGATTGAGTCACAGCCACGCTCACAAAGCGAACGCAGCCTCGCTCTCACGGGAAAAGTGACCTCCATTCCTCACTTGATTTCTCGGCAATGGAATGTCCTAGAGAGCTGGGGTTGGTTTTAATGGAAAGAGGAGGAGTTGATGGTGAGTACACAATCAAATTTAAGTTGTTCAGTATTGTAGTTTAGACGTAGGGAGTAAGAGAGGTAGAGTGATTTTCCGGGAAATACCCGGACAGGCAGGGTAAAAAATTAGTATTGAGCCCAGAACCACAGTACGTATTTCCATTCTTGGCCCGTCCCGGAGGGGTTAAGCACTGTAATGACACTAACACATCAACAGTGTGTGAGTGAATAACTCTTGATATTTATAGTCCAAGCACTGTAAGGACACCCACCACCCCATGAATGACTGTTGATATTTGTAGTCGAATCACTGTAATGACACCCTCACACCCACCACCCTATGAATGACTATTGATATTTGTAGTCCAAGCACTGTAATGACACCCTCACACCCACTACACCATGAATGACTGTTGATATATACAGTCCAAGCACTGTAATGACACCCACTCACCCACCACCCCATCAATGACTGTTGATATTTACAGTCTAAGCATTGTAATGACACCCATACACCCACCACCCCATGAATGTCTGCTAATATTTATAGTCCAAGCACTGTAATGACACCCACACATCGACCAGCCCATTAAGGACTCTTGATATTTACATTCCAAGCACTGTAATCACACCCACCACCCAATGAACGACTGTTGATATTTGCTGTCCAAGCACTGTATTGACACACACACATCCACCACCCATTGAATAACTGTTTATATATATTAACAGTTCCATGACTGTAATGACACACACACACCCACCACCCCATGATTGACTGTTGATATTTACAGTTCAAGCACTGTAATGACATCCACAAACTGACCACCCCATAAATGACCGTTAATATTTACACTCCAAGCACTGTAATGACACCCACAACCCACCACCCCTTGAATGACTGTTGATATTTACAGTTTAAGCACTGTAATGACACTCACACACCATCCACCCAACTAATGACTTTTGATATTTAGAGTCCAAGCACTGAAATGCCACTCACACACACAACACCAAATAATGACCATTGATATTTATAGTCCAAGCACTGTAATGACATCCACATACCCACCCCCCAATGAATGACTGTTGATATTTACAGTCCAAGCACTGTAATGACACCCACACACTTACCATCACAAGAATGACTGTCGATATTTACAGTCCAAGCACTGTAATGACACCCACACACCCACCAGCCCATGAATGTATGTTGATATTAACAGTCCAAGCACAGTAATGACACCCATACACCCACCACCCAATGAATGACTGTTGATATTTAAAGTCCAAGCACTGTAATGACACCCACACACCCACCACCACATGAATAACTGTTGATATTTAAAGTCCAAGTACTGTAATGACACCTACACACCCATCACTCCAAGAATGACTGTTGGTATTTACAGTCCAAGCACTGTAATGACACTGACCACCCCATTAATGACTGTTGATATTTACAGTCCAAGCACTGTAATGACATCCACACACTGACCACCCCATAAATGAACGTTAATATTTACACTCCAAGCACTGTAATGACACCCACAACCCACCACCCCTTGAATGACTGTTGATATTTACAGTTTAAGCACTGTAATGACACTCACACACCATCCACCCAACTAATGACTTTTGATATTTAGAGTCCAAGCACTGAAATGCCACTCACACACACAACACCAAATAATGACCATTGATATTTATAGTCCAAGCACTGTAATGACATCCACATACCCACCCCCCAATGAATGACTGTTGATATTTACAGTCCAAGCACTGTAATGACACCCACACACTTACCATCACAAGAATGACTGTCGATATTTACAGTCCAAGCACTGTAATGACACCCACACACCCACCAGCCCATGAATGTATGTTGATATTAACAGTCCAAGCACAGTAATGACACCCATACACCCACCACCCAATGAATGACTGTTGATATTTAAAGTCCAAGCACTGTAATGACACCCACACACCCACCACCACATGAATAACTGTTGATATTTAAAGTCCAAGTACTGTAATGACACCTACACACCCATCACTCCAAGAATGACTGTTGGTATTTACAGTCCAAGCACTGTAATGACACTGACCACCCCATTAATGACTGTTGATATTTACAGTCCAAGCACTGTAATGACACTCTCACACCCACCACCCGATGAATGACTGTTGATATTTACAGTCCAAACACTAAAATGACACCCACACTTCCACCACCCTATGAGTGACGGTTGATATTTACAGTCTAAGCACTGTAATGACACCCAAACACCCACCATCCCATAAAAGACTGTTGATATTTACAGTCCAATCACTGTAATGACACCCACACACCCACAACCCTTAGAATGACTGTTGATAATTACAGTCCAAGCACTGTAATACCACCAACTATCCCATGAATGACTGTTGATATTTACATTCTAAGCACTGTAATGACACCCACACACTCACCATCCCATAATGACTGTTGATATTTACAGTCCAAGCACAGTAATGACACACACACACCCACCACCACATAAATGATGGTTGATATTCACAGCCCAAGCACTATAATGACACCCCCAAACCCACCACTAAATGAATGACTGTTGATATTTACAGACCAAGCACTGTAATGACACCCACACACTGACCACCCCATAAATTACTGGTTATATTTACAGTCTAAGCACTGTAATGACACCAACACACCCACCATCTTATGAATGACTGTTGATATTTACATTCCAAACACTGTAATGAGACCCTTACAACAACCACCCCATGAATGACAGTTGATATTAACAGTTTAAGCACTGTAATAACACTCACACACCATCCACCCAACTAATGATTTTTGATATTTACAGTCCAGGCACTGTAATGACACCCACACACCAACCACCCTTTGAATGACTATTGATATTTACAGTCCAAGCACGGTAATAACACCCACTATCCCATTAATGACTGTTGATATTTACATTCTAAGCACTGTAATGACACCCCCAAACCCACCACCACATGATTGACTGTTGATATTTACAGTCCAAGCACTGTAATGACATCCACAAACTGACCACCCCATAAATGACCATTAATATTTACAGTCCAAGCACTGTAATGACACCCACAACCCACCACCCCCTGAATGACTGTTGATATTTACAGTTTAAGCACTGTAATGACACTCACACACCATCCACCCAACTAATGACTTTTGATATTTAGAGTCCAAGCACTGTAATGACACCCACACACACAACACCCCATTAATGACCATTGATATTTATAGTCCAAGCACTGTAATGACATCCACATACCTACCCCCCAATGAATGACTGTTGATATTTACAGTCCAAGCACTGTAATGACACCCACACACTTACCATCACAAGAATGACTGTCGATATTTACAGTCCAAGCACTGTAATGACACCCACACACCAACCACCCTTTGAATGACTATTGATATTTACAGTCCAAGAACTGTAATAACACCCACTATTTCAAAAATGACTATTGATATTTACATTACAAGCACTGTAATGACACCCACACACCCCCAATCCCATAAATAACTGTTGATATTTACAGTCCAAGCACTGTAATGACACCAACACACCCACCACCCCATGAATGATGGTTGATATTCCCAGTCCAAGCACTGTAATGACACCCCCACACCCACCACCCCATGAAGGACTGTTGATATTTACACTCCAAGCACTGTAATGACACCCACACACCCACCAGCCCATGAATGTATGTTGATATTAACAGTCCAAGCACAGTAATGACACCCAGACACCCACCACCCAATGAATGACTGTTGATATTTAAAGTCCAAGCACTGTAATGACACCCACACACCCACCACACCATGAATGACTATTGATATTTAAAGTCCAAGCACTGTAATGACACCTACACACCCATCACTCCAAGAATGACTGTTGGTATTTACAGTCCAAGCACTGTAATACCACTGACCACCCCATTAATGACTGTTGATATTTACAGTCCGAACACTGTAATGACACCCACACACCCACCACTCCATGAATGATGGTAATATTCCCTGTCCAAGCACTGTAATGACACACCCACAACCACCACCCCGTGAATGACTGTTGATATTTACATTCCAAGCACTGTAATGACACCCACACACCCACCACCTCATGAATGACTGTTGATATTAACAGTCTAAGCAGAGTAATGACACCCATACACCAACCACCCCATGAATGACTGTTGATATTTACAGTCCAAGCACTGTAATGACACCTACACACCTACCACTTCATTGATGACTGTTGATATTAACAGTCCAAGCACAGTACTGACACCCATACATCCACTACCCCATGAATGACTGTTGATATTTACAGTCCAAGCACTGTAATGACACCCACACATCTACTACCCCATCAATGACATTTGATATTTGCTTTCAAAGCACTGTAATGACACAAACGACCCAATGAATGACTGTTGATATTTACAGTCCAAGCATTGTAATGACACCCTCACACCCACCACCCTATGAATGACTATTGATATTTGTAGTCCAAGCACTGTATTAACACCCTCACACCCACCACCCCATAAATGACTATTGATATATACAGTACAAGCTCTGTAATGACACCCACACACCCACCACCACATCAATGACTGTTGATATCAGCAGTCCAAGCACTGTAATGACACCCAAACATCCACCACCCAATGAATGACCTTTAATATTTACAGTCAAAGCAATGTAATGACACCCACCACTCCATTAATGACGGTTGATATTTACAGTCCACCACCCCATGAATGACTGTTCATATTTATGGTCCATGCACTGTAATAACACACACACACCCACCACCCCATGAATGACTATTGATATTTATAGTCCAAACACTGAAATGACACCCACACCCACCAACACATGAATGACTGTTGATATTCACAGTCCAAGCAATGTAATGGCACCCACAAACCCCATTAATGACAGTTGTTATTTATAGTCCAAGCACTGTAATGGCACCCACAACCACCACCCCGTGAATGACTGTTGATATTTACATTCCAAGCACTGTAATGACACCCACACACCCACCACCTCATGAATGACTGTTGATATTAACAGTCTAAGCAGAGTAATGACACCCATACACCAACCACCCCATGAATGACTATTGATATTTACAGTCCAAGCACTGTAAGGACACCCACACTCCCAACACCCCTGGAATGTCTGTTGATACCTACAGTCCTAGCACTGTAATGACAGACACACACCAACCATCCCATGATTGACTGTTGATATTTACGGTCCAAGCACTGTAATGACACCCACACACCCACCACCCCATGAATGACTGTTGATATTTACAGTCCAAGCATTGTAATGACATACACCACCCCATAAATGGATGTTGATATTTATAGTCCAAGCACTGTAATGACACCCATACACCCACCACCCTTTCAATGACTGTTGATAGTTACAGTCAAAGCACTGTAATGACACCCACACACCCACCACCCCATTAATAACTGTTGATATATACAGTCAAAGCACTGTAATGACACTCACCACCCCATGAATGACTGTTGATATTTACAGTCAAAGCACTGTAATGACACCTACCACCCCATGAATGATGGTTGATATTTACAGTCCTAGCACTGTAATGACACCTACACACCCACCAGCAAATGAATGACTGTTGATATATATTAACAGTCAGAGCACTATAATGACACACACACAATTACAACCTCATGAAAGACTGTTGATATTTACAGTCCAAGCACTGTAATGACATTAACACACTGACCACTCCATGAATGACTGTTGATATTTACAGTCCAAGCACTGTAATGGCACCCACAAACCCCATTAATGACAGTTGTTATTTAGAGTCCAAGCACTGTAATGACACCCACACACCCACCACCCAATGAATGACTGTTAATATTTACAATCCAAGCACTGTAATGCCAACCACCACCCCATAAATGACTGTTGATATTTACAGTCTAGGCACTGTAATGACACCCACACACCCACCACCCCATGAATGACTGTTGATATTTACAGTCCAAGCACTGTAATGACACCAACACTCCCAACACCCCTGGAATGTCTGTTGATACCTACAGTCCAAGCACTGTAATGACACACACACACCAACCACCCCATGACTGACTGTTGATATTTAAGGTCCAAGCACTGTAATGACACCCACACACCCACCACCCTATGAATGACTGTTGATATTTGCTGTCCAAGCACTGTAATGACACCCAAACATCCACCACCCCATGAATGATGTTGATATTTACAGTCCAAGCAATGTAATGACATCCACCACCCCATAAATGGATGTTGATATTTATAGTCCAAGCACTGTAATGACATCCACACACCCACCACCTTTTCAATGATTGTTGATAGTTACAGTCAAAGCACTGGAATGACACCCACACACACACCACCCCATTAATAACTGTTGATATATACAGTCAAAGCACTGTAATGACACTCACCACCCCATGAATGACTGTTGATATTTACAGTCAAAGCACTGTAATGACACCCACCACCCCATGAATTATGGTTGATATTTACAGTCCTAGCACTGTAATGACACATACACACCCACCATCAAATGAATGACTGTTGATATATATTAACAGTCAAAGCACTGTAATGACACACACACAATCACAACCCCATGAAAGTCTGTTGATATTTACAGTCCAAGCATTGTAATGACACCCACAACCCACCACCCCATGAATGACTGTAGATATTTACAGTCAAAGCACTGTAATGACACCAAAACCCCCACCACCCCATGAATGACTGTTGATGTTTACAGTCCAAGCACTGTAAGAACAACCACACACCCACCACCCAATGAATGACTTTTGATATTTACAGTCCAAGCACAATAATGACACCCACCATCCTATGAATGACTGTTGATATTTACAGTCCAAGCATTGTAATGACACCCTCACACCCACCACCCTATGAATGACTATTGATATTTGTTGTCCAAGCACTGTAATGACTCCCTCACACCTACCACCCCATTAATGACTGTTGATATATACAGTCCAAGCACTGTAATGAAACTCACACACACACCACCCCATCAATGACAGTTGATATTTACAGTCCATGCATTGTAATGACACACACACCAACCCATAAATGTCTGTTAATATTTACAGTACAAGCAAAATACTGACACAAACACCCACCAACCCATGAATGACACCCACCACCCCATTAATGATGGTTGATATTTACAGTCCACCACTCCATGAATGACTGTTAATATTTACGGTCCAAGCACTGTAATAACACACACACACCCACCACCCCATGAATGACTGTTGATATTTACAGTCCAAGCAAAATACTGACACAAACACCTACCAACCCATGAATGACTGTTGATATTTACAGTCAAAGCACTGTAATGACACCCACCACCCCATAAATGACGGTTGATATTTACTGTCCAAGCACTGTAATGAGACCCACAACCCCATAAATGATTGTTGATCCTTACAGTCTGTAAAGTAATAACCAGGATCTTTTATCTTATTGAGTTCTCACCAATCTGAGGCTGAGGGAAACGAGGAGAAAACTATATTCATTTATTTACAATATATATATATGATAACATACATATCAGAGGTGTCCACCACAACATTAATCTTCGAATATACATTAAATCAACTCCCTGCCAGAGCACTTCCCTGTCATTAAACGTACAGGCGTACGGCACTAACACCAGCCACACGGTCACGGAGACTGTTTGGAGGTGCTCTACTGGCCACACCAGCTCGCGTCTGCTATCACCTCACCGGCTCTGGGCCTCACACTCTCCACCACGGACTCCACTGGCAGGGGATATCGCTCCACAAGGTTGAGGGGGTCACTTTCCACAAAACATACAGGAGTACAGGAAATCAGGTACAGGATGCCTCTCTCGCCCGGCCCTTGACGAGGGTAGGATCCCGCCTCCAATGTTAAAAATCACAGTAATAATAATTAGCACAGTCCCACTATTAATCAATGAGTCACGGATGACACGCAAACTTAAACAAAAAGCACTCAGAAAACTAAAGTTATTCTGGAGAAACACAGTAAATAAGTTTCACTTCACAATACCAATATAAGATCACGGGATGGTCTTACCGTCGTGTTTGGAGGTTGCGAGTCTAGTGAGGAATGGGATGCACAAGAAACTCCAAGATAACTCGGATGTAGCTCGAAATGAACTTGAAAACGCCTTATAATATCCATCCATTAGTTCGAACCCATACAAGTAATTACTTACTTATTGCCCATTTGCCTATTCCCTTACATAGCTCATCTAACAAGTATCTACCCGGAGGGTAGATACGACAAGCATTACTTAATAGACCTGCTAAGGAAATCTGCACCTATATTAATAGACCCAGCAACGTGTACTAACCTATACCTGTAGGGCTGCAAGCTGAGGGCCCACCTAAGAAGTCTATTATTGGAGCCTTTGAACTTTGTCAAATAGATCAGGGATTTGTGATCAACCTCCAAGATAAATTCTGAACCCGTCAGATAATATGTGAACCTCTGAATCCCAAAAATAATCGCCAAACATTCTCTTTCTATGGTAGAATACCTGGTTTCCCTATCTAGCAGTTTTCTGCTTGCATAGGCAATGGGAAAAGACACCCCATCAATGTACTGGAGTAGTACTGCTCCGAGGCCAAAAGCTGAGGAATCTGTCCGAAGAACAAAAGGGAGATTAGGATTTGGTAATCGGAGAATAGGGTATGTAGCTAAAGAAGCTTTTAATTTCTCAAAATTACCTCTTACTTCATCGGTCCAGGGTAATGGTTCCCGAACACCTTTGCGTAGTAAATCAGATAGTGGGGCGGACAGAGTTGCTGCATTGGGAATGAACCTCCTATAAAATGAAATAATTCCCAAGAATGATCTTAAAGTTTTCTTGGTGGATGGAGGGGTAATTCCCAATATAGCCCTAATCTTATCTATCTGAGCTTGTATATGCTTTCCATCTACAATATAGCCCAAGTACTGAATGGAGGGAAATCCAAATCTACATTTACTAAGTTTGGCTGTCAAACTGAAAGCTTTTAATCTGTCTAGAACGGAAGTAAGAGCTTGAATGTGTTCCTCCCAAGTAGCTGAATATATGAATACATTATCAAAATAGAAAGACACATTCTTCAAACCTGCAAGAACAATCCTCATTAGTCGTATATAGGTTGCACAAGCAGTTACTAGCCCAAATGAAAGTCTATTAAATTCCATCAGACCCCTATGGGTTTGAAATGCTGTCAAGGGTTTGCTTCTTTCAGACAGTGGGATCTGATAATATGCTTTAGTTAGATCAAGTTCTGAAAAATACTTAGCACCTGTAAATTTGTGCAAATCTTCTTCCATAGTACACATAGGTTCAGCATGAAATACAGTGACACTGTTAAGTGTTCTATAATCTATGGTCATGCGATAGCTGCCATCCGGCTTTTTGACAAGAACTACAGGTGAGGAGTGAGGGGAAGAGGAAGGTCTAATTAGTCCCTGTTCAAGCAGATTGTCTACTTCCTTTTCAAAATGCGGCCGAAGGTGGATGGGGATGGGGTAAGAGTTAGATTTTAGGCGCTCTGAAGATGACAGGACAATGTCATGATCAAGTGCTGTAGTAAGTCCTGGGACATCTGAGAACACATCACTGTACTGGGCTTTGAGATGTAATATTTCCTCTGCTTCACTCTGGGACAGATCAGGACAAATTAGGGGTCGATCATTTACCTGGAAGGAGAGATCATATTCTACTGAGGTAGTTGGTACAGTAGGAAACTTCGAATCATCACCATCCTCATCCTCCTCGGACATCACACAAGCTTGTACAGTCAACAAAGGTCTGAAATCATGATCAGGGTTAGGCTCATCCACCACATGCGCCAGTCCTACATGAGCTCTTCGATGGTACTTCTTTAAGAGATTTATATGATAAAGCTTCCTCTTCCCTTTCTCTTCTATTACATATGTAACCTTATTCTTACACTCAAGTACAGGAAAAGGTCCTTTCCAAGACATCAGTAATTTGTTATGAGTATCTGGCAACAAGACCAGAGCTTCATCACCAGGTTTAAATTTACGGTCTTGAGATTTTAAATCAAAATAAGACTTGTACCTTGCACATGAAATGTCTGCATTCTGAGCAGCAATTCTGGCACATTCTTCTAACTTACTTCTCAATTCAATAACATATTGGAAAGAGGTGCGGGCATCCTCATCAGCCTTTCGATCTTCCCATAGGTCTCTCAAGACTGCTAAGGGCCCCCTCACCTTTCTCCCATACAACATCTCGAAGGCTGAGAAACCTGTTCAGTCACTAGGGATTTCACGCAAAGCAAACATAGTAGGGATCAGGTATCTGTGCCATTCGGTAGGTTTATCTGAACAAAGTTTTCTCAAACCAGCTTTAAGGGTAGAATGAAGCCTCTCAATCCGACCATTACTTCTAGGGTGATAGGGTGTGGTAAACATAGGCTTAACCCCTAAGAGTTTATGGATCTCCTGCATTAGCTGAGGCGTGAACTGGGTCCCTTGATCCGACAGTATTTCGTGAGGTATGCCCACCCAGGAAAAGATGGTTATTAATGCTTCAGCGACAGATATGGTGTCGATTGATTTGAGGGGTAAGGCTTCAAGAAACCCAGTGGCAAAGTCAATCAGTGTCAAAATGTACCTGTGACCTTCTGAAGATGGAGGGGATAAAGGACCAACCAGATCAATGGCCACCCGGGAAAATGGTTCAGTGATTATCGGTAATGTCTGGAGAGGTACCAGCTTCACTCTACCCCTAGGTGACATCCGTTGACACTTTTCACAAGACCTACAAAAATCCCTGATGTCCACAGTCATCCCTGGCCAGAAAAATATCTCTTTAACCTTCATCTCCGTCTTCCTATGTGAGAAATGGCCAGAAAAAGGACTTTCATGAGCTACTGAAAGAATAAACTTCCTACAATCACTAGGTATAACTAAAACTTTCTTACCAACTTTCTCTTTGAACTTAGAGGAAGAACATACACGATATATTAATCCATCAGTGACTTTGTACATGAAAGCACTTCCATTCCGTGCAACTTTCGTTTCACCTGATAGTACCTTGGCTCTGATAGACGAAAGTGTAGGGCAAGATTCCTGAAGTTTAGCAAACTGTTGTGGGGTTATATCCAGTGGAGCTACTTTGGGTAAAACTAAAGGATGTATCTTTTTATCACGTGCCGACCTAGTCTGAACAGCGTTAACGATTTCACTGGCCTCTGCACTTTCACTTTCCTCTTCACAAAGTTTACGAGCACCGGGCACATTCCCAATCAGAACACAACAGAACGATATAGGGGCTCGAAGTACATTGGCCCACCCAGTGTAGTAGGGACATTTGATATAACACCGTACTTCAGGAAAATAGTCTCGACGACCTAGGTAATCAGACACTTCTACAAGTCTACATCCCGTCACATCCATATCGGGGAGAACATCTTCCGACACTAGTATACAAGAACAACCTGAATCTCTGATTATAGTAGATACCCAAACACCATTCACCGTTCCACAAGTAGTATACTCAGGAGGTTGACTATCTTTAAAACAATATCCAATTCTCTGTACTTCAGTAATCATTGAGGGATTTTGTTTAAAAGCAGCGGGGTTCTTAGGACACCGTGGTTTGATATGCCCCTTCTCCCCACATCCATGACATGTTACGTTAGTATAATCCCTCCTAAAGGAAGCTGTGAGGCTAGTCTGAGGCTGTGATAATGGTTTATTAGGTTCAGACTGAGCAGTTTGGGTTGTACTAAAGGATGAAGCGAATTTCTTACCTTTATTGCCATCAAACTTATTCTTTGGGTATGCACCCTGAGCCGATGCCCAGTTATCAGCCAGGGTCACAGCTTCCTTCAGACTAGTCACACTGTGCTCCTTGATGAAGATCCTCAAGTCCGGGAAAAGCGATGATAAAAACTGGTCTAGAAGGAGAAAATTTCTTAAGGACTCGTACTCACTCTGAACATTACAAGAGGCCATCCACTGGTCTAATAAACGCCCAAGTTGTATTGAAAATGTATCATAGGTTTCCCCGAACTTTATCTTAACAAATTTAAATTCCTGACGATAACTATCAGGGGTTTTACAGAAACCTCTTAAAAGAGCTGCTTTCAGGAGGTCGTAGTCTTCTGTTATCTCTGGTGACAGGCTAATATAAATGTCTACACACTTCCCGGTAAGAAGACTACCAAGGCGAACTGCGTAAGTATCCTTCTTAATAGCTAAAAGGCTGGCAATCCTTTCAAACCTTATAAGGTAGGATGAAATATCTTCCCCGTCTTTATAGAAGGGTAGTGTAGGTTTATTAGGTTCGGGGAGAGCTGGGGTTAAGGTATTAGCCTGGGGGTTATTTAATTTAGCTAACTCAAGAGAGTTTTCTAATCTTAATTTCTCTAATCGCTCTTCACGAGCTCTTTCTTTCTCTCTTTCTAACGCTCTTTCCTCTCTAGCTATAGCCTGCTGCTGCATAACAAATTTCGCAACATCTGAACCTGTGAGACCTAGGGACTCAGCTTGAGCCTTAAGGCCATCAATAGAGAGATCCATTACAAACAATAAAAGACAACAAGGGTAAATAATAACTTGACTAGACTCAAATAGCCTTGGATGGCTAAGCGAGAAGTACTGGTGTATTATACTCACATACAGATTAGAAAACTGGCTATTTGTGACGATAGCAAACGATCATGATTCCTAGTAACCCTACTAACTGATAGTCCTCTCTTCCCGGCCGGAAGACAGCACAAGGAACTACCTACAGGAGACTAGGCTTAATCAATGATATGGAAAATAAGTATACACTGAATATACAAGCACACAAATGTATACACGGAGTACACAAAGTTTGTCTCCGGGCCCCAAGGACGACAAACTACCCATGGCGGGAAAACAAGCCACACGTTATACATACAACAAAATGGCCCTTACCGTAAACAAATGTATAAATCAGCCCGATATCCTCCGCAACAGAGAGGTAAGCACTCATCCTGGCGAGGTCGCCAGTGTAAAGTAATAACCAGGATCTTTTATCTTATTGAGTTCTCACCAATCTGAGGCTGAGGGAAACGAGGAGAAAACTATATACATTTATTTACAATATATATATTGGATAACATACATATCAGAGGTGTCCACCACAACATTAATCTTCGAATATACATTAAATCAACTCCCTGCCAGAGCACTTCCCTGTCATTAAACGTACAGGAGTACGGCACTAACACCAGCCACACGGTCACGGAGACTGTTTGGAGGTGCTCTACTGGCCACACCAGCTCGCGTCTGCTATCACCTCACCGGCTCTGGGCCTCACACTCTCCACCACGGACTCCACTGGCAGGGGATATCGCTCCACAAGGTTGAGGGGGTCACTTTCCACAAAACATACAGGAGTACAGGAAATCAGGTACAGGATGCCTCTCTCGCCTGGCCCTTGACGAGGGTAGGATCCCGCCTCCAATGTTAAAAATCACAGTAATAATAATTAGCACAGTCCCACTATTAATCAATGAGTCACGGATGACACGCAAACTTAAACAAAAAGCACTCAGAGAACTAAAGTTATTCTGGAGAAACACAGTAAATAAGTTTCACTTCACAATACCAATATAAGATCACGGAATGGTCTTACCGTCGTGTTTGGAGGTTGCGAGTCTAGTGAGGAATGGGATGCACAAGAAACTCCAAGATAACTCGGATGTAGCTCGAAATGAACTTGAAAACGCCTTATAATATCCATCCATTAGTTCGAACCCATACAAGTAATTACTTACTTATTGCCCGTTTGCCTATTCCCTTACACAGTCCAAGCACTGTAATGACACATACACACCCACCACCCCATGTATGACTGTTGATATTTACAGTCTAAGCACTGTAATGACACCCTCACACCCAACACCCTATGAATTACTATTGATATTTATAGTCCAAGCACTGTAATGACACCCTCACACGCACCACCCCATAAATGACTGTTGATATTTACAGTCCAAGCACTGTAATGACACCCACACCCACCAACCCATTAATGACTGTTGATATATACAGAACAAGCACTGTAATGTTACCGACACAGTCCATGAATGACAGTTGATATTTACAGACCAAGCACTGTAATGACATCCTCACACCCACCACCCTATAAATGACTATTGATGTTTGTAGTCCAAGCACTGTAATGACACCTACACATCCACCACCCCATGAATGACTGTTGATATTTACAGTCAAGGCACTGTAATGACACCCACCACCCCATTAATGATGGTTGATATTTACAGTCCACCACTCCATGAATGACTGTTGATATTTACGGTCCAAGCACTGTAATAACACACACACCCACCAACCCATGAATGACTGTTGATATTTACAGTCAAAGCACTGTAATGACACCCACCACCCAATAAATGACGTTTGATATTTACAGTCCAAGAACTGTAATGACACCCACAACCCCATAAATGACTGTTGATACTTACAGTCCAAGCACTGTAATGACACATACACACCCACCACCCCATGTATGACTGTTGATATTTACAATCAAAGCACTGTAATGACACCAACACCCCCACCACCCCATAAATGACTGTTGATGTTTACATTCCAAGCACTGTAAGAACACCCACACACCCACCACCCAATGAATGACTTTTGATATTTACAGTCCAATCACAATAATGACACCAACCATCCTATAAATGACTGTTGATATTAACAGTCCAAGCATTGTAATGACACCCTCACACCCACCACCCTATGAATGACTATTGATATTTGTTGTCCAAGCACTGTAATGACTCCCTCACACCTACAACCCCATGAATGACTGTTGATATATACAGTCTAAGCACTGTAATGAAACCCACACACACACCACCCCATCAATGACCATTGATATTTACAGTCCAAGCATTGTAATGACACAAACACACACCAGCCTATAAATGTCTGTTAATATTTACAGTCCAAGCACTGTAATGACACCCACACATCTACCACCCCATGAATGACTGTTAATATCTACACTTAAAGCACTGTAATGACTCCAACCACCCCATGAATGACTGTTGATATATGCAGTCCAAGCACTGTAATGACACCCACACATCAACCACCCCATGAATGACTGTTGATATTTACAGTCAAGGCACTGTAATGACACCCACCACCACATTAATGATGGTTGATATTTACAGTCCACCCATCCATGAATGACTGTTGATATTTACGGTCCAAGCACTGTAATAACACACACACACCCACCACCCCAATAATGACTGTTGATATTTACAGTCCAAGCACTGTAATGACACAAACATCCACCAACCCATGAATGACTGTTTATATTTACAGTCAATGCACTGTAATGACACCCACCACCCGATAAATGACGGTTGATATTTACAGTCCAAGCACTGTAATGACACCCACAACCCCATAAATGATTGTTGATACTTACAGTCCAAGCACTGTAATGACACATACACACCCACCACCCCATGTATGACTGTTGATATTTACAGTCTAAGCACTGTAATGACACCCTCACTCCCAACACCCTATGAATTACTATTGATATTTATAGTCCAAGCACTGTAATGACACCCTCACACCCACCACCCTATGAATGACTGTTGATATTTACAGTCTAAGTACTGTAATGACACCCACCACCCCATAAATGACTGTTGATATTTACAGTCCAAGCACTGTAATGACACCCACACCCACCAACCCATGAATGACTGTTGATATATACAGTACAAGCACTGTAATGTTACCGTCACACCCCATGAATGACAGTTGATATTTACAGACCAAGCACAGTAATGACATCCTCACACCCACCACCCTATAAATGACTATTGATATTTGTAGTCCAAGCACTGTAATGACACCTACACATCCACCACCCCATGAATGACTGTTGATATTTACAGTCAAGCCACTGTAATGACACCCACCACCCCATTAATGATGGTTGATATTTACAGTCCACCACTTCATGAATGACTGTTGATATTTACGGTCCAAGCACTGTAATAACACACACACCCACCACCCCATGAATGACTGTTGATATTTACAGTCCAAGCACTGTAATGACACACACACCCACCAACCCATGAATGACTGTTGATATTTACAGTTAAAGCACTGTAATGACACCCACCACCGAATAAATGATGTTTGAAATTTACAGTCCAAGCACTGTAATGTCACCCACAACCCCATAAATGACTGTTGATACTTACAGTCCAAGCACTGTAATAACACATACACATCCACCACCCCATGAATGACTGTTGATATTTACAGTCAAGGCACTGTAATGACACCAACCACCCCATTAATGATGGTTGATATTTACAGTCCACCACTCCATAAATGACTGTTGATATTTACGGTCCAAGCACTGTAATAACACACACACACCCACCACCCCATGAATGACTATTGATATTTGTAGTCCAAGCACTGTAATGACACCCTCACACCCACGACCCCATGAATGACTGTTGATATATACAGTCCAAGCACTGTATTGATACCCACACACCCACCACCCCATCAATGACCGTTGATATTTACAGTCCAAGCATTGTAATAACACCTACACACCCACCACCCCATGAATGTCTGTTAATATTCACAGTCCAAGCAAGGAAATGACACCCACACATCCACCACCCCATGAATGACTGTTGATATTTACAGTCCAAATACTGTAATGACACCTACCACCCCATGAATGATTGTTGATATTTGCATTCCAAGCACTGTATTGACACCCACACATCCACTACACCATAAATGACTGTTGATATTTACAGTCAAAGCACGGTAATGACACCCACCACCCCATTAACCCCTTAGGATCGATTGACCGACACATCGGTGATAAAAAAATTAATGGTTCGCTCCGAATCACCGACATGTCGACGTACCTATAAAAAACTGTAGCGAGTAGTTAGCGAGCTGGCGTTGGTAACGATGGAAAGCTAACGTCCTTGAGAAAAGGATTGACTGTGGTAGTGGTGTCTGGCAGCTGCGTATGCCAACAAGGAAATATCTCACCACTACATGGTGTTTTCTTATGTTTCTCGTATCTCTCTGCTGTCTACTATACTCCAGGAGAGTCTAGATAGACAAAATTACACTGAAATACGTTTATTATAATTGAAAACCACTTAAACGCAATATTTAGGTGTTTATATACATATTTACAGGTACGCAGAGCATATGAGGTTTTCTTTCATGCGTTTTAGAGGATACTATTTATTTATTTTCGGACTTTGATGCTCTGTCATACGCAAACGCATACACCTAGGTGGCTCCCGTTTTCAGTTCCTGGTGTGTAAATTCAAGCTCTTTCATTCTGTACGAACAAAATTTGCCTACATGAAAGTTGAAAATTGACCCCCAGAAGTCGGCGGGGGATGAAAAAAAAAAAAAAAAAAAAAAGTCGGTCCTAAGGGGTTAATGATGGTTCATATTTACAGTCAACCACCCCATGAATGACTGTTGATATTTACGGTCCAAGAACTGTAATAACACCCTTACACCCCCACCCCATGAATGACTGTTGATATTTACAGTCCAAGCACTGTAATAGCACCCACACACCCAATGAATGACAGTTGATATATACAGTCCAAGCAGTGTAATGATGCCCACACACCCACCACCCAATAAATGACTGTTAATATTTACAATCAAAGCACTGTAATGACACCCACCACCCCGTGAATGACTGTTGATATTTACAGTCTAGGCACTGTAATGACACCCACACACCCACCACCCCATTAATGACTGTTGATATTTACAGTCGTAGCAATGTAATGACACCAACACTCCCACCACCCCATAAATGACTGTTGATATTTACAGTCCAAGCACTGTAATGACACCAACACACCCACCACTCCATGACTAACTGTAGATATTTACAGTCCAAGCACTGTAATATTACCCACTCAACCACCACCCTATAAACGACTGTTGATATTTTCAGTCCAAGCATTATAATGATACCCACACACCCAACACCCCATGAATGACTGTTGATAGTTACAGTCCAAGCACTGTAATGACACCCACACACCCACCACCCCATGAATGACTGTTGATATATACAGTCCAAGCACTGTAATGACACTCATCACTTTATGAATGACTGTTGATATTTACAGTCAAAACACTGTAATGACACCAACCACCCCATAAATGATTGTTGATATTTACAGTCCAAGCACTGTAATGACACCTACACACTCACCACCTAATGAAAGACTGTTGATATTAACAGTCCAAGCACTATAATGACATCCACACACTGACCACTTCATAAATGACTGTTGATATTTACAGTCCAAGCACTGTAATGACACCCACAACCCAGAACCCCATGAATGACTGTTGATATTTATAGTCCAAGCTTTGTAATGACACCCACACAACCATCATCCCATGAATGACTGTTGATGTTTACAGTCAAAGCACTGTAATGACACCCACCACCCCATTAATGATGGTTGATATTTACAGTCCACCACTCAATGAATAACTGTTGATATTTCTGGTTCAAGCACTGTAATAACACACACACATTCACCAACCCATGAATAACTGTTGATATTTACAGTTCAAGCACTGTAATGACACTCACACCCACCAACTCATGAATGACTGTTGATATTTACAGTCAAAGCACGGTAATGACACCCACTACCCCATAAATGATGGTTGATATTTACAGTCCAAGCACTGTAATGACAACTACACACCCACCGTCCCATAAATGACTGTTGATATATATTAACAGTTCAAGCACTGTAATTACACATACACACCCACCACCCAATAAATGACTGTTGATATTTACAATCTAAGCACTGTAATGACACATACACCAAGCCATTAATGACTGTTGATATTTACAATCCAAGCACTGTAATGACACCCACCACCCCATTATTGACTGTTGATATTTACAGTCCTAGCACTGTAATGACACCAACACTCCCACCACCCCATGAATGACTGTTGATACTTACAGTCCAAACACTGTAATGACACCCACACACACACCACCATATGAATGACTATTGATAGTTACAGTCCAAGCAATGTAATGACACCCACACACCCACCAACCCATAATGACTGTTGATATTCACAGTCCAATCACTGTAATGGCACCCACAAACCCCATGAATGACAGTTGATATATACAGTTCAAACACAGTAATGACACCCACACACCAACTAAACAATGAATAAGTGTTGATATTTACTATCCAAGCACTGTAATGAAAACCACCACCCCATGAATGACTGTTGATATTTATAGTCTAGGCACTGTAATGACACCCACACACCCACCACCCAATAAATGACTATTTATATTTACAGTCCAAGCACTGTAATGACACCCACACTCTCAACACCTCATTAATGACTGTTGATATTTACAGTCCAAGCACTGTAATGACACCCACACACCCAACAACCCATGATTGACTGTTGATATTTGCGGTCCAAGCATTGTAATGACACCCATATATCACCACCCCATGAATGACTGTTGATATTTACAGTCCAAGCCGTGTAATGACACCCACCACCCCATAAATGGATGTTGATATTTACAGTCCAATCACTGTAATGATACCTACACACCCATCACTCCACGTATGACTGTTGATATTTACAGTCCAAGCACTGTTATGACACACTCAGACCCACCACCCTATAAATGACTATTGATATTTATAGTCCAAGCACTGTAATGACACCCTCACACCCACAACCCCATGAATGACTGTTGATATTTATAGTCCAAGCACTGTAATGACACCGACACAACCACCACCCCATTAATGACTGTTGATATTTACAGTCCAAGCATTATAATGATACCCACACACCCACCACCCCATGAATGACTGTTGATAGTAACAGTCCAAGCACTGTAATGACACCCACACACCCACCACCCCATGAATGACTGTTGATATATACAGTCCAAGCACTGTAATGACACTCACCACTTCATGAATGACTGTTGATATTTACAGTCAAAGCACTGTAATGACACCCACCACCCCATAAATGATTGTTAAAATTTACAGTCCAAGCACTGTAATGACACCAGCACACCCATCACCCAATGAAAGACTGTTGATATTTACAGTCCAAGCACTATAATGACATCCACACACTGACAGCTTCATTAATGACTGTTGATATTTACAGTCCAAGCACTGTAATGACACCCACAATCCACAACCCCATGAATGACTGTTGATATTTATAGTCCAAGCATTGTAATGACTCCCACACAACCATCATCCCATGAATGACTGTTGATGTTTACAGTCCAAGCACTGTAATGACACCTATACACACACCACCCAATGAATGACTGTTGATATTTACAGTCCAATCACTGTAATGACACCCACCACCCAATGAATGACTGTTGATATTTACAGTCCAAGCATTGTAATGACACCCTCACGCCCACCACCCTATGGATGACAATTGATATTTACAGTCCAAGCATTGTAATGACACACACACCCACCACCCCATAAAATTCTGTTAATATTTACAGTCCAAGCACTGTAATGACACCCACACATCCACATCCCTATTAATGACTCTTGATATATGCAGTCCAAGCACTGTAATGACACCCACATATCCATCACCCCATAAATGAGTGTTGATATTTACAGTCAAAGCACTGTAATGACACCTACCACCCCATTAAAGATGGTTGATATTTACAGTCCACCACTCAATGAATGACTGTTGATATTTATGGTCCAAGCACTGTAATAACACACACACACTCGCCAACCCATGAATAACTGTTGATATATACAGTCCAAGCACTGTAATGACACACACACCCACCAACCCATGGATGACTGTTAATATTTACAGTCAAAGCACAATAATGACACCCACCACCCCATAAATGACGGTTGATATTTACAGTCCAAGCACTGCAATGACACCTACACACCCACCATCCCATGAATGACAGTTGATATTTACAATCTAAGCACTGTAATGACACACACACCAACCCATTAATGAATGTTGATATTTACAATCCAAGCACTGTATTGACACCCACCACCCCATTATTGACTGATGATATTTACAGTCCCAGCACTGTAATGACACCAACACTCCCACCACCCCATGAATGACTGTTGATACTTACAGTCCAAGCACTGTAATGACACACACACACCCACCACTTCATGACTGACTGTTGTTATTTACAGTCCAAGCAATGTAATGACACCCACACACCAACCACTCCATGAATGACTGTTAATATTTGCTGTCCAAGCACTGTAATGACACCCACACATCCACCAAAATAATGAATGACTGTTGATATTTACAGTCAAAGCACTGTAATAACACACACAGACCCACCTCCCCATTAATGACTGTTGATATTTACAGTCCAAGCAAGGTAATGACACCCACACATCCACATCCCTATTAATGACTCTTGATATATGCAGTCCAAGCACTGTAATGACACCCACACATCCATCACCCCATAAATGAGTGTTGATATTTACAGTCAAAGCACTGTAATGACACCTACCACCACATTAATGATGGTTGATATTTACAGTCCACCACTCAATGAATGACTGTTGAAATTTATGGTCCAAGCACTGTAATAACACACACACACTCGCCAACCCATGAATAACTGTTGATATATACAGTCCAAGCACTGTAATGACACACACACCCACCAACCCATGGATGACTGTTGATATTTACAGTCAAAGCACAGTAATGACACCCACCACCCCATAAATGATGGTTGATATTTACAGTCCAAGCACTGCAATGACACCTACATACCCACCATCCCATGAATGACAGTTGATATTTACAATCTAAGCACTGTAATGACACACACACCAACCCATTAACGAATGTTGATATTTACAATCCAAGCACTGTATTGACACCCACCACCCCATTATTGACTGATGATATTTACAGTCCCAGCACTGTAATGACACCAACACTTCCACCACCCCATGAATGACTGTTGATACTTACAGTCCAAGCACTGTAATGATGCACCAATACAACCAACAACACTCACAACTGGTAGGTTATGCTTTGGCTCAAATACTGTACCATGGTATACGAGAAAATCACACAATTGACTGCCTGGCTTAACTTCAATCTTTACTCCTGTATTATTTACAGCCAGCACCACAGTCTCACCCCCTGACTTTACTGTAGTCAAGGTAGACTCTAGCGACATCCCTTTCAACTTACATGTTTCAGACATGCACACCACATCTACGCCTTCTTTCACTCCTTTCAAACACACCTTGAACTGAATCATTTCCTGCGGTTGCAGCCTGTGCGCATCAGGTACAATAGCAGTAACAACAGTCCAACGCGTGACTTCCTCCCTAGCAGTGTCGCAAAGTCTATCTTGTTTCATGACCCTTTGGGTTGACTTCTCTTCAAAGCACCTTACATAACCCACCGTTTTAACCTCTTTGTCTGAGTGTTTGGGTTGCGGGGTTGCCATACACATATAAGGTACATTTTCATGAACAATTAAACCCTCCCCTGGGTACAGCTCAATCTTCCTTTCAGCCATGGTTGACAATCCAAGCAACCCGCTTGCCATAGGATGAAATTTACTTACAACATAAAATGATGCAGCAAAACTTGAACTACCCCGGAAGTGAACTGGCAACCTCACAACTCCAAGAACATCCACTGTAGTTCCTGACACCCCACTCAGTTGGTATTGTGGCTCTTGCAATGCATAACTCCTCTCAGAATGATGTTTTCTAATATTTTGATAGGTAACCTTTGATATTAGATTGACTACTGCACCAGTATCAATCAAAAGTGCCCCCGGAATTCCTTCTATTGTTACATTTCCTACGGCTAAATGATTACTTCTACTGACTGCCGACACTATGGAGAATTCTATATCTCTAGACATTCTCTTCCTCTCGTCCTTGTGTCATAATGCCTCATCCGACCCTGATCGCCGGACCCCCATACGTGATTTTTCCTCATGCATAGCTCGTACTATTACTCCACAGTCTGCCGTTATATGATTCGACCATTTATGGATTTCACACCACTTACTCTGTCCAGGAGGTACATAACCTCCTCCTTGTTGATAATTATCCTGATGTGCATAGTGGTACGCTCTACCACGTCCTCTAGCTTGTCCTCCACGCGCCCGCCTGGCTGCGCCTCTAGGGTATGCCTGACCCCTGTTCATTGAACCTCTATATTGATCCCCTTGAGATCTATTCTGTAATTAAGGACAGTCGGCCTTTACATGGCCCCACTTACGACAATGGAAACATTCTACCTGGTACCTCGCAGAAGAATTTCCACCCCTTGTATTCCTTTGCCCCGCGACTGCATTTACGCCTGTCTCCGGCTCGCCCTCTGTCCTCCTGTCAGTTACCTCCGTTTGCAATACCGAAGTCTGTACCTTCGTAGCATTTTGGTTGCGAAATGGTCTAACAACCATGGGATCTCTGATTTCCAATTTTAACTCATTAATCAAATGCCAGATTCCCTTACCTCGCTCCAACTTTTTTTTCCGGACTCTCCTCTGGTCCTCCTCTGATAGACCTATATACATCAAGAGATATTCAAACATCTCACAGGCATCGTTTACCTTCATCCATTGTTCCCCATTAACATCCTTAGACCAATTGTTGTCCTGTATACAATCTTGTATATCCTTACGTATAGCACCCGCCTTTGATACTGCTACTTCTAGTGGTGTAATCCACGCCTTTAAACCTAAGTCCGTGAATGTTCTATGTGCCCACGCCGAGCATCCCTCTGGAGCCGACCTTCGGTACACTGTAATTAATGCTTTTTTAAACTCCTCCCACGTCTGTTGTTCCCTTGACGACCTCCCCAACAGACAACTACAGTTTAATAACTGCCTTGCAAACTCCCCTTCAATCCTCGAGTCTGCATATCCTATTTTACCTGTATCCCCGGTAATATTATACTCCACGAAAGACTGCTCAAGTCTCCGTATAAATTCCTCTATTGTATAATTCTTATTTGGATCCCCATCAAACTTTGGTACTGAATCCTCACCTGTAAACACTCTCATAATATTCGTTGGCTGATTCCCGTGGGCGCTACCCACCATATTGCCTTGTATACTAGGGTTAGTGACATTCTGCCCTGTCGCCTGGGCTGCTTTCCCAACAACATTGGTGCTTGCAGTCGCCATTGGAATTGTAGCTTGTACAACTGTAGTATTTTTATTACCCTTTCCTCGCCCTTTTGGCGGTAACTTAAACACGTTTTCCCGTGTTTCCTCTATTTCGTCACTTCCCTCTACACGAAATTGATATCCACTTCTTAACTGCCCTGGCACTGGACTATTCAGTCCCCCTTAACTGCTCATGTATATTAGTGGTATTGGGAGAAGGTGGAAAGTTTAGTTCCCCCTCAAAACTGCTACTACTGTCTGAATCCTCTGATGAATCCCCTGGGATAATTTCTTAAACATGTCCCGTAGAAATAATTCCTATACACTTACATAGGCATACAAAAATACCCCAACAACATGTTACTATTGTGTGTTTAATGTTCACTGTGTATGTGTATAGAATTAAAATAACTAACCGATGGAGAAATTGAAGATTACAGAGATGCTCAGCACATGTAGTAAAGGAATGTGTAGATGCCACACACCCCCAGAGTAAACGCTGGCCAGTCGTTCCTCTCACAGCTCCCGTTCACTCTTCTTGTTCACCCTCCTAAGTCCATCCTTGTTCCTTCCCAATAGGCTTCCCCATTCATATAGCTCTTGCAGGGGAATCATTAGGTAGTACAGACCTAACTTCACATGTGATTAAGTTAAAGCGAGAAGCGCAACCCAGTTACATAAAATCATATAGGCTTCCCCATTCACAAAGACAGATAGTGGACGATACGGTGAAGGATATGTTAAAACAGAAGGTTATTGAACCTTCGACCTCTCCTTGGAGTAGTCCCATATTTTTGGTTCCAAAGAAGGATGGAACATATAGACCTGTTATTGACTATAGGAGAGTAAATCAGCAGACCGTCCCTGATAAATACCCAATGCCTCATTTGAATGACCTGTTGCAGGCTATAGGTGAGGGAAATAAGGTGTTTTCTACCTTGGATTTGCTGTCACGATATTGGCAGGTGCCAGTTCACGATCGATATCGTGAGATCATGGCTTTTTCCACTCATCAGGGTCATTATCAGTTTCACAGGATGCCATTTGGGCTCTGCAATGCCCCTACGACTTTCCAAAGACTAGTGAACAATGTATTGGCGGGGTTAATTGGGAAAGATGCATTAGTATACCTAGATGACATAATTATTTTCTCAAAGGATGTGCCTACGCACTTGGAGAAATTAAGAAAGGTATTGGAACATTTAGCATCAGCGGGTTTGAAGCTAAAACTTAGTAAGTATGAATTCTTGAAACAAAAGATTAAGTATTTGGGGCATGAAGTAGACGAGTCAGGTATACATGTGAATCAGGATAAGATAAAGGCTATCTTAAAGTTTCCAACATCGACCAAGGCAGATCATGTACGTTCTTTTCTGGGACTAGCGGGTTACTACAAGAGTTTTGTGTATCAGTTTTCTAGCAAGGCAGCACCGTTGATTAAACTGTTGAAGCAGACAAATAAGTTTGAATGGGGTCAACCACAAGAAGAGGCATTTAGTATATTAAAGGAGGCTCTGACGCAACCACCTGTTTTGGCTTTCCCAGATTTCAAGAAACCTTTTATTTTACATACAGATGCATCGGGGGTTGGACTTGGGGCAGTATTGGCACAAGAAGATGAGGGGGGAAAGTTAAAACCCATTGGCTACGCAAGTAAGGCGTTAAATGATACAGAGAAGAAATATAGTGTTACACATCAGGAGGCATATGCCATAGTGTGGGCCTTGAAGCATTTTCGTCCTATTATTTTTGGTTACTCTATTACAGTTTGTACTGATCATCGTCCATGTCTCGAGTTATTCAAGGGGAAGAATATGACCGGGAAGTTAGCACGATGACATTTGACTATTCTGGAGTTCAACCCTACTTTCAATTTTGTACCTGGTAAGATTAATGTAGTTGCAGATGCATTAAGTCGACAGACTGTGAACTCTGTAACCACATTGAGTACAATATCCCCACAGAAGTTAAAGACAAAGCAAAGGGAAGATCCTATGTGGAAAAGGGTAATTTATGGTCTAGAGTCAGGGGAAGAGGTAGAAGTTCCAGGTCTACCGCTAAGAACAACAGAGTTTATCCTGAGGGATAATGTTCTTCATAAGGTAACTGTAGTTAAAGGGAAAGAAACATACAGAATAGTAGTGCCAGGGTCTCTGATAGAAACAGTATTAAGGCTTCTTCATGATGCACCGCAAGCAGGTCATAAAGGGAGGGACGCTTATCTAGAAGAAGCTAGGTCGAGGTATTTCTGGTTGAAAATGCGTAAGGACATAGAAAACCATATAAAGAAATGTGTATCGTGTGCGAGGAACAAAGGAACTACGGGACCACCCGCTCCTCTGCAAACATTTCCAAGTCCTGCTAAACCTTGGGATGTGGTAGCCATAGATGTGTTACAGCTACCTACAAGTTATCAGGGATCAAAGTATTTGTTGACTTGTGTGGATCATTTCAGTAGGTTTGTTGTGTTAGCTCCTCTACAAGATAAATCAGCTCAATCCATTGCACATGCATTAGTAAACTCATTGTTTTGTACATACACTATACCCCGTGTGCTGTTGTCAGACAATAAGACAGAATTTAGAAATAGTGTCCTAGAAGAAATCTGCAAGCTCTACAATATTAAGCAGGTGTTCACGGTTGCATACCATCCTCAAAGTAATGGTATGGTGGAGAGAGTAAATAGGAAGATTTTGGAGGCACTTAGACATCTGGCAGGTTCAATTCAAGCAGGCTGGGTAGATTGGTTATGCCAGGTAACCACCTGTATAAATAGTTCCATACATTCCTCACTGGGAAAGACTCCACATAATATTATATATGGTGGGGATAAGGTCCTACCATGTGATATATTGGTTGGAAGACCAGGCCCAGTGTATAATGTAGGCGACTATGTGAGTGTCCATGGACATGCTTTTGCAACCATTCACCATGAAGTAAGAAAGCATATGGAAGCCTCACGGGCAGAACATATTGCAAGGCAACATAAGTTTGCAAAGAAAGTAGAAATTGAAGATTACAGAGATGCTCAGCACATGTAGTAAAGGAATGTGTAGATGCCACACACCCCAAGAGTAAACGCTGGCCAGTTGTTCCTCTCACAGCTCCCGTTCACTCTTCTGGTTCACCCTCCTAAGTCCGTCCTTGTTCCTTCCCAGATGAGATACCCACAACAGACAATCCCCAAGCCGCCCCCACGTACACAAGTATTCTGTTTGGAATATAGAATTAATACAGGACACTGTGAATGTTACATGTTCCACCGCTGCCACCATTATGTACTCGTGGGGTCGTCCAAGCTCAGCAACAGCTTCTCTCGGAAACACCTGCTGGAAACTCTCACTTACTCTCGGGCTAGTATTACTTACTACGCCGATGTAGACCTCTGGTTTCAGCCAACTTACCGTTGCTCTGAACTACCACTCTAGTCTTCCTGGGGAACTAAGTTAGTTACTCAAGGTTTAGAGTAAACTTGTGGACTTGTCTCTATTTACTGAATATATTATGTATAGGTTACAGGTTATACAGACAACTCGTGTCTCTCTAATATAGGGTAGGAGGTGAACCTGTTGTAGCCAAGGCAGGGCGTGTAATGCGCCTTCTCTCTCTGGTAGTCCCCGCTCGTGGTATACACTGCCACACCCTTTCTTAGATGACAGGTTGTCGATGATGCTATTTACAATGCTAAGCTTACATATGAAATATGGATAAGTTAGATATGAGTTTATATAAAAATAAAGTGAGTAAATATATATTGTCCCTTTCTCTACATACGAGATGACAATATGGAGTTGATTATAGTAGAGAGATTAATATATAGATAATCACAGAGTGAATCTAGCAATCAGTAGCTCAGCATGGAAGATTCCCTCACGCTGCTACTCAGCACTTTTCAAAGAATGTTGTGTCTAATGAAACTAGCTTGAACTGCTTTGGCCTAACGGTATGTTCCACTACCATAGGTGTATCATGTATCGCGAACGTGATCAGCCGCGGATGCAACTGTAATGACACCCACACAGCCACCACCCCATGAATGACTGTTGATATTTACAGTCCAAGTATTGTAATGACATCAACACACCCACCACCCCATGAATGACTGTTGATAGTTACAGTCCAAGCACTGTAATGACACCCACACAACCACCACCCCATGAATGACTGTTGATATTTACATTCAAAGCACTGTAATAACACACTCACACCCACCACCCCATGAATGACTGTTGATATATTCAGTCCAAGCACTGTAATGACACCCACACACCCACCACCCCATAAATGTCTGTTAATATTTACAGTCCTAGCACTGTAATGATACCAACACACCAACCACCCCATGAATGACTGTTGATATTTACAGTCCAAGCACTGAAATAACACACACACATCCACCATCCCATGAATGACTGTTGATATTCACAGTCCAAGCACTGTAATGACACCCTCACACTCACTACCCCATTGATGACTGTTGATATTTACAGTCCAAGCACTATAATAACACCCGCACACCCACCACCCCATGATTGACTTATGATATATACAGTCCAAGCACTGTAATGACACCCACACACCCACCACATCATCAATGACTGTTGATATTTACAGTCCAAGCATTGAAATGACACACACACATCCACCACCCCATGAATGTCTGTTAATATTTACAGTCCAAGCACTGTAATGACACCCACACATCCACCACCCCATGAATGACTGTTGATATTCACAGTCCAAGCACTATAATAACACCCGCACACCCACCATCCTATGAATGACTTATGATATATACAGTCCAAGCACTGTAATGACACCCACACACCCACCACATCATCAATGACTGTTGATATTTACAGTCCAAGCATTGTAATGACACACACACATCCACCACCCCATGAATGTCTGTTAATATTTACAGATCAAGCACTGTAATGACACCCACACATCCACAACCCCATGAATGACTGTTGATATTTACAGTCGAAGCACTGTAATGACACCCACCACCCCATAAATGACTGTTGATATTTGCAGTCCAAGTTCTGTAATGACACCCACACATCCACTACCCAATGAATGACTGTTAATATTTACAGTCAAAGCAATGTAATGACACCCACCACCCCATTAATGACAGTTGATATTTAACATCCACCACCCCCTGAATGACAGTTGATATTTACGGTCCATGCACTGTAAAAACACACACACACACACACCCACCACCCCATGAATGACTGTTGATATTTACTGTCCAAGCACGGAAATAACACACACACCCACCAACCCATGAATGACTGTTGATATTCACAGTCCAAGCACGGTAATGGCACCCACAAACCTCAGGAATGACAGTTGATATTTACAGTCCAAGCACTGTAATGACACCCACACACCAACCAAACAATTTATGACTGTTGATATTTACAATCCAAGCACTGTAATGACAACCACCACCCCAAGAATGAATGTTGATATTTACAGTCTTGGCACTGTAATGACACCCACACACCCACCACCCCATGAATGACTGTTGATATTTACAGTCCAATCACTGTAGTGACACCCACACTCCCAACACCCCAAGAATAACTGTTGATACTTACACTGAAAGCACTGTAATGACACACACACACACCAACCACAACATGACTGAATGTTGATATTTACAGTTCAAGCACCGTAATGACACCCACACACCAACCACCCCATGATTGACTGTTGATATTTGTTGTCCAAGCACTGTAATGACACCCACATATCCACCCCCCATGAATGACTGTTGATATTTACAGTTTAAGCACTGTAATGACACAAACCAAACCCATAAATGGATGTTGATATTTACAGTCCTAGCACTGTAATGACACCTACACACCCACCATCCCACAACTGACTGTTTATATTTACAATATTTACAGTCCAAGCACTGTAATGACACCCTCAGACACACCACCCTATGAATGACTATTGATATTTATATTCCAAGCACAGTAATGACACCCTCACACCCACCACCCTATGAATGACTGTTGATATTTATAGTCCAAGCACTGTAATGACACCCACACACCCACCACCTCATCAATGACTGTTGATATTTACACTCCAAACATTGTAATAAAAACCCACACACCCACAACCCCATGAATGACTGTTGATAGTTACAGTCCAAGCAATGTAATGACACCCACACACCCACCACCCCATAAAAGACTGTTGATATTTACAGTCAAAGCACTGTAATGACACCCACCACCCCATGAATGATGGTTGATATTTACAGTCCAAGCAGTGTAATGACACCTACACACCCACCACCCAATGAATGACTGTTGATATATATTAACAGTTCAAGCACTGTAATGAAACATACACCCACCACCCCATGAAAGACTGTTGATATTTACAGTCCAAGCACTCTAATGAAATCCACACACTGACCACTCCATGAATGACTGCTGATATTTACAGTCCTAGCACTGTAATGACACCCACAACCCCCACCCCATGAATGACTGTAGATATTTACCGTCCAAGCACTGTAATGACACCAACACACCCACCACCCCATAAATGACTATTGATGTTTATAGTCCAAGCACTGTAATGACACCCACACACCCACCACACAATGAATGACAGTTGATATTTACAGTCCAAGCACTTTAATGACACCCACCAACCCATGAATGACTGTTGATATTTACAGTCCAAGCATTGTTATGACACCCTCACACCCACCACCCTATGAATGACTATTGATATTTGTTGTCCAAGCATTGTAATGACTCCCTTACACCCACCACTCCATAAATGACTGTTGAAAAATACAGTCCAAGCACTGCAATGACACCCACACACCCACCACCCCATCAATGACTGTTGATATTTACAGTCCAAGCATTGTAATGACACACACACCCACCACCCCATAAATGTCTGTTAATATTTAAAGTCCAAGCACTGTAATGACACCCACACATCCACAACCCCATGAATAACTGTTGATATTTACAGTCCAAGCACTGTAATGACACCCACCACCCCATAAATGACTGTTGATATATGTAGTTCAAGCACTGTAATGACACCCACACATCCACCACCCCATGAATGACTGTTGATATTTACAGTCAAAGCACTTTAATGACACCCATCAACCCATTAATGACAGTTGATATTTACAGTCCACCACTCCATGAATGACTGTTGATATTTGCAGTCCAAGCACTGTAATAACACACACACACACTCACCACCCCATGAATTAATGTTGATATTTACAGTCCAAGCACTGTAATGACACACACACCTACCAACCCATGAATGAGTGTTGATATTTACAGTTAAAGCACGGTAATGACACCCACCACCCCATAAATGTCGGTTGATATTTACAATCCAAGCACTGTAATGACACCTACTCACCCACCACCCCATGAATGATCTTGATATATATTAACAGTCCAAGCACTGTAATTAAACACACATACCCACCACCATATGAATGACTGATGATATTTACAGTCCAAGCATTGTAAGGACACACACACCCACCAACACATAAATGACTGTTGATATTTACAGTCAAAGCACTGTAATCACACCCACCACCTCATAAATGACAGTTGATATTTACAGTCCAAGCACTGTAATGACACCTACACACCCACCACCCCATCAATGACATTTGATATTTACAGTCCTTGCACTGTAATGACACCAACACTCCAACCACCCCATGATTGACTTTTGATACTTACAGTAAAAGCACTGTAATGACCCACACACACCCACCACTCCATGACTGACTGTTGATATTTACAGTCCAAGCAGTGTAATGACACCCACACACCCACCACCCCATAAATAACTGTTGATATTTGATGTCCAAGCACTGTAATGACACCCACACATCCACCACCCCATAAATGACTGTTGATATTTACACTCCAAGCACTGTAATAACATACACACACCCACCACCCCATGAATGACTGTTGATATTTACAGTCCAAGCACTGTAATGAATCCCTCAAACACACCACCCCATGAATGTCTGTTGATATTTACAGTCCAAGCACTGTAATCACACCCACACACCCACCACCCCATCAATGACTGTTGATATTTACAGTCCAAGCATTGTAATGACACCTACTCATGCACCACCCCATGAATGTCTGTTGAAATATACAGTTCAAGCATTGTAATGACACCCACCACACCATTAATGACTGTTGATATTTACAGTCAAAGCACTGTATTGAGTACCACTACCCTATGAATGATCGTTGATATTTACAGTCCAAGCACTGTAATGAATCCTACACACCTACCACCCCATAAATGACTGTTGATATATATTAACAGTCTAAGCACTGTAATGACACACAAACACCCACCACCCAATGAATGACTGTTGATATTTACAGTCCAAGCACTGTAATGACACCCACACCCACCAACCCATAAATGACTGATGATATTTACTGTACAAGCACTCTAATGTCACCGACACACTACATGAATGACAGTTGATATTTACAGTCCAAGCACTGTAATGACATCCTCACACCTGCCACCCTATGAATGACTATTGATATTTGTAGTCCAAGCACTGTAATGACACCCTCACACACACCATCCAATAAATGACTGTTAATATAAACAGTCCAAGCACTGTAATGACACGTACACACCCACCACCCCATGAATGACTGTTGATATTTGCTGCCCAAGCACTGTAATGACACAAACACATCCACCACTATATAATTGACTGTTGATATTTACAGTCCAAGTACTGTAATAACACACACACATCCACCACCCCATGAATGACTGTTGATATTTACAGTTAAAGCACGGTAATGACACCCACCACCCCATAAATGACAGTTGATATTTACAGTCCAACCACTGTAATGACACCTACACACCCACCACCCCATGAATGATCTTGATATATATTAACAGTCAAAGCACTGTAATGAAACACACACACCCACCACCCCATGAATGACTGATCATATTTACAGTCCAAGCACTGTAATGACACACACACCCACCAACCCATAAATGACTGTTGATATTTACAGTCAAAGCACTGTAATCACACCCACCACCCCATAAATGATGGTTGATATTTACAGTCCAAGCACTGTAATGACACCTACACACCCACCACCCCATCAATGACTATTGATATTTACAGTCCTTGCACTGTAATGACACCAACACTCACACCACCCCATGAATGACTGTTGATACTTACAGTCCAAGAACTGTAATGACCCCCACACACCCACCACTCCATGACTGACTGCTGATATTTACAGTCCAAGCAGTGTAATGACACCCACACACCCACCACCCCATGAATGACTGTTGATATTTGCTGTCCAAGCACTGTAATGACACCCACACATCCACCACCATATAAATGACTGTTGATATTTTCATTCCAAGCACTGTAATAACATACACACACCCACCACCCCATGAATGACTGTTGATATTTACAGTCCAAGCACTGTAATGACCCACACACACCCACCACTCCATGACTGACTGTTGATATTTACAGTCCAAGCAGTGTAATGACACCCACACACCCACCACCCCATGAATGACTGTTGATATTTGCTGTCCAAGCACTGTAATCACACCCACACACCCACCACCCCATCAATGACTGTTGATATTTACAGTCCAAGCATTGTAATGACACCCACACATGCACCACCCCATGAATGTCTGTTGATATATACAGTCCAAGCACTGTAATGACACCCACAACACCATAAATAACTGTAATATTTACAGTCAAAGCACTGTATTGACACCCACCACCCCATGAATGATAGTTGATATTTACAGTCCAAGCACTGTAATGAATCCTACACACCCACCACCCTATAAATGACTGTTGATATATATTAACAGTCCAAGCACTGTAATGACACACAAACACCCACCACCCCATCAATGACTGTTGATATTTACAGTCCAAGCATTGTAACGACACCCACACATGCACCACCCTATGAATGTCTGTTGATATATACAGTCCAAGCACTGTAATGACACCCACCAAACCATAAATGACTGTTGATATTTACAGTCAAAGCACTGTATTGACACCCTCCACCCCATGAATGATGGTTCATATTTACAGTCCAAGCACTGTAATGAATCCTACACGACCACCACCCCATAAATGACTGTTGATATATATTAACAGTCCAAGCACTGTAATGACACACAAACACCCACCACCCAATGAATGACTGTTGATATTTACAGTCCAAGCACTGTAATGACACCCACACCCACCAACCCATAAATGACTGATGATATTTACAGTACCAGCACTCTAATGTCACTGACACACCACATTAATGACAGTTGATATTTACAGTTCAAGCACTGTAATGACATCCTTACACCTGCCACCCTATGAATGACTATTGATATTTGTAGTCCATGCACTGTAATGACACCCTCACACACACCATCAAATAAATGACTGTTAATATAAACAGTCCAAGCACTGTAATGACACTTGCACACCCACCACCTCATGAATGACTGTTTATATTTGCTGTCCAAGCACTGTAATGACACAAACACATCCACCACTAAATAATTGACTGTTGATATTTACAGTTCAAGTACTGCAATAACACACACTCATCCACCACCTCATAAATGACTGTTAATATTTACAGTCCAAGCACTGTAATAACACCCACACACCCACCACCCCATCAATGACTGTTTATATTTACAGTCCAAGTGTTGTAATGACACCCACACACGAACCACCCCATTAATGTCTGTTGATATTTACCGTCCAAACACTGTAATGACACCCACACACCAACCATCCCATGATTGACTGTTGATAGTTACAGTCCAAGCAATGTAATGACACCAACACACCCACCACCCCATGAATGAATGTTGATATATACAGTACAAGCAATGTAATATCACCGACACCCTATAAATGACAGTTGATATTTACAGTCCAAGCACTGTAATGACATCATCACACCCACCACCCTATGAATGACTATTGATATTTGTAGACCAAGCACTGTAATGACACCCTCACACCCACCACCCCATGAATGCCTGTTGATATATACAGTCCAAACACTGTAATGACACCCACACATCCACCACTCCATGAATGACTGTTGATATTTACAGTCCAGGTACTGTAATGACACCCACCACCACATTAATGACTGTTGATATTTGCACTCCAAACACTGTATTTACACCAACGCATCCACTACCTCATGAATGACTGTTGATATTTACAATGAAAGCACAGTAATGACACCCACCACCTCATTAATGATGGTTGATATTTACAGTCCACCTTCCCATGAATGACAGTTAATATTTACAATCCAAGCACTGTAATTACACCCACACACCCACCACCCCATGAATGACTATTGATATTTACAGTCCTAGTGCTGTAATGACACCAACACTCCAACCACCCCTTGAATGACTGTTGATACTTACAGTCCAAACACTGTAATGACACCCACACACCTACCACCCCATGAATGACTGTTAATAGTTACAGTCCAAGCAATGCATTAACACCCACACACCCACCACCCCATGAATGACTGTTGATATTTACAGTCCGAGCCCTGTAATGACACTCACCACCCCATGAATGACTGTTGATATTTACAGTCTAAGTCCTGTAATGACACCCACCACCTAATAAATGACAATTGATATATACAGTTTAAGCATTGTAATGACACCTACACACCCACCACCCCATGAATGACTGTTGATATATATTAACAGTCCAAGCACTGTAATGACACACAAACACCCACCACCCCATGAATGACTGTTGATATTTACAGTACTAGCACTGTAATTTCACCGACACACCCCATAAATGACATTAATATTTACAGTCCAAGCACAGTAATGACACACACACCCAACAACCCATGAATGACTGTTGATATTTACAATACAAGCACTGTAATTTTACCGACACAATCCTTGAATGACAGTTGATATTTACAGTCCAAGCACTGTAATGACACACACACCCACAAGCCCATGAATGACTGTTGATATTTAGTGTACAAGCAATGTAATGTCACTGACACACCCCATGAATGACAGTTGATATTTACAGTACAAGCACTGTAATGATACCCACACACCTACCACCTAATGAATGACTGTTGATATTTACAATTCAAGCACTGTAATTACACCAACAACCAACCACCCCATGAATGACTGTTTTTATTTACAGTCCAAGCAATGTAATGACACCCACACACCAACCAACCCATGAATGACTGTTGATATTTACAGTCCAAGCACTAAAATGACACCCACACAACCACAACCCCAGGAATGATGGTTAATATTTAAAGTCCAAAAACTGTAATATCACACAAACACCCACCACCTCAGGAATGACTGTTGATATTTACAGTCCAAGCACTGTAATGACACACTCACACACCCACCACCCTATGAATGACTGTTAATATTTACAGTCTAAGCACTGTAATGACACCCACCACCCAATTATGACTGTTGATATTTACAGTCCAAGCACTGTAATGACACCCACACATCCATCACCCCATGAATGACTGTTGATATTTACACTCAAAGCACTGTAATGACTCCCACCACCCCATGAATGATTTGATATTTTCAGTCCATGCACTGTAATTACACCTACACACCAACTACCCTTTTGAATGACTGTTGAAATTTTCAGTCCAAGCTCTGTAATGACACACACTCCCACCAACCGATGAATGACTATTGATATTTACACTTTAAACTCTGTAATAGCACCTACACACACCATAAATGACAGTTGATATATACAGTCCAAGCACTGTAATGACACCCACTCACCCACCACCCCATGAATGACTGTTGATATTTATAATCCAAGCACTGTAATGACACCCACACACCTACCACTCCATGAATGACTTTTGATATTTACAATCCAAGCACTGTATTGACACCCACACACCCACCACCCCATAAATGTCTGTTGATATTTACAGTCAAAGCACTGTAATAACAATCACCATCTTATGAATGACTGTTGATATTTTAAAGTTCAAGCGCTATAATGACACACACACCCATCATCCCATAAATGACTGTTGATATTTACAGTCCATGAACTATAATGATACCCAAACACCCACTACCCCATAAAAGATGGTTGATGTTTACAGTCCAAACACTGTAATGACACCCACACACCCACCACCGCATGAATGACTGTTGATATTTACAGTCCAAGCACTGTAATGACAACTAAACACCCACCACTCCATGAATGACTATTGATATTTACTGTCCAAGCATTGTAATGACATCCACACACCGACCACCACATGAATGGCTTGATATTTACAGTCCAAGCATAGTACTAACTCGCATACATCCACTACCCCATGAATGACTGTTGATATTTACAGTCCAAGCAATGTCATGACACCCACACACCCACCACCCCATGATTGACTGTTGATATTAACAGTCCAAGCAATGTCATGACACCCACACACCCACCACCCCATGAATGAGTGTTGATATTAACAGTCCAAGCACAGTACCGACAAGCATACATCCACTACCCCATGAATGACTTGATATTTACGGTCCAAGATCTGTAATTACACCTACCCACCTACCACCCCATGAATGATTGTTGATATTTACAGTCCAGGAACTGTAATGACACACACCCCCACCAACCTATGAATGACTGTTGATATTTAGAGTCCAAGCTCTGTAATACCACCAACACACATCATGAATGACAGTTGATATTTACAATCCAAGCACTGTATTGTCACCCACACACCGACCACCTCATGAATAACTGGTGATATTTACAGTCTAAGCACTGTAATGACACCCACACACTATCCACCCCATGAATGACTGTTAATATTTACAGTCCAAGCACTGTAATGACACCCACACACCCAACACCCCATGAATGACTGTTGATATATATTAACAGTACAAGCACTGTAATGACACACAAACACCCACCACACCATGAATGACTGTTGATATTTACATTCCAAACACTGTAATATCACCCACACAACCACCACCTCATGACTGACTGTTGATATTTACAGTCCAAGCAATGCAATGACACACACACACCCACCACCCGATAAATGACTGTTGATATATACAGTCCGAGCACTGTAATGACACTCACAACCCCATGAATGACAGTTGATATTTACAGTTTAAGCACTGTAATGACACCTACACACCCACCACCCAATGAATAACTGTTGATATATATTAACAGTCCAAGCACTGTAATGACACACAAACACCCACCACCCAATGAATGACTGTTGATATTTACAGTCCAAGCACTGTAATGACACACACACCCACCAACCCATGAATGACTGTTGATATTTACAGTACAAGCACTGTAATTTCACCAAAACACCCCATGAATGACAGTTGATATTTACAGTCCAAGCACTGTAATGACACTCACACACCTACCACCCAATGAATGACTGTTGATATTTACAATTCAAGCACTGTAATGACACCAACAACTAACCACCCCATGAATGACTGTTTATATTTACAGTCCAAGCATTGTAATGACACCCACTCAACCACAATTCTATGAATGATGGTTAATATACAGTCCAAACACTGTAATATCACCCACACACCCACCACCTCATGAATGACTGTTGATATTTACAGTCCAAGCACTGTAATGACACACACACACCCACCACCCTATAAATGACTGTTGATATTTACAGTGTAAGCACTGTAATGGCACCCACCACCTTATTAAAAACTTGATATTTTCAGTCTAAGCTCTGTAATGACACACACTCCCACCAACCTATGAATGACTGTTGATATTTACACTTTAAACTCTGTAATAGCACCCACACACACCATGAATGACAGTTGATATATACAGTCCAAGCACTGTAATGACACCCACTCACCCACCACCCCATGAATGACTGTTGGTATTTATAATCCAAGCACTGTAAAGACACCCACACACCTCCCATTTCATTAATGACCGTTGATATTTACAATCCAAGCACTGTATTGACACCCACACACCCACCACCCCATGAATGTCTGTTGATATTAACAGTCCAAGCACTGTAATGACACCCACACACTTACCATCCAATGAATGACTGTTGATATTTACAGTCCAAGCTCGGTAATGACACCCACACACCCACCACCCTTTGAATGACTGTTGATATTTACTGTCCAAGCACTGTAATGACATCCACACACCCACCACCCCATGAATGGCATGATATTTACAGTCCAAGCACAGTACTGACTCGCATACATCCACTACCCCATGAATGACTGTTGATATTTAGAGTCCAAGCAATGTCATGACACCCACACACCCACCACCCCATGAATGACTGTTGATACTTACAGTTAAAGCACTGTAATGACACCCACACACCAATCAAGCCATGAATAACTTTTGATATTTACAGCCCTAGCACAGTAATGAAACCCACACACCCACCACCCGATAAATGACTGTTGATATTAACAGTCCAAGCAATGTCATGACACCCACACACCCACCACCCCATGAATGACTGTTGATATTAACAGTCCAAGCACAGTACTGACACGCATACATCCAATACGCTATTAATGACTTGATATTTACGGTCCAAGATCTGTAATTACACCTACACACCCACCACCCTTTGAATGACTGTTGATATTTACTGTCCAAGCACTGTAATGACATCCACACACCCACCACCCCATGAATGGCATGATATTTACAGTCCAAGCACAGTACTGACTCGCATACATCCACTACCCCATGAATGACTGTTGATATTTAGAGTCCAAGCAATGTCATGACACCCACACACCCACCACCCCATGAATGACTGTTGATACTTACAGTTAAAGCACTGTAATGACACCCACACACCAATCAAGCCATGAATAACTTTTGATATTTACAGCCCTAGCACAGTAATGAAACCCACACACCCACCACCCGATAAATGACTGTTGATATTAACAGTCCAAGCAATGTCATGACACCCACACACCCACCACCCCATGAATGACTGTTGATATTAACAGTCCAAGCACAGTACTGACACGCATACATCCAATACGCTATTAATGACTTGATATTTACGGTCCAAGATCTGTAATTACACCTACACACCCACCACCCCATGAATGATTGTTGATATTTACAGTCCAGGCACTGTAATGACACACACACACACCAACCTATGATTGACTGTTGAAATTTAGAGTCCAAGCTCTGTAATAGCACCAATACACACCATGAATGACAGTTGATATTTACAGTCCGAGCACTGTATTAACACCCACACACTGACAACCCCATGAATAACTGTTGATATTTACAATCTAAGCACTGTATTGACACCCACACACTGACCACCTCATGAATAACTGGTGATATTTACAGTCTAAGCACTGTAATGACACTCACACACCATCCACCCCATAAATGACTGTTGATATTTACATTCCAAGCACTGTAATGAGACCTACACACCAACCACCCCATAAATGACTATAGATATTTACAGTCCAAACACTGTAATGACACTCACACACCATCCACCTCATGAATTACTGTTAATATTTACAGTCCAAGCACTGTAATGACACCCACACACCCAACACCCCATTAATGACAATTGATATTTATAGTCGAAGCATTGTAATGACTCCCACACACCCACCACTTAATAAATGACTGTTAATATTTACAGTCCAAGCATTGTAAAGACACCCACACACCCACCGCCCCATAAATGTCTGTTGATATTAACAGTCCAAGCACTGTAATGACACCCACACAACCACCACCCCATGAATGATGGTTGATATTCACAGTCCAAGAACTGTAATGACACCCACACACCCACCATTAAATGAATGACTGTTGATATATACAGACCCAGCACTGTAATGACACCCACACACCAGCCACCCCATGAATGACTGTTGATATTTACAGTCCAATCACTGTAATGACACCCACATACCCATAACCCCATGAATGACTGTTAGTATTTACAGTCCAAGCACTGTAATGACACATTCCACCTAATGAATGACTGTTAATACTTACAGTCCAAGCACTGTAATGACACCCACATACCAATCACGCTATGAATGAGTTAATTTTTACAGTCCTAGCACTGTAATAAAACCCACAAACAAACCACCCCTTGAATGACTTGATATTTACAGTTCAAGCAATGTCATGACACCCGGACACCCACCACCTCATGAATGACTGTTGATATTAACAGTCCAATCACAGTAATGACACCCATAAACCCCCCACCCCATGAATGACTGTTGATATTTACAGTCCAAGCACTGAAATGACACTCACACACCCAATACTCCATGAATGACTGTTGATATTTACAGTCCAATCACTGTATTGACACTCACAGATTCACCACCCTATAAATGACTGTTGATATTTACAGTCCAAACAATGTAATAACACTTACACACCCACCACCCCATTAATGACTTTTGATAGTTACAGTCCAAGCACTGTAATAACGCCTACACACCCACCACCCCATGAATGACTGTTGATATATATTACAGTCCAAGCACTGTAATGACACAAAAACCCACCACCCCATGAATGACTGTTGACATTTACAGTCCAAGCACTGTAATGAAACACCCACCCACCAACCCATGAATGACTGTTGATATTTATAGTAAAAGAACTGTAATGTCACCGACACACCTCATGAATGACAATTGATATTTACAGTCCAAGCACTGTAATGATATCCTCACACCCACAACCCTACGAATGACTATTGATATTTGTAGTCCAAGCACTGTAATGACACCCTCACACCCACCACCCCATGAATGTCTGTTGATATTAACAGTCCAAGCGCTGTAATGACACCCACACACTTACCATCCCATGAATGACTGTTGATATATACAGTCTAAGCACTGTAATGATATCCTCACACCCACAACCCCACGAATGGCAATTGATATTTGTAGTCCAAGCACTGTAATGACACCCTCACACCCACCACCCCATGAATAACTGTTGATATATACAGTCCAAGCCATGTAATGACACCCACACACCCACCACCCCATAAATGTCTATTAATATTTACAGTCCAAGCAATGTAATGACATCCACACATCCACCACCCCATGAATGACTTTTGATATTTACAGTCCAAGTTCTGTAACAACACCCACCATCCCATAAATGTCTGTATATATTTGCAGTCTAAGCACTGTATTGACACCCACACAACCACCACCCCATGAATGACTGTTGATATTTACAGTCAAAGCTCTGTAATGACACCCACCACTCCATTAATGATGGTTGATATTTACAGTCCACCACCCCATGAATGACTCTTGACTGTTAATACTTACAGTCCAAGCTCTGTAATAACACACACACACCCACTTCCCCATGAATGACTGTTGATATTTACAGTCCAAGCACTGTAATAACACACACCAACCCACCACCCAATAAATGACTGTTAATATTTACAATCCAAGCACTGTAATGACACACACTACCCCATGAATGACTGCTGATATTTACAGTCTAGTCACTGTAATGACACCCACACACCTACCACCCCATGAATGACTGTTGATATTTGCAGTCCTAGCATTGTAATGACACCAACACTCCCACCACCCCATGAATGACTGTTGATACTTACAGTCCAAGCACTGTAATGACACCCACACACCAACCACTCTATCACTGACTGTTAATATTTACAGTCCAAGCACTGTAATATCACCGTCACACCCACCACCCCATGAATGACTGTTAATATTTACTGTCCAAACACTGTAATAACACCAACACACCCACCACCCCATGAATGACTGTTGATAGTTACAGTCCAAGCAATGTAATGACACCCACACACCCACCACGCCATGAATGACTGTTGATATATACAGTCCAAGCACTGTAATGACACTCACCACCCCATGAATGACTGTTGATATTTACAGTCAAAACACTGTAATTACACCCACCACCCCATGAATGACTGTTAATATTTACAGCCCAAGCACTGTAATGACACCTACATACACACCACCCCATTAATGACTGTTGATATATATTAACAGTCCAAGCACTGTCATGACACAAAAACACCTACCACCCCATTAATGACTGTTGATATTTACAGCCCAAGCACTGTAATGACACACACTCCCACCAACCTATAAATGACTGTTGATATTTACAATCCAAGCACTGTAATGACACCCACACACCCACCAACCGATTAATGACTGTTGATATTTACATTCCATGCACTGTAATGAGACCCACACACCAACCACCCCATGAATGACTGTTTATATTTACAGTCCAAGCACTGTAATGACACTCACACAATATCCGCTCCATGAATGACTGTTGATATTTACAGTCCTAGCATTGTAATGACACCCACACATCCACCACCCCATCAATGACCATTGATATTTATAGTCCAAGCAATGTCATGACACCCACACACCCACCACCCCATTAATGGCTGTTCATATTAACAGTCCAAGCACTGTAATGACACCAACACACTTACCATACCATGAATGACTGTTGATATTTACAGTCCAAGCACTGTAATGAAACCCACACACTCACCACCCTTTGAATAACTGTTGATATGTACAGTCCAAGCACTGTAATAACACCCACTCACCCACCGACCCATGAATGACGGTTGATATTTATAATCCAAGCACTGTAATAACACCCACACACATTCCACTCCATGAATGACTGTTGATATTTACAATCCAAGCAATATATTGACACAAACACACCCAACACCCCATGAATGTCTGTTGATATTAACAGTCCAAGTGCTGTAATGACACCCACACACTTACCATCCCATGAATGACTGTTGATATATACAGTCTAAGCAATGTAATGATATCCTCACACCCACAACCCCACGAATGACAATTGATATTTGTAGTCCAAGCACTGTAATGACACCCTCACACCCACCACCCCATGAATAACTGTTGATATATACAGTCCAAGCCATGTAATGACACCCACACACCCACCACCCCATAAATGTCTATTAATATTTACAGTCCAAGCAATGTAATGACATCCACACATCCACCACCCCATGAATGACTGTTGATATTTACAGTCCAAGTTCTGTAACAACACCCACCATCCCATGAAAGTCTGTATATATTTGCAGTCTAAGCACTGTATTGACACCCACACATCCACCACCCCATGAATGACTGTTGATATTTACAGTCAAAGCTCTGTAATGACACCCACCACTCCATTAATGATGGTTGATATTTACAGTCCACCACCCCATGAATGACTCTTGATATTTACGGTCCAAGCTCTGTAATAACACCCACACACCCACCTCCCCATGAATGACTGTTGATATTTACTGTCCAAGCACTGTAATAACACACACCCACCCACCACCCAATAAATGACTGTTAATATTTACAATCCAAGCACTGTAATGACACCCACTACCCATGAATGACTGCTGATATTTACAGTCCACCACCCCATGAATGACTCTTGATATTTACGGTCCAAGCTCTGTAATAACACCCACACACCCACCTCCCCATGAATGACTGTTGATATTTACAGTCCAAGCACTGTAATAACACCCACACACCCACCTCCCCATGAATGACTGTTGATACTTACAGTCCAAGCACTGTAATGACACCCACACACCAACCACTCTATGACTGACTGTTGATATTTACAGTCCAAGCACTGTAATATCACCATCACACCCACCACCCCATGAGTGACTATTTATATTTACTGTCCAAACACTGTAATAACACCAACACACCCACCACCCCATGAATGACTGTTGATATTTACAGTCCTAGCATTGAAATGACACCAAGACTCCCACCACCCCATGAATGACTGTTGATCATTACAGTCCAAGCAATGTAATGACACCCACACACCCACCACCCCATGAATGACTGTTGATATATACAGTCCAAGCACTGTAATGACACTCACCACCCCATGAATGACTGTTGATATTTACAGTCAAAACACTGTAATGACACCAACCACCCCATGAATGACTGTTAATATTTACAGTCCAAGCACTGTAATGACACCTACATACACACCACCCCATTAATGACTGTTGATATATATTAACAGTCCAAGCACTGTCATGACACAAAAACACCCACCACCCCATTAATGACTGTTGATATTTACAGCCCAAGCACTGTAATGACACACACTCCCACCAACCTATAAATGACTGTTGATATTTACAATCCAAGCACTGTAATGACACCCACACACCCACCAACCCATTAATGACTGTTGATATTTACATTCCATGCACTGTAATGAGACCCACACACCAACCACCCCATGAATGACTGTTTATATTTACAGTCCAAGCACTGTAATGACCCTCACACAATATCCGCTCCATGAATGACTGTTGATATTTACAGTCCTAGCATTGTAATGACACCCACACATCCACCACCCCATCAATGACCATTGATATTTATAGTCCAAGCAATGTCATGACACCCACACACCCACCACCCCATGAATGGCTGTTCATATTAACAGTCCAAGCACTGTGATGACACCAACACACTTACCATACCATGAATGACTGTTGATATTTACAGTCCAAGCACTGTAATGAAACCCACACACCCACCACCCTTTGAATAACTGTTGATATGTACAGTCCAAGCACTGTAATAACACCCACTCACCCACCGACCCATGAATGACGGTTGATATTTATAATCCAAGCACTGTAATAACACCCACACACATTCCACTCCATGAATGACTGTTGATATTTACAATCCATGCAATATATTGACACAAACACACCCAACACCCCATGAATGTCTGTTGATATTAACAGTCCAAGTGCTGTAATGACACCCACACACTTACCATCCCATGAATGACTGTTGATATATACAGTCTAAGCAATGTAATGATATCCTCACACCCACAACCCCACGAATGACAATTGATATTTGTAGTCCAAGCACTGTAATGACACCCTCACACCCACCACCCCATGAATAACTGTTGATATATACAGTCCAAGCCATGTAATGACACCCACACACCCACCACCCCATAAATGTCTATTAATATTTACAGTCCAAGCAATGTAATGACATCCACACATCCACCACCCCATGAATGACTGTTGATATTTACAGTCCAAGTTCTGTAACAACACCCACCATCCCATGAACGTCTGTATATATTTGCAGTCTAAGCACTGTATTGACACCCACACATCCACCACCCCATGAATGACTGTTGATATTAACAGTCAAAGCTCTGTAATGACACCCACCACTCCATTAATGATGGTTGATATATACAGTCCACCACCCCATGAATGATTCTTGATATTTACGGTCCAAGCTCTGTAATAACACACACACACCCACCACCCAATAAATGACTGTTAATATTTACAATCCAAGCACTGTAATGACACCCACTACCCCATGAATGACAGCTGATATTTAAAGTCTAGTCACTGTAATGACACCCACACACCCACCACCCCATGAATGACTGTTGATATTTATAGTCCTAGCATTGAAATGACACCAAGACTCCCACCACCCCATGAATGACTGTTGATACTTACATTCACCGTCACACCCACCACCCCATGAATGACTGTTAATATTTACTGTCCAAACACTGTAATAACACCAACACACCCACCACCCCATGAATGACTGTTGATAGTTACAGTCCAAGCAATGTAATGACACCCACACACCCACCACCCCATGAATGACTGTTGATATATACAGTCCAAGCACTGTAATGACACTCACCACCCCATGAATGACTGTTGATATTTACAGTCAAAACACTGTAATGACACCCACCACCCCATGAATGACTGTTAATATTTACAGCCCAAGCACTGTAATGACACCTACATACACACCACCCCATTAATGACTGTTGATATATATTAACAGTCCAAGCACTGTCATGACACAAAAACACCCACCACCCCATTAATGACTGTTGATATTTACAGCTCAAGCACTGTAATGACACACACTCCCACCAACCTATGAATGACTGTTGATATTTACAATCCAAGCACTGTAATGACACCCACACACCCACCAAGTCATTAATGACTGTTGATATTTACATTCCATGCACTGTAATGAGACCCACACACCAACCACCCCATGAATGACTGTTTATATTTACAGTCCAAGCACTGTAATGACACTCACACACTATCCGCTCCATGAATGACTGTTGATATTTACAGTCCTAGCATTGTAATGACACCCACACATCCACCACCCCATCAATGACCATTGATATTTATAGTCCAAGCAATGTCATGACACCCACACACCCACCACCCCTCGAATGGCTGTTCATATTAACAGTCCAAGCACTGTAATGACACCAACACACTTACCATACCATGAATGACTGTTGATATTTACAGTCCAAGCACTGTAATGACACCCACCCACCCACCACCCTTTGAATGACTGTTGATATGTACAGTCCAAGCACTGTAATAACACCCACTCACCCACCGACCCATGAATGACTGTTGATATTTATAATCCAAGCACTTTAATGACACCCACACACATTCCACTCCATGAATGACTGTTGATATTTACAATCCAAGCAATATATTGACACCAACACACCCAACACCCCATGAATGTCTGTTGATATTAACAGTCCAAGCGCTGTAATGACACCCACACACTTACCATCCCATGAATGACTGTTGATATATACAGTCTAAGCAATGTAATGATATCCTCACACCCACAACCCCACGAATGACAATTGATATTTGTAGTCCAAGCACTGTAATGACACCCTCACACCCACCACCACATGAATAACTGTTAATATATACAGTCCAAGCCATGTAATGACACCCACACACCCACCACCCCAAAATGTCTATTAATATTTACAGTCCAAGCAATGTAATGACATTCACACATCCACCACCCCATGAATGACTGTTGATATTTACAGTCCAAGTTCAGTAACAACACCCACCATCCCATGAATGTCTGTATATATTTGCAGTCTAAGCACTATATTGACACCCACACATCCACCACCCCATGAATGACTGTTGATATTTACAGTCAAAGCTCTGTAATGACACCCACCACTCCATTAATGATGGTTGATATTTACAGTCCACCACCCCATGAATGACTCTTGATATTTACGGTCCAAGCTCTGTAATATCACCCACACACCCACCTCCCCATGAATGACTGTTGATATTTACAATCCAAGCACTGTAATAACACACACCCACCCACCACCCAATAAATGACTGTTAATATTTACAATCCAAGCACTGTAATGACACCCACTACCCATGAATGACTGCTGATATTTACAGTCCACCACCCCATAAATGACTCTTGATATTTACGGTCCAAGCTCTGTAATAACACCCACACACCCACCTCCCCATGAATGACTGTTGGTATTTACAGTCCAAGCACTGTAATAACACCCACACACCCACCTCCCCATGAATGACTGTTGATACTTACAGTCCAAGCACTGTAATATCACCATCACACCCACCACCCCATGAATGACTGTTTATATTTACTGTCCAAACACTGTAATAACACCAACACACCCACCACCCCATGAATGACTGTTGATATTTACAGTCCTAGCATTGAAATGACACCAAGACTCCCACCACCCCATAAATGACTGTTGATCGTTACAGTCCAAGCAATGTAATGACACCCACACACCCACCACCCCATGAATGACTATTGATATATACAGTCCAAGCACTGTAATGACACTCACCACCCCATGAATGACTGTTGATATTTACAGTCAAAACACTGTAATGACACCAACCACCCCATGAATGACTGTTAATATTTACAGTCCAAGCACTGTAATGACACCTACATAAACACCATCCCATTAATAACTGTTGATATATATTAACAGTCCAAGCACTGTAATGACACAAAAACACCCACCACCAAATTAATGACTGTTGATATTTACAGCCCAAGCACTGTAATGACACCCACACACCCACCAACCCATTAATGACTGTTGATATTTACATTCCATGTTCTGTAATGAGACTCACACACCAACCACCCCATGAATGACTGTTTATATTTACAGTCCAAGCAATGTAATGACACTCACACACTATCCACCCCATGAATGACTGTTGATATTTACAGTCCTAGCATTGTAATGACACCCACACATCCACCACCCCATCAATGACCATTGATATTTATAGTCCAAGCAATGTCATGACACCCACACACCCACCACCCCATGAATAGCTGTTCATATTAACAGTCCAAGCACTGTAATGACACCAACACACTTACCATACCATAAATGACTGTTGATATTTACAGTCCGAGCACTGTAATGACACCCACACACCCACCACCCTTTGAATGACTGTTGATATGTACGGTCCAAGCACAGTAATAACACCCACTCATCCACCAACCCATGAATGACTGTTGATATTTATAATACAAGCACTGTAATGACACCCACACACATTCCACTCCATGAATGACTGTTGATATTTACAATCCAAGCAATATATTGACACCAACACACCCACCACCCCATGAATGTCTGTTGATATTAACAGTCCAAGCGCTGTAATGACACCCACACACTTACCATCCCATGAATGACTGTTGATATATACAGTTCAAGCTCTGTAATGAAACCCACACACCCACCATCCTTTGAATGACTGTTGATATTTACAGTCCAAGCACTGTAATGACATCCACACACCCACCACCCCATGAATGACTTGATATTTACTGTCCAAGCACTGCAATGACACTCCCCTCCCCATAAATGACTGTTGATATTTACAGTCAAAGCACTGAAATGACATCCATACACACACCACCCCATGAATGACTGTTGATATTTACAGTCCAAGCAATGTCATGACACCCACACACCCACCACCCCATGAATGACTGTTAATATTAACAGTCCAAGCACAGTACTGACACACATACATCCACTACCCCATGAATGACTTGATATTTACTTTCCAAGATCTGTAATTACACCTACACACCCACCCCCCCATGAATGATTGTTGATATTTACAGTCCAGGCACTGTAATGACACACACTCCCACCAACCTATGAATGACTGTTGATATTTAGAGTCAAAGCTCTGTAATAGCACCCACACACACCATGAATGACAGTTGATATTTACAGTCCAAGCACTGTATTGACACCCACACACTGACCACCTCATGAATGACTGGTGATATTTACAGTCTAAGCACTGTAATGACACTCACACACCATCCACCCCATGAATGACTGTTGATATTTACATTCCAAGCACTGTAATGAGACCTACACACCAACCACCCTATGAATGACTATTGATATTTATAGTACAAACACTGTAAAGACACTCACACACCATCCACCCCATGAATCACTGTTAATATTTACAGTCCAAGCACTGTAATGACACCCACACACCCAACACCCCATTAATGACCATTGATATTTATAGTCCAAGCATTGTAATGACTCCCACACGCCCACCACTTAACCCCTTAGGACCGATTGACTGACATGTCGGTGATAAAAAAATTAATCGTTCCCTCCGAATAACCGACATGTCGACGTACCTACAAAAAACTGTAGCGAGTAGCTAGCGAGCTGGCGTTGGTAACGATGGAAAGCTAACGTCCTTGAGAAAAGGTTTGACTGTGGTAGTTGTGTCTGGCTGCTGCGTATGCCAACAAGAAAATATCTCACCACTACATGATGTTTTCTTATGTTTCTCGTATCTCTCTGCTGTCTACTATACTCCAGGAGAGTCTAAACAGACAAAATTACACTGAAATAAGTTTATTATCATTGAAAACCACTTAGACGCATTATTTAGGTGTTTATATACATGTTTAAAGCGTATGCAGAGCGTATGAGGTTTTCTTTCATGCGTTTCAGGGATACTATTTATTTATTTTCGTAGTTTGACGCTCTGTCATACGCAAACGCTTACACCTAGGAGGCTCCTGTTTTCAGTTCCTGGTGTGTAAATTCAAGCTCTTTCATTCTGTAAGAACAAAATTTGCCTACATAAAATTTGAAAATTGACCCCCAGAAGTCGACTGGGGATGAAAAAAAAAAAAAAAAAGTCGGTACTAAGGGGTTAATTAATAAATGACTGTTGATATTTACAGTCCAAGCACTGTAATGACACCCACACACTCTCAACTCCATAAATGACAGTTGATATTTACAGTCCAAGCATTGTAATGACACCCACACACCCACCACCCCATAAATGTCTGTTGATATTAACAGTCCAAGCACTGTAATAACACCCACCAACCCATGAATGACTGTTGATATTTACAGTCCAAGCACTGTAATGACACCCACACACCCACCATCCCATAAATGACTGTTGATATTTACAGTCCAAGCACTGTAATGACACCCACACAACCACCACCCCATAATTGATGGTTGATATTCACAGTCCAAGAACTGTAATGACACCCCCACACCCACCACTAAATTAATGACTGTTGATATATACAGACCCAGCACTGTAATGACACCCACACACCCACCACCCCATGAATGACTGTTGATACTTACAGTCCAATCACTGTAATGAAACCCACATACCAATCACCACATGAATGACTGTTAGTATTTACAGTCCAAGCACTGTAATGACACATACCACCCAATGAATGAATGTTGATACTTACAGTCCAAGCACTGTAATGACACCCGCACACCAATCACGCCATGAATGACTTAATATTTACAGTCCTAGCACTGTAATAAAACCCACAAACCCACCACCCCATGAATGACTTGATATTTACATTCCAAGCACTGAAATGACACCCACACACCCAATACTCCATGAATGACTGTTGATATTTACAGTCCAATCACTGTAATGACACCCGCACGCCCACAACCCCATAAATGACTGTTAATATTTGCTGTCTAAGCACTGTATTGACACCCACAGATTCACCACCCCATGAATAACTGTTGATATTTAAAGGCTAAACAATGTAATGACACACACACACCCACCACCTCATGAATGACTGTTGATAGTTACAGTCCAAGCAATGTAAGGACACCCACACACCCACCACCCTATGAATGACTGTTGATATATACAGTTCAAGCACTGTAAGGACACTTACCACCCCATGAATGACTGTTGATATTTACAGTCAAAGTACTGTAATGACACCCACCACCCCATTAATGATGGTTGATATTTACAGTCCAAGCACTGTAATGACACCTACACATCCAACACCCAATGAATGACTGTTGATATATATTAACAGTTCAAGCACTGTAAAGACACAAAAAAACCCACCACCCCATGAATGACTATTTATATTTACAATCCTAGCACTGTAATGACACACCCACCCACCAACCCATGAATGACTGTTGATATTTACAGTACAAGCACTGTAATGTCACCGACACACCCCATGAATGACAGTTGATATTTACAGTCCAAGCACTGAAATGATATCCTCACACCCACCACCCTACGAATGACTATTGATATTTGTAGTACAAGCACTGTAATGACACCCTCACACCCACCACGCCAGGAATGACTGTTGATATATACAGTCCAATCTCTGTAATGACACCCACACACCCACCACCTCATAAATGTCTGTTAATATTTACAGTCCAAGCAATTTAATGACACCCACACAACCACCACCCCATGAATGACTGTTGATATTTACAGTCCTAGCATTGTAATGACACCCACACATCAACCACCCCATTAATGATCATTGATATTTATAGTCCAAGCACTGTAATGACACCCACACACCGACCACCCAATGAATGTCTGTTGATATTAACAGTCCAAGCACTGTAATGATACCAACACACTTACCATACCATGAATGACTGTTGATATATACAGTCCAAGCACTGTAATGAAACCCACACACCCACCACTCCATGAATGACTGTTGATATTTACAATCCAAGCAATGTATTGACACCAACACACCCACCACCCCATAAATGTCTGTTGATATTAACAGTCCAATCAGTGTAATGACACCCACACACTTACCATCCCATGAATGACTGTTGATATTTACAGTCCAAGCTCTGTAATGACACCCACACACCCACCACCCTTTTAATGACTGTTGATATTTACAGTCCAAGCACTGTAATAACACCCACTATCCCATGAATGACTGTTGATATTTTAAAGTTCAAGCACTATAATGACACACACACCCACCATCACATAAATGACTGTTAATATTTACAGTCCATGAACTATAATGATACCTAAACACCCACTACCCCGTGAAAGACGAGTGATATTTACAGTCCAAACACTGTAATGACACCCCCAAACCCACCACCCCTTGAAAGACGATTGATATTTACAGTCCAAACACTGTAATGACACCCCCAAACCCACCACCCCATAAAGGACGGTTGATATTTACAGTCCAAGCACTGTAATGACACCCGCACACCCACCACCCAATGAATGACTGTTGATATTTACAGTCCAAGCACTGTAATGACAACCACAATCCCACAACCCCATGAATGACTATTGATATTTATAGTCCAAACACTGTAATGACACTCACACACCATCCACCCCATGAATGACTGTTAATATTTACGGTCCAAGCACTGTAATGACACCCACACACCCAACACCCCATTAATGACAATTGATATTTATAGTCGAAGCATTGTAATGACTCCCACACACCTACAACTTAATGAATGACATTGATATTTACAGTCCAAGCACTGTAATGTCACCCACGCACCCCCAACCCCATGAATGACAGTTGATATTTACAGTCCACGCATTGTAATGACACCCACACACCCACCACCCCATAAATGTCTGTTGATATCAACAGTCCAACCACTGTAATGACACTCACACACCTACAATCCCATGAATGACTGTTGATATTTACACCCCAAGCACTGTAGTGACACCCGCACAACCACCACCCTTTGAATGGCTGTTGATATTGACAGTCCAAGCACTGTAATAACACCCACCATCCCATGAATGACTGTTGATATTTACAGTCCAAGAACTGTAATGACACCCACACACACACCATCCCATAAATGACTGTTGATATTTCCAGTCCAAGCACTGTAATGACACCCACACAACCACCACCCCATGAATGATGGTTGATATTCACAGTCCAAGAACTGTAATGACACCCCCACACCCACCACTAAATGAATTACTGTTTATATATCCAGACCCAGCACTGTAATGACACCCACACACCCACCACCCCATGAATGACTGTTGATACTTACAGTCCAATCACTGTAATGACACCCACATACCCATCACCCTATGAATGACTGTTAGTATATACAGTGCAAGCAATGTAATTACACATACCACCCAATTAATGACTGTTGATACTTACAGTCCAAGCACTGTAATGACACCCACACACCAATCACGCCATGAATGACTTAATATTTAGAGTCTTAGCACTGTAATAAAACCCACAAACCAACCACCCCATGAATGACTTGATATTTACAGTCCAAGCAATGTCATTACACCCGAACACCCACCACCCCATGAATGACTGTTGATATTAACAGTCCAAGCACAGTAATGACACCCATACACCCCCCACCCCATGAAGGACTGTTGATATTTACAGTCCAAGCACTGAAATAACACCCACACACCCAATACTCCATTAATGACTGTTGATATTTACAGTCCAATCACTGTAATGACACCCGCACACCCACAACCCCATAAATGACTTAATATTTGCTGTCCAAGCACTGTATTGACACCCACACACCAACCACCCTATGAATAACTGTTGATATATACAGTCCAAGCACTGTAAGGATACTCAATACCCCATGAATGACTGTTGATATTTACAGTCAAAGCACTGTAATGACACCCACCACCCCATTCATGATGGTTAATATTTACAGTCCAAGCACTGTAATGACACCCACACATCCACCACCCCATTAATGACCATTGATATTTATAGTCCAAACACTGTAATGACACTCACACACCTTCCACCCCATGAATAACTGTTAATATTTACAGTCCAAGCACTGTAATGATACCCACACACGCAACACCCCATTAATGATGATTGATATTTATAGTCGAAGCATTGTAATGACTCCCACACACCCACCATTAACAAATGACTGTTGATATTTACACTCCAAGTACTGTAATGACACTCACACACAACCAACCCCATTCATGATGGTTAATATTTACAGTCCAAGCACTGTAATGACACCTACACATCCAACACCCCATGAATGACTGTTGATATATATTAACAGTCCAAGCACTGTAATGACATCCACACACCCAACACCCCATTAATGATGATTGATATTTATAGTCAAAGCATTGTAATGACTCCCACACACCTACCACTTAACAAATGACTGTTGATATTTACACTCCAAGTACTGTAATGACACCCACACACCCCCAACCCCATTCATGATGGTTAATATTTACAGTCCAAGCACTGTAATGACACCTACACATCCAACACCCCATGAATGACTGTTGATATATATTAACAGTCCAAACACTGTAATGACACACAAATACCCACCACCCCATGAATGACTGTTGATATTTAAAGTCAAAGCAATGTAATGACACACACACATCCACCACCCCATGAATGACTGTTGATATTTACAGTCCAAGTACTGTAACAACACCCACCATCCCATGAATGTCTGTTGATGTTTGCAGTCTAAGCACTGTATTGACACCCACATATCCACCACCCCATAAATGACTGTTGATATTTACAGTCAAAGCACTGTAATGACACCCACCACTCCATTAATAAAGGTTGATATTTACAGTCCTCCACCCCATGAATGGCTGTTGATATTTACGGTCCAAGCTCTGTAATAACACAAACCCACCCACCTCCCCATGAATGACTGTTGATATTTACAGTCCAAGCAGTATAATAACACACACCCACCAACCACCCAATAAATGACTGTTAATATTTACAATCCAAGCACTGTAATAACACCCAATACCCCATTAATGACAGCTGATATTTACAGTCTAGTCACTGTAATGACACCCACACACCCACCACCCCATGAATGACTGTTCATATTTACAGTCCTAGCATTGTAATGACACCAACACTCCCAGCACCCCATTAAGGACTGTTGATATTTACAGTCCAAGAACAGAAATATCACCGTCACACCTACCACCCCAAGAATGACTCTTAATATTTACAGTTCAAACACTGTAATGAATCCCACATACCCACCACCCCATGAAAGACTGTTGATATATACAGTCCAAGCACTGTAATGACACTTACCACCTCGTGAATGACTGTTGATATTTACAGTCAAAGCACTGTAATGACACCCACCCCCCCATGAATGACAGTTGATATTTTCAGTCCAAACACTGTAATGACACCTACATACCCACCACCCCATGAATGACTGTTGATATATATTAACAGTCCAAGCACTGTAATGACACACAAACACTCACCACCCCATTAATGACTGTTGATATTTACAGTCCAAGCACTGTAATGACACACACACCCACCAACACATTAATGACTGTTGATATTTACAGTACAAGCACAGTAATGTCACCGACACACCCCATGAATGACAGTTGATATTTACAGTCCAAGCACTGTAATGATATCCTCACACCCACCACCCTATGAATGACTATTGATATTTGTAGTCCAAGCACTGTAATGACACCCTCACACCCACCACCCCATGAATGACTGTTGATATATACAGTCTAAGCTCTGTAATGACACCCACACACCCACCACCCCATAAATGTCTGTTAATATTTACTGTCCAAGCAATGTAATGACACCCACACATCCACCACCCCATTAATGACTGTTAATATTTACAGTCCAAGTATTGTAACAACACCCACCATCCCATGAATGTCTGTTGATATTTGCAGTCTAAGCACTGTATTGACACCCACACATCCACCACCCCATGAATGACTGTTGATATTTACAATCCAAGCACTGTATTAAACACCCACACACTGACAACCCCATGCATAACTGTTGATATTTACAATCCAAGCACTGTATTGACACTCACACACTGACCTCCTTATGAATGACTGGTGATATTTACAGTCTAAGCACTGTAATGACAAACACACCATCCACTCCATGACTGACAGTTGATATTCACATTCCAAGCAATGTAATGAGACCTACACCGAAACACCCCATGAATGGCTGTTGATATTTACAGTCCAAACACGGTAATGACACTCACACACCATCAACCCTATGAATGACTGTTAATATTTTCATTCCAAGCACTGTAATGACACCCAAACACCATTCACCCCATGAATGACTGTTGATATTTACAGTCCTAGCACTGTAATGACACCCACACATCCACCACCCCAATAATGACCATTGATATTTATAGTCCAAGCAATGTAATGACACCCACACACCCACCACCTCATGAATGTCTGTTGATATTAACAGTCCAAGCACTGTAATGACACCAACACACTTACCATACCATAAATGACTGTTGATATTTACAGTCCAAGCACTGTAATAACACCCACAATCCCATGAATGACTGTTGATATTTACACTCCAAGCACTGTAATGAAACACAAACACCCACCACCCCATGAATGACGGTTGATATTCACAGTCAAAGCATTGTAATCACACCTCTACACCCACCACTAAATGAATGACTGTTGATATTTACAGACCAAGCACTGTAATGACACCCACACACCCACCACCCCATGAATGTCTGTTGATATTTCAGTCCAATCACTGTATGACACCCACACACCCACCACCCCATGAATGGCTGTTGATATTTACAGTCTAAGCATTATAATGACACCCAAACACCCACTACCTCATGAAAGACGGTTGATATTTACAGTCCAAGCACTGTAATGACACCCCCACACCCACCACCCCATGAATGACTATTGATATTTACACTCCAAGCACTGTAATGACACCCACACACCCACCACCCTATGAATGACTGTTGATATTTACAGTCCAAGCACTGTAATGACACCCACACACCCACCACTCCATGAATGACTATTGATATTTTCTGTCCAAGTACTGTAATGACGCCCACACACCCACCACCCCATGAATGACTTGATATTTACAGTCCAAGCACTGCAATGACACTCCCCTTCCAATAAATGACTGTTGATATTAACAGTTAAAGCACTGAAATGAAACCCACACACACACCACCCCATAAATGATTGTTGATACATACAGTTAACGCACTGTAATGACACACACATACCAATCACGCCATGAATGACTTTTGATATTTACAGTCCTAGCACTGTAATAAAACCCACACACCCACTACCCTATGAATGAATATTGATATTTACGGTCCAAGCAATGTCATGACACCCTCACACCCACCACCCTATGAATGACTGTTGATATTAACAGTCCAAGCACAGTACTGACACCAATACATCCACTACCTCATGAATGACTTGATATTTACAGTCCAAGATCTGCAATTACACCTACACACCCACCACCCCATGAATGATTGTTGATATTTACAGTCCAGGCACTGTAATGACACACTCCCACCAACCAATGAATGACTGTTGATATTTACAGTTCAAGCACTGTAATATCTCCCACACACACACCACCCCATATATAACTGTTAATATTTGCAGTCCAACCACTGTAATGAACCCCACACACCCACTACCCCATATATGACTGTTAATAGTTACAGTCCAAGCAATGTAATGACACCCACACACCCACCACCCCATGAATGACTGTTGATATATACAGTCCAAGCACTGTAATGACACTCACAACCCCATTAATGACTGTGGATATTTACAGTCAAAGCACTGAAATGACACCTAACACCCTATGAATGACGGTTGATATTTACCGTCCAAGCACTGTAATGACACCTACACACCCACCACCCCTTGAATGACTGTTGATATTCACAGTACAACCACTGTAATGTCACCGAGACACCCCATGAATGACAGTTGAAATTTACAGTCCAAGCACTGTAATGACACACTCACACACCAACCCATGAATGACTGTTGATATTTGCAGTACAAGCACTGTAATGTGACCGACACACCCCATGAATGACAGTTGATATTTACAGTCCAAGCACTGTATTGACACCCACACACCCACCACCCAATGAATGATTGTTGATATTTACAATCCAAGCACTGTAATGACACCAACAACCAACCACCCCATGAATGACTGTAGATATTTACAGTCCAAGCATTGTAATGACACCGACACACCCACCAACCCATGAATGACTGTTGATATTTACAGTCCAAGCACTATAATGACACCCACACAACCACAACCCAATAAATGATGGTTAATATTTACAGTCCAAGCACTGTAATATCACCCACACACCCACCACCCCATAAACGACTGTTAATATTTACAATCCAAGCAGTTAAATGACACCCACAACCCCACCTTTCCATGAATGACTGTTGATATTTACAGTCCAAGCACTGTAATGACACCCACCACCCCATTAATGACTGTTGATATTTACAGTCCAAGCACTGTAATGACACCCAAACATCCATCACCCCATGAATGACTGTTGATATTTACAGTCAAAGCACTGTAATGACACCCACCACCCCATTAATGACTTGATATTTACACTCCAAGCACTGTAATTACACCTACACACACACCACCCCTTGAATGACTGTTGGTATTTACAGTCCAAGCACTGTAATGACACACACTCACACCAATCTATGAATGACTGTTGATATTTACACTCCAAACTCTGTAATAGCACCCACACACACCATGAATGACAATTGATATTTACAATCCAAGCACTGTAATGACACCCACTCACCCACAACCCCATGAATGACTGTTGATATTTACAATCCAAGCACTGTAATGACACCCACACATCTACCACCCCATGAATGACTGTTAATATTTACAATCCAAGCACTGTATTGACACCCACACACTGACCACCCCATGATTAACTGTTGATATTTATAGTTTAAGCACTGTAATGACAACCACACACCCACCAACCCATAAATTACTGTTGATATTTACATTCTATGCACTGTAATTAGACCCACACACCAACCACCCCATGAATGACTGTTTATATTTACAGTCCAAGCACTGTAATGAAACTTACACTCCATCCACCATATGAATGACTGTTGATATTTACAGTCCAAGCACTGTAATGACACCCACACATCCACCTCCCAATGAATAACTGTTGATATTAACAGTCCAAGCACTGTTATGACACCACACACCCCCACCCGATGAATGACTGTTGATATTTACAGTCCAAGCATTGTAATGATACCCACACACCCACCACCCCATAAATGTCTGTTGATATTAACAGTCCAAGCACTGTAATGACACCAACACAATTACCATACCATGAATGACTGTTGATATTTACAGTCCAAGCACTGTAATGACACTCACACACCCAACACCCTTTAAATAACTGTTGATATTTACAGTCCAAGCACTGTAATAACACCCACCCTCCCATGAATGACTGTTGATATTTAAAGTCCAAGCACTGTAATGACACACACACCCACCATCCCATAAATGACTGTTGATATTTACACTCCAAGCACTATAATGACACCCACACACCCACCACCCTATGAATGATGGTTGATATTCACAGTTCAAGCACTGCAATGACACCCCTAGACCCACCACTAAATGAATGACTTTTGATATTTACAGACAAAGCACTGTAATGACACCCACACACCCAAAACCCCATTAATGTCTGTTGATATTTACAGTCCAATCACTGTAATGACACTCACACACCCACCACCCCATGAATGACTGTTGATATTTACAGTCCAAGAACTATAATGACACCCAAACACCCACTACCCCATGAAAGACGGTTGATATTTACAGTCCAAGCATTGTAATGACACCCCCACACCCACCACTGTCCAAGTACTGTAATGACACTCACACACCAACCACCCAATGAATGACTTGATATTTACAGTCCAAGCATTGCAATCACACTACCCTCCCAATGAATGACTGTTGATATTTACAGTTAAAGCACTGAAATAAAAAAACCCAAACACACCACACCATCAATGACTGTTAACATTTACAGTCCAAGCAAAGTCATGACACCCACACACCCACCACCACATGAATGACTTGATATTTACAGTCCAAGCTCTGCAATGACACTCCCCTCCCCATGAATGACTGTTGATATTTACATTCCAAGCACTGTAATGAGACCTACACACCCCCAACCCCATAAATGATGGATGATATTTACAGTCCAAGCATTGTAATGACACCCATACACCCACCACCTTATAAATGTCTGTTGATATTAACAGTCCAAGCAATGAAATGACACTCACACACTTACCATCCCATGAATGGCTGTTGATATTTACAGCCCAATCACTGTAATGAAACCCAAAAACCCACCACCCTTTGAATGACTGTTGATATTGACAGTCCAAGCACTGTAATGACACATACCATCCCATTAATGACTGTTGATACTTACAGTTCAAGCACTGTAATGACACCCACACACCAATCACGCCATGAATGACCTAGCAATGTAGTAAAACCCACAAACCCACCACCCCATGAATGACTCGATATTTACAGTCCAAGCAATGTCATGAAACCCAACCACCGACCACCCCATAAATGACTGTTGATATTAACAGTCCAAGCACAGTACTGACACCCATACATCCACTACCCCGTGAATGACTTGATATTTAAAGTTCAAGATCTGTAATTACAACTACACACCCACCACCCCATGAATAATTGTTGATATTTACAGTCCAGGCACTGTAATGACACACACACCCACCAACCTATGAATGACTGTTTATATTTACAGTCCAAGCTCTGTAATAGCACCCACACACACCATGAATGACAGTTGATATTTACAGTCCAAGCACTGTAATGACACACACTCCCACCAACCTTTGAATGACTGTTGATATTTACACTCCAAACTCTGTAATGGCACCCACACACCATGAATGACAGTTGATATTTACAGTCCAAGCACTGTATTGACACCCACACACCCACCACCCCATGAATGACTGTTGATATTTACAATCCAAGCACTGTATTGACACCCACACACTGACCACCCCATGATTGACTGTTGATATTTACAGTCTAAGCACTGTAATGACACCCACACACCCACCAACCCATAATTGACTGTTGATATTTACATTCCATGCACTGTAATGAGACCCACACACAAACCACCCCATGAATGACTGTTGATATTGACAGTACAAGCACTGTAATGACACTCACACACCATCAACCCCAGGAATGTGTGTAGATAATTACAGTCCAAGTAATGTAATGACACCCACACACCGACCACCTCATTAATGACAATTGATATTTACAGTCCAAGCACTGTATTGACACCCACACACTGACCACCCCATGAATGACTGTTGATATATATTAACAGTCCAAGCACTGTAATGACACACAAACACCCACCACCCTATGAATGACTATGGATATTTACAGTCCAAGCACTTTAATGACACACACACCCACCAACCCATAAATGAGTGTTGATATTTACAGTACAATCACTGTAATGTCACAGACACACCCCATGAATAACAGTTGATATTTACAGTCCAAGCACTGTAATGACACACACACACACACCAACCCATGAATGACTGGTGATATTTACAGTACAAGCACTGTAATCTCACCGACACACCCAATGAATGACAGTTGATATTTACAGTCCAAGCACTGTAATGACAACCACACACCCACCAACCCATAAATTACTGTTGATATTTACATTCTATGCACTGTAATTAGACCCACACACCAACCACCCCATGAATGACTGTTTATATTTACAGTCCAAGCACTGTAATGAAACTTACACACCATCCACCCTATGAATGACTGTTGATATTTACAGTCCAAGCACTGTAATGACACCCACACATCCACCTCCCAATGAATAACTGTTGATATTAACAGTCCAAGCACTGTTATGACACCACACACCCCCACCCGATGAATGACTGTTGATATTTACAGTCCAAGCATTGTAATGATACCCACACACCCACCACCCCATAAATGTCTGTTGATATTAACAGTCCAAGCACTGTAATGACACCAACACAATTACCATACCATGAATGACTGTTGATATTTACAGTCCAAGCACTGTAATGACACTCACACACCCAACACCCTTTAAATAACTGTTGATATTTACAGTCCAAGCACTGTAATAACACCCACCCTCCCATGAATGACTGTTGATATTTAAAGTCCAAGCACTGTAATGACACACACACCCACCATCCCATAAATGACTGTTGATATTTACACTCCAAGCACTATAATGACACCCACACACCCACCACCCTATGAATGATGGTTGATATTCACAGTTCAAGCACTGCAATGACACCCCTAGACCCACCACTAAATGAATGACTTTTGATATTTACAGACAAAGCACTGTAATGACACCCACACACCCAAAACCCCATTAATGTCTGTTGATATTTACAGTCCAATCACTGTAATGACACTCACACACCCACCACCCCATGAATGACTGTTGATATTTACAGTCCAAGAACTATAATGACACCCAAACACCCACTACCCCATGAAAGACGGTTGATATTTACAGTCCAAGCATTGTAATGACACCCCCACACCCACCACTGTCCAAGTACTGTAATGACACTCACACACCAACCACCCAATGAATGACTTGATATTTACAGTCCAAGCATTGCAATCACACTACCCTCCCAATGAATGACTGTTGATATTTACAGTTAAAGCACTGAAATAAAAAAACCCAAACACACCACACCATCAATGACTGTTAACATTTACAGTCCAAGCAAAGTCATGACACCCACACACCCACCACCACATGAATGACTTGATATTTACAGTCCAAGCTCTGCAATGACACTCCCCTCCCCATGAATGACTGTTGATATTTACAGTTAAAGCACTTAAATGAAACCCACACACCCACCACCTGATGAATGACTGTTGATATTTACAGTACAAGCAATGTCATGACACCCACACACCCACCACCCCATGAATGACTTTTAATATCTACAATCCAATTGCTGTAATGACACCAACACACCCACCACCCAATGAATGACTGTTGATATTTACAATCCAAGCACTGTATTAACACCCACACACTGACAACCCCATGCATAACTGTTGATATTTACAATCCAAGCACTGTATTGACACCCACACACTGACCACCCCATGAATGACTGGTGATATTTACAGTCTAAGCACTGTAATGACACTCACACACCATCCACTCCATGACTGACTGTTGATATTTACATTCCAAGCACTGTAATGAGACCTACACACCCCCAACCCCATAAATGATGGATGATATTTACAGTCCAAGCATTGTAATGACACCCATACACCCACCACCTTATAAATGTCTGTTGATATTAACAGTCCAAGCAATGAAATGACACTCACACACTTACCATCCCATGAATGGCTGTTGATATTTACAGCCCAATCACTGTAATGAAACCCAAAAACCCACCACCCTTTGAATGACTGTTGATATTGACAGTCCAAGCACTGTAATGACACATACCATCCCATTAATGACTGTTGATACTTACAGTTCAAGCACTGTAATGACACCCACACACCAATCACGCCATGAATGACCTAGCAATGTAGTAAAACCCACAAACCCACCACCCCATGAATGACTCGATATTTACAGTCCAAGCAATGTCATGACACCCAAACACCGACCACCCCATAAATGACTGTTGATATTAACAGTCCAAGCACAGTACTGACACCCATACATCCACTACCCCGTGAATGACTTGATATTTAAAGTTCAAGATCTGTAATTACAACTACACACCCACCACCCCATGAATAATTGTTGATATTTACAGTCCAGGCACTGTAATGACACACACACCCACCAACCTATGAATGACTGTTTATATTTACAGTCCAAGCTCTGTAATAGCACCCACACACACCATGAATGACAGTTGATATTTACAGTCCAAGCACTGTAATGACACACACTCCCACCAACCTTTGAATGACTGTTGATATTTACACTCCAAACTCTGTAATGGCACCCACACACCATGAATGACAGTTGATATTTACAGTCCAAGCACTGTATTGACACCCACACACCCACCACCCCATGAATGACTGTTGATATTTACAATCCAAGCACTGTATTGACACCCACACACTGACCACCCCATGATTGACTGTTGATATTTACAGTCTAAGCACTGTAATGACACCCACACACCCACCAACCCATAATTGACTGTTGATATTTACATTCCATGCACTGTAATGAGACCCACACACAAACCACCCCATGAATGACTGTTGATATTGACAGTACAAGCACTGTAATGACACTCACACACCATCAACCCCAGGAATGTGTGTAGATAATTACAGTCCAAGTAATGTAATGACACCCACACACCGACCACCTCATTAATGACAATTGATATTTACAGTCCAAGCACTGTATTGACACCCACACACTGACCACCCCATGAATGACTGTTGATATATATTAACAGTCCAAGCACTGTAATGACACACAAACACCCACCACCCTATGAATGACTATGGATATTTACAGTCCAAGCACTTTAATGACACACACACCCACCAACCCATAAATGAGTGTTGATATTTACAGTACAATCACTGTAATGTCACAGACACACCCCATGAATAACAGTTGATATTTACAGTCCAAGCACTGTAATGACACACACACACACACCAACCCATGAATGACTGGTGATATTTACAGTACAAGCACTGTAATCTCACCGACACACCCAATGAATGACAGTTGATATTTACAGTCCAAGCACTGTAATGAAACCCACTCACCCACCACCCAATTAATGACTGTTGATATTTACAATCCAAGCACTGTAATGACACCAACAACCCACCACCACATGAATGACTGTTGATATTTACAGTCCAAGCACTGTAATGACACCAACATAACCAATACCGAATGAATGATGGTTAATATTTACAGTCCAAGCACTGTAATATCACCCACACACCCACCACCCCAAGAATGACTGTTAATATTTACAGTCCAAGCACTGTAATGACATCAACACACCCACCTTCCCATGAATGACTGTTGATATTTACAGTCCAAGCACTGTAATGACACCCACCACCCCATTAATGACTGCTGATATTTACAGTCCAAGCACTGTAATGACACCCAAACAACCATCACCCCATGAATGACTATTGATATTTACAGTCAAAGCACTGTTATGACACCCACCACCACATGAAGGACTTGATATTTACACTCCAAGCACTGTAATTACACCTACACACCCACCACCCCTTGAATGACTGTTAATATTTACAGTCCAAGCACTGTAATGACACACACTCCCACCAACCTATGATTGACTGTTGATATTTACACTCCAAACTCTGTAATAGCACCAACACACACCATTAATGACAGTATATATTTACAATGCAAGCACTATAAGGACACCCACTCACCCACCACCCCATAATTGACTGTTGATATTTACATTCCATGCACTGTAATGAGACCCACACACAAACCACCCCATGAATGACTGTTGATATTGACAGTACAAGCACTGTAATGACACTCACACACCATCAACCCCAGGAATGTGTGTTGATATTTACAGTCCAAGTAATGTAATGACACCCACACACTGACCACCTCATTAATGACAATTGATATTTACAGTCCAAGCACTGTATTGACACCCACACACTGACCACCCCATGAATGACTGTTGATATATATTAACAGTCCAAGCACTGTAATGACACACAAACACCCACCATCCCATGAATGACTGTGGATATTTACAGTCCAAGCACTTTAATGACACACACACCCACCAACCCATAAATGAGTGTTAATATTTACAGTACAGTCACTGTAATGTCACCGACACACCCCATGAATAACAGTTGATATTTACAGTCCAAGCACTGTAATGACACACACACACACGCCAACCCATAAATAACTGGTGATATTTACAGTACAAGCACTGTAATCTCACCGACACACCCAATGAATGACAGTTGATATTTACAGTCCAAGCACTGTAATGAAACCCACTCACCCACCACCCAATTAATGACTGTTGATATTTACAATCCAAGCACTGTAATGACACCAACAACCCACCACCACATGAATGACTGTTGATATTTACAGTCCAAGCACTGTAATGACACCAACATAACCAATACCGAATGAATGATGGTTAATATTTACAGTCAAAGCACTGTAATATCACCCACACACCCACCACCCCAAGAATGACTGTTAATATTTACAGTCCAAGCACTGTAATGACATCCACACACCCACCTTCCCATGAATGACGGTTGATATTTACAGTCCAAGCACTGTAATGACACCCACCACCCCATTAATGACTGCTGATATTTACAGTCCAAGCACGGTAATGACAACCAAACAACCATCACCCCATGAATGACTATTGATATTTACAGTCAAAGCACTGTAATGACACCCACCACCACATGAAGGACTTGATATTTACACTCCAAGCACTGTAATTACACCTAAACACCCACCACCCCTTGAATGACTGTTAATATTTACAGTCCAAGCACTGTAATGACACACACTCCCACCAACCTATGATTGACTGTTGATATTTACACTCCAAACTCTGTAATAGCACCAACACACACCATTAATGACAGTATATATTTACAATCCAAGCATTATAATGACACCCACTCACCCACCACCCCATAAATGACTATTGATATTTACAATCCAAGCACTATAATGACACCTACACATCTACCTTCCCATGAATGACTGTTGATTTTTAAAATCCAAGCACTGTATTGACACCAACACACTGACCACCCCATGATTGACTGTTGATATTTACAGTCTAAGCACTGTAATGACACCCACACACCCACCAACCCATAAATGACTATTGATATTTACATTCCATGCACTGTAATGAGACCCACACACTAACCACCCTATGAATGACAGTTGATATTTACAGTTCAAGCACTGTAATGACAACCCTACACCAACCACTAAATGAATGACTGTTGATATTTAAAGTCCAAGCACTGTAATGACACACACCCACCATCCCATAAATAACTGTTGATATTTACACTCCAAGCACTGTAATGACACCCACACACCCAGCACCCCATGAATGATGGTTGAAATCACAGTCCATGCACTGTAATGAGACCCACACACTAACCACCCCATGGATGACTGTTGATATTTACAGTCCTAGCACTGTAATGACACCCACACATCCACCACCTCATTAATGACCATTGATATTTATAGTCCAAGCACTGTAATGACACCCACACACCCAAAACCCAATGAATAACTGTTGAAATTTACAGTCCAAGCACTGTAATGACACCCACACACACACCACCCCATGAATGACTTGATATTTACAGTCCAAGCACTGCAATTACATTCCCCTCCCCATGAATGACTGTTGATATTTACAGTTAAAGCACTGAAATGAAACCCACACACACACCACCCCATGAATGACTGTTAATACTTACAGTTGAAGCATTGTAATGACACCCACACACCCACCACTCCATGAATGACTATTGATATTTACTGTCCAAGTACTGTAATGACACTACACACCCACTACCCAATAAATGACAGTTGATATTCACAGTCCAAGCACTGTAATGACAACCCTACACTAACCACTAAATGAATGACTGTTGATATTTAAAGTCCAAGCACTGTAATGACACACACACCCACCATCCCATAAATAACTGTTGATATTTACACTCCAAGCACTGTAATGACACCCACACACCCAGCACCCCATGAATGATGGTTGAAATCACAGTCCAAGCACTGTAATGACACCCCTACACTAACCACTAAATGAATGACTGTTGATATTTACAGACCAAGCACTGTAATGACACCCACACACCAACCACCCCATGAATGTCTGTTGATATTTACAGTCCAATTACTGTAATGACACCCACACACCCACCACCCCATGAATAGCTGTTGATATTTACAGCCCAAGCACTGTAATGACACCCACACACCCACCACTCCATGAATGACTATTGATATTTACTGTCCAAGTACTGTAATGACACCCACACACCCACCACCCCATGAATGACTTGATATTTACAGTCCAAGCACTGCAATGACACTCCCCTTCCCATGAATCACTGTTGATATATACAGTTAAAGCACTGAAATGAAACCCACACACACACCACCCCATGAATGACTGTTAATACTTACAGTTGAAGCACTGTAATGACACCCACACACCCACCACTCCATGAATGACTATTGATATTTACTGTCCAAGTACTGTAATGACACTACACACCCACCAACCCATGAATGACGGTTGATATTTACAGTTCAAGCACTGTAATGACAACCCTACACCAACCACTAAATGAATGACTGTTGATATTTACAGTCCAAGCACTGTAATGACACCTACCACCCCATAAATGACTGTTGATATATACAGTTCAAGCACTGTAATGACATCCACACTACCACCACCTCATAAATGACTGTTGATACTTACAGTCCAAGCACTGAAATGACACCCACACATCGATTACACCATGAATGACTGTTGATATTTACAGTCCAAGCTCTGTAATGAAACCCACACACCGACCACCCCATGAATGACTGTTGATATTTAACGTCCAAACACTGTAATGACACCTAAACACTCACTACCCCATTAATGATGGTTAATATTTACAGTCCAAGTACTGTAATTTAACCCATACACCCACCACCTCATATATAACTGTTGATATTTACAGTCCAAGCACTGTAATGACACCCTCACACCCAACACTCCATTAATGACTGTTGATATTTACAGTCCAAGCACTGTAATGACACCCAAAACCCCATGAATGACTGTTGATAGTTGCAGTTTAAGCACTGTAATGACACCCACACATCAACCAACCAATGAATGACTGTTGATATATACAGTCAAAGCACTGTAATGACACCCACACACCCACCACCCGATGAATGACTGTTGATATTTACGGTCCAAGCACTGTAATGACACACACACCCACCCACCATTCCATGAATGACTGTTGATATTTAAAGTCCAAGCACTGTAATGACACCCTCATACCCACAACCCTATAAATGACTATTGAACTGTAATGACACTCACACACACATCACCCCATAAATGACTATTGATATTTACAGTCCAAGCACTAATGACATACACACACCGAAAACCAAATAATTGACTGTTGATATTTACAGTCAAAGCACTGTAATGACACCCACACACCTATCACCCCATGAATGACTGTTGATATTAACAGTCCAAACACGGTAATGACACCTACCACCCCATTAATGACTGTTGATATTTTCAGTCAAAGCACTGTAATGACACCCAAACATCCATCACCCTATGAATAACTGTTGATATTTACAGTCAAATCACTGTAATGATACCCATCACCCCATTAATGACTTGATATTTACACTCCAAGCACTGTAATTACACCTATACACCCACAACCCCTTGAATGACTGTTGATATTTACAGTCCAAGCACTGTAATGACACACACTCCCACCAACCTATGAATGACTGTTGATATTTACACTCCAAACTCTGTAATAGCACCTACACACACCATCAATGACAGTTGATATTTACAGTCCAAACACTGTAAGGACACCCACTCACCCACCACCCCATGAATGACTGTTGATATTTACAATCCAAGCACTGTAATGACACCCACACATCTACCACCCCATGAATGACTGTTGATATTTACAATGCAAGCACTGTATTGACACCCACACATCCATCACCCCATGAATAACTGCTTATATTCACAGTCAAAGCACTATAATGACACCCACCACCCCATGAATGACATGATATTTACACTCCAAGCACTGTAATTACACCTACACACCCACCACCCATGAATGACTGTTGATATTTACAGTCCAAGCACTGTAATGACACACACTCCCACCAACCTATGAATGACTGTTGATATTTACACTCCAAACTCTGTAATAACACACACACACACCATAAATGATAGTTGATATTTACAGTCCAAGCACTGTTATGACACCCAGACACCCACCACCAACTAATGAATTAGGGCCGTTGATATTTACAATCCAAGCACTGTAATGACACCTACACACCCACCACCCCATGATTGAAGGTTGATATTTACATTCTAAGCACTGTATCGACACCCACACACCCACCAACCCATAAATGACTGTCGATATTTACATTCCATGCTTTGTAATGAAACCCACACACCAACCACCCCATGAATGACTGTTGATATTTACAGTCCAAGCACTGTAATGACACTCACACACCATCCACCCCATTATTGATTGTTGATATTTACAGTCCAAGCACTGTAATGACACCCACACACACACCACCCCAATAATGACCATTAATATTTATAGTCCAAGCAATGTAATGACACCCACACACCCACCATCCAATAAATAACTGTTAATATTTACAGTCCAAGCATTGTAATGACACCCACAGACTACCCACCCCATGAATGACTGTTGATATTTACAGTCCAAGCATTATAATGATACCCACACACCAACCACCCCATGAATGTCTGTTAATATTAAAAGTCCAAGCACTGTAATGACACCCACACACTTACCATCCCATGAATGACTATTGATATTTGCAGTCCAAGCACTGTAATGACACCCACACACCCACAAGCCTTTAAATGACTGTTGATATTTACAGTGCAACCACTGTAATAACACCTACCATCCTATGAATGACTGTTGGTATTTAAAGTATAAGCACTGTAATGACACACACACACCCACCACCCCATGAATGACGGTTGATATTCACAGTCCAAGCACTGTAATGACACCATTACACCCACCACTAAATAAATGACTGTTGATATATACACACCAATCACTGTAATGACACCCACACACCCACCACTCCATGAATGTCTGTTGATATTTACAGTCCAATCACTGTAATGACACCAACACACCCACCACTCAATGAATGACTGTTGATATTTAAAGTCCAAGCACTATCATGACACCCAAACACCCACTACCCCATGAAAGATGGTTAATATTTACAGTCTAAGCACTGTAATGGCACACCCACACCCACCACCAAATAAATGACTGTTGATATTTACAGTCCAAGCACTGTAATGACACCCACCACTGAATGAATGACTATTGATATTTGCTGTCCAAGCACTGTAATGACACCCACACACCCACCACCCCATGAATGACTTGATATTTACAGTCCAAGCACTGCAATGACACTCCACACCCCATGAATGACTGTTGATATTTACAGTCAAAGCACTGAAATGACACCCACAGACACACCACCCCATGAATGACTATTGATATTTACAGTCCAAGCACTAATGACATACACACACCCACCACCCCATAATTGACTGTTGATATTTACAGTCCAGGCACTGTAATGACACCCACACACCCACCACCTTCTGAATGACTGTTGATATTTACAGTCCAAGCACTGTAATGACACTCACACACTGTCCACCCCATGAATGACTGTTGATATTTACAGTCCAAGCACTGTAATGACACTCACACACTGTCCACCCCATGAATGACTGTTGATATTTACAGTCCAAGCACTGTAATGACAACCACACACACACCACCCCAATAATGACCATTGATATTTATAGTCCAAGCATTGTAATGACACCCACACACCCACAATCCAATGAATAACTGTTAATATTTACAGTCCAAGCATTATAATGATACCCACACACCAACCACCCCATGAATGTCAGTTAATATTAAAAATCCAAGCACTGTAATGACACACACACACCCACCACCCCATGAATGATGGTTGATATTCACAGTCCAAGCACTGTAATGACACCATCACACCCACCACTAAATGAATGACTGTTGATATATACACACCAATCACTGTAATGACACCCACACACCCACCACCCCATGAATGTCTGTTGATATTTACAGTCCAATCACTGTAATTACACCCAAACACCCACCACTCAATAAATAGCTGTTGATATTTAAAGTCCAAGCACTATCATGACACCCAAACACCCACTACCCCATGAAAGATGGTTGATATTTACAGTCCAAGCATTGTAATGGCACCACCACACCCACCACCAAATGAATGACTGTTGATATTTACAGTCCAAGCACTGTAATAACACCCACCACTGAATGAATGACTATTGATATTTACTGTTCAAGCACTGTAATGACACCCACACACCTATCACACCATGAATGACTGTTGATATTTACAGTCCAAAAACTCTAATGACACACACCACCCTATGAATGACTATTGATATTTACAATTAAAACATTGTGATGAAACCCACACACCCACCACCCCATGAATGACTGTTGATATTTACAGTCTAAACACTATAATGACACCCACACACCCACCACCCTATGAATGATTGTTGATATATACAGTCTAAGTACTGTAATGACACCCTCACACCCACCACCCCATAAATGACTATTGATATTTACAGTCTAAGCACTGTAATGACACCCACACGTCCACCACCCCATGAATGACTGTTGATATTTACAGTACAAGTACTGTAATGACACCCCCACACCCACCTACCCGTGAAATATGGTTGATATTTACAGTCGAAGCACTGTAATGACACCCCCACACCCACCACCCCATGAATGACTGTTAATATTTACAGTCCAAGCACTGCATAGACACCCAGACACCCACCACTCCATGATTGACTGTTGATATTTACAGTCCAAGCACTGCATAGACACCCAAACACCCAAAACCCCATGAATGACTGTTGATATTTACAGTCCAAGCACTCTAATGACACCCAACACCCCATGATTTACTGTTGATATTTACAGTCCAAGCACTGTAATGACACCAACCACCCCATGAATGACTGTTGATATTTACAGTCCAAGCACTAATGACACACACACACACCCAACACACCATGAATGACTTAATTTTTATAGTCCCAGCACTGTAATGACAACCACACACCCACCACCCCATAAATGACTGTTGCTATTTACAGTTCAAACACTATAATGACACCCACACACCCACCACCCCATGAATGACTGTTGATATATACAGTCCAAGCACTGTAATAACACCCTCACCCCCACCACCCCATGAATGACTGTTGATATTTACAGTCAAAACAATGTAATGACACCCCCACACCCACCACCCTATGAATGACTGTTGATATTTACTGTCCAATCACTCTAATGACACCTACAACCATATAAATGACTGTTGATATTTACAAACAAAACACTGTAATGACACCCACACACCCACCACCCCATGAATGTCTGTTGATATTTACAGTCAAAGCAATGTAATGACACCCACACACCTACCACCTCATGACAGCTACACACCCTCCACCCTATAAATGACTGTTAATATTTACAGTCTAAGCACTGTAATGACACCCACACACCGACCACCCCAAGAATGACTTTTGATATTTACAGTCCAAGCACTATTATGAGACCTACACACCCACCACCAATGAATGACTGTTGATATTTACAGTCCAAGTTATGTAATGACACTCACACACCCACCACCCTATGAATGACTGTTGATATTTACAGTCCAAGCACTGTAATGACACCCACACACCCACCACCCCATACATGATGGTTAATATTTATAGGCCAAGCACTGTAATGACATCCACACACCCACCACCCCAAGAATGACTGTTGATATTTTCAGTCCAAGCACTTTAATGACATCCACACACCCACCACCCCATGAATGACTGTTGATATTTACAGTCCAAACACTATAATGACACCCACACACCCACCACCCTATGAATGATTGTTGATATATACAGTCTAAGTACTGTAATGACACCCTCACACCCTCCACCCCATGAATGACTATTGATATTTACAGTCTAAGTACTGTAATGACACCCACTCATCCACCACCCCATGAATGACTGTTGATATTTACAGTACAAGTACTGTAATGACACCCCCACACCCATCTACCCGTGAAATATGGTTGATATTTACAGTCCAAGCACTGTAATGACACCCCCACACCCACCACCCCATGAATGACTGTTAATATTTACAGTCCAATCACTCTAATGACATCTACCACCCTATGAATGACTGCTGATATTTACAATCAAAACACTGTAAAGACACCCACACACCCACAACCCCATGAATTACTGTTGATATTTACAGTCCAAGCACTGTAATGACACCCAGACACCCACCACCCCATGATTGACTGTTGATATTTACAGTCCAAGCACTGCATAGACACCCAAACACCCAAAACCCCATGAATGACTGTTGATATTTACAGTCCAAGCACTCTAATGACTCCCAACACTCCATGATTTACTGTTGATATTTACAGTCCAAGCACTGTAATGACACCAACCACCCCATGAATGACTATTGATATTTACAGTCCAAGCACTAATGACACACTCACACACCCAACACACCATGAATGACTTAATTTTTATAGTCCCAGCACTGTAATGACAACCACACACCCACCACCCCATGAATGACTGTTGCTATTTACAGTTCAAACACTATAATGACACCCACACACACACCACCCCATGAATGACTGTTGATATATACAGTCCAAGCACTGTAATAACACCCTCACCCCCACCACCCCATGAATGACTGTTGATATTTACAGTCAAATCAATGTAATGACACCCCCACACCCATCACCTTATGAATGACTGTTGATATTTACAGTCCAATCACTCTAATGACACCTACAACCTTATAAATGACTGTTGATATTTACAAACAAAACACTGTAATGACACCCACACACCCACTACCCGATGAATGTCTGTTGATATTTACAGTCAAAGCAATGTAATGACACCCACACACCTTCCACCCCATGATTGACTGTTGATATGTACAGTCCAAGCACTGTAATGACAACCACACACCAACCACCCTATAAATGACTGTTAATATTTACAGTCTAAGCACTGTAATGACACCCACACACCGACCACCCCAAGAATGACTTTTGATATTTACAGTCCAAGCAGTATAATGACACCTACACACCCACCACCAATGAATGACTGTTGATATTTACAGTCCAAGTTCTGTAATGACACTCACACACCCACCACCCTATGAATGACTGTTGATATTTACAGTCCAAGCACTGTAATGACACCCACACACCCACCACCCCATACATGATGGTTAATATTTAATGGCCAAGCACTGTAATGACATCCACACACCCACCACCCCAAGAATGACTGTTGATATTTTCAGTCCAAGCACTTTAATGACATCCACACACCCACCACCCCATGAATGACTGTTGATATTTACAGTCCAAGCACTGTAATGACACCCACACACCCACCACCGAATGTATGATGGTTTATATTTACAGTCCAGGAACCGTAATGACACCCACACACTCTTACTTACTTATGTTACTTATGTGATGGCTTCTAGGGACTTTCAGCCGTTGCCAGCTCTCCAAGTCCCTCCGTAGATCAACTAAAGCCGGAAACTTGGTCTCATTTCTTCATTTATGAGGTCGTAAGACTCGGTGAAGAGGTGTGTCTTCAGTCTCTTTTTGAATAGAGCAGCTGTTTCACTGCCATAACGAAGCTCGGAAGGTTGTTGTAGAGGCGAGGAGCACTATGCGAACGCTCTTTTTCCACATTCCCTTCTGAATCTTGGTTCCAGAAGCCTATTCACCTCGCTGCTATGTCGCAATTCTACATTGATATCCACATGAAAGTCCAGGAGCATATCTCGCATGTAAACTGGTTTGCCAAAATTTAACGCTTGATGAACCATAACACACTGCTTGTAAACGATACGTGCCTTAATAGGAAGCCAATGTAGTTGTATGAGTGCTGGTGTTATTCGATCTCTTCTTGACAGACCTCGTATCAATCTCGCAGCTCTGTTCGTGATCATCTGGAGTTTCTTCAATAGATAATCAGGCAAGCCGTAATATAGGGAATTACAGTAATCCAATTTACTTAGAACATGATTGTAAACCAGTTTCATCATCACACTCTGATCAAGGTATTTCCTTACGAAAGCCAAATTCCTCAAGTGGTATCCAGCAATTTGAACCACATGACCAATCTGATCTCTCATCATTAGCTCACTGTCCAACATCACCCCGAGACTCTTCACACATTTGTTGATTGGGATTTCCTTATCATTCACTTTCAGTTTACGTACTCCCAAGCTGTCGAAGTCAGTTCTACGACCGACATACAGACATTCTGTTTTATCTTGATTTAATTTAAGCTGCCTGGAATCCATCCATTGCTTAATGTCAGTAAGTACAGAGCTCAAATGAGTTTCTGAATCGTGTATATTTGTGAATGACATGTAAAACTGCGTGTCACCCGCAAAAAGCTTGAATCTGACTTCGTACTTTTCAAGTAGTACAGAAAGATCTGTAGTATATAAACAGAAGAGTATTGGGCCTAAAACACTACCCTGACGCACACCTCTTGTTAATGGTATTGCGTCAGAAAATTCATTTCCTATTTTTACATAGTAGTTGCGGCCAGTCAGGTAACTCTTCAGGTACGAGAGAGCAGCACCTATTATACCAATACGTTCACAGACACTCAATAAGACACTGTGCACTACTGTGTCGAATGCAGCACTCAAATCCAGTAATACCAACAGACCACATTTTCCATCATCCATCAAAGTGCGCATGTTACTTACGATAGAACACAGAGCAGTCTCCGTGGAATACAGACGACGGTAGGCTGACTGGTTATCATGAATTGCACCAACCATATCCAAATAATCCATCAATTGAGTTAAAATTACCTTTTCCAAAATCTTGGATTGAAAAGTTAAATTGGATACAGGACGAAATGAGCTGAAAGATTGGGGGTCAAGATTCCCCTTCAATATGGGTGTTACAATAGCTTGCTTTTCAGAGTTTGGGAACACACTATTAGCAATACTCACATTTACCATTTTTGTGATAACGCTGACCAGACGATCAAACCTTTTGTTTCTGTTAAACAGCTTGAACGGCATAGGGTCGATTGCAGAGTAAGTTGGTTTTGCCTTCTTGATCATCTCACTAACAGTCAATTCACTCACAATTCGGAACTCACTCAGTTTAATATCAGAAGTTTGTTCACTCATAACCATATGCGAACTATCACTCACAAACGTCGATATAATATTCTTGATCTTATTATCGAAAAAATATACAAAATCATTGGCCAAATTGCTATCCGAACAGCTCTCCGGCAACTTGTGCTTCCTCTTATCACCAGTCAGGCAGTCAAGTATCTTGTAGAGCTCGTGTATATTCGATCCCGCCATTTCAGTTTTCTCTTTGTAATAACTGCACTTTCTCTTGGTGACAAGCCTTAATTCGTAGTTTCGTGCTTGAGTGTATGCATGTCTACATTCCTCAGTACGATACTTGCGCCACCGTCTTTCCATCTTTTTTTTATTAATTTTCGCTTTATTTATGTCATTGTTGAACCACGGAGACTCATCTTTCACTATTATTTTCTTCTCAACTATAGGACACATTTTGTCGTATTCAGACTTCAGTGTGTAATTGTATAGATTGTACAAACAGTCATGACACTCTCCTTTCACTGCCCACCCATGATTGCACGAATCACCGTATTGCTCGACTATCTTATTACAAACGAGTGATAGTAGACCATCACTATTAAAATTTCTTCTGGACCGAAAAGAAATATTCTTTACTTGCCTTTTACTCAACAACAGGTTCAGATTAAACACCACAAGTTTGTGTACCGGTGAAAGGGAGCATACATCGTCCACCTGAAGGTTACGTACCAGGTCTCCAGATGTGTCCACCAAGACCAAATCAATAATATGGCCACAAATCGATGTGGGCTTGTTCACTACATTGACCAGGTTAACATATCTGTAAATCGCTGAACATAGCGGGCTCCTGGAGTATCAAGCCAAAAATTAAAATCTCCCAACACAATGACATTAGAGCTAATCATGTCAACCGTCTCGAGGTACAGCTCAAGCTCATCAATGAATAAACCAGGGCTAGTAGCAGGGGGTCTATATATTGTTATAAACGTTACTTTGCTTCCACCAGCTTGACACTCAACCTGAAGGAGTTCGAAACTTTCAAACCCCGGCGACTTGCATACCTTCACCTTCTTTATAGAATTTGAAACAAATAGACCAACACCTCCGCCTCGACCCGTACACCTCGGTTTATGTAAAAAAGAATGAGTCACCGGAGTCATTTCCTGGATAGCAGCTGAGTCAAATTTCGTTAACCACGTCTCAGTAATGGCATAACAATCTAAACAGCCATCAACAATCGTCTGGCGTATCTCAAATGTTTTATTTTTAGCAGACTGCACGTTCAATAGTCCACAATTAACACTTTGCATATTAAAAGCCATGGTTAGTGTTGAGTCTGATCCTATTTACTTCCGAGGTGAAAATGGGGCAAGACAAACTACTTACAGAGTGTTCGCTTTGACGTTTTGAAGCAGCACAGTTGAAGCATTTTCTCACATCAGACTGGCAAGAGCGACCTTCATGCTGACCTGCACACTTATAGCAGTGGGGTGCATGACCTTTGACCTGGCATTGGCAACTATCCGACTTGTGACCGAATTTCAGGCAGTGGTAACACAGTATTGGAAAATAACGATCGTATACCTGATGAACGCCCCACTTCAGCTTCAGCTTGTCATTCATCCCGTGAATTCTTGCACGTACCTCTGGATCACACTTCAGTACATAATGTACAGTCCCTCCCGCAGCTGGTCTTTCAGAAACAATTTTCATTTTATTCATAACTCCGTCAATCGATTCCAAATTATTCCTTACAATAATTTCTTCAATGAGCGATTCCTTGTCCTCATTCCGAGCCACATTACATACCATAATTTTGGGGTCCCATCGCTTCCCATTGGAAACAATTAAATTCCCCACCTCGTGTAACTTATTTTGTGCAGCATTTCTCTTCTCTTCAGATTCAAGATTTATAACAATATTTCCCTTGTTAGTGAATTTGGAGTCCATAATTTGAACATCCGACAACAATTCTTCGACCACTTTCTTCATATCAACCGCTTTTTTGCTACCCTTTGCTTTAATAATAAGAAGATTCTTATTTTTCTGTGTGCGTTTCCGTTTCCTGCTTCTCGACACCACCTCAGCCCAGTTCATGCCATCTTTTTCCACCTGGCCCGATTGAGCTGACACAGCCTCTTCCACAGCCAGCGTGACCCCGTCAGCCAGAGCCGGCAAAGCAGCCATTACACTATTCTGAAGATTCTCGGGTAGTCTTATATCCTTCAGCATATTCTTGATTTCAATAATATCACTTTTCATTACATTAATCTCCTCTCGAAGGTGAACTTCACTATTTATCACTAGAGCACAAGGATCACAAACCCAATTTACTTCCGAAGCATTTGATTTCAAACCAGTCATTCTCGTACAAGTGCTATGGCCACCCAATTTGCACTTGAGACATTTCAGCCACTTGACCTTTCCATAATCTCGCTCATGACAGACAAGGCACAACTCGTCAACTGGAGAACCCATGCTGGACGTGCCAAAACATATACAGGCGCACTAGCACTGCACTGTTAATGTAGACACTAGCACTGTTTATACATGTCACGGAGCTAACGAGACACGTCCTTTCACCAACGCAGTCTCCCTTACACCCCATGAATGACTGTTGATATTTACAGTCCAAGCACTGTCATGACACCCACACATGCACCACCCCATGTATGACTGTTGATATTTACAGTCCAAGCACTCTAATGACAACCACCACCCAATAAATGAATGTTGATATTTATAGTTAAAACACTGTAATGACACCCACACACCCACCACCTCATGAAGCACTGTTGATATTTACAGTCCAAACACTGTAATGACACCCACACACTGACCATCCCATGATTGACTATTGATATTTACAGTCCAAGCACTGTAATGACACCCACACACCCACCACCCAAAAAATGACTGTTGATATTTACAGTCTAAGCACTGTAATGACACCCACACACCCACAAACCCATGAAGGACTGTTGATAATTACAGTCTAAGCACTGTAATGACACCCACACACCCACCACCCCATGATTGACTGTTGATATTTATAGTCCATGCACTGTAATGACACCCACACACCCACCACCCCATGAATGACTGTTGATATTTACAGTCCAAGCACTGCATAGACACCTAAACACCAAAACCCCATGAATGACGGTTGATATTTAAAGTCCAAGCACTGTAATGACACCAACACACCCACCACCCCAGGAATAACTGTTAATATTTACAGTCTGAGCTCTGTAATGACACCCACACATTAATGATGGTTGATATTTACAGTTCAAGAACTGTAATGACACCCACACACTCACCACCCCATTAATGACTGTTGATATTTACAGTCCAAGAACTGTCATTACACCCACACATGCACCACCCCATGAATGACTGTTGATATTTATAGTCAAAGCACTGTAATGACACCCAACACCCAATAAATGAATGTTGATATTTATAGTTAAAACACTGTAATGACACCCACACACCCACCATCTCATGAATGACTGTTGATAATTACAGTCCCAGCACTGTAATGACACCCACACACCGACCACCCCATGATTGACTGTTAATATTTACAGTCCAATCACTGTATTGACACCCACACACCCACAACCCAATAACTGACTGTTGATATTTACAGTCCAATCACTGTTGTGACACCCACACATGCACCACCCCATGAATGACTGTTGATATTTACACTCCAAGCACTCTAATGACACCCACCACCCAATAAATGAATGTTGATATTTTTAGTTAAAACACTGTAATGACACCCGCCCACCCACCACCTCATGAATGACTGTTGATATTTACAGTCCAAGCACTATAATGACACCCACACACCGACCTTCCCATGATTGACTATTGATATTTACTGTCCAAGCACTGTAATGACACCCACACACCCACCACCCAATAAATGACTGTTGATATTTACAGTCTAAGCACTGTAATGACACCCACACACCCACCAATCCATGAAGGACTGTTGATAATTACAGTCCAACCACTGTAATGACACCCACACACCCACCACCCCATGAATGACTGTTGATATTTACAATCCAAGCACTAATGACACACACACCCACCACCCCATGAGTGACTGTTGATATTTACAGTCCAAGCACTATAATGAAACCCACACACCCACCACCCCATGAATGACTGTTGATATTTACAGTTAAAGCACTCTAATAACACCCACCACCCTTTGAATGACTGTTGATATTTACAATCAAAACATTGTAATGACACCCACACACCCACCATCCCGTAAATGACTGTCGATATTTACAGTCCAAGCACTGTAATGACAACCACACACCCACCACCCAATGATTGACTGTTGATATTTACACTTCAAGCACTGCATAGACACCCAAAAACCCACAACCCCATGAATGACTGTTGATATTTATAGTCAAAACGATGTAATGACACTCACACACCCACCACTCTATGAATGACTGTTGATATTTAGAGTCCAAGCACTGTAATGCCACCCACCACCCCTCGAATGTCTGTTGATATTTACAGTCCAAGCACTAATGACACACAGACACCCACCACCCCAAGAGTGACTGTTGATATTTACAGTCCAAGCACTATAATGACACCCACACACCCACCACCACATGAATGACTGTTGATAATTACAGTCTAAGCACTGTAATGACACCCTCACACCCATCACACTATGAATGACTGTTGATATTTACAGTCAAAGCACTGTAATGAAACCCGCATACTCACCACCCCATGAATTATTGTTGATATTTACAGTCCACGCAATGTAATGTCACCCACACACCCACCACCCCATGAATGACTGTTGATATTTACACTCTAAGCATTGTAATGACAACCACACACTCACCACCCCAAGAATGACTTTTGATATTTACAGTCCAAACACTGTAATGACACCTACACACCCACCACCCCGTAAATGACTATTGATATTTACAGTCCAAGCACTGTAATGACACCCACACACTGACCATCCCATGATTGACTATTGATATTTACTGTCCAAGCACTGTAATGACACCCACACACCCACCACCCAAAAAATGACTGTTGATATTTACAGTCTAAGCACTGTAATGACACCCACACACCCACAAACCCATGAAGGACTGTTGATAATTACAGTCTAAGGACTGTAATGACACCCGCACACCCACCACCCTATGATTGACTGTTGATATTTACAGTCCAAGCACTGTAATGACAGCCACACACCCACCACTCTATGAATGACTGTTGATATTTACAGTCCATGCACTGTAATGAGACCCACACACCGACCACCCCATAAATGATGGTTCATATTTATAGTCCATGCACTGTAATGACACCAACACACCCACCACCCCAGGAATAACTGTTAATATTTACAGTCTGAGCTCTGTAATGACACCCACACATTAATGATGGTTGATATTTACAGTTCAAGAACTGTAATGACACCCACACACTCACCACCTCATTAATGACTGTTGATATTTACAGTCCAAGAACTGTCATTACACCCACACATGCACCACCCCTTGAATGACTGTTGATATTTATAGTCAAAGCACTGTAATGACACCCAACACCCAATAAATGAATGTTGATATTTATAGTTAAAACACTGTAATGACACCAACACACACACCACCCCATGAATGACTGTTGATAATTACAGTCTCAGCACTGTAATGACACCCACACACCGACCACCCCATGATTGACTGTTAATATTTACAGTCCAAGCACTGTAATGACAACCACACACCCACAACCCAATAACTGACTGTTGATATTTACAGTCTAAGCACTGTAATGACACCCACACACCCACCAGCCAATGAATGACTGTTGATATTTACAGTCCAAGCTCTGTAATGTCACTCACACACCCATTACCCTAAGAATAACTGTTAATTTTTACAGTCCAGAAACTGTAATGACACCCACACAAACACCACCCCATAAATTACGGTTGATATTTACAGTCCAAGCACTGTAATGACACCCACACACCCACCACTCCATGAATGACTGTTGATATTTACAGTCCAAGCACTGCATAGACACCCACACACCCAACACCCCATGAATGGCTGTTGATATTTTAAGTCTAAGCACTGTAATGACAACAACACACCCACCAACCCATGAGTGACTGTTGATATTTACAGTCCAAGCACTATAATGACACCCACACACCCACCACCCAATGAATGACTGTTGATATTTACAGTACAAGCACTCTAATAACACCCTCCACCCCTTGAATGACTGTTGATATTTACAGTCCAAGCACTAATGACACACAGACACCCACCACCCCATGAGTGACTGTTGATATTTACAGTCCAAGCACTATAATGACACCCACACACCCACCACCACATGAATGACTGTTGATAATTACAGTCTAAGCACTGTAATGACACTCTCACACCCATCACCCTATGAATGACTGTTGATATTTAGAGTCAAAGCACTGTAATGACACCCGCACACCCACCACCCCATGAATTATGGTTGATATTTACAGTCCACGCAATGTAATGTCACCCACACACCCACCACCCCATGAATGACTGTTGATATTTACAGTCTAAGCACTGTAATGACACCCACACACCCACCACCCCATGATTGACTGTTGATATTTACAGTCCAAGCACTGTAATGACAGCCACACACCCACCACCCCATAAAGGACTGTTGATATTTACAGTCTAAGCACTATAATGACACCCACACACCCACCACCCCATAAATGACTGTTGATATTTACATTCTAAGCATTGCAATGACACCCACACACTCACCACCCCAAGAATTACTTTTGATATTTACAGTCCAAGCACTGTAATGACACCCACACACCCAACACCCCATGAATAACTGTTGATATTTTCAGTCTAAGCACTGTAATGACACCAACACACCCACCACCCCATGATTGACTGTTGATGTTTACAGTTCAAGCACTGTAATGACAGCCACACACCCATCACCCAATAAATGTTTGTTGATATTTACAGTCTAAGCAATGTAATGACACCCACACACCCACAACCCCAAGAATGACTTTTGATATTTACAGTCCAAGCACTGTAATAACACCTACACACCAACCACCCCCTGAATGACTGTTGATATTTACAGTCCAAGCCTTGTAATGATACTCACACACCCACCACCCTATGAATGATTGTTGATATTTACAGTCCAAGCTCTGTAATGACACCCACACACCCACCACCCAATAAATGACTGTTAATATTTACAGTCTAAGCACTGTAATGACACCCACACACCCACCACCCCATGAATGACTGTTGATATTTAGAGTCCAAGCACTGTAATGACAACCACACACCCACCACCCCATGATTGACTGTTGATATTTAAACTCCAAGCACTGCATAGACACCCAAAAACCCACAACCCCTTGAATGACTTTTAATATTTACAGTCAAAACACTGTAATGACACCCGCACACCCACCACCTCATGATTGACTGTTGATATTTACAGTCCAAGCACTGTAATGACAGCCACACACCCACCACTCCATGAATGACTGTTAATATTTACATTTTAAGCACTGTAATGACACCCACACACCCACCACCCAATGAATGATGGTTGATATTTACAGTCCAAGAAGTGTAATAACCCCCTCACACTCACCACCCCATGAATGACTATTGATATTTACAGTCCAAGCACTGTCATGACACCCACACACCCACCACCCCATGAAAAATTGTTGATATTTATAGTCCAAGCACTCTAATGACACACACCAACATATGAATGACTGTTAATATTTACAGTCAAAACACTGTTATGACACCCACACACCCACCACCCCATGAATGACTGTTGATATTTACAGTCCAAGCACTGTAATGACACCCACACACCCACCACCCCATGATTGACTGTTGATATTTACAGTCCAAACACTGTAATAACAGCCACACACCCACCACCCCATAAATAACTGTTGATATTTACAGTCTAAGCACTGTAATGACACCCACACACCCACCACCCCATAAATGACTGTTATTATTTAGAGTCTAAGCATTGTAATGACACCCACACACTCACCACCCCAAGAATGACTTTTGATATTTACTGTCCAAACACTGTAATGACACCTACACACCCACCACCCCATAAATCACAGTTAATATTTACAGTCCAAGCACTGTAATGACACCCACACACCCAACACCCCTTGAATGACTGTTGATATTTTCAGTCCAAGCACTATAATGACACCAACACACCCACCACCCCATAATTGACTGTTGATATTTACAGTCCAAGCACTGTAATGACAGCCACACACACACCACCCATTAAATGTTTGTTGATATTTACAGTCTAAGCAATGTAATGACACCCACACTCCCACAACCCCACGAATGACTTTTGATATTTACAGTCCAAGCACTGTAATGACACCTACACACCAACCACACCCAGAATGACTGTTGATATTTACAGTCCAAGCTCTGAAATGATACTCACACACCCACCACCCAATAAATGACTGTTAATATATACAGTCTAAGCACTGTAATGACACCCACACACCCACCACCCCATGAATGACTGTTGATATTTAGAGTCCAAGCACTGTAATGACACCCACACACCCACCACTCCATAAATGACTGTTGATATTTACAGTCCAAGCACTGTAATGACACCCACACACCCACCACCCCATAAATGACTGTTGATATTTACAGTCTAAGCAATGTAATGGCACCCACTACCCTAAGAATGACATTTGATATTTACACTCTAAGCACTCTATTTAAACCCACACACCCACCACCCCATAAGTGACGGTTGATATTTACAGTCCAAGCACTGTAATGACACCCACACACCCACCACCCCTTGAATGACAGTTGATATTTTCCGTCCATGCACTGTAATGACATCCACACACCCACAACCATATGAATAACTGTTAATATTTACAGTCTGAGCACTGTAATGACACCCACACACCCACCACCCATTGAATGATGATTGATATTTACAGTCCAAGAATTGTAATAACACCCACACACTCACCACCTCATGAATGACAGTTGATATTTTCAGTCCATGCACTGTAATGACATCCACACACCCACCACCCCATGAATGACTGTTAATATTTACAGTCTGAGCACTGTAATGACAGCCACACATCCACCACCCAATGATGGTTGATATTTACAGTCCAAGAACTGTAATAACACCCATACACTCCCCACCCCATGAAAAACTGTTAATATTTACAGTCCAAGCACTCTAATGACACACAACACCCTATGAATGACTGATAATATATACAGTCAAAACACTGTAATGACACCCACACACCCACCACCCCATGAATAACTGCTGATATATACAGTCCAAGCACTGTAATGACACCACACACCCACCACCCCATGATTAACTGTTGATATTTACAGTCCAAACAATGCATAGACACTCAAACACCTACAACCCCATGAATGACTGTTAATAATTACAGTCCAAGCACTGTAATGACACCCACACACCCATCACCCTATAAATTACTTTTGATATTTAGATTCCAATCACTGTAATGCCACCCACCACCCCATGAATGACTGTTGATATTTACAGTCCAAGCACTGTCATGACACCCACACACCCTAAACCCCATGAATGACTGTTAATATTTACAGTCCGAGCACTGTAATGACACCCACACACCCACCACCCAATGAATGATGGTTGATATTTACAGTCCAAAAATTGCAATAACACCCACACACTCACCACTCCATGAATGACAGTTGATATTTTCAGTCCAAGCAATGTAATGACATCCACATACCCACCACCCGATGAATGACTGTTAATATTTACAATCTAAGCACTGTAATGACACCCACACACCCACCACCCAATGAATGATGGTTGATATTTACAGTTAAAGAACTGTAATAACCCCCACACACTCACTACCCCATGAATGACTGTTGATATTTACAGTCCATGCACTGTCATGACACCCACACACCCACCACCCCATGAAAAATTGTTGATATTTACAGTCCAAGCACACTAATGACACCCACCAACATATGAATGACTGTTAATATTTACAGTCAAAACACTGTTATGACACCCACACAACCACCACCCCATGAATGACTGTTGATATTTACAGTCCAAGCACTGTAATGACACCCACCACTACATAAATGACTGTTGATATTTACAGTCCAAGCACTGTAATGACACCCACACACCCACCACCCCATAAATGACTGTTGATATTTACAGTCTAAGCAATGTAATGGCACCCACTACCCTAAGAATGACATTTGATATTTACAGTCTAAGCACTGTAATTAAACCCACACACCCACCACCCCATAAGTGACGGTTGATATTTACAGTCCAAGCACTGTAATGACACCCACACACCCACCACCCCTTGAATGACAGTTGATATTTTCCGTCCATGCACTGTAATGACATCCACACACCCACCACCCCATGAATAACTGTTAATATTTACAGTTTGAGCACTGTAATGACACCCACACACCCACCACCCATTGAATGATGATTGATATTTACAGTCCAAGAATTGTAATAACACCCACACACTCACCACCCCATTAATGACAGTTGATATTTTCAGTCCATGCAATGTAATGACATCCAAACACCCACCACCCCATGAATGACTGTTAATATTTACAGTTTGAGCACAGTAATGACAGCCACACACCCACCACCCAATGAATGATGGTTGATATTTACAGTCCAAGAACTGTAATAACACCCATACACTCCCCACCCCATGATAATGACACCCACCACCCCATGAATGACAATTGATATTTTTAGTCCATGCACTGTAATGACATCCACACACCCACCACCCCATGAATGACTGTTAATATTTACAGTCCAAGCACTCTAATGACACCCACCACCCTATGAATGACTGTTAATATATACAGTCCAAGCACTGTAATGACACCACACACTTACCACCCCATGATTAATTGTTGATATTTACAGTCCAAACAATGCATAGACACCCAAACACCCACAACCCCATGAATGACTGTTAATAATTACAGTACAAGCAGTGTAATGACACCCACACACCCATAACCCTATAAATTACTTTTGATATTTAGATTCCAATCACTGTAATGCCACCCACCACCCCATGAATGACTGTTGATATTTACAGTCCAAGCAATAATGACACACACACACCCACAACTCAATGAATGACTTGATATTTACAGTCCAAGCAATGTAATGACACCCACCACTCCATGAATGGCAATTTAATTTTTAGTCCATGCACTGTAATGACATCCACACACCTACCACCCCATGAATGACTGTTAATATTTACAGTCTGAGCACTGTAATGACATCTACACACCCACCACCCAATGAATGATGGTTGATATTTACAGTCCAAGAATTGTAATAACAACCACACACTCACCACTCCATGAATGACAGATGATATTTTCAGTCCAAGCAATGTAATGACATCCACATACCCACCACCCCATTAATGACTGTTAATATTTACAGTCTGAGCACTGTAATGACACCCACAAACCCACCACCCAATAAATGATGGTTGATATTTACAGTCCAAGAACTGTAATAACCCCCACACACTCACCACCCCATGAATGACTGTTGATATTTACAGTCCAAGCACTGTCATGACACCCACACACCCACCACCCCATGAAAAATTGTTGATATTTACAGTCCAAGCACACTAATGACAACCACCAACATATGAATGACTGTTAATATTTACAGTCAAAACACTGTTATGACACCCACACACCCACCACCCCATTAATGACGGTTGATATTTACAGTCCAAGCACTGTAATGACACCCACACACCCACCACCCCATGATTGACTTTTGATATTTACAGTCCAAGCAATGCATAGACACCCAAACACCCACAACCCCATGAATGACTGTTGATATTTACAGTCTAAGCACTGTAATGACACCAACACACACACCAATCCATGAATGACTGTTGAAATTTACAGTCCCAGCACTCTAATGACACCCACTACCCCACAAATGACTATTGATATTTACAGTCTAAGCACTGTAATGACACCCTCTCACCCACCATCCTATAAATGACGGTTGATATTTAAAGTCCAAGCTCTGTAATGACACCCACACACCTACTACCCCATGAATAACTGTTATTATTTTCATTCAAAGCACTTTCATGACATCCACACACCCACCACTCCATGAATGACTGTTTATATTTACAGTCCAAGCACTGTAATGACAACCACACACCCACCACCCCATGAAAAACTGTTGATATTTACAGTCCAATCACTCTAATGACACTCACCACACTATGAATGACTGTTGATATTTACAGTCCAAGCACTGTTATGACACCCACACACCCACCACCCCTTGAGTGACTGTTTATATTTACAGTCCAAGCACTGTAATTACACCCACACACCCACCACCCCATGATTTACTGTTGATATTTACAGTCCAAGCAATGCATAGACACCCAAACACCCACAACCCCATGAATTACTATTAATATTTACAGTCCAAGCACTGTAATGACACCCACACACCCATCACCCTATGAATTACTGTTGATATTTACAGTCTAAGCACTGTAATGACACTCTCACACCCACCACCCCATGAATTATGGTTGATATTTACAGTCCAAGCACTGTAATGACACCCACACACACATCACCCTATGAATTACTGTTGATATTTAGAGTCCAATCACTGTAATGCCACCCATTACCCCATGAATGACTGTTGATATTTACAGTCCAAGCACTAATGACGCACACACACCCACCATCCAATGAATGACTGGATATTTACAGTCCAAGCAATGTAATGACACCCACATACCCAACACCCCATGATTGACTGTTGATATTTACAGTCCAAGCACTATAATGACACCCACACACCCACCACCCCATGAATGACTGGTGATATTTACGGTCTAAGCACTGTAATGACACTCTCACACCCACCACCCCATGAATGACTGTTGATATTTACAGTCCAAGCACTGTCATGACACCCACACACGCACCACCCTATAAATGACTGTTAATATTTACAGTCCAAGCACTGTCATGACACCCACTACCCAATAAATGAATGTTGATATTTATAGTTAAAACACTGTAATGACACCCATACACCCACAACCCCAGAAATGACTGTTGATATTTACAGTTCAAGCACTGTAATGACACCCACACACCGACCACCCCATAATTGACTGTTGATATTTATAGTCCAAGCACTGTAATGACACCCACACACCCACCACCCAATTAATAACTGTTGACATTTACAGTCCAAGTACTGTAATGACACTCACACACCCACCACCATATGAATGACTGTTGATAATTACAGTCTAAGCACTGTAATGACACCCACACACCCACCACCATATAAATGATGGCTGATATTTAAAGTCCAAGCTCTGTAATGACACCCACACACCTACTACCCCATGAATAACTGTTATTATTTTCAGTCCAAGCACTTTAATGACATCCACACACCCACCACCCCATGAATGACTGTTTATATTTACAGTCCAAGCACTGTAATGTCACCCACACACCCACCACCCATGAATGACAGTTGATATTTTCAGTCCAAGCACTGTAATGACATCTACACACCTACCACCCCATGAATGACTGTTAATATTTACAGTTCAAGCACTGTAATGTCACCCATACACCCACCACCCAATGAATGATGGTTGATATTTACAGTCCAAGGACTGTAATGACACCCACACACCCCTCACCCTATGAATTACTGTTGATATTTAGAGTCCAAGCACTGTAATGACTCCCACCACCCCATGAATATATGTTTATATTTACAGTCCAAGTACTAATGACACACACACACACACCACATAATGAATGACTTGATATTTACAGTCCAAGCAATGTAATGACACCCACACACCCACAACCTCATGAGTGACTGTTGATATTTACAGTCCAAGCACTATAATGACACCTACACACTCACAACCCCATGAATGGCTGTTAATATTTACAGTCCTAGCACTGTAATGTCACCCACACACCAACGACCCAATGAATGATGGTTGATATTTACAGTCCAAGAACTGTAATGAAACCCACACACCCACCACCCCATAAATGGCAGTTGATATTCTCAGTCCAAGCACTGTAATGACATCTATACACCTACCACCCCATGAATGACTGTTAATATTTACAGTCCAAGCACTGTAATGTCACCCCCACACCCACCACCCAATGAATTATGGTTGATATTTACAGTCCAAGCACTGTAATGACACCCACACACCAACCACCCCATGAATGACTGTTGATAATTACAGTCCAAGCACTCTAATGACACCCACTACCCCATGAATGACTGTTGATATTTACAATCAAAACACTGTAATGACACCCACACACCCACCACCCCATGAATGACTGTTGATATTTACAGTCTAAGCTCTGTAATGACACCCACACACCTACCACCCCATGATTGACTGCTGATATTTACAGTCCAAGCACTGCACAGACACCCAGACACCCACAACCCCATGAATAACTGTTGATATTTACCGTCTAAGCTCTGTAATGACACAAATACAACCATCACCCCATGAATGACTGTTGATATTTACAGTTCAAGCACTGTAGTGACACCCCCACACCCACCACCCCATGAATGACTGTTGATATTTACAGTCCAGGCTCTGTAATGACACTCACACACCCACCACCCTATGAATGACTGTTGATATTAACAGTCCAAGCACTGTAATGACACCCACACACCCACCACCCCAGAAATGACTGTTGATAATTACAGTCCAAGCACTCTAATGAAACCTACACACCCACCACCCAATAAATGGCAGTTGATATTCTCAGTCCAAGCACTGAAATGACATCTATACACCTACCACCCCATGAATGACTGTTAATATTTACAGTCCTAGCACTGTAATGTCACCTTCACACCCACCACCCCATGAATTATGGTTGATATTTACAGTCCAAGCATTGTAATGACACCCACACACCAACCACCCCATAAATGACTGTTGATAATTACAGTCCAAGCACTCTAATGACACCCACTACCCTATGAATGACTGTTAATATTTACAATCAAAACACTGTAATGACACCCACACACCCACCACCCCATGAATGACTGTTGATATTTACAGTCTAAGCACTGTAATGACACCCTCACACCCACCATCCCATGAATGACTGTTGATATTCACAGTTAAAACACTGTAATGACACCCCCACACCCACCACCCCATGAATTATGGTTGATATTTACAGTCCAAGCACTGTAATGACACCCACACACCCACCACCCCATGAATTATGGTTGATATTTACAGTCCAAGCACTGTAATGACACCCACACACCAACCACCCCATGAATGACTGTTGATAATTACAGTCCAAGCACTCTAATGACACCCACTACCCTATGAATGACTGTTGATATTTACAATCAAAACACTGTAATGACACCCACACACCCACTACCCCATGAATGACTGTTGATATTTACAATCCAAGCTCTGTAATGACACCCACACACCTACCACCCCATGATTGACTGCTGATATTTACAGTCCAAGCACTGCACAGACCCCCAGACACCCACAACCCCATGAATAACTGTTGATATTTACCATCCAAGCTCTGTAATGACACAAATACAACCATCACCCCATGAATGACTGTTGATATTTGGAGTTCAAGCACTGTAATGCCACCCACCACCCCATGAATGACTGTTGATATTTACAGTCCAAGCACTAATGACACACACACACCCAACACCCCATGAATGACTTGATATTAACAGTCCAAGCAATGTTAAGACACCCACACACCCACCACCCAATGAATGACTGTTGATATTAACAGTTCAAGCACTATAATGACACCCACACATCCACCTTCCCATGAATGACTGTTGATATTTACAGTCCAAGCACTGTAGTGACACCCCCACACCCACCACCCCATTAATTATGGTTGATATTTACAGTCCAAGCACTGTAATGACACCAACACAAACATCAATCCATGAATGACTGTTGAAATTTACAGTCCAATCACTCTAATGACACCAACTACCCCACAAATGACTATTGATATTTAAAGTCTAAGCACTGTATTGACACCCACACACCCACCACCGAAAAGAATGACTTTTGATATTTACAGTCCAAGCACTGTAATGACACATACACACCCACCACCCCATGAATTACTGTTGATATTTACAGTCCAGGCTCTGTAATGACACTCACACACCCACCACCCTATGAATGACTGTTGATATTAACAGTCCAAGCACTGTAATGACACCCACACACCCACCACCCCAGAAATGATGGTTGATTTTTATAGTACAAGCACTGTAATGACACCCACACACCCACCACCCCATGAAAGACTGTTGATATTTTTAGTCCAAACACTGTAATTACATCCACACACCCACCATACCATGAATGACAGTTAGTATTTACAGTCTCAGCACTGTAATGACACCCACACACCCACCACCTAATGAATGAATGTTGATATTTACAGTCCAAGAACTGTAATGACACCCACACATGCACAACCCTATGAATGACTGTTGTTATTTACAGTCCAAGCACTGTCATGACACCCACACACGCACCACTCTATGAATGACTGTTGATATTTACAGTCCAAGCACTGTCATGACACCCACTACCCAATAAATGAATGTTGATATTTATAGTTAAAACACTGTAATGACACCCATACACCCACCACCCTAGAAATGACTGTTGATATTTACAGTTCTAGCACTGTAATGACACCCACACACCGACCACCCCATGATTGACTGTTGATATTTACAGTCCAAGCACTGTAATGACACCCATACACCCACCACCCCAGAAATGACTGTTGATATTTACAGTTCAAGCACTGTAATGACACCCACACACCGACCACCCCATGATTGACTGTTGATATTTACAGTCTAAGCACTGTAATGACACCCACACACCCACCACCCTATAAATGATGGCTGATATTTAAAGTCCAAGCTCTGTAATGACACCCACACACCCACCACCCTATGAATAACTGTTGTTATTTTCAGTCCAAGCACTTTAATGACATCCACACACCCACCACCCCATGAATGACTGTTTATATTTACAGTCCAAGCACTGTAATGTCACCCACACACCCACCACCCATGAATGACAGTTGATATTTTCAGTCCAAGCACTGTAATGACATCTACACACCTACCACCCCATGAATGACTGTTAATATTTACAGTTCATGCATTGTAATGTCACCCATACACCCACCACCCAATAAATGATGGTTGATATTTACAGTCCAAAGACTGTAATGATACCCACACACCCTCCACCCAAAAAATGACTGTTGATATTTTCAGTCCAAGCACTGTAATGACACCCACACACCCCTAACCCTATGAATTACTGTTGATATTTAGAGTCCAAGCACTGTAATGACACCCACCACCCCATGAATAAATGTTTATATTTACAGTCCAAGCACTAATGATACACACACATCCACCACATAATAAATGACTTGATATTTACAGTCCAAGCAATGTAATGACACCCACACACCCACCACCCCATGAGTGACTGTTGATATTTACAGTCCAAGCACTATAATGACACCTACACACTCACCACCCCATGAATGGCTGTTAATATTTACAGTCCAAGCACTGTAATGTCACCCACACACCCACGACCCAATGAATGAAGGTTGATATTTACAGTCCAAGAACTGTAATGAAACCCACACACCCACCACCCCATAAATGGCAGTTGATATTCTCAGTCCAAGCACTGTAATGACATCTATACACCTACCACCCCATGAATGACTGTTAATATTTACAGTCCAAGCACTCTAATGTCACCCACACACCCACCACCCAATGAATAATGGTTGATATTTACATTCCAAGGACTGTAATGATACCCACACACCCACCACCCAATAAATGACTGTTGATATTTACAGTCCAAGCAATGTAATGACACCCACACACCCACCACCCCATTAATGACTGTTGATATTAACAGTTCAAGCACTATAATGACACCCACACATCCACTTTCCCATGAATGACTGTTGATATTTACAGTCCAAGCACTGTAGTGACACCCCCACACCCACCACCCCATTAATTATGGTTGATATTTACAGTCCAAGCACTGTAATGACACCAACACACACACCAATCCATGAATGACTGTTGAAATTTACAGTCCAAGCACTCTAATGACAACAACTACCCCACAAATGACTATTGATATTTACAGTCTAAGCACTGTAATGACACACACTCACCCACCACCGAAAAGAATGACTTTTGATATTTACAGTCCAAGCACTGTAATGACACATACACACCCACCACCCCATGAATGACTGTTGATATTTACAGTCCAGGTTCTGTAATGACACTCACACACCCACCGCCCTATGAATGACTGTTGATATTTTTAGTCCAAACACTGTATTTACATCCACACACCCACCACACCATAAATGTCTGTTAGTATTTACAGTCTCAGCACTGTAATAACACCCACACACTCACCACCAAATGAATGACTGTTAATATTTACAGTCCAAGCACTGTCATGACACCCACACATGCACAACCCTATGAATGACTGTTGATATTTACAGTCCAAGCACTGTCATGACACCCACCACCCAATAAATGAATGTTGATATTTATAGTTAAAACACTGTAATGACACTCATACACCCACCACCCCATGAATGACTGTTGATATTTTTAGTCCAAGCACTGTTATTACATCCACACACCAACCACACCATTAATGACTGTTAATATTTACAGTCCGAGCAATTTAATGACACCCACACACCCACCACCTAATGAATGATGGTTGATATTTACAGTCCAAGAACTGTAATGACACCCACACACTCACCACCCTATGAATGGCTGTTGATATTTACAGTCCAAACATTGTCATGACACCCACACACGCACCACCCTATGAATGACTGTTGATATTTACAGTCCAAGCACTGTAATGACACCCACTACCCAATAAATGAATGTTGATATTTATAGTTAAAACACTGTAAAGACACCCATACACCCACCACCCCAGAAATGACTGTTGATATTTACAGTCCAAGCACTGTAATGACACCCACACACCCACCACCCAATTAATAACTTTTGACATTAACAGTCCAACTACTGTAATGACACTCACACACCCACCACCATATGAATGACTGTTGATAATTACAGTCCAAGCACTGTAATGACACCAACACACCCACCACCCTATAAATGATGTTTGATATTTAAAGTCCAAGCTCTGTAATGACAACCACACCCCTAAAACCCCATGAATATCTGTTGTTATTTTCAGTCCAAGCACTTTAATGACATCCACACACCTCTCACCCTATGAATTACTGTTGATATTTAGAGTCCAAGCACTGTAATGACACCCACCACCCCATGAATAAATGTTTATATTTACAGTCCAAGCACTGTAATGTCACCAACACACCCACCACCCATGAATGACAGTATATGTTTTCAGTCCAAGCACTGTAATGACATCTACACACCTACCACCCCATGAATGACTTTTAATATTTACAGTCCAAGCACTGTAATGTCACCCATACACCCACCACCCAATGAATGATGGTTGATATTTACAGTCCAAGGACTGTAATGATACCCACACACCCTCCACCCAATAAATGACTGTTGATATTTTCAGTCCAAGCACTGTAATGACAACCCACACACCCCTCACCCTATGAATTACTGTTGATATTTAGAGTCCAAGCACTGTAATGACACCCACCACCCCATGAATAAATGTATATATTTACAGTCCAAGCACTAATGACACACACACATCCACAACATAATGAATGACTTGATATTTACAGTCCAAGCAATGTAATGACACCCACACACCCACCACCCCATGAGTGACTGTTGATATTTACAGTCCAAGCACTATAATGACACCTACACACCCACCACCCCATGAATGGCTGTTAATATTTACAGTCCAAGCACTGTAATGTCACCCACACACCCACGACCAAATGAATGATGATTGATATTTACAGTCCAAGAACTGTAATGAAACCCACACACCCACCACCCCATAAATGGCAGTTGATATTCTCAGTCCAAGCACTGTAATGACATCTATACATCTACCACCCCATGAATGACTGTTAATATTTACAGTCCAAGCACTGTAATGTCACCCACACACCCACCACCCAATGAATAATTGTTGATATTTACATTCCAAGGACTGTAATGATACTCACACACAAACCACCCAATAAATGACTGTTGATATTTACAGTCCTAACACTGTAATGACACCCACACACCCATCACCCTATGAATTACTGTTGATATTTAGAGTCCAAACACTGTAATGCCACCCACCACCCCATGAATGACTGTTGATATGTATATTCCAAGCACTAATGACACACCCACACCCACCACCCAATGAGTGACTTGATATTTTCAGTCCAAGCAATTTAATGACACCCACACACCCACCACCCCATAAATGACTGTTGATATTTTCAGTCCAAGCACTATAATGACACCTACACACCCACCACCCCATGAATGACTGTTAATATTTACAGTCCAAGCACTGTAATGTCACCCACACACCCACCACCCAATAAATGATGGTTGATATTTAGAGTCCAAGAACTGTAATTACACCCACACACCCACCATCCCATAAATGACAGTTGATATTTTCAGTTCAATCACTGTAATGTCATCCACACACCCACCACCCAATGAATGATGGTTGATATTTACAGTCCAAGCACTCTAATGACACAACCACCCAATAAATGTATGTTAATATTTATAGTTAAAGCACTGTAATGACACCCACACACCCACCAACCAATGAATAATGGTTGACATATACAGTCCAAGAACTGTAATAACACCCACACACTCACCACCCCATGAATGACTGTTGATATTTACAGTCCAAGCAGTGTCATGACACCCACAAACCGACCACCCCTTGAATAACTGTTGATATTTACAGTAAAAGCACTGTAATGACACCCAACACCCTATGAATGACTGTTGATATTTACAGTCAAAACACTGTAATGACACCCACACACCCACCATCCCATGACTCACTGTTGATATTTACAGTCCAAGCACTGTAAAGACACCCAGAAACCCACCACCCCATGATTGACTTTGATATTTACAGTCCAAGCACTGTAATGACACCCACACACCCATCTCCCCATGAATGACTGTTGATATTAGAGTCTAAGCACTGTAATGCCACCCACTACCCCATAAATGACTGTTAATATTCACAGTCCAAGCACTAATGAAACACAGACACCCACCATCCCATGAATGACTTGATATTTACAGTCCAAGCACTGTTATGACACCCACACACCCACCACCCCATTAATGACGGTTGATATTTACAGTCCAAGCACTGTAATGACACCCACACACCCACCACCCCATGATTGACTGTTGATATTTACAGTCCAAGCAATGCATAGACACCCAAACACCCACAACCCCATGAATGACTGTTGATATTTACAGTCCAAGCAATGTAATGACACCCACACATTCACCACCCCATGAATGACTGTTGATATTTACAGTCCAAACACTATAATGACACCCACACACCTACGACCCCATGAATGATTGTTGATATATACAGTCTAAGCACTGTAATGACACCCTCACACCCACCACCCTATGAATGACTATTGATATTTACAGTCTAAGCAATGTAATGACACCCACACACCCATCACCCCATGAATGACTGTTGATATTTACAGTCCAAGCACTCTAATGACACCCACCACCCTATAAATGACTGTTGATATTTACAATCAAAACACTGTAATGACACCCACACACCCACCACCCCATGACTCACTGTAGATATTTACAGTCCAAGCACTGTAAAGACACCCAGAAACCCACCACCCCATGATTGACTTTGATATTTACAGTCCAAGCACTGCATAGACACCCAAACACCCAAAACCCCATGAAGGACTGTTGATATTTACAGTCCAAGCACTGTAATGACACCCACATAACCACCACTCTATGATTGACTGTTAATATTTACAGTCCAAGCACTATAATGACAGCCACACACCCACCACCCCATAAATGACTGTTGATATTTACAGTCTAAGCACTGTAATGATACCCACACACCAACCACCCCAAGAATGAATTTTGATATTTACTGTCCAAGCACTGTAATGACACCTTTACACCTACAACCCCATGAATGACTGACAATATTTACAGTCCATGCACTGTAATGACACCCATACACCAACAACCCCATAAATGACGGTTAATATTTATAGTCCAAGCACTGTAATGACACCCTCACCCACACCACCCCATGAATGACTGTTGATTTTTACACTCAAAGCACTGTAATGACGCCCCACACCCACCACCCCATGCATTATGGTTGATATTTACAGTCCAAGCACTCTAATGACACTCACCACCTTATAAATGACTGTTGATATTTACAATCAAAAGACTGTAATGACACCCACACACCCACCATTCCACGAATGACTGTTGATATTTACAGTCAAAGCACTGTAATGACACCCTCACCCCCACCACCCTATGAATGACTATTGATATTTACAATCCAAGCACTGCATAGACACCCAAACACCACAAACCCCATTAAGAACTGTTGATATTTATAGTCCAAGCACTGTAATGACACCCACATACCCACCACTCTAGGATTGACTGTTAATATTTACAGTCCAAGCACTGTAATGACACCTACACACCCACAACCCCATGAATGACTGACAATATTTACAGTCCATGCAATGTAATGACATCAACACACCCACCATCTCATGAATGACTGTTAATATTTACAGTCTAAGCACTGTAATGACACCCACAAACCAACCACCTAATGAATGATGGTTGATATTTAAAGTCCAAGTACTGTAATGACACCCTTACCCACACCACCCCATGAATGACTGTTGATTTTTACACTGAAAGCCCTGTAATGACGACCCACACCCACCACCCCATGCATTATGGTTAATATTTACAGTCCAAGCACTGTAATGACACCAACACACCTACCAATCCATGAATGACTGTTGATATTTATAGTCAAAGCACTGTAATGACACCCACAAACCCACCACCCTATAAATGACTGTTGATATTTACAGTCCAAGCTCTGTAATGACACTCAAACACCCACCAAACTATAAATGACTGTTGATATTTACAGTCCAAGCTCTGTAATGACACTCAAACACCCACCACCCTATAAATGACTGTTGATATTTACAGTCCAAGCACTGTAATGACACCCACACACCCACCAACCAATGAATAATGGTTGATATATACAGTCCAAGAACTGTAATAACACACACACACTCACCACCCCATGAATGACTGTTAATATTTACAGTCCAAGCATTGTCATGACACCCACACACCGACCACCCCTTGAATAACTGTTGATATTTACAGTAAAAGCACTGTAATGACACCCAACACCCTATGAATGACTGTTGATATTTACAGTCAAAACACTGTAATGACACCCACACACCCACCACCATATGAATGACTATTAATATTTACAGTCCAAGCACTGCATAGACACCCAAACACCCACATCCCCATGAATAACTATTTATATTTACAGTCCAAGCACTGTAATGACACCCACACACCCATCACCCCATGAATGACTGTTGATATTAGAGTCTAAGCACTGTAATGCCACCCACCACCCCATAAATGACTGTTAATATTCACAGTCCAAGCACTAATGACACACAGACACCCACCATCCCATGAATGACTTGATATTTACAGTCCAAGCAATGTAATGACAACCACACATTCACCACCCCATGAATGACTGTTGATATTTACAGTCCAAACACTATAATGACACCCACACACCCACGACCCCATGAATGATTGTTGATATATACAGTCAAAGCACTGTAATGACACCCTCACACCCACCACCCCATAAATGACTGTTGATATTTACAGTCTAAGCACTGTAATGATACCCACACACCCACCACCCCAAGAATGAATTTTGATATTTACTGTCCAAGCACTGTAATGACACCTTTACACCTACAACCCCATGAATGACTGACAATATTTACAGTCCATGCACTGTAATGACACCCATACACCAACAACCCCATAAATGACGGTTAATATTTATAGTCCAAGCACTGTAATGACACCCTCACCCACACCACCCCATGAATGACTGTTGATTTTTACACTCAAAGCACTGTAATGACGCTCCACACCCACCACCCCATGCATTATGGTTGATATTTACAGTCCAAGCACTCTAATGACACTCACCACCTTATAAATGACTGTTGATATTTACAATCAAAAGACTGTAATGACACCCACACACCCACCATTCCACGAATGACTGTTGATATTTACAGTCAAAGCACTGTAATGACACCCTCACCCCCACCACCCTATGAATGACTATTGATATTTACAATCCAAGCACTGCATAGACACCCAAACACCACAAACCCTATTAAGAACTGTTGATATTTATAGTCCAAGCACTGTAATGACACCCACATACCCACCACTCTAGGATTGACTGTTAATATTTACAGTCCAAGCACTGTAATGACACCTACACACCCACAACCCCATGAATGACTGACAATATTTACAGTCCATGCAATGTAATGACATCAACACACCCACCATCTCATGAATGACTGTTAATATTTACAGTCTAAGCACTGTAATGACACCCACAAACCCACCACCTAATGAATGATGGTTGATATTTAAAGTCCAAGTACTGTAATGACACCCTTACCCACACCACCCCATGAATGACTGTTGATTTTTACACTGAAAGCACTGTAATGACGACCCACACCCACCACCCCATGCATTATGGTTAATATTTACAGTCCAAGCACTGTAATGACACCAACACACCTACCAATCCATGAATGACTGTTGATATTTACAGTCAAAGCACTGTAATGACACCCACAAACCCACCACCCTATAAATGACTGTTGATATTTACAGTCCAAGCTCTGTAATGACACTCAAACACCCACCAAACTATAAATGACTGTTGATATTTACAGTCCAAGCACTGTAATGACACCCACACACCCACCAACCAATGAATAATGGTTGATATATACAGTCCAAGAACTGTAATAACACACACACACTCACCACCCCATGAATGACTGTTAATATTTACAGTCCAAGCATTGTCATGACACCCACACACCGACCACCCCTTGAATAACTGTTGATATTTACAGTAAAAGCACTGTAATGACACCCAACACCCTATGAATGACTGTTGATATTTACAGTCAAAACACTGTAATGACACCCACACACCCACCACCATATGAATGACTATTAATATTTACAGTCCAAGCACTGCATAGACACCCAAACACCCACATCCCCATGAATAACTATTTATATTTACAGTCCAAGCACTGTAATGACACCCACACACCCATCACCCCATGAATGACTGTTGATATTAGAGTCTAAGCACTGTAATGCCACCCACCACCTTATAAATGACTGTTAATATTCGCAGTCCAAGCACTAATGACACACAGACACCCACCATCCCATGAATGACTTGATATTTACTGTCCAAGCAATGTAATGACAACCACACATTCACCACCCCATGAATGACTGTTGATATTTACAGTCCAAGCACTATAATTATACCCACACACCCACGACCCCATGAATGATTGTTGATATATACAGTCAAAGCACTGTAATGACACCCTCACACCCACCACCCTATGAATGACTATTGATATTTACAGTCTAAGCACTGTAATGACACCCACACACCCACCACCCCATGAATGACTGTTGATATTTACAGTCCAAGCACTCTAATGACACCCACCACCCTATGAATGACTGTTGATATTTACAATCAAAACACTGTAATGACACCCACACACCCACCACCCCATGATTGACTGTTGATATTTAGAGTCCAAACACTCTAATGACTACCAACACCCCATGATTAACTGTTGATATTTACAGTCCAAGCACTGTAATGATAACAACCACCCCATGAATGACTGTTGATATTTACAGTCCAAGCACTAATGACATACACACACACCTACCACACCATGAATGACTTAATATTTATAATCCATGCACTGTAATGACAACCACACACTTACCACCCCATGAATGACTGTTGATATTTACATTTCAAGCATTATAATGACACCCACACACCCACTACCCCATGAATGACTGTTGATATTTACAGTCCAAGCACTGTAATGACACCCTCACCCCCACCACCCCATGAATGATTGTTGATATTTACAGTCAAAACACTGTAATGATACACCCACACCCACAACCTTATGAATGACTGTTAATATTTACAGTCCAATCACTCTAATGACACCCACAAGCTTATAAATGACTGTTGATATTTACAAACAAAACACTGTAATGACACCCACACACCCACCACCCCATGAATGTCTGTTGATATTTACAGTCCAAGCACTGTAATGACAGCCACACACCCACCACCCCATAAATGACTGTTAATATTTACAGTCTAAGCACTGTAATGACACCCACACACCGACCACCCCAAAAATGACTTTTGATATTTACAGTCCAAGCACTGTAATGACACCTACACACATACCACCCCATGAATGACTGTTGATATTTACAGTCAAAGTTCTGTAATGACACTCACACACCCACCACCCTATGAATGACTGTTGATATTTACAGGGCAAGCAATCTAATGACACCCACCACCCCATGAATGACTGTTGATATTTACAGTCCAAGCAATGTAATGACACACACACACCCACTACCCTATGAATGACTGTTAATATTTACAGTCCAAGCACTCTAATGACACCCACACACCCACCACTCTATGATTGACTGTTGATATTTACAGTTCAAACACTGTAATGACACCCACACACCCACCACCCAATTAATGACTGTTGATATTTACAGTCTAAGCACTGTAATGACACCCACAAACCCTAACCCCATGAATGACTGTTGATATTTACAGTCCAAGCACTGTAATGACACCCACACACTTACCACTCCATTGATGACTGTTGATATTTACAGTCCAAGCTCTGTAATGACACTCACACACCAAGCACATTATGAATGACTGTTGATATTTACAGTCCAACCACTGTAATAACACCCACACAACCACCACCCTATAAATGACAATCAATATTTTCAGTCCGAGCACTGTAATGACATCCACACACCCACCACCCCATGAATAACTGTTAATATTTATAGTCCAAGCACTGTAATAACACCCACACACCCACCAACCAATGAATAATGGTTGATATTTACAGTCCAAGAACTGTAATAACACCCACACACACACCATCCCATGAATGACTGTTGATATTTACAGTCCAAGCAGTGTCATGACACCCACACACCTACCACCCCTTGAATAACTGTTAATATTTACAGTCCAAGCACTGTAATGACACCCAACACCCTATCAATGACTGTTGATATTTACAGTCAAAACATTGTAATGACACCCACACACCCACCACCCCATGAATGACTGTTAATATTTACAGTCCAAGCACTCTAATGACACCCACACACCCACCACTCTATGATTGACTGTTGATATTTACAGTCCAAGCACTGCATAGACACCCAAACACCCACATCCCAATGAATAACTGTTTATATTTACAGTCCAAGCACTGTAATGACACCCACACTCCCATCACCCCATGAATGACTGTTGATATTAGAGTCCAAGCACTGTAATGATACCCACCACCCCATGAATGACTGTTAATATTCACAGTCCAAGCACTAATGACACACAGACACTCACCACACCATTAATAAATTTATATTTATATTCCAAGCACTGTAATGACACCAACACACCCACCACCCCATGAATGACTGTTGATATTTACAGTTCAAGCACTATAATGACACTCACATACCCACCACCCCATGAATGACTTGATATTTACAGTCCAAGCATTGTAATGACACCCACACATTCACCACCCCATGAATGACTGTTGATATTTACAGTCCAAACACTATAATGACACCCACACACCCACGACCCCATGAATGATTGTTGATATATACAGTCTAAGCACTGTAACTGTAATGACACCCTCACACCCACCACCCCATGAATGACTATTGATATTTACAGTCTAAGCACTGTAATGACACCCACACACCTACCACCCCATGAATGACTGTTGATATTTACAGTCCAAGCACTCTAATGACACCCACCACCCTATAAATGGCTGTTGATATTTACAATCAAAACACTGTAATGACACCCACACACCCACCACCCCATGACTCACTGTTGATATATACAGTCCAAGCACTGTAATGACACCCAGAAAGCCACAACCCTATGATTGACTGTTGATATTTACAGTCCAAGCACTGCATAGACACCTAAACACCCAAAACCCCATGAATGACTGTTGATATTAAGAGTCCAAACACTCTAATGACTACCAACACCCCATGATTGACTGTTGATATTTACAGTCCAAGAACTGTAATGACACCAACCACCCCATGAATGACTGTTGATATTTACAGTCCAAGCACTAATGACACACACACACACCCACCACACCATGAATGACTTAATATTTATAGTCCATGCACTGTAATGACAACCACACACCCACCACCCCATGAATGACTGTTGATATTTACATTTCAAGCATTGTAATGACACCCACACACCCACCACCCCATGAATGACTGTTGATATTTACAGACCAAGCACTGTAATAACACCCTAACCCCCACCACTCAATGAATGACTGTTGATATTTACAGTCCAAGCACTCTAATGACATCCACACACCCACCACACCATTAATGACTGTTGATATTTACAGTCCAAGCACTGTAATGACACCCACACACCCACCACCTAATGTATGATGGTTTATATTTACAGTCCAGGAAATGTAATGACACCCACACACTCACCACCCTATAAATGACTGTTGATATTTACAGTCCAAGCACTGTCATGACACCCACACATGCACCACCCCATGTATGACTGTTGATATTTACAGTCCAAGCACTCTAATGACACCCACCACCCAATAAATGAATGTTGATATTTATAGTTAAAACACTGTAATGACACCCACACACCCACCACCTCATGAATGACTGTTGATATTTACAGTTCAAGCACTGTAATGACACCCACACACTGACAATCCCATGATTGACTATTGATATTTACAGTCCAAGCACTGTAATGACACCCACACACCCCCGACCCAAAAAATGACTGTTGATATTTACAGTCTAAGCACTGTAATGACACCCACACACCCACCAACCCATTAAGGATGGTTGGTAATTACAGTCTAAGCATTGTAATGACACCCACACACCCACCATCCCATAATTGGCTGTTGATATTTACAGTCCAAGCACTGTAATGACAACCACAAACCCACCACTCCATAAATGATTGTTGATATTTTCAGTCCATGCACTGTAATAACACCCACACACCCACCACCCCATAAATGACTGTTGATATTTACAGTCCATGCTCTGTAATGACACCCACACATGCACCACCCCATGAATGACTGTTGATATTTACAGTCAAAGCACTGTAATGACACCGACCACCCCATGATTGACTGTTGATATTTACAGTCCAAGCACTGTAATGACACCCACACACCCACCACCCCATGAATGACTGTTTATATTAACAGTCCAAGCTCAGCAATGACACTCACACACCCACCACCCTATGAATGACTGTTGATATTTACAGTCCAGGAACTGTAATGACACACACACAAACACCACCCCATAAATGACGGTTAATATTTACAGTCCAAGCACTGTAATGACACCCACACACCTATCACACCATGAATGACTGTTGATATTTACAGTCCAAAAACTCTAATGACACACACCACCCTATGAATGGCTATTGATATTTACAATTAAAACATTGTGATGAAACCCACACACCCACCACCCCTTGAATGACTGTTGATATTTACAGTCTAAACACTATAATGACACCCACACACCCACCACCCTATGAATGATTGTTGATATATACAGTCTAAGTACTGTAATGACACCCTCACACCCACCACCCCATGAATGACTATTGATATTTACAGTCTAAGCACTGTAATGACACCCACACGTCCACCACCCCATAAATGACTGTTGATATTTACAGTACAAGTACTGTAATGACACCCCCACACCCACCTACCCGTGAAATATGGTTGATATTTACAGTCGAAGCACTGTAATGACACCCCCACACCCACCACCCCATGAATGACTGTTAATATTTACAGTCCAAGCACTGCATAGACACCCAGACACCCACCACTCCATGATTGACTGTTGATATTTACAGTCCAAGCACTGCATAGACACCCAAACACCCAAAACCCCATGAATGACTGTTGATATTTACAGTCCAAGCACTCTAATGACACCCAACACCCCATGATTTACTGTTGATATTTACAGTCCAAGCACTGTAATGACACCAACCAACCCATGAATGACTGTTGATATTTACAGTCCAAGCACTAATGACACACACACACACCCAACACACCATGAATGACTTAATTTTTATAGTCCCAGCACTGTAATGACAACCACACACCCACCACCCCATAAATGACTGTTGCTATTTACAGTTCAAACACTATAATGACACCCACACACCCACCACCCCATGAATGACTGTTGATATATACAGTCCAAGCACTGTAATAACACCCTCACCCCCACCACCCCATGAATGACTGTTGATATTTACAGTCAAAACAATGTAATGACACCCCCACACCCACCACCCTATGAATGACTGTTGATATTTACTGTCCAATCACTCTAATGACACCTACAACCATATAAATGACTGTTGATATTTACAAACAAAACACTGTAATGACACCCACACACCCACCACCCCATGAATGTCTGTTGATATTTACAGTCAAAGCAATGTAATGATACCCACACTCCCACCACCCCATGAATGTCTGTTGATATTTACAGTCAAAGCATTGTAATGACACCCACACACCCACCACCCCATGATTGACTTTTGATATTTACAGTCCAAGCACTGTAATGACAGCCACACACCCACCACCCCATAAATGACTGTTAATATTTACAGTCTAAGCACTGTAATGACACCCACACACCGACCACCCCAAAAATGACTTTTGATATTTACAGTCCAAGCACTGTAATGACACCTACACACATACCACCCCATGAATGACTGTTGATATTTACAGTCCAAGAACTGTCATTACACCCACACATGCACCACCCCATGACTGACTGTTGATAATTATAGTCAAAGCACTGTAATGACACCCAACACCCAATAAATGAATGTTGATATTTATAGTTAAAACACTGTAATGACACCCACACACCCAAAACCCAATAACTGACTGTTGATATTTACAGTCTAAGCACTGTAATGACACCCACACACCCACCACCCCATGAATGACTGTTGATATTTACAGTCCAAGCTCTGTAATGACACTCACACACCCACCACCCTATGAATGACTATTAATTTTTACAGTCCAGGAACTGTAATGACACCCACACAAACACCACCCCATAAATGACGGTTGATATTTACAGTCCAAGCACTGTAATGACAACCACACACCAACCACCCCATGAATGACTGTTGATATTTACAGTCCAAGCACTGCATAGACACCCAAACACCAAAACCCTATGAATGACAGTTGATATTTACAGTCCAAGCACTGTAATGGCACCAACACACCCACCACCCCAGGAATAGCTGTTAATATTTACAGTCCAGGAACTGTAATGACACCCAACACCCCATGATTAACTGTTGATATTTACAGTCCAAGCACTGTAATGACACCAACCACCCCATGATTGACTGTTGATAATTACAGTCCAAGCACTAATGACACACACACACCCACCACACCATGAATGACTTAATATTTATAGTCCAAGCACTGTAATGACACCCACACACCCACCACCCCATGAATGACTGTTGATATTTACAGTTCAAACACTATAATGAAACCCACACACCCACCACCCCATGAATGACTGTTGATATTTACAGTCCAAGCACTATAATGACACCTTCACCCCAAACACCCCATGAATGACTGTTGATATTTACAGTCAAAGCACTGTAATGACACCCCCACACCTACCACCTTATGAATGACTGTTGATATTTATAGTTCAAGCACTCTAATGACATCCACACACCCACCACACCATTAATGACTCTTGATATTTACAGTCCAAGCACTGTAATGACACCCACACACCCACCACCTAATGTATGATGGTTTATATTTACAGTCCAGGAAATGTAATGACACCCACACACTCACCACCCCATGAATGACTGTTGATATTTACAGTCCAAGCACTGTCATGACACCCACACATGCACCACCCCATGTATGACTGTTGATATTTACAGTCCAAGCACTCTAATGACACCCACCACCCAATAAATGAATGTTGATATTTATAGTTAAAACACTGTAATGACACCCACACACCCACCACCTCATGAATGACTGTTGATATTTATAGTCCAAGCACTGTAATGACACCCACACACTGACCATCCCATGATTGACTATTGATATTTACAGTCCAAGCACTGTAATGACACCCACACACCCCCGACCCAAAAAATGACTGTTGATATTTACAGTCTAAGCACTGTAATGACACCCACACACCCACCAACCCATGAAGGATGGTTGATAATTACAGTCTAAGCATTGTAATGACACCAACACACCCACCATCCCATAATTGACATTTGATATTTACAGTACAAGCACTGTAATGACAGCCACACACCCACCACTCTATAAATGACTGTTGATATTTACAGTCCATGCACTGTAATAACACCCACACACCCAGCACCCCATAAATGACTGTTGATATTTACAGTCCATGCTCTGTAATGACACCCACACATGCACCACCCCATGAATGAGTGTTGATATTTACAGTCAAAGCACTGTAATGACACCCACCACACAATAAATGAATGTTGATATTTATAGTTAAAACACTGTAATGACACCCACACACACACCACCCCATGAATAATTGTTGATAATTACAGTCCCAGCACTGTAATGACACCCACACACCGACCACCCCATGATTGACTGTTGATATTTACAGTCCAAGCAATGTAATGACACCCACACACATACCACCCCATGAATGACTGTTGATATTTACAGTCCAAACACTCTAATGACACCCACCACCCTATGAATGACTATTGATATTAACAATTAAAACATTGTAATGACACCCACACACCCACCACCCCATGAATGACTGTTGATATTTACAGTCTAAACACTATAATGACATCCACACACCCACCACCCTATGAATGATTGTTGATATATACAGTCTAAGTATTGTAATGACACCCTCACACCCACCACCCCATGAATGACTATTGATATTTACAGTCTAAGCACTGTAATGACACCCACACGTCCAACACCAATGAATGACTGTTGATATTTACAGTACAAGTACTGTAATAACACCCCCACACCCACCTACCCGTGAAATATGGTTGATATTTACAGTCCAAGCACTGTAATGACACACCCACACCCACCACCCCATGAATGACTGTTAATATTTACAATCCAATCACTCTAATGACACCCACCACCCTATGAATGACTGCTGATATTTACAATCAAAACACTGCAAAGACACCCACACACCCACAACCCCATGAATCACTGTTGATATTTACAGTCCAACCACTGTAATGACACCCAGACACCCAACACCCATGATTGACTGTTGATATTTACAGTCCAAGCACTGCATAGACACCCAAAAACCCAAAACCCCATGAATGACTGTTGATATTTACAGTCCAAGCACTCTAATGACACCCAACACCCCATGATTTACTGTTGATATTTACAGTCCAAGCACTGTAATGACACCAACCACCCCATGAATGACTGTTGATATTTACAGTCCAAGCACTAATGACACACAGACACACCCAACACACCATGAATGACTTAATTTTTATAGTCCCAGCACTGTAATGACAACCACACACCCACCACCCCATGAATGACTGTTGCTATTTACAGTTCAAACACTATAATGACACCCACACACCCACCACCTTATGAATGACTGTTGATATTTACAGTCCAATCACTCTAATGACACCTACAACCTTATAAATGACTGTTGATATTTACAAACAAAACACTGTAATGACACCCACACACCCACCACCCCATGAATGTCTGTTGATATTTACAGTCAAAACAATGTAATGACACCCACACACCTACCACCCCATGATTGACTCTTGATATTTACAGTCCAAGCACTGTAATGACAGCCACACACCCTCCACCCTATAAATGACTGTTAATATTTTCAGTCAAAGCACTGTAATGTCCCCCACACACCAACCACCCAATGATTGACTGTTGATATTTACAGTCCAAGCACTATAATGACACCTACTTACCCACCACCAATGAATGACTCTTGATATTTACAGTCCAAGTTCTGTAATGACACTCACACACCCACCACCCTATGAATGACTGTTGATATTTACAGTCCAAGCACTGTAATGACACCCACACACCCACCACCCTATACATGATGGTTAATATTTATTGGCCAAGCACTGTAATGACATCCACACACCCACCACCCCAAGAATGACTGTTGATATTTTCAGTCCAAGCACTTTAATGACATCCACACACCCACCACCCCATGAATGACTGTTGATATATACAGTCCAAGCACTGTAATGACACCCACACACCCACCACCGAATGTATAATGGTTTATATTTACAGTCCATGAACCGTAATGACACCCACACACTCTTACTTACTTATGTTACTTATGTGATGGCTTCTAGGGACTTTCAGCCGTTGCCAGCTCTCCAAGTCCCTCCGTAGATCAACTAAAGCCGGAAACTTGTTCTCATTTCTTCATTTATGAGGTCGTAAGACTCGGTGAAGAGGTGTGTCTTCAGTCTCTTTTTGAATAGAGCAGCTGTTTCACTGCCCTAACGAAGCTCGGAAGGTTGTTGTAGAGGCGAGGAGCACTATGCGAACGCTCTTTTTCCACATTCCCTTCTGAATCTTGGTTCCAGAAGCCTATTCACCTCGCTGCTATGTCGCAATTCTACATTGGTATCCACATGAAAGTCCAGGAGCATATCTCGCATGTAAACTGGTTTGCCAAAATTTAACGCTTGATGAACCATAACACACTGCTTGTAAACGATACATGCCTTAATAGGAAGCCAATGTAGTTGTATGAGTGCTGGTGTTATTCGATCTCTTCTTGACAGACCTCGTATCAATCTCGCAGCTCTGTTCGTGATCATCTGGAGTTTCTTCAATAGATAATCAGGCAAGCCGTAATATAGGGAATTACAGTAATCCAATTTACTTAGAACATGATTGTAAACCAGTTTCATCATCACACTCTGATCAAGGTATTTCCTTACGAAAGCCAAATTCCTCAAGTGGTATCCAGCAATTTGAACCACATGACCAATCTGATCTCTCATCATTAGCTCAATGTCCAACATCACCCCGAGACTCTTCACACATTTGTTGATTGTGATTTCCCTATCATTCACTTTCAGTTTACGTACTCCCAAGCTGTCGAAGTCAGTTCTACGACCGACATACAGACATTCTGTTTTATCTTGATTTAATTTAAGCTGCCTGGAATCCATCCATTGCTTAATGTCAGTAAGGACAGAGCTCAAATGAGTTTCTGAATCGTGTATATTTGTGAATGACATGTAAAACTGCGTGTCATCCGCAAAAAGCTTGAATCTGACTTCGTACTTTTCAAGTAGTACAGAAAGATCTGTAGTATATAAACAGAAGAGTATTGGGCCTAAAACACTACCCTGAGGCACACCTCTTGTTAATGGTATTGCGTCAGAAAATTCATTTCCTATTTTTACACAGTAGTTGCGGCCAGTCAGGTAACTCTTCAGGTACGAGAGAGCAGCACCTATTATACCAATACGTTCACAGACACTCAATAAGACACTGTGCACTACTGTGTCGAATGCAGCACTCAAATCCAGTAATACCAACAGACCACTTTTTCCATCATCCATCAAAGTGCGCATGTTACTTACGATAGAACACAGAGCAGTCTCCGTGGAATACAGACGACGGTAGGCTGACTGGTTATCATGAATTGCACCAACCATATCCAAATAATCCATCAATTGAGTTAAAATTACCTTTTCCAAAATCTTGGATTGTAAAGTTAAATTGGATACAGGACGAAATGAGCTGAAAGATTGGGGGTCAAGATTCCCCTTCAATATGGGTGTTACAATAGCTTGCTTTTCAGAGTTTGGGAACACACTATTAGCAATACTCACATTTACCATTTTTGTGATAACGCTGACCAGGCGATCAAACCTTTTGTTTCTATTAAACAGCTTGAACGGCATAGGGTCGATTGCAGAGTAAGTAGGTTTTGCCTTCTTGATCATCTCACTAACAGTCAATTCACTCACAATTCGGAACTCACTCAGTTTAATATCAGAAGTTTGTTCACTCATAACCATATGCGAACTATCACTCACAAACGTCGATATAATATTCTTGATCTTATTATCGAAAAAATATACAAAATCATTGGCCAAATTGCTATCCGAACAGCTCTCCGGCAACTTGTGCTTCCTCTTATCACCAGTCAGGCAGTCAAGTATCTTGTAGAGCTCGTGTATATTCGATCCCGCCATTTCAGTTTTCTCTTTGTAATAACTGCACTTTCTCTTGGTGACAAGCCTTAATTCGTAGTTTCGTGCTTGAGTGTATGCATGTCTACATTCCTCAGTACGATACTTGCGCCACCGTCTTTCCATCTTTTTTTTATTAATTTTCGCTTTATTTATGTCATTGTTGAACCACGGAGACTCATCTTTCACTATTATTTTCTTCTCAACTATAGGACACATTTTGTCGTATTCAGACTTCAGTGTGTAATTGTATAGATTGTACAAACAGTCATGACACTCTCCTTTCACTGCCCACCCATGATTGCACGAATCACCGTATTGCTCGACTATCTTATTACAAACGAGTGATAGTAGACCATCACTATTAAAATTTCTTCTGGACCGAAAAGAAATATTCTTTACTTGCCTTTTACTCAACAACAGGTTCAGATTAAACACCACAAGTTTGTGTACCGGTGAAAGGGAGCATACATCGTCCACCTGAAGGTTACGTACCAGGTCTCCAGATGTGTCCACCAAGACCAAATCAATAATATGGCCACAAATCGATGTGGGCTTGTTCACTACATTGACCAGGTTAACATATCTGTAAATCGCTGAACATAGCGGGCTCCTGGAGTATCAAGCCAAAAATTAAAATCTCCCAACACAATGACATTAGAGCTAATCATGTCAACCGTCTCGAGGTACAGCTCAAGCTCATCAATGAATAAACCAGGGCTAGTAGCAGGGGGTCTATATATTGTTATAAACGTTACTTTGCTTCCACCAGCTTGACACTCAACCTGAAGGAGTTCGAAACTTTCAAACCCCGGCGACTTGCATACCTTCACCTTCTTTATAGAATTTGAAACAAATAGACCAACACCTCCGCCTCGACCCGTACACCTCGGTTTATGTAAAAAAGAATGAGTCACCGGAGTCATTTCCTGGATAGCAGCTGAGTCAAATTTCGTTAACCACGTCTCAGTAATGGCATAAAAATCTAAACAGCCATCAACAATCGTCTGGCGTATCTCAAATGTTTTATTTTTAGCAGACTGCACGTTCAATAGTCCACAATTAACACTTTGCATATTAAAAGCCATGGTTAGTGTTGAGTCTGATCCTATTTACTTCCGAGGTGAAAATGGGGCAAGACAAACTACTTACAGAGTGTTCGCTTTGACGTTTTGAAGCAGCACAGTTGAAGCATTTTCTCACATCAGACTGGCAAGAGCGACCTTCATGCTGACCTGCACACTTATAGCAGTGGGGTGCATGACCTTTGACCTTGCATTGGCAACTATCCGACTTGTGACCGAATTTCAGGCAGTGGTAACACAGTAGTGGAAAATAATGATCGTATACCTGATGAACGCCCCACTTCAGCTTCAGCTTGTCATTCATCCCGTGAATTCTTGCACGTACCTCTGGATCACACTTCAGTACATAATGTACAGTCCCTCCCGCAGCTGGTCTTTCAGAAACAATTTTTATTTTATTTATAACTCCGTCAATCGATTCCAAATTATTCCTTACAATAATTTCTTCAATGAGCGATTCCTTGTCCTCATTCCGAGCCACATTACATACCATAATTTTGGGGTCCCATCGCTTCCCATTGGAAGCAATTAAATTCCCCACCTCGTGTAACTTATTTTGTGCAGCATTTCTCTTCTCTTCAGATTCAAGATTTATAACAATATTTCCCTTGTTAGTGAATTTGGAGTCCATAATTTGAACATCCGACAACAATTCTTTGACCTCTTTCTTCATATCAACCGCTTTTTTGCTACCCTTTGCTTTAATAATAAGAAGATTCTTATTTTTCTGTGTGCGTTTCCGTTTCCTGCATCTCGACACCACCTCAGCCCAGTTCATGCCATCTTTTTCCACCTGGCCCGATTGAGCTGACACAGCCTCTTCCACAGCCAGCGTGACCCCGTCAGTCATTACATTAATCTCCTCTCGAAGGTGAACTTCACTCTTTATCACTAGAGCACAAGGATCACAAACCCAATTTACTTCCGAAGCATTTGATTTCAAACCAGTCATTCTCATACAAGTGCTATGGCCGCCCAATTTGCACTTGAGACATTTCAGCCACTTGACCTTTCCATCATCTCGCTCATGACAGACAAGGCACAGCTCGTCAACTGGAGAACCCATGCTGGACGTGCCAAAACATATACAGGCGCACTAGCACTGAACTGTTAATGTAAACACTAGCACTGTTTATACATGTCACGGAGCTAACGAGACACGTCCTTTCACCACCGCAGTCTCCCTTACACCCCATCAATGACTGTTGTTATTTACAGTCCAAGCACTGTCATGACACCCACACATGCACCACCCCATGTATGACAGTTGATATTTACAGTCCAAGCACTCTAATGACACCCACCACCCAATAAATGAATGTTGATATTTATAGTTAAAACACTGTAATGACACCCACACACCCACCACCTCATGAATGACTGTTGATATTTACAGTCCAAGCACTGTAATGACACCCACACACTGACCATCCCATGATTGACTATTGATATTTACAGTCCAAGCACTGTAATGACACCCACACACCCACCACCCAAAAAATGACTGTTGATATTTACAGTCTAAGCACTGTAATGACACCCACACACCCACAAACCCATGAAGGACTATTGATAATTACAGTCTAAGCACTGTAATGACACCCACACACCCACCACCCCATGATTGACTGTTGATATTTACAGTCCAAGCACTGTAATGACAGCCACACACCCACCACTCTATGAATGACTGTTGATATTTACAGTCCATGCACTGTAATGACACCCACACACCCACCACCCCATGAATGACTGTTGATATTTACAGTCCAAGCACTGCATAGACACCCAAACACCAAAACCCCATGAATGACTGTTGATATTTATAGTCCAAGCACTGTAATGACACCAACACACCCACCACCCCAGGAATAACTGTTAATATTTACAGTCTGAGCTCTGTAATGACACCCACATATTAATTATGGTTGATATTTACAGTTCAAGAACTGTAATGACACCTACACACTCACCACCCCATTAATGACTGTTGATATTTACAGTCGAAGAACTGTCATTACACACACACATGCACCACCCCATGAATGACTGTTGATAATTATAGTCAAATCACTGTAATGACACCCAACACCCAATAAATGAATGTTGATATTTATAGTTAAAACACTGTAATGACACCCACACACCCACCACCTCATGAATGACTGTTGATAATTACAGTCCCAGCACTGTTTATGACACCCACACACCGACCACCCCATGATTGATTGTTAATGTTTACAGTCCAAGCACTGTAATGACACCCACACACCCACAACCCAATAACTGACTGTTGATATTTACAGTCTAAGCACTGTAATGACACCCACACACCCACCACCCCATGAATGACTGTTGATATTTACAGTCCAAGCTCTGTAATGACACTCACACACCCACCACCCTATGAATGACTGTTAATTTTTACAGTCCAGGAACTGTAATGACACACACACAAACACCACCCCATAAATGACGGTTGATATTTACAGTCCAAGCACTGTAATGACACCCACACACCCACCACCCCATGAATGACTGTTGATATTTACAGTCCAAGCACTGCATAGACACCCAAACACCAAAACCCCATGAATGACAGTTGATATTTACAGTCCAAGCACTCTAATGACACCCAACACCCCATGATTAACTGTTGATATTTACAGTCCAAGCACTGTAATGACACCAACCACCCCATGATTGACTGTTGATAATTACAGTCCAAGCACTAATGACACACACACACCCACCACAACATGAATGACTTAATATTTATAGTCCAAGCACTGTAATGACACCCACACACCCACCACCCCATGAATGACTGTTGATATTTACAGTTTAAACACTATAATGAAACCCACACACCCACCACCCCATGAATGACTGTTGATATTTACAGTCAAAGCACTGTAATGACACCTTCACCCCTACCACCCCATGAATGACTGTTGATATTTACAGTCAAAGCACTGTAATGACACCCCCATACCTACCACCTTATGAATGACTGTTGATATTTACAGTTCAAGCACTCTAATGACACCCACCACCTTTTAAATGGCTGTTGATATTTACAATCAAAACACTGTAATGACACCCACACACAACCACCCAAAGAATGACTGTTGATATTTACAGTCAATGCACTGTAATGACACCCACACACTCACCACCCCATGATTGACTGTTGATATTTACAGTCCAAGCACTGTAATGACAGCCACACACCCTCCACCCCATAAATGACTGTTGATATTTACAGTCCAAGCACTGTAATGACAGCCACACACCCTCCACCCCATAAATGACTGTTGATATTTACAGTCTAAGCACTGTAATGACACCCACACACCGACCACCCCAAGAATGACTTTTGATATTTACAGTCCAAGTACTGTAATGACACCTACACACCCACCACCCCATGAATGTCTGTTGATATATACAGTCCAAGCTCTGTAATTACACTCACACACCCACCACCCTATGAATGACTGTTGATATTTACAGTCCAAGCACTGTAATGACACCCACACACCCACCACCCCATAAATGACGGTTAATATTTATAGGCCAATCACTGTAATGACACCCACACACCCACCACCTTAAGAATGACTCTGGATATTTTCAGTCCAAGCACTGTAATGACATCCACACACTCACCACCCCATAAATGACTGTTAATATTTACAGTCTGAGCAGTGTAAAGACACCCACACACCCACCACCTAATGTATGATGGTTTATATTAGCAGTCCAGGAACTGTAATGACACTCACACACTCACCACCCCATTAATGACTGTTGATATTTACAGTCCAATCACTGTCGTGACACCCACAAATGCACCACCCCACGAATGACTGTTGATATTTACAATCCAAGCACTGTAATGACACCCACCACCCAATAAATGAATGTTGATATTTATAGTTAAAACACTGTAATGACACCCGCCCACCCACCACCTCATGAATGACTGTTGATATTTACAGTCCAAGCACTATAATGACACCCACACACCGACCTTCCCATGATTGACTATTGATATTTACTGTCCAAGCACTGTAATGACACCCACACACCCACCACCCAATAAATGACTGTTGATATTTACAGTCTAAGCACTGTAATGACACCCACACACCCACCAATCCATGAAGGACTGTTGATAATTACAGTCCAACCACTGTAATGACACCCACACACCCACCACCCCATGAATGACTGTTGATATTTACAGTCCAAGCACTAATGACACACTCACCCACCACCCCATGAGTGACTGTTGATATTTACAGTCCAAGCACTATAATGACACCCACACACCCACCACCCCATGAATGACTGTTGATATTTACAGTTCAAGCACTCTAATAACACCCTCCACCCTATGAATGACTGTTGATATTTACAATCAAAACATTGTAATGACACCCACACACCCACCACCCCGTAAATGACTGTCGATATTTACAGTCCAAGCACTGTAATGACAACCACACACCCACCACCCCATGATTGACTGTTGATATTTACACTCCAAGCACTGCATAGACACCCAAAACCCACAACCCAATGAATGACTGTTGATATTTATATTCAAAACGATGTAATGACACTCACACACCCACCACTCTATGAATGACTGTTGATATTTAGAGTCCAAGCACTGTAATGCCACCCACCACCCATTGAATGACTCTTGATATTTACAGTCCAAGCACTAATGACACACAGACACCCACCACCCCATGAGTGACTGTTGATATTTACAGTCCAAGCACTATAATGACACCCACACACCCACCACCACATGAATGACTGATGATAATTACAGTCTAAGCACTGTAATGACACCCTCACACCCATCACACTATGAATGACTGTTGATATTTACAGTCAAAGCACTGTATTGACACCCAAACACCCACCACCCCATAAATGATGGTTCATATTTATAGTCCACGCACTGTAATGACACCAACACACCCACCACCCCTGGAATAACTGTTAATATTTACAGTCTAAACTCTGTAATGACACCCACACATTAATGATGGTTGATATTTACAGTTCAAGAACTGTAATGACACCCACACACTCACCACCCCATTAATGACTGTTGATATTTACAGTCCAAGAACTGTCATTACACCCACACATGCACCACCCCATGAATGACTGTTGATATTTATAGTCAAAGCACTGTAATGACACCCAACACCCAATAAATGAATGTTGATATTTACAATCAAAACACTGTAATGACACCCACACACAACCACCCAAAGAATGACTGTTGATATTTACAGTCAAAGCACTGTAATGACACCCACACACCCACCACCCCATTATTGACGGTTGATATTTACAGTCCAAGCACTGTAATGACAGCCACACACCCTCCACCCCATAAATGACTGTTGATATTTACAGTCCAAGCACTGTAATGACAGCCACACACCCTCCACCCCATAAATGACTGTTGATATTTACAGTCTAAGCACTGTAATGACACCCACACACCGACCACCCCAAGAATGACTTTTGATATTTACAGTCCAAGTACTGTAATGACACCTACACACCCACCACCCCATGAATTTCTGTTGATATATACAGTCCAAGCTCTGTAATTACACTCACACACCCACCACCCTACGAATGACTGTTGATATTTACAGTCCAAGCACTGTAATGACACCCACACACCCACCACCCCATAAATGACGGTTAATATTTATAGGCCAATCACTGTAATGACACCCACACACCCACCACCTTAAGAATGACTGTGGATATTTTCAGTCCAAGCACTGTAATGACATCCACACACTCACCACCCCATAAATGACTGTTAATATTTACAGTCTGAGCAGTGTAAAGACACCCACACACCCACCACCTAATGTATGATGGTTTATATTAGCAGTCCAGGAACTGTAATGACACTCAACTACTCACCACCCCATTAATGACTGTTGATATTTACAGTCCAATCACTGTCGTGACACCCACAAATGCACCACCCCACGAATGACTGTTGATATTTACACTCCAAGCACTGTAATGACACCCACCACCCAATAAATGAATGTTGATATTTATAGTTAAAACACTGTAATGACACCCGCCCACCCACCACCTCATGAATGACTGTTGATATTTACAGTCCAAGCACTATAATGACACCCACACACCGACCTTCCCATGATTGACTATTGATATTTACTGTCCAAGCACTGTAATGACACCCACACACCCACCACCCAATAAATGACTGTTGATATTTACAGTCTAAGCACTGTAATAACACCCACACACCCACCAATCCATGAAGGACTGTTGATAATTACAGTCCAACCACTGTAATGACACCCACACACCCACCACCCCATGAATGACTGTTGATATTTACAGTCCAAGCACTAATGACACACACACCCACCACCCCATGAGTGACTGTTGATATTTACAGTCCAAGCACTATAATGACACCCACACACCCACCACCCCATGAATGACTGTTGATATTTACAGTTCAAGCACTCTAATAACACACACCACCCTATGAATGACTGTTGATATTTAATATCAAAACATTGTAATGACACCCACACACCCACCACCCCGTAAATGACTGTCGATATTTACAGTCCAAGCACTGTAATGACAACCACACACCCACCACCCCATGATTGACTTTTGATATTTACACTCCAAGCACTGCATAGACACCCAAAAACCCACATCCCAATGAATGACTGTTGATATTTATATTCAAAACGATGTAATGACACTCACACACCCACCACTCTATGAATGACTGTTGATATTTAGAGTCCAAGCACTGTAATGCCACCCACCACCCCTTGAATGACTCTTGATATTTACAGTCCAAGCACTAATGACACACAGACACCCACCACCCCATGAGTGACTGTTGATATTTACTGTCCAAGCACTATAATGACACCCACACACCCACCACCTCATGAATGACTGTTGATAATTACAGTCTAAGCACTGTAATGACACCCTCACACCCATCACACTATGAATGACTGTTGATATTTACAGTCAAAGCACTGTAATGACACCCACACACCCACCACCCCATAAATGATGGTTCATATTTATAGTCCATGCACTGTAATGACACCAACACACCCACCACCCCTGGAATAACTGTTAATATTTACAGTCTGAGGTCTGTAATGACACCCACACATTAATGATGGTTGATATTTACAGTTCAAGAACTGTAATGACACCCACACACTCACCACCCCATTAATGACTGTTGATATTTACAGTCCAAGAACTGTCATTACACCCACACATGCACAACCCCATGAATGACTGTTGATATTTATATTCAAAGCACTGTAATGACACCCAACACCCAATAAATGAATGTTGATATTTATAGTTAAAACACTGTAATGACACCAACACACACACCACCCCATGAATGACTGTTGATAATTACAGTCCCAGCACTGTAATGACACCCACACACCGACCACCCCATGATTGACTGTTAATATTTACAGTCCAAGCACTGTAATGACACCCACACACCCACAAACCAATAACTGACTGTTGATATTTACAGTCTAAGCAATGTAATGACATCAACACACCCCCATCTCATGAATGACTGTTAATATTTACAGTCTAAGCACTGTAATGACTCCCACAAACCCACCACCTAATGAATGATGGTTGATATTTAAAGTCCAAGAACTGTAATGACACCCTCACCCACACCACCCCATGAATGACTGTTGATTTTTACACTGAAAGCACTGTAATGACGACCCACACCCACCACCCCATGCATTACTGTCCAAGCACTGTAATGACACCCACAAACCCACCACCCTATAAATGACTGTTGATATTTACAGTCCAAGCTCTGTAATGACACTCAAACACCCACCACCCTATAAATGACTATTGATATTTACAGTCCAAGCTCTGTAATTACACTCAAACACCCACCACCCTATAAATGACTGTTGATATTTACAGTCCCAGCACTGTAATGACACCCACACACCCACCAACCAATGAATAATGGTTGATATATACAGTCCAAGAACTGTAATAACACACACACACTCACCACCCCATGAATGACTGTTAATATTTACAGTCCAAGCATTGTCATGACACCCACACACCGACCACCCCTTGAATAACTGTTGATATTTACAGTAAAAGCACTGTAATGACACCCAACACCCTATGAATGACTGTTGATATTTACAGTCAAAACACTGTAATGACACTCACACACCCACCACCATATGAATGACTATTAATATTTACAGTCCAAGCAATTCATAGACACCCAAACACCCACATCCCCATGAATAACTATTTATATTTACAGTCCAAGCACTGTAATGACACCCACACACCCATCACCCCATGAATGACTGTTGATATTAGAGTCTAAGCACTGTAATGCCACCCACCACCCCATAAATGACTGTTAATATTCACAGTCCAAGCACTAATGACACACAGACACCCACCATCCCATGAATGACTTGATATTTACAGTCCAAGCAATGTAATGACACCCACACATTCACCACCCCATGAATGACTGTTGATATTTACAGTCCAAACACTATAATGACACCCACACACCCACGACCCCATGAATGATTGTTGATATATACAGTCTAAGCACTGTAATGACACCCTCACACCCACCACCCTATGAATGACTATTGATATTTACAGTCTAAGCACTGTAATGACACCCACACACCCACCACCCCATGAATGACTGTTGATATTTACAGTCCAAGCACTCTAATGACACCCACCACCCTATGAATGACTGTTGATATTTACAATCAAAACACTGTAATGACACCCACACACCCACCACCCCATGATTGACTGTTGATATTTAGAGTCCAAACACTCTAATGACTACCAACACCCCATGATTAACTGTTGATATTTACAGAACAAGCACTGTAATGATACCAACCACCCCATGAATGACTGTTGATATTTACAGTCCAAGCACTAATGACATACACACACACCCACCACCCCATGAATGACTGTTGATATTTACATTTCAAGCATTATAATGACACCCACACACCCACCACCCCATGAATGGCTGTTGATATTTACAGTCCAAGCACTGTAATGACACCCTCACCCCCACCACCCCATGAATGATTGTTGATATTTACAGTCAAAACACTGTAATGATACACCCACACCCACAACCTTATGAATGACTGTTAATATTTACAGTCCAATCACTCTAATGACACCCACAAGCTTATAAATGACTGTTGATATTTACAAACAAAACACTGTAATGACAACCACACTCCCACCACCCCATGAATGTCTGTTGATATTTACAGTCAAAGCATTGTAATGACACCCACACACCCACCACCCCATGATTGACTTTTGATATTTACAGTCCAAGCACTGTAATGACAGCCACACACCCACCACCCCATAAATGACTGTTAATATTTACAGTCTAAGCACTGTAATGACACCCACACACCGACCACCCCAAAAATGACTTTTGATATTTACAGTCCAAGCACTGTAATGACACCTACACACATACCACCCCATGAATGACTGTTGATATTTACAGTCCAAGAACTGTCATTAAACCCACACATGCACCACCCCATGAATGACTGTTGATAATTATAGTCAAAGCACTGTAATGACACCCAACACCCAATAAATGAATGTTGATATTTATAGTTAAAACACTGTAATGACACCCACACACCCACAACCCAATAACTGACTGTTGATATTTACAGTCTAAGCACTGTAATGACACCCACACACCCACCACCCCATGAATGACTGTTGATATTTACAGTCCAAGCTCTGTAATGACACTCACACACCCACCACCCTATGAATGACTGTTAATTTTTACAGTCCAGGAACTGTAATGACACCCACACAAACACCACCCCATAAATGACGGTTGATATTTACAGTCCAAGCACTGTAATGACAACCACACACCCACCACCCCATGAATGACTGTTGATATTTACAGTCCAAGCACTGCATAGACACCCAAACACCAAAACCCTATGAATGACAGTTGATATTTACAGTCCAAGCACTGTAATGGCACCAACACACCCACCACCCCAGGAATAACTGTTAATATTTACAGTCTGAGCTCTGTAATGACACCCACATATTAATGATGGTTGATATTTACAGTTCAAGAACTGTAATGACACCTACACACTCACCACCCCATTAATGACTGTTGATATTTACAGTCGAAGAACTGTCATTACACACACACATGCACCACCCCATGAATGACTGTTGATAATTATAGTCAAAGCACTGTAATGACACCCAACACCCAATAAATGAATGTTGATATTTATAGTTAAAACACTGTAATGACACCCACACACCCACCACCTCATGAATGACTGTTGATAATTACAGTCCCAGCACTGTAATGACACCCACACACCGACCACCCCATGATTGATTGTTAATGTTTACAGTCCAAGCACTGTAATTACACCCACACACCCACAACCCAATAACTGACTGTTGATATTTACAGTCTAAGCACTGTAATGACACCCACACACCCACCACCCCATGAATGACTGTTGATATTTACGGTCCAAGCTCTGTAATGACACTCACACACCCACCACCCTATGAATGACTGTTAATTTTTACAGTCCAGGAACTGTAATGACACCCACACAAACACCACCCCATAAATGACGGTTGATATTTACAGTCCAAGCACTGTAATGACACCCACACACCCACCACCCCATGAATGACTGTTGATATTTACAGTCCAAGCACTGCATAGACACCCAAACACCAAAACCCCATGAATGACAGTTGATATTTACAGTCCAAGCACTCTAATGACACCCAACACCCCATGATTAACTGTTGATATTTACAGTCCAAGCTCTGTAATGACACCAACCACCCCATGATTGACTGTTGATAATTACAGTCCAAGCACTAATGACACACACACACCCACCACACCATGAATGACTTAATATTTATAGTCCAAGCACTGTAATGACACCCACACACCCACCACCCCATGAATGACTGTTGATATTTACAGTTCAAACACTATAATGAAACCCACACACCCACCACCCCATGAATGACTGTTGATATTTACAGTCCAAGCACTATAATGACACCTTCACCCCAACCACCCCATGAATGACTGTTGATATTTACAGTCAAAGCACTGTAATGACACCCCCACACCTACCACCTTATGAATGACTGTTGATATTTACAGTTCAAGCACTCTAATGACACCCACCACCTTTTAAATAGCTGTTGATATTTACAATCAAAACACTGTAATGACACCCACACACAACCACCCAAAGAATGACTGTTGATATTTACAGTCAAAGCACTGTAATGACAGCCACACACCCTCCACCCCATAAATGACTGTTGATATTTACAGTCTAAGCACTGTAATGACACCCACACACCGACCACCCCAAGAATGACTTTTGATATTTACAGTCCAAGTACTGTAATGACACCTACACACCCACCACCCCATGAATGTCTGTTGATATATACAGTCCAAGCTCTGCAATTACACTCACACACCCACCACCCTATGAATGACTGTTGATATTTACAGTCCAAGCACAGTAATGACACCCACACACCCACCACCCCATAAATGACGGTTAATATTTATAGGCCAATCACTGTAATGACACCCACACACCCACCACCTTAAGAATGACTCTGGATATTTTCAGTCCAAGCACTGTAATGACATCCACACACTCACCACCCCATAAATGACTGTTAATATTTACAGTCTGAGCAGTGTAAAGACACCCACACACCCACCACCTTATGTATGATGGTTTATATTAGCAGTCCAGGAACTGTAATGACACTCACACACTCACCACCCCATTAATGACTGTTGATATTTACAGTCCAATCACTGTCGTGACACCCACAAATGCACCACCCCACGAATGACTGTTGATATTTACACTCCAAGCACTGTAATGACACCCACCACCCAATAAATGAATGTTGATATTTATAGTTAAAACACTGTAATGACACCCGCCCACCCACCACCTCATGAATGACTGTTGATATTTACAGTCCAAGCACTATAATGACACCCACACACCGACCTTCCCATGATTGACTATTGTTATTTACTGTCCAAGCACTGTAATGACACCCACACATCCACCACCCAATAAATGACTGTTGATATTTACAGTCTAAGCACTGTAATGACACCCACACACCCACCAATCCATAAAGGGCTGTTGATAATTACAGTCCAACCACTGTAATGACACCCACACACCCACCACCCCATGAATGACTGTTGATATTTACAGTCCAAGCACTAATGACACACACACCCACCACCCCATGAGTGACTGTTGATATTTACAGTCCAAGCACTATAATGACACCCACACACCCACCACCCCATGAATGACTGTTTATATTTACAGTTCAAGCACTCTAATAACACCCACCACCCTATGAATGACTGTCGATATTTACAGTCCAAGCACTGTAATGACAACCACACACCCACCACCCCATGATTGACTGTTGATATTTACACTCCAAGCACTGCATAGACACCCAAAAACCCACAACCCAATGAATGACTGTTGATATTTATATTCAAAACGATGTAATGACACTCACACACCCACCACTCTATGAATGACTGTTGATATTTAGAGTCCAAGCACTGTAATGCCACCCACCACCCCTTGAATGACTCTTGATATTTACAGTCCAAGCACTAATGACACACAGACACCCACCACCCCATGAGTGACTGTTGATATTTACAGTCCAAGCACTATAATGACACCCACACACCCACCACCACATGAATGACTGTTGATAATTACAGTCTAAGCACTGTAATGACACCCTCACACCCATCACACTATGAATGACTGTTGATATTTACAGTCAAAGCACTGTAATGACACCCACACACCCACCACCCCATAAATGATGGTTCATATTTATAGTCCACGCACTGTAATGACACCAACACACCCACCCCCCCAGGAATAACTGTTAATATTTACAGTCTGAGCTCTGTAATAACACCCACACATTAATGATGGTTGATATTTACAGTTCAAGAACTGTAATGACACCCACACACTCACCACCCCATTAATGACTGTTGATATTTACAGTCCAAGAACTGTCATTACACCCACACATGCACCACCCCATGAATGACTGTTGATATTTATAGTCAAAGCACTGTAATGACACCCAACACCTAATAAATGAATGTTGATATTTATAGTTAAAACACTGTAATGACACCAACACACACACCACCCCATGAATGACTGTTGATAATTACAGTCCCAGCACTGTAATGACACCCACACACCGACCACCCCATGATTGACTGTTAATATTTACAGTCCAAGCACTGTAATGACACCCACACACCCACAAACCAATAACTGACTGTTGATATTTACAGTCTAAGCAATGTAATGACATCAACACACCCCCATCTCATGAATGACTGTTAATATTTACAGTCTAAGCACTGTAATGACTCCCACAAACCCACCACCTAATGAATGATGGTTGATATTTAAAGTCCAAGAACTGTAATGACACCCTCACCCACACCACCCCATGAATGACTGTTGATTTTTACACTGAAAGCACTGTAATGACGACCCACACCCACCACCCCATGCATTATGGTTAATATTTACAGTCAAAGCACTGTAATGACACCCACAAACCCACCTCCCTATAAATGACTGTTGATATTTACAGTCCAAGCTCTGTAATGACACTCAAACACCCACCACCCTATAAATGACTGTTGATATTTACAGTCCAAGCTCTGTAATTACACTCAAACACCCACCACCCCATGAATGACTGTTGATATTTACAGTACAAGCACTCTAATAACACCCACCACCCTATGAATGACTGTTGATATTTACAATCAAAACATTGTAATGACACCCACACACCCACCACCCCGTAAATGACTGTCGATATTTACAGTCCAAGCACTGTAATGACAACCACAAACCCACCACCCCATGATTGACTGTTGATATTTACACTCCAAGCACTGCATAGACACCCAAAAACCCACAACCCCATGAATGACTGTTGATATTTATAGTCAAAGCTATTTAATGACACTCACACACCCACCACTCTATAAATGACTGTTGATATTTAGAGTCCAAGCACTGTAATGCCACCCTCCACCCCTTGAATGACTGTTGATATTTACAGTCCAAGCACTAATGACACACAGACACCCAATACCCCATGAGTGACTGTTGATGTTTACAGTCCAAGCACTATAATGACACCCACACACCCACCACCACATAAATGACTGTTGATAATTTCAGTCTAAGCACTGTAATGACACCCTCACAACCATCACCCTATGAATGACTGTTGATATTTAGAGTCAAAGCACTGTAATGACACCCGCACACACACCACCCAATGAATTATGGTTGATATTTACAGTCCACGCAATGTAATGTCACCCACACACACACCACCCCATGAATGACTGTTGATATTTACAGTCTAAGCACTCTAATGACACCAACCAACCTATAATTGACTGTTGATATTTACAATCAAAACACTGTAATGACACCCACACACCCACCACCTATAAATGACTTTTGATATTTACAGTCAAAACACTGTAATGACACCCGCAAACCCACCACCCCATGATTGACTGTTGATATTTACAGTCCAAGCACTGTAATGACAGCCACACACCCACCACCCCATAAAGGACTGTTGATATTTACAGTCTAAGCACTATAATGACACCCACACACCCACCCCCCCATAAATGACTGTTGATATTTACAGTCTAAGCACTGTAATGACACCAACAAACCCACCACCCCATGATTGACTGTTGATGTTTACAGTTCAAGCACTGTAATGACAGCCACACACCCACCACCCAATAAATGTTTGTTGATATTTACAGTCTAAGCAATGTAATGACACCCACACACCCACAACGCCAAGAATGACTTTTGATATTTACAGTCCAAGCACTGTAATAACACCTACACACCAACCACCCCCTGAATGACTGTTGATATTAACAGTCCAAGCTCTGTAATGATACTCACACACCCACCACCCTATGAATGACCGTTGATATTTTCAGTCCAAGCTCTGTAATGACACCCACACACCCACCACCTAATAAATGACTGTTAATATTTACAGTCTAAGCACTGTAATGACACCCACACACCCACCACCCCATGAATGACTGTTGATATTTCGAGTCCAAGCACTGTAATGACAACCACACACCCACCAGCCCATGATTGACTGTTGATATTTACACTCCAAGCACTGCATAGACACCCAAAAACCCACAACCCCATGAATGACTGTTGATATTTATAGTCAAAGCTCTGTAATGACACTCACACACCCACCACCCAATAAATTCCTGTTAATATTTACAGTCCAAGCACTAATGACACACAGACACCCACCACCCCATGAGTGACTGTTTATATTTACAGTCCAAGCACTATAATGACACCCACACACCCACCACCACATGAATGACTGGTGATATTTACAGTCTAAGCACTGTAATGACACTCTCACACCCACCACCCCATGAATGACTGTTGATATTCACAGTTAAAGCACTGTAATGACACCCCCACACCCACCACCCCATGAATTATGGTTGATATTTACAGTCCAAGCACTGTAATGACACCCACACACCAACCACCACATGAATGACTGTTGATAATTACAGTCCAAGCACTCTAATGACACCCACTACCCTATGAATGACTGTTAATATTTGCAATCAAAACACTGTAATGACACCCACACACCCACCACCCCATGAATGACTGTTGATATTTACAGTTTAAGCACTGTAATGACACCCTCACACCCACCATCCCATGAATGACTGTTGATATTCACAGTTAAAGCACTGTAATGACACCCCCACACCCACCACCCCATGAATTATGGTTGATATTTACAGTCCAAGCACTGTAATGACACCCACACACCAACCACCCCATAAATGACTGTTGATAATTACAGTCCAAGCACTCTAATGACACCCACTACCCCATGAATGACTGTTGATATTTACAATCAAAACACTGTAATGACACCCACACACCCACCACCCCATGAATGACTATTGATATTTACAGTCCAAGCTCTGTAATGACACCCACACACCTACCACCCCATGATTGACTGCTGATATTTACAGTCCAAGCACTGCACAGACACCCAGACACCCACAACCCCATGAATAACTGTTGATATTTACCGTCCAAGCTCTGTAATGACACAAATACAACCATCACCCCATGAATGACTGTTGATATTTGGAGTCTAAGCACTGTAATGCCACCCACCACCCCATGAATGACTGTTGATATTTACAGTCCAAGCACTAATGACACACACACACCCAACACCCCATGAATGACTTGATATTTACAGTCCAAGCAATGTTATGACACCCACACACCCACTACCCCATGAATGACTGTTGATATTAACAGTTCAAGCACTATAATGACACCCACACATCCACCTTCCCATGAATGACTGTTGATATTTACAGTCCAAGCACTGTAGTGACACCCCCACACCCACAACCCCATTAATTATGATTGATATTTACAGTCCAAGCACTGTAATGACACCAACACAAACACTAATCCATGAATGACTGTTGAAATTTACAGTCCAATCACTCTAATGACACCAACTACCCCACAAATGACTATTGATATTTACAGTCTAAGCACTGTAATGACACCAACACACCCACCACCGAAAAGAATGACTTTTGATATTTACAGTCCAAGCACTGTAATGACACATACACACCCACCACCCCATGAATGACTGTTGATATTTACAGTCCAGGCTCTGTAATGACACTCACACACCCACCACCCTATGAATGACTGTTGATATTAACAGTCCAAGCACTGTAATGACACCCACACACCCACCACCCCAGAAATGACGGTTGATTTTTATAGTCCAAGCACTGTAATGACACCCTCAGACCCTTCACCCCATGAAAGACTGTTGATATTTTTAGTCCAAACACTGAAATTACATCCACACACCTACCATACCATGAATGACAGTTAGTATTTACAGTCTCAGCACTGTAATGACACCCACACACCCACCACCTAATGAATGAATGTTGATATTTACAGTCCAAGATCTGTAAAGACACCCACACACTCACCACCAAATGAATGACTGTTGATATTTACAGTCCAAGCACTGTCATGACACCCACACATGCACAACCCTATGAATGACTGTTGTTATTTACAGTCCAAGCACTGTCATGACACCCATCACCCAATAAATGAATGTTGATATTTATAGTTAAAACACTGTAATGACACCCACACACCCACCACCCCATGAATGACTGTTGATATTTACAGTTTAAGCACTGTAATGACACCCTCACACCCACCACCCCATGAATGACTGTTGATATTCACAGTTAAAGCACTGTAATGACACCCACACACTCACCACCTAATGAATGATGGTTGATATTTACAGTCCAAGAACTGTAATGACACCCACACACTCACCACCTTATGAATGACTGTTGATATTTACAGTCCAAGCACTGTAATGACACTCAAACACCCAACACCCCATAAATGACTGCTGATATTTACAGTCAAAGCACTGTAATGACTCCCACACACCCATCACCCTATGAATGACTGTTGATATTTACAGTCCAAGAACTGTAATGCCACCAACAACCTCATGAATCACTGTTGATATTTACAGTCCAAGCACTAATGACACACACACACCCACCATCCCATGTATGACTTGATATTTACAGTCCAAGCACTGTAATGACCCCCACACACCCACCACCCCATGAATGACTGTTGATATTTACAGTTCAAGCACTATAATGACACCCATATACCCACAACCACATGAATTGTTACTGATATTTACCGTCCAAGCACTGTAATGACACCCTCACCCCCACCACCCTATGAATGACTGTTGATATTTACAATCCAAGCACTATAATAACAGCCACACACCCACCACTCTATAAATGACTATTGATATTTCAGTCCAACCACTGTAATGACACCCACATACCCACCACCCCATGATTGACTGTTAATATTTACAGTCCAAGCACTATAATGACAGCCACACACCCACCACCCCATAAATAACTGTTGATACTTACAGTCTAAGCTCTGTAATGACACCAACAACCTTATAAATGACTGTTAATAATTACAATCAAAGCACTGTAATGACACCCACACACCCACCACCCCACGAATGAGTGTTAATATTTACAGTCAAAGCACTGTAATGACACCCACACACCCACCAACCTATGATTGACTGTTGATATTTACAGTCCATGCACTGTAATGACAGCAACACAACCCCCACTTCATAAATGACTTTTGATTTTTACAGTCTATCCACTGTAATGACACCCACACACCGACCACCCCAAGAATGACTTTTGATATTTGCAGTCCACGCACTTTAATGACACCTACACACCCACTACCCCATGAATAACTGTTGATTTTACAGTCCAAGCTCTGTAATGACACTCACACACCCACCACCCTATAAATGACTTGATATTTACAGTCCAAGCACTGTAATGACACCCACACACCCACCACCCCATAAATGACGGTTAATATTTATAGGACAAGCAATGTAATTACACTCACACACCCACCACCTAATGAATGATGGTTTATATTTAGTCTAGGAACTGTAATGACACTCACACACTCACCACCCCATGAATGACTGCGGATATTTACAGTCCAAGCACTGACATGACACCCACACACGCACCACCTTATTAATGACTGTTGATATTTACAGTCCAAGCACTCTAATGACACCCACCACCCAATAAATGAATGTTGATATTTATAGTTAAACCAATGTAATGACACCCACACACCCACCATTCCATGAAAGACTGTTTATATTTACAGTCCAAGCAATGTAATGACACCCACACATTGACCACCCCATGATTGAATGTTAATATTTACAGTCCAAGCACTGAAATGACACCAACACAACCACCACTCCATAAATGATGGTATATATTTATAGGCCAAGCACTGTAATGACACACACACACACCCACCACCCCAAAAATGACTGTTGATATTTACAGTCCAAGCACTCTAATGAAAACCCACCACCCAATAAATGAATGTTGATATTTATAGTTAAAACACTGTAATGACACCCACACACCCACCACCCCATGAAAGACTGTTTATATTTACAGTCCAAGCAATGTAATGACACCCATACACCCACCACCTAATAAATGACTGTTGATATTTACAGTCTAAGCACTGTAATGACACCCACACACCCACCAACCCATGAAGGACTGTTGATATTTACAGTTCAAACACTGTAATGACACCCACATACCCACCACACCATGATTGACTGTTGATATTTACAGTCCAAGCACTCTAATGAAAACCCACCACCCAATAAATGAATATTGATATTTATAGTTAAAACACTGTAATGACACCCACACACCCACCACCCCATGAAAGACTGTTTATATTTACAGTCCAAGCAATGTAATGACACACATACACCCACCACCTAATAAATGACTGTTGTTATTTACAGTCTAAGCACTGTAATGACACCCACACACCCACCAACCCATGAAGGACTGTTGATATTTACAGTCCAAACACTGTAATGACACCCACATACCCACCACACCATGATTGACTGTTGATATTTACAGTCTGAGCACTGTAATGACACCCACAAACCCACCACCTAATGAATAAGTGTTGATATTTATAGTCCAAGAACTGTAATGACACCCACACACTTACCACCCTATGAATGACTGTTTATATTTACAGTCCAAGCAATGTAATGACACCCACACACCCACCACCCAATAAATGACTGTTGATATTTACAGTCAAAGCACTGTAATGACACCCACACACCTACCACCCCATGAATGACTGTTGATATTTAAAGTCCAAGCACTGTAATAACATCCACACACCCACTACCTCATGAATGACTGTTAATATTTACAGTCTGAGCACTGTAATGACACCCACAAACCCACCACCTAATGAATAAGTGTTGATATTTATAGTCCAAGAACTGTAATGACACCCACACACTTACCACCCCATGAATGACTGTGGATATTTACAGTTCAAGCACTGTCATGACACCAACACACGCACCACCCCATTAATGACTGTTGATATTTACAGTCCAAGCTCTGTAATGACACCCACACACCCATCACCACATGAATGACTGTTGATATTAGAGTCTAAGCACTGTAATGCCACCCACCACCCCATGAATGACAGTTGATATTCACAGTCCAAGCACTAATGACACACAGACACCCACCATCCAATGAATGACTTGATATTTACAGTCCAAGCAATGTAATGACCCCCACACACCCACCACCCAATGAATGACTTGATATTTACAGTCCAAACACTATAATGACACCCACACACCCACCACCCCATGAATTATTGTTGATATATACAGTCCAAGCACTGTAATGACACCCTCACCCCCACCACCCCATGAATGACTGTTGATATTTACAGTCAAAGCACTGTAATGACACCCCCACACCCACCACCCCATGAATGACTGTTGATATTTACAGTCCAAGCACTCTAATGACACCCACCACCTTATTAATGACTGTAGATATTTACAATCAAAACACTGTAATGACACCCACACACCCACCAACCCATGAATGACTGCTGATATTTACAGTCCAACCATTGTAATGACACCCACACACCCACCACCCTATAAATGACGGTTAATATTTTCAGTCCGAGCACTGTAATGACATCCACACACCCACCACCCCATGAATAACTGTTAATATTTACAGTCCATGCACTGTAATGTCACACACACACCCACCACCCAATGAATGATGGTTGATATTTACAGTCCAAGAACTGTAATGACACCCACACACCCACCACCCCATGAATGATTGTTGATATATACATTCCAAGTACTGTAATGACACCCCCACACCCACCACCACATTAATTATGGTTGATAATTACAGTCCAAGCACTCTAATGACACCCACCACCCTATGAATGACTGTTGATATTTACAATCAAAACACTGTAATGACACCCACACACCCACCACCCCATTAATCACTGTTGATATTTACAGTACAAGCACTGTAATGACACCCAGACACCCACAACTCAATGATTGACTGTTGATATTTACATTCCAAGCACTGTAATGATACCAACCACTCTATGAATGACTGTTGATATTTTTAGTCCAAGCACTGTAATGACACCCACACACATACCACCCCATCAATGACTGTTGATATTTACAGTTCAAGCACTGTAATTACAACCACATACCCACCACCCCATGATTGACTGTTGATATTTACAGTCCAAGCACTATAATGACTGCCACACACCCACCACCCCATAAATGACTGTTGATACTTACAGTCTAAGCACTGTAATGACACCCACCACCTTATAAATGACTGTTGATAATTACAATCAAAACACTGTAATGACACCCACACACCCACCACCCCATGAATGACTGTTGATATTTACAGTCAAAGCACTGTAATGACACCCACACACCCACCACCCCATGATTGACTGTTGATATTTACAGTCCAAGCACTGTAATGACAGCCACACACCCACCACTTCATAAATGACTGTTGATATTTACAGTCTAAGCACTGTAATGACACCCATACACCGTCCACCCCAAGAATGACTTTTGATATTTTCAGTCCAAGCACTGTAATGACACCTACACACCCACCACCCCATGAATAACTGTTGATATTTACAGTCCAAGATCTGAAATGACACTAACACACCCACCACCCTATAAATGACTTGATATTTACAGTCCAAGCACTGTAATGACACCCACATACCCCCCTCCCCATAAATGACGGTTAATATTTATAGGCAAAGCAATGTAATGACACCCACACACCCACTACCCCAAGAATGACTGTTGATATTTTCAGTCCAAGCACTCTAATGACACCCACACACTCACCACCCCATAAATGACTGTTGATATTTACAGTCCAAGCACTGTCATGACACCCACACAGGCACCACCCCATGAATGACTGTTGATATTTACAGTCCAAGCACTCTAATGACACCCACCACCCAATAAATGAATGTTGATATTTATAGTTAAAACACTGTAATGACACCCACACACCCCCCACCCCATGAATGACTGTTGATATTTACGGTCCAAGCACTGTAATGACACCCACACACCCACCACTCCATTAATGAATGTTGATATTTACAGTCCAAGCTCTGTAATGACACTCACACACACACCACCCTATGAATGACTGTTGATATTTACAGTCCAAACACTGTAATGACACCCACACACCCACCACCTCATAAATGACAGTTGATATTTATAGTCCAAGCACTGTAATGACACCCACACACCTACCACCCTATGAATGACTGTTGATATTTTCAGTCCAAGCACTGTAATGACATCGACACACCCACTATCCCATGAATGACTGTTAATATTTACAGTCCAAGCACTGTAATGTCACCCACACACCCACTACCCAATGAATAATAGTTGATATTTACAGTCCAAGAACTGTAATAAAACCCACACACCCACCACCCTATAAACGACTGTTGATATTTACAGTCCAAGCAATGTAATGACACCCACACACCCACCACCCTATAAATGACAGTTGATATTTATAGTCCAAGCACTGTAATGACACCCACACACCCACAACCCCATGAATGACTTTTGATATTTTCAGTCCAAGCACTGTAATGACATACACACACCCACAACCCTATGAATAACTGTTAATATTTACAGTATGAGCACTGTAATAACACCCACACACCCACCACCAAATAAATAATGATTGATATTTACAGTCCAAGAACTGTAATGAAACCCACACACATACCATCCCATTAATGACTGTTGATATTTACAGTCCAAGCACTGTCATGACACCCACCACCCCATGAATGAGTGTTGATATTTACAGTCCAAGCACTCTAATGACACCCACCACCCAATAAATAACTGTTGATATTTATAGTCAAACCACTGTAATGACACCCACACACAAACCACCCCATAAATGACAGCTGTTATTTACAGTCCAAGCACTGTAATGACACCCACAGGCCCACCACCCCATAATTGACTGCTGATATTTACAGTCCAAGCACTGTAATGACACCTACACACCCACCACCCAATAAATGACTGTTTATATTTACAGTCTAAGCACTGTAATTACAAACACACACACACCACCCCATAAATGACTTTATATATTTATAGTCCAATCACTTTAATGACACCACACACCCACCACTCCATGAATGACTCTTGATATTTACAGTCCAAGCTCTGTAATGACACCTACACACCAACCACCCCATGAATGACTATTAATATTTACACTCCAAGCACTGTAATGTCACCCACACACCCACCACCCAATGAATGATGGTTGATATTTACAGTCCAAGAACTGTAATTAAACACACACACCCACTATCCCATGAATGACAGTTGATATTTTCAGTCCAAGTACTGTAATGACATCTTCACACCTACCACCCCATGAATGACTGTTAATATTTACAGTCCAAGAACTGTAATGTCATCCACACACCGACTACCCAATAAATGATAGTTGATATTTACAGTCCAAGCACTCTAATGACACCCACCAACAAATAAATGACTGTTGATATTTATAGTCAAAACACTGTAATGACACCCACACACAAACCACCCCATAAATTACTGCTGTTATTTACAGTCCAAGCACTGTAATGACACCTACAGGCCCACCACCCCATAATTAACTGTTGATATTTACAGTCCAAGCACTGTAATGACATCCACACACCTTCTACCCTATAAATGACATTTGATTTTTATAGTCCAAGCACTGTAATGACACCCACACACCTACCACCCCATAAATGACTGTTTACATTTTCAGTCAAAGCACTGTAATGACATCCACACACCTACAAACCTATGAATGACTGTTAATATTTACAGTCCAAGAACTGTAATGACACCCACACATCCACCACCCCATTAATGACTGTTGATATTTTCAGTCCAAGCACTGTAATGACATCCACACACCCACCACCCTATAAATGACTGTTGATATTTATAGTCCAAGCACTGTCATATTACAGTTCAAGCACTATAATGACATCCACACACCAACCACCCCATGAATGACTGTTGATATTTACAGTCCAAGCAATGTAATGACACCCTCACCCCCACCACCCCATGGATGACTGTTGATATTTACAGTAAAAACACTGTAATGACACCCCCACACCCACCACTCAATGAATTATGGTTGATATTTACAGTCCAAGAACTGTAATGACACTTACACACCAACCACCCCATGAATGAATGTTGATATTTACAGTCCAAGCACTGTAATGACACCCTCACCCCCTCCACCCCATGGATGACTGTTGATATTTGCAATTAAAACACTGTAACGACACCCACACACCCACCCACCCATGAATAACTGTTGATATTTACAGTCCAAGCACTGTAATGACACCCACAAACCCACCACCCAATAATTGACTGTTGATATTTTCAGTCCAAGCACTGTAATGACACCCACACACCCACCACCCAATGAATGATGGTAGATATTTACAGTCGAAGAACTGTAATGACACCCACACACTCACCAACCCATGAATGACTGTTGATATTTACAGTCCAAGCACTGTCATGACACCCACCACCCCATGAATGACTGTTGATATTTTCAGTCCAAGCAAGCTAATGACACCCACACACCCACCACCCCATAAATGACTGTTGATATTTACAGTCCAAGCTCTGTAATGACACTCACACACCAACCACCCAATAAATTATGGTTGATATTTACAGTCCAAGAACTGTAATGACACCTACACTCCAACCACCCCATGAATGACTGTTGATATTTACAGTCCAAGCACTCTAATGACACACACCAACTTATGAATGACTGTTGATATTTACAATCAAAACACTGTAATGACACCCACACACCCACCACCCCATAAATGACCGTCGATATTTACAGTCCAAGCACGGTAATAAAACCCACAAACCCACCACCCAATAATTGACTGTTGATATTTACAATCCAAGCACTGTAATGACAGCCACACACTCACCAGCCCATAAATGACTGTTGATATTTACATTTTAAGCACTGTAATGACACCCACACACCCACCACCCCAAGAATGACTTTTGATATTTACTCTCCAAGCATTGTAATGACACCCACACACCCACCACCCCATAAATGAATGTTGATATTTACAGTCCAAGTTCTGTAATGACACTCACACACCCACCACCCTATGAATGACTGTTGATATTTACAGTCCAAGCACTGTAATGACACCCACAAACCCACCACCCCATAAATGACGGTTATTATTTATAGTCCAAGCACTGTAATGACACCCACACACTCACCACCCCATGAATGACTGTTGACATTTTCAGTCCAAGCACTGTAATGACATCCACACACCCACCACCCCATGAATGACTGTTAATATTTATAGTCTGAGCACTGTAATGACACCCACGCACCCACCACCCAATGGATGATGGTTGATATTTACAGTCCAAGAACTGTAATGACACCCACCACCCTATGAATGAATGTTAATATTTACCGTCAAAACACTGTAATGACACCCACACACCCACCACCCCTTGAATGACTGTTGATATTTACAGTCCAAGCACTCTAATGACACCCAAACACCCACCACCCAATGAATGACTGTTGATATTTACAGTCCAAGCACTGTAATGACACCCACACACTCACCACCCCATGAATGACTGTTGACATTTTCAGTCCAAGCACTGTAATGACATCCACACACCCACCACCCCATAAATGACTGTTGATATTTACAGTCCAATCACTGTAATGAAACCCACACACCCACCACCACATGATTGACTGTTAATATTTACAGTCCAAGCTCTGTAATGACACTCACACACCCACAACCCTATATATGATGGTTGATATTTATAGTCCAAGCACTGTAATGACACCCACACACCAACCACCCCATGAATAACTGTTGATATTTACAGTCCAAGCACTGTAATGACAGCCACACACCCACCATCCCATAAATGACAGTAGATATTTACAGTCCTAGCACTGTAATGACAGCCACACACCCACCACCCCATAAATGACTGTTGATATTTACAGTCCAAGCACTGTAATGACATCCACACACCCACCACAATGTCAATGACACTTAATATTTACAGTCTAATCACTGTGATGACACCCACACACCCACCACCCAATTAATGATGTTTGATATTTACAGTCCAAGCACTGTAATGCCACCCACCACCTCATGAATGACTGTTGATATTTACAGTCCAAGCACTAATGACACACACACCCACCACCTCATGATTGACTTAATATTTATAGTTCAAGCACTGTAATGACACACACACACCTACCACCGAATTATTGACTGTTGATATTTACAATCCAAGCACTGTAATAACACCCACAAACCCACCACCCCATGACTGACTGTTGATATTTACAGTCCAAGCACTGTAATGACACCCACACACTCATCACCCTATGAATGACTGTTGATATTTACAGTCCAAGCAATGTAATGCAACCCACCATCCCATGAATGACTGTTGATATTTACAGTCCAAGCACTAATAACACACACATACCCACCACCCCATAAATGACTTGATATTTACAGTCCAAGCTATGTAATGACACCCACACACCAACCACCCCATGAAAGACTGTTGATATTAACAGTCCAAGCACTATAATGAAACTTACTACCCCATAAATGACTGTTGATATTTACAGTTTAAGCACTGTAATGACACCTTCATACCCATCACCCCATGAATGACTGTTGATATTTACAGTCAAAGCACTGTAATGACACCCCCACACCCACCACCCTATGAATTATGGTTGATATTTACAGTCCAAGCATTTTAATGACAGCCACACACCCACCACCCCATAAATGACTGTTGATATTTACAGTCCAAGCTCTATAATGACATCCACACACCAACCACACCATGACTGACTGTTGATATTTATAGTCCAAACACTGTAATGACAGCAACACACCCACCACCCCATTAATGACTGTTGATATTTACAGTCCAATCACTGTAATGACATCCACACACCCACCACCCCATGACTGACTAATGATATTTACAGTCCAAGCACTGTAATGACACCCACACACCCATCACCCTATGAATGACTGTTGATATTTACAGTCCAAGCAATGTAATGCAACCCACCATCCCATGAATGACTGTTGATATTTACAGTCCAAGCACTAATAACACACACATACCCACCACCCCATAAATGACTTGATATTTACAGTCCAAGCATTTTAATGACAGCCACACACCCACCACCCCATAAATGACTGTTGATATTTACAGTACAAGCTCTATAATGACATCCACACACCAACCACACCATGACTGACTGTTGATATTTACAGTCCAAACACTGTAATGACAGCCACACACCCACCACCCCATTAATGACTGTTGATATTTACAGTCCAATCACTGTAATGACATCCACACACCCACCACCCCATGACTGACTGTTTATATTTACAGTCCAAGCACTGTAATGCCACCCACCATCCCATGAATGACTGTTGATATTTAAAGTCCAAGCACTAATGACACACACATACCCACCACCCCATAAATGACTTGATATTTAAAGTCCAAGCCATGTAATGACACCCACACACCCACAACCCCATGACTGACTGTTGATATTTACAGTCCAAACACTGTAATAAAAGCCACTCACCCACCACCCCATAAATGACTGTTGATATTTACAGTCCAAGCACTGTAATGACACTCACACACCAACCACCCTATGAATTATGGTTGATATTTACAGTCCAAACACTGTAATGACAGCCACACACCCACCACCCCATTAATGACTGTTGATATTTACAGTCCAATCACTGTAATGACATCCACACACCCACCACCCCATGACTGAATGTTTATATTTACAGTCCAAGCACTGTAATGCCACCCACCATCCCATGAATGACTGTTGATATTTAAAGTCCAAGCACTAATGACACACACATACCCACCACCCCATAAATGACTTGATATTTACAGTCCAAGCCATGTAATGACACCCACACACCCACAACCCCATGACTGACTGTTGATATTTACAGTCCAAACACTGTAATGAAAGCCACACACCCACCACCCCATAAATGACTGTTGATATTTACAGTCCAAGCACTATAATGACACTCACACACCAACCACCCTATGAATGACTGTTAATAATTACAGTCCAACCACTGTAATGCCACCCACAACCCCCTAAATGACTGTTGATATTTACAGTCCGAGCACTAATTTTACACACTCACCCACCAACCCATGAATGACATGATATTTACAGTCCAAGAACTGTAATGACACCCACCACCCTATGAATGACTGTTAATATTTACCGTCAAAGCACTGTAATGACACCCACACACCCACCACCCCATGTATGACTGTTGATATTTACAGTCCAAGCATTGTAGTGACACCAACACACCCACCACCTCATGATTGACTGTTTATATTTACAGTCCAAGCACTGCATAGACACCCAAACACCCACCACCCAATGAATGACTGTTGATATTTACAGTCAAAGCAGTGTAATGAGACCCCCACATCCACCACCCCATGAATTATGGTTGATATTTACAGTCCAAGCATTCTAATGACAGCCACACACCCACCACCCCATAAATGACTGTTGATATTTACAGTCCAAACACTGTAATGACATCCACACACCCACAACCCCATGACTGACTGTTGATATTTACAGTCCAAACACTGTAATGAAAGCCACACACCCACCACCCCATAAATGACTGTTGATATTTAAAGTTCAAGCACTGTAATGACATCCACACCCACCACCCTATGAATGACTGTTAATATTTACAGTCCAAGCACTGTAATGACACCCACAAACCCATAAATGACTGTTGATATTTACAGTCCGAGCACTAATTATACACACACACACACCAACCCATGAATGACTTGATATTTATAGTCCAAGCACTGTAATAACCCCCACCAACCCACCACCCCATGAATGACTGTTGATATTTACAGTCCAAGCACTGTAATGATACCCACAAACCCACCTCCCCATGAATGACTGTTGTTATTTACAGTCCAAGCACTGTAATGACACCCACACACCTACCACCCCATAAATGATGGTTGATATTTATAGTCCAAGCACTGTAATGACACCCACACACCCACCACCCCTTGAATGACTGTTGATATTTACAGTCCAAGCACTGTAATGCCACTCACCACCCCATGAATAACTGTTGATATTTACAGTCCAAGCACTACTGACACACACAAACCCACCACCCCATAAATGACTTGATATTTACAGTCCAAACACTGTAATGACATCCACACACCCACAACCCCATGACTGACTGTTGATATTTAAAGTCCAAACACTGTAATGAAAGCCACACACCCACCACCCCATAAATCACTGTTGATATTTACAGTCCAAGCACTGTAATGACATCCACACAACCACCACCCAATGAATGACTATTGATATTTACAGTCCAAGCTCTGTAATGACACTCACACACCAACCACCCTATGAATGACTGTTAATATTTACAGTCCAAGCACTGTAATGACACCCACAAACCCATAAATGACTGTTGATATTTACAGTCCGAGCACTAATTATACACACACACCCACCAACCCATGAATGACTTGATATTTATAGTCCAAGCACTGTAATGACCCCCACCAACCCACCACCCCATGAATGACAGTTGATATTTACAGTCCAAGCACTGTAATGATACCCACAAATTCACCTCCCCATGAATGACTGTTGTTATTTACAGTCCAAGCACTGTAATGACACCCACACACCCATCACCCCATAAATGATGGTTGATATTTATAGTCCAAGCACTGTAATGACACCCACACACCCACCACCCCTTGAATGACTGTTGATATTTACAGTCCAAGAACTGTAATGCCACTCACCACCCCATGAATAACTGTTGATATTTACAGTCCAAGCACTACTGACACACACAAACCCACCACCCCATAAATGACTTGATATTTACAGTCCAAGCACTGTAATGACACCCACACACCCACCACCCCATGAATGACTGTTCATATTTACAGTCCAAGCAATGTAATGACACCAACACACCCACCACCTCATGATTGACTGTTGATATTTAAAGTCCAAGCACTGCATAGACACCCAAACACCCACCACCCAATGAATGACTGTTGATATTTACAGTCCCAGCACTCTAATGACACCCACACACCCACCACCCCATGACTGTTGATATTTACAATCAAAACACTGTAATGACACCCACACACCCACCATCCAATGAATGACTGTTGATATTTACAGTCCAATCACTGTAATGAAACCCACACACCCACCACCTCATAATTGACTGTTAATATTTACAGTCTAAGCACTGTAATGACATCCACACACCAACCACACGATAATTGACTGTTGATATTTACAGTCCAAGCACTGTAATGACACACACACACCCACCACCCAATTATTGACTGTTGATATTTACAGTCCAAGCACTGTAATAACACCCACAAACCCACCACCCCATGACTGACTGTTGATATTTACAGTCCAAACACTGTAATGACAGCCACACACCCACCACCCTGTAAATGACTGTTGATATTTAAAGTCCAAGCACTGTAATAACACCCACACACCCATCACCCCATGAAAGACTGTTGATATTTACAGTCCAAGCACTGTAATGCCACCCACTATCCCATGAATAAATGTTGATATTTACAGTCCAAGCACTAATGACACACACATACCCACCACCCCATAAACTACTTCATATTTACACTCCAAGCCATGTAATGACACCCACACACCAACCAACCCATGAATGACTGTTGATATTTACAGTCCAAGCACTATAAGGACACCCAAACACCTACCACCCCATGAATGACTGTTAATATTTACAGTGAAAGCCCTGTAATAACACCCCCAAACCCCCCACCACATGAATTATTGTTGATATTTACAGTCCAACCATTCTAATGACAGCCACACACCCACCACCCCATAAATGACTGTTGATATTTACAGTCCAAGCACTGTAATTACATCCACACACCCACCACCCCATGACTGACTGTTGATATTTACAGTCCAAACAATGTAATGACAGCCACACACCTACCACCCCTTATATGACTGTTGATTTTTAAAGTCCAAGCACTGTAATAACATCAACACACCCACTACCCAATGAATGAATATTCATATTTACAGTCCAAGCTCTGTAATGACACTCACACACCAACCACCCTATGAATGGCTGTTGATATTTACAGTCCAAGCACTGTAATGCCACCCACAACCCCATAAATGACTGTTTAAATTTACAGTCCAAGCACTAATGACACACAAACACCCACCAACCCATGAATGACTTGATATTTACAGTCCAAGCACTGTAATGACACCCAATAACCCACCACCCCATGAATGACTGTTGATATTTACAGTCCAAGCACTGTAATGACACACACAAACCCACCACCCCATGAATGACTGTTGATATTTACAGTCAAAGCACTGTAATGACACCCCCACACCAACCACCCCATGAATTATTGATAATATTTACAGTCCAAGCATTCTAATGACAGCCAATCACCCACCACCCCATAAATGATGGTTGATATTTTTAATCCAAGCACTGTAATGAAACCCACACACCCACCACCCCATGACTGACTGTTGATATTTACAGTTTAAGCACTGTAATGACACCCTCGTACCCACCACCCAATGAATTATGGTTGATATTTACAGTCCAAGCATTCTAATGACAGCCACACACCCACCACCCCATAAATGACTGTTGATATTTATATTCAAAGCACTAATTACACACACACACACCCACCACCCCATGAATGACTTGATATTTACAGTCCAAGCACTGTAATGACATTCACAAACCCACCACCCAATGATTTACTGTTGATATTTACAGTCCAAGCACTGTAATGACAGCCACACACCCACCCCCCCATCAATGACAGTATATATTTACAGTCCAAGCACAGTAATGACAGCCACACACCCACCCACCTCATAAATGACTGTTGATATTTACAGTCCAAGCACTGTAATGACATCCACACACCCACCACCACATGAATGACACTTAATATTTACAGTCTGAGCACTGTAAAGACACCCACACACCAACCACCCTATGAATGACTGTTGATATTTACAGTCCAAACACTGTAATGCCACCTATAACCCCATAAATGACTGTTTATATTTACAGTCCAAGCATCAATGACACACACACACCCACCAACCCATGAATGACTTGATATTTACAGTCCAAGCACTGTAATGACACCCACCAACCCACCACCCCATGAATGACTGATGATATTTTCAGTCCAAGCACTGTAATGACACCCACAAGCTCACCACCCCATGAATGACTGTTGATATTTACAGTCAAAGCACTGTAATGACACCCCCACACCCACCACCCCATGAATTATAAATGATATTTACATTCCAAGCATTCTAATGACAACCAAACACCCACCACCCCATGACTGACTGTTGATATTTAGAGTCCAAGCACTATAATGCCACCCACCACCCAATGAATGACTGTTGATATTTACAGTCCAATCACTAATGACTCACACATACCCACCACCCCATGAATGACTTGATATTTACAGATCAAGCCATGTAATGACACCCACACACCCACCACCCTATGAATGACTGTTGATATTTACAGTCCAAGCACTATAAAGACACCCAAACACATACCACCCCATGAATGACAGTTGATATTTTCAATCCAAGTACTGTAATGACACCCTCATACCCACCACCCCATGAATGACTGTTGATATTTACAGTCAAAGCAATGTAATGACACCCACACAACCACTATCCCATAAATTATGGTTGATATTTACAGTCCAAACACTGTAATAACACCCACACACCCACCACTCCCTGAATGATGGTTAATATTTACAGTCCAAGCACACTAATAACACCTACCACCCTCTGAATGACTGTTGATATTTACAGTTAAAGCACTGTAAAGACATCCACACATCTACCACACCATGAATGACTGTTGATATTTACAGTCCAAACTCTATAATGATACTTACACACCCATCACCCAATGAATATTCGTTGATTTTTACAGTCCAAGAAATGTAATGTCACCCACACACTCACCAATATATGAATGACTGTTGATATTTACAGTCCAAGCACTGTCATGACAACCACTCATCCACCACCTTATTAATAACTGTTGATATTTACAGTCAAAGCACTCTAATGACACCAACCACCCTCTGAATGACTGTTGATATTTACAGTCCAAGCTCTGTAATGACACTCACACACAAACCACCCTATAAATGACTGTTGATATTTACAGTAAAAGCACGGTAATCACCCCCCCCCCCTAAATGACGGTTGATATTTATAGTCAAAGCACTGTAATGACACCCACACACCCACCATCCTATTAATGAATGTTGTTATTTAAATCCCAAGCACTGTAATGCCACCCACCACCCCATAAATGACTGTTGATATTTACAGTCCAAGCACTAATGACACACACACACACCCACCATCCCATGAATGAATTGATATTTACAGTCCAAGCACTGTAATGATACCCACCCACCCACCACCCCATGAATGACTTAATATTTACAGTCCAAGCACTGTAATGACACCCACAAACCCACCTCCCCATGATTGACTTTTGATATTTACAGGCTAAGCACTGTAATGACAGCCAAACACCCACCACCCCATAAATGACTGTTGATATTTACAGTCTAAACACTATAATGACACCCACACACCCAACACTCCAAGAATGACTTTTGATATTGACAGTCCAACCACTGTAATGACACCCACATTCTCACCACCCCATAAATGATAGTTGATATTTATAGTCCAAACACTGTAATGACAACCACACACCCACCACCCCATGAATGACTGTTGATATTTTCAGTCCAAGCAGTGTAATGACATCCACACACCCACCACCCCATGAATGACTGTTAATATTTACAGTTTGAGCACAGTAATGACACCCACACACCCACCACCCCATGAATTATGGTTGATATTTACAGTCTAAACACTGTTATGACACCCACTCAACTACCACCCTATGAATGACTGTTGATATTTACAGTCCAAGCACTGTAATGACACCCACCATCCTATGAATGACTGTTGATATTTACAATCAAAACAAAGTAATGACACCCACACACCCATCACCTCATGAATGACTGTTGATATTTACACTCCAAGCACTGTAATGACACCCACACACCCATCACCTCATGAATGACTGTTGATATTTACACTCCAAGCACTCTAATGTCACCCACACACCAACTACCCCATGAATGACTGTTGATATTTACAGTCCAAGAACTGTAATGACACCCACACACCCACCACCCCATAAATGACTGTTGATATTTTCAGTCCAAGCACTGTGATGACATTCACACACCCAACACCCCTTGAAAAACTGTTATTATTTACAGTCCAAGCACTCTAATGACGCCCACCACCCTCTAAATGATTGTTGATATTTACAGTCAAAGAACTTTAATGACACCCACACACCCACCACCCAATGAATGATGGTTGATATTTACGGTCCGAAAACTGTAATGACACCCACACACTCACCACCCCATGATTAACTGTTGATATTTACAGTCCAAACAATGCATAGACACTCAAACACCTACAACCCCATGAATGACTGTTAATAATTACAGTCCAAGCACTGTAATGACACCCACACACCCATCACCCTATAAATTACTTTTGATATTTAGATTCCAATCACTGTAATGCCACCCACCACCCCATGAATGACTGTTGATATTTACAGTCCAAGCAATAATGACACACACACACCCACCACTTAATGAATGACTTGATATTTACAGTCCAAGCAATGTAATGACAACCACCACCCCATGAATGACAATTGATATTTTTAGTCCATGCACTGTAATGACATCCACACACCCACCACCCCATGAATGACTGTTAATATTTACAGTCCGAGCACTGTAATGACACCCACACACCCACCACCCAATGAATGATGGTTGATATTTACAGTCCAAAAATTGCAATAACACCCACACACTCACCACTCCATGAATGACAGTTCATATTTTCAGTTCAAGCAATGTAATAACACCCACATACCCACCACCCAATGAATGATGGTTGATATTTACAGTCCAAGAACTGTAATAACCCCCACACACTCACTACCCCATGAATTACTGTTGATATTTACAGTCCAAGCACTGTCATGACACCCACACACCCACCACCCCATGAAAAATTGTTGATATTTACAGTCCAAGCACACTAATGACACCCACCAACATATGAATGACTGTTAATATTTACAGTCAAAACACTGTTATGACACCCACACAACCACCACCCCATGAATGACTGTTGATATTTACAGTCCAAGCACTGTAATGACACCCACACACCCACCACCCCATAAATGACTGTTGATATTTACAGTCTAAGCAATGTAATGGCACCCACTACCCTAAGAATGACATTTGATATTTACAGTCTAAGCACTGTAATTAAACCCACACACCTACCACCCCATAAGTGATGGTTGATATTTACAGTCCAAGCACTGTAATGACACCCACACACCCACCACCCCTTGAATGACAGTTGATATTTTCCGTCCATGCACTGTAATGACATCCACACACCCACCACCCCATGAATAACTGTTAATATTTACAGTCTGAGCACAGTAATGACAGCCACACACCCACCACCCAATGAATGATGGTTGATATTTACAGTCCAAGAACTGTAATAACACCCATACACTCCCCACCTCATGATAATGACACCCACCACCCCATGAATGACAATTGATATTTTTAGTCCATGCACTGTAATGACATCCACACACCCACCACCCCATGAATGACTGTTAATATTTACAGTCCAAGCACTCTAATGACACCCACCACCCTATGAATGACTGTTAATATATACAGTCCAAGCACTGTAATGACACCACACACCCACCACCCCATGATTAACTGTTGATATTTACAGTCCAAACAATGCATAGACACCCAAACACCCACAACCCCATGAATGACTGTTAATAATTACAGTACAAGCAGTGTAATGACACCCACACACCCATAACCCTATAAATTACTTTTGATATTTAGATTCCAATCACTGTAATGCCACCCACCACCCCATGAATGACTGTTGATATTTACAGTCCAAGCAATAATGACACACACACACCCACAACTCAATGAATGACTTGATATTTACAGTCCAAGCAATGTAATGACACCCACCATTCCATGAATGGCAATTTAATTTTTAGTCCATGCACTGTAATGACATCCACACACCTACCACCCCATGAATGACTGTTAATATTTACAGTCTGAGCACTGTAATGACATCTACACACCCACCACCCATCGAATGATGGTTGATATTTACAGTCCAAGAATTGTAATAACAACCACACACTCACCACTCCATGAATGACAGATGATATTTTCAGTCCAAGCAATGTAATGACATCCACATACCCACCACCCCATTAATGACTGTTAATATTTACAGTCTGAGCTCTGTAATGACACCCACAAACCCACCACCCAATAAATGATGGTTGATATTTACAGTCCAAGAACTGTAATAACCCCCACACACTCACCACCCCATGAATGACTGTTGATATTTACAGTCCAAGCACTGTCATGACACCCACACACCCACCACCCCATGAAAAATTTTTGATATTTACAGTCCAAGCACACTAATGACAACCACCAACATATGAATGACTGTTAATATTTACAGTCAAAACACTGTTATGACACCCACACACCCACCACCCCATTAATGACAGTTGATATTTACAGTCCAAGAACTGTAATGACACCCACACACTCACCACCCAATGAATGATGGTTGATATTTACAGTCCAAGGACTGTAATGACACCCACACACCCCTCACCCTATGAATTACTGTTGATATTTAGAGTCCAAGCACTGTAATGACACCCACCACCCCATGAATATATGTTTATATTTACAGTCCAAGTACTAATGACACACACACACACACCACATAATGAATGACTTGATATTTACAGTCCAAGCAATGTAATGACACCCACACACCCACAACCTCATGAGTGACTGTTGATATTTACAGTCCAAGCACTATAATGACACCTACACACTCACAACCCCATGAATGGCTGTTAATATTTACAGTCCTAGCACTGTAATGTCACCCACACACCAACGACCCAATGAATGATGGTTGATATTTACAGTCCAAGAACTGTAATGAAACCCACACACCCACCACCTCATAAATGGCAGTTGATATTCTCAGTCCAAGCACTGTAATGACATCTATACACCTACCACCCCATGAATGACTGTTAATATTTACAGTCCAAGCACTGTAATGTCACCCCCACACCCACCACCCAATGAATTATGGTTGATATTTACAGTCCAAGCACTGTAATGACACCCACACACCAACCACCCCATAAATGACTGTTGATAATTACAGTCCAAGCACTCTAATGACACCCACTACCCTATGAATGACTGTTAATATTTACAATCAAAACACTGTAATGACACCCACACACCCACCACCCCATGAATGACTGTTAATATTTACAGTCCGAACACTTTAATGACACCCACACAACCACCACCTAATGAATGATGGTTGATATTTACAGTCCAAGAACTGTAATGACACCCACACACTCACCACCCTATGAATGACTGTTGATATTTACAGTCCAAGCACTGTCATGACACCCACAAATGCACCACCCTATGAATGACTGTTGATATTTACAGTCCAAGCACTGTCATGACACCCACTACCCAATAAATGAATGTTGATATTTATAGTTAAAACACTGTAATGACACCCATACACCCACCACCCCAGAAATGACTGTTGATATTTACAGTTCAAGCACTGTAATGACACCCACACACCGACCACCCCATGATTGACTGTTGATATTTACAGTCCAAGCACTGTAATGACACCACACACCCACCACCCAATTAGTAACTGTTGACATTTACAGTCCAAGTACTGTAATGACACTCACACACCCACCACCATATGAATGACTGTTGATATTTACAGTCTAAGCACTGTAATGACACCCACACACCCACCACCCTATAAATGATGGCTGATATTTAAAGTCCAAGCTCTGTAATGACACCCACACACCTACTACCCCATGAATAACTGTTGTTATTTTCAGTCCAAGCACTTTAATGACATCCACACACCCACCACCCCATGAATGACTGTTTATATTTACAGTCCAAGCACTGTAATGTCACCCACACACCCACCACCCATGAATGACAGTTGATATTTTCAGTCCAGGCACTGTAATGACATCTACACACCTACAACCCCATGAATGACTGTTAATATTTACAGTTCATGCATTGTAATGTCACCCATACACCCACCACCCAATGTATGATGGTTGATATTTACAGTCCAAAGACTGTAATGATACCCACACACCCTCCACCCAATAAATGACTGTTGATATTTTCAGTCCAAGCACTGTAATGACACCCACACACCAACCACCCCATGAAAAACTGTTGATATTTACAGTCCAATCACTCTAATGACACTCACCACACTATGAATGACTGTTGATATTTACAGTCCAAGCAATGCATAGACACCCAAACACCCACAACCCCATGAATTACTATTAATATTTACAGTCCAAGCACTGTAATGACACCCACACACCCATCACCCTATGAATTACTGTTGATATTTAGAGTCCAATCACTGTAATGCCACCCATTACCCCATGAATGACTGTTGATATTTACAGTCCAAGCACTAATGACGCACACACACCCACCATCCAATGAATGACTTGATATTTACAGTCCAAGCAATGTAATGACACCCACATACCCAACACCCCATGATTGACTGTTGATATTTACAGCCCAAGCACTATAATGACACCCACACACTCACCACCCCATGAATGACTGTTGATATTTACAGTCTAAGCACTGTAATGACACTCTCACACCCACCACCCCATGAATGACTGTTGATATTCACAGTTAAAGCACTGTAATGACACCCCCACACCCACCACCTCATGAATTATGGTTGATATTTACAGTCCAAGCACTGTAATGACACCCACACACCAACCACCCCATGAATGACTGTTGATAATTACAGTCCAAGCACTCTAATGACACCCACTACCCTATGAATGACTGTTAATATTTGCAATCAAAACACTGTAATGACACCCACACACCCACCACCCCATGAATGACTGTTGATATTTACAGTCTAAGCACTGTAATGACACCCTCACACCCACCATCCCATGAATGATTGTTGATATTCACAGTTAAAGCACTGTAATGACACCCCCACACCCACCACCCCATGAATTATGGTTGATATTTACAGTCCAAGCACTGTAATGACACCAACACACCAACCACCCCATGAGAGACTGTTGATAATTACAGTCCAAGCACTCTAATGACACCCACTACCCCATGAATGACTGTTGATATTTACAATCAAAACACTGTAATGACACCCACACACCCACCACCCCATGAATGACTGTTGATATTTACAGTCCAAGCTCTGTAATGACACCCACACACCTACCACCCCATGATTGACTGCTGATATTTACAGTCCAAGCACTGCACAGACACCCAGACACCCACAACCCCATGAATAACTGTTGATATTTACCATCCAAGCTCTGTAATGACACAAATACACCCATCACCCCATGAATGACTGTTAAAATTTGGAGTCCAAGCACTGTAATGCCACCCACCACCCCATGAATGACTGTTGATATTTACAGTCCAAGCACTAATGACACACACACACCCAACACCCCATGAATGACTTGATATTTACAGTCCAAGCAATGTTATGACACCCACACACCCACTACCCCATGAATGACTGTTGATATTAACAGTTCAAGCACTATAATGACACCCACACATCCACCTTCCCATGAATGACTGTTGATATTTACAGTCCAAGCACTGTAGTGACACCCCCACACCCACCACCCCATTAATTATGGTTGATATTTACAGTCCAGGCTCTGTAATGACACTCACACAACCACCACCCTATGAATGACTGTTGATATTAACAGTCCAAGCACTGTAATGACACCCACACACCCACCACCCCAGAAATGACTGTTGATAATTACAGTCCAAGCACTCTAATGACACCCACACACCCACCACCCCATAAATGGCAGTTGATATTCTCAGTCCAAGCACTGTAATGACATCTATACACCTACCACCCCATGAATGACTGTTAATATTTACAGTCCAAGCACTGTAATGTCATCCTCACACCCACCACCCCATGAATTATGGTTGATATTTACAGTCCAAGCACTGTAATGACACCCACACACCAACCACCCCATAAATGACTGTTGATAATTACAGTCCAAGCACTCTAATGACACCCACTACCCTATGAATGACTGTTAATATTTACAATCAAAACACTGTAATGACACCCACACACCCACCACCCCATGAATGACTGTTGATATTTACAGTCTAAGCACTGTAATGACACCCTCACACCCACCATCCCATGAATGACTGTTGATATTCACAGTTAAAGCACTGTAATGACACCCCCACACCCACCACCCCATGAATTATGGTTGATATTTACAGTTCAAGCACTGTAATGACACCCACACACCAACCACCCCATGAATGACTGTTGATAATTACAGTCCAAGCACTCTAATGACACCCACTACCCTATGAATGACTGTTGATATTTACAATCAAAACACTGTAATGACACCCACACACCCACTACCCCATGAATTACTGTTGATATTTACAGTCCAAGCTCTGTAATGACACCCACACACCTACCACCCCATGATTGACTGCTGATATTTACAGTCCAAGCACTGCACAGACACCCAGACACCCACAACCCCATGAATAACTGTTGATATTTACCATCCAAGCTCTGTAATGACACAAATACACCCATCACCCCATGAATGACTGTTGATATTTGAAGTTCAAGCACTGTAATGCCACCCACCACCCCATGAATGACTGTTGATATTTACAGTCCAAGCACTAATGACACACACACACACCCAACACCCCATGAATGACTTGATATTTACAGTCCAAGCAATGTTATGACACCCACACACCCACCACCCCATGAATGACTGTTGATATTAACAGTTCAAGCACTATAATGACACCCACACATCCACCTTCCCATGAATGACTGTTGATATTTACAGTCCAAGCACTGTAGTGACACCCCCACACCCACCACCCCATTAATTATGGTTGATATTTACAGTCCAAGCACTGTAATGACACCAACACAAACACCAATCCATGAATGACTGTTGAAATTTACAGTCCAATCACTCTAATGACACCAACTACCCCACAAATGACTAATGATATTTAAAGTCTAAGCACTGTAATGACACCCACACACCCACCACCGAAAAGAATGACTTTTGATATTTACAGTCCAAGCACTGTAATGACACATACACACCCACCACCCCATGAATGACTGTTGATATTTACAGTCCAGGCTCTGTAATGACACTCACAGACCCACCACCCTATGAATGACTGTTGATATTAACAGTCCAAGCACTGTAATGACACCCACCCCCCCCCCAAAAAAATGATGGTTGATTTTTATAGTCCAAGCACTGTAATGACACCCACACACCCACCACCCCATGAAAGACTGTTGATATTTTTAGTCCAAACACTGTAATTACATCCACACACCCACCATACCATGAATGACAGTTAGTATTTACAATCAAAACACTGTAATGACACCCACACACCCACCACCCCATGAATGACTGTTGATATTTACAGTCCAAGCTCTGTAATGACACCCACACACCTACCACCCCATGATTGACTGCTGATATTTACAGTCCAAGCACTGCACAGACACCCAGAAACCCACAACCCCATGAATAACTGTTGATATTTACCGTCCAAGCTCTGTAATGACACAAATACACCCATCACCCCATGAATGACTGTTAAAATTTGGAGTCCAAGCACTGTAATGCCACCCACCACCCCATGAATGACTGTTGATATTTACAGTCCAAGCACTAATGACACACACACACCCAACACCCCATGAATGACTTGATATTTACAGTCCAAGCAATGTTATGACACCCACACACCCACTACCCCATGAATGACTGTTGATATTAACAGTTCAAGCACTATAATGACACCCACACATCCACCTTCCCATGAATGACTGTTGATATTTACAGTCCAAGCACTGTAGTGACAACCCCACACCCACCACCCCATTAATTATGGTTGATATCTACAGTCCAAGCACTGTAATGACACCAACACAAACACCAATCCATGAATGACTGTTGATATTTACAGTCCAAGCTCTGTAATAACACCCACACATCAACCTTCCCATGAATGACTGTTGATATTTACAGTCCAAGCACTGTAGTGACACCCCCACACCCACCACCCCATGAATGACTGTTGATATTTACTGTCCAGGCTCTGTAATGACACTCACACACCCACCACCCTATGAATGACTGTTGATATTAACAGTCCAAGCACTGTAATGACACCCACACACCCACCACCCCAGAAATGACTGTTGATAATTACAGTCCAAGCACTCTAATGACACCCACACACCCACCACCCCATAAATGGCAGTTGATATTCTCAGTCCAAGCACTGTAATGACATCTATACACCTACCACCCCATGAATGACTGTTAATATTTACAGTCCAAGCACTGTAATGTCATCCTCACACCCACCACCCCATGAATTATGGTTGATATTTACAGTCCAAGCACTGTAATGACACCCACACACCAACCACCCCATGAATGACTGTTGATATTTACAGTCCAAGCACTCTAATGACACCCACTACCCTATGAATGACTGTTAATATTTACAATCAAAACACTGTAATGACACCCACACACCCACCACCCCATGAATGACTGTTGATATTTACAGTCTAAGCACTGTAATGACACCCTCACACCCACCATCCCATGAATGACTGTTGATATTCACAGTTAAAGCACTGTAATGACACCCCCACACCCACCACCCCATGAATTATGGTTGATATTTACAGTTCAAGCACTGTAATGACACCCACACACCAACCACCCCATGAATGACTGTTGATATTTACAGTCCAAGCACTCTAATGACACCCACTACCCTATGAATGACTGTTGATATTTACAATCAAAACACTGTAATGACACCCACACACCCACTACCCCATGAATTACTGTTGATATTTACAGTCCAAGCTCTGTAATGACACCCACACACCTACCACCCCATGATTGACTGCTGATATTTACAGTCCAAGCACTGCACAGACACCCAGACACCCACAACCCCATGAATAACTGTTGATATTTACCATCCAAGCTCTGTAATGACACAAATACACCCATCACCCCATGAATGACTGTTGATATTTGGAGTTCAAGCACTGTAATGCCACCCACCACCCCATGAATGACTGTTGATATTTTCAGTCCAAGCACTAATGACACACACACACACCCAACACCCCATGAATGACTTGATATTTACAGTCCAAGCAATGTTATGACACCCACACACCTACCACCCCATGAATGACTGTTGATATTAACAGTTCAAGCACTATAATGACACCCACACATCCACCTTCCCATGAATGACTGTTGATATTTACAGTCCAAGCACTCTAGTGACACCCCCATACCCACCACCCCATTAATTATGGTTGATATTTACAGTCCAAGCACTGTAATGACACCAACACAAACACCAATCCATGAATGACTGTTGAAATTTACAGTCCAATCACTCTAATGACACCAACTACCCCACAAATGACTATTGATATTTAAAGTCTAAGCACTGTAATTACACCCACACACCCACCACCGAAAAGAATGACTTTTGATATTTACTGTCCAAGCACTGTAATGACACATACACACCCACCACCCCATGAATGACTGTTGATATTTACAGTCCAGGCTCTGTAATGACACTCACACACCCACCACCCTATAAATGACTGTTGATATTAACAGTCCAAGCACTGTAATGACACCCACACACCCACCCCCCCAGAAATGATGGTTGATTTTTATAGTCCAAGCACTGTAATGACACCCACACACCCACCACCCCATGAAAGACTGTTGATATTTTTAGTCCAAACACTGTAATTACATCCACACACCCACCATACCATGAATGACAGTTAGTATTTACAGTCTCAGCACTGTAATGACACCCACACACCCACCACCTAATGAATGAATGTTGATATTTACAGTCCAAGATCTGTAAAGACACCCACACACTCACCACCAAATGAATGACTGTTGATATTTACAGTCCAAGCACTGTCATGACACCCACACATGCACAACCCTATGAATGACTGTTGTTATTTACAGTCCAAGCACTGTCATGACACCCACCACCCAATAAATAAATGTTGATATTTATAGTTAAAACACTGTAATGACACTCATACACCCACCACCCCATGAATGACTGTTGATATTTTTAGTCCAAGCACTGTAATTACATCCACACACCCACCACACCATTAATGACTGTTAATATTTACAGTCCGAGCACTTTAATGACACCCACACAACCACCACCTAATGAATGATGGTTGATATTTACAGTCCAAGAACTGTAATGACACCCACACACTTACCACCATATGAATGACTGTTGATATTTACAGTCCAAGCACTGTCATGACACCCACACACGCACCACTCTATGAATGACTGTTGATATTTACAGTCCAAGCACTGTCATGACACCCACTACCCAATAAATGAATGTTGATATTTATAGTTAAAACACTGTAATGACACCCATACACCCACCACCATAGAAATGACTGTTGATATTTACAGTTCTAGCACTGTAATGACACCCACACACCGACCACCCCATGATTGACTGTTGATATTTACATTCCAAGCACTGTAATGACCCCCACACACCCACCACCCAATTAATAACTGTTGACATTTACAGTCCAAGTACTGTAATGACTCTCACACACCCACCACCATATGAATGACTGTTGATAATTACAGTCTAAGCACTGTAATGACACCCACACACCCACCACCCTATAAATGATGGCTGATATTTAAAGTCCAAGCTCTGTAATGACACCCACACACCTACTACCCCATGAATAACTGTTGTTATTTTCAGTCCAAGCACTTTAATGACATCCACACACCCACCACCCCATGAATGACTGTTTATATTTACAGTCCAAGCACTGTAATGTCACCCACACACCCACCACCCATGAATGACAGTTGATATTTTCATTCCAAGCACTGTAATGACATCTACACACCTACCACCCCATTAATGACTGTTAATATTTACAGTTCAAGCACTGTAATGTCACCCATACACCTACCACCCAATGAATGATGGTTGATATTTACAGTCCAAGGACTGTAATGATACCCACACACCCTCCACCCAATAAATAACTGTTGATATTTTCAGTCCAAGCACTGTAATGACACCCACACACCCCTCACCCTATGAATTACTGTTGATATTTAGAGTCCAAGCACTGTAATGACACCCACCACCCAATGAATAAATGTTTATATTTACAGTCCAAGCACTAATGACACACACACACACACCACATAATGAATGACTTGATATTTACAGTCCAAGCAATGTAATGACACCCACACACCCACCACCCCATGAGTGACTGTTAATATTTACAGTCCAAGCACTATAATGAAACCTACACACTCACCACCCCATGAATGGCTGTTAATATTTACAGTCCAAGCACTGTAATGTCACCCACACACCAACGACCCAATGAATGATAGTTGATATTTACAGTCCAAGAACTGTAATGAAACCCACACACCCACCACCCCATAAATGGCAGTTGATATTCTCAGTCCAAGCACTGTAATGACATCTATACACCTACCACCCCATGAATGACTGTTAATATTTACAGTCCAAGGACTGTAATGTCACCCCCACACCCACCACCCCATGAATTATGGTTGATATTTACAGTCCAAGCACTGTAATGACACCCACACACCAACCACCCCATGAATGACTGTTGATAATTACAGTCCAAGCACTCTAATGACACCCACTACCCTATGAATGACTGTTAATATTTACAATCAAAACACTGTAATGACACCCACACACATACCACCCCATGAATGACTGTTGATATTTACAGTCTAAGCACTGTAATGACACCCTCACACCCACCATCCCATGAATGACTGTTGATATTCACAGTTAAAGCACTGTAATGACACCCCCACACCCACCACCCCATGAATTATGGTTAATATTTACAGTCCAAGCACTGTAATGACACCCACACACCAACCACCCCATGAATGACTGTTGATAATTACAGTCCAAGCACTCTAATGACACCCACCACCCCATGAATGACTGTTGATATTTACAGTCCAAGCTCTGTAATGACACCCACACACCTACCACCCCATGACTGAATGCTGATATTTACAGTCCAAGCACTGCACAGACACCCACACACCCACAACCCCATGAATAACTGTTGATATTTACCGTCCAAGCTCTGTAATGGCACAAATACACCCATCACCCCATGAATGACTGTTGATATTTGGAGTCCAAGCACTGTAATGAAACCCACCACCCCATGAATGACTGTTGATATTTACAGTCCAAGCACTAATGACACACACACACCCAACACCCCATGAATGACTTGATATTTACAGTCCAAGCAATGTTATGACACCCACACACCCACCACCCCATGAATGACAGTTGATATTAACAGTTCAAGCACTATAATGACACCCACACATCCACCTTCCCATGAATGACTGTTGATATTTACAGTCCAAGCACTGTAGTGACACCCCCACACCCACCACCCCATTAATTATGGTTGATAATTACAGTCCAAGCACTGTAATGACACCAACACAAACACCAATCCATGAATGACTGTTGAAATTTACAGTCCAATCACTCTAATGACACCAACTACCCCACAAATGACTATTGATATTTACAGTCTAAGCACTGTAATGACACCCACACACCCACCACCGAAAAGAATGACTTTTGATATTTACAGTCCAAGCACTGTAATGACACATACACACCCACCACCCCATGAATGACTGTTGATATTTACAGTCCAGGCTCTGTAATGACACTCACACACCCACCACCCTATGAATGACTGTTGATATTAACAGTCCAAGCACTGTAATGACACCCACACACCCACCACCCCAGAAATAATGGTTGATTTTTATAGTCCAAGCACTGTAATGACACCCACACACCCACCACCCCATGAAAGACTGTTGATATTTTTAGTCCAAACACTGTAATTACATCCACACACCCACCATACCATGAATGACAGTTAGTATTTACAGTCTCAGCACTGTAATGACACCCACACACCCACCACCTAATGAATGAATGTTGATATTTACAGTCCAAGATCTGTAAAGAAACCCACACACTCACCACCAAATGAATGACTGTTGATATTTACAGTCCAAGCACTGTCATGACACCCACACATGCACAAACCTATGAATGACTGTTGTTATTTACAGTCCAAGCACTGTCATGACACCCACCAAACAATAAATGAATGTTGATATTTATAGTTAAAACACTGTAATGACACTCATACACCCACCACCCCATGAATGACTGTTGATATTTTTAGTCCAAGCACTGTAATTACATCCACACACCCACCACACCATTAATGACTGTTAATATTTACAGTCCGAGCACTTTAATGACACCCACACAACCACCACCTAATGAATGATGGTTGATATTTACAGTCCAAGAACTGTAATGACACCCACACACTCACCACCCTATGAATGACTGTTGATATTTACAGTCCAAGCACTGTCATGACACCCACACACGCACCACTCTATGAATGACTGTTGATATTTACAGTCCAAGCACTGTCATGACACCCACTACCCAATAAATGAATGTTGATATTTATAGTTAAAACACTGTAATGACACCCATACACCCACCACCCTAGAAATGACTGTTGATATTTACAGTTCTAGCACTGTAATGACACCCACACACCGACCACCCCATGATTGACTGTTGATATTTACAGTCCAAGCACTGTAATGACCCCCACACACCCACCACCCAATTAATAACTTTTGACATTTACAGTCCAAGTACTGTAATGACACTCACACACCCACCACCATATGAATGACTGTTGATAATTACAGTCTAAGCACTGTAATGACACCCACACACCCACCACCCTATAAATGATGGCTGATATTTAAAGTCCAAGCTCTGTAATGACACCCACACACCTACTACCCCATGAATAACTGTTGTTATTTTCAGTCCAAGCACTATAATGACATCCACACACCCACCACCCCATGAATGACTGTTTATATTTACAGTCCAAGCACTGTAATGTCACCCACACACCCACCACCCATGAATGACAGTTGATATTTTCATTCCAAGCACTGTAATGACATCTACACACCTACCACCCCATGAATGACTGTTAATATTTACAGTCCAAGCACTGTAATGTCACCCATACACCTACCACCCAATGAATGATGGTTGATATTTACAGTCCAAGGACTGTAATGATACCCACACACCCTCCACCCAATAAATAACTGTTGATATTTTCAGTCCAAGCACTGTAATGACACCCACACACCCCTCACCCTATGAATTACTGTTGATATTTAGAGTCCAAGCACTGTAATGACACCCACCACCCAATGAATAAATGTTTATATTTACAGTCCAAGCACTAATGACACACACACACACACCACATAATGAATGACTTGATATTTACAGTCCAAGCAATGTAATGACACCCACACACCCACCACCCCATGAGTGACTGTTAATATTTACAGTCCAAGCACTATAATGAAACCTACACACTCACCACCCCATGAATGGCTGTTAATATTTACAGTCCAAGCACTGTAATTTCACCCACACACCAACGACCCAATGAATGATGGTTGATATTTACAGTCCAAGAACTGTAATGAAACCCACACACCGACCACCCCATAAATGGCAGTTGATATTCTCAGTCCAAGCACTGTAATGACATCTATACACCTACCACCCCATGAATGACTGTTAATATTTACAGTCCAAGCACTGTAATGTCACCCCCACACCCACCACCCCATGAATTATGGTTGATATTTACAATCAAAACACTGTAATGACACCCACACACCCACCACCCCATGAATGACTGTTGATATTTACAGTCTAAGCACTGTAATGACACCCTCACACCCACCATCCCATGAATGACTATTGATATTCACAGTTAAAGCACTGTAATGACACCCCCACACCCACCACCCCATGAATTATGGTTGATATTTACAGTCCAAGCACTGTAATGACACCCACACACCAACCACCCCATGAATGACTGTTGATAATTACAGTCCAAGCACTCTAATGACACCCACTACCCTATGAATGACTGTTGATATTTACAATCAAAACACTGTAATGACACCCACACACCCACCACCCCATGAATGACTGTTGATATTTACAGTCCAAGCTCTGTAATGACACCCACACACCTACCACCCCAAGATTGACTGCTGATATTTACAGTCCAAGCACTGCACAGACACCCACACACCCACAACCCCATGAATAACTGTTGATATTTACCGTCCAAGCTCTGTAATGGCACAAATACACCCATCACCCCATGAATGACTGTTGATATTTGGAGTCCAAGCACTGTAATGAAACCCACCACCCCATGAATGACTGTTGATATTTACAGTCCAAGCACTAATGACACACACACACCCAACACCCCATGAATGACTTGATATTTACAGTCCAAGCAATGTTATGACACCCACACACCCACCACCCCATGAATGACTGTTGATGTTAACAGTTCAAGCACTATAATGACACCCACACATCCACCTTCCCATGAATGACTGTTGATATTTACAGTCCAAGCACTGTAGTGACACCCCCACACCCACCACCCCATTAATTATGGTTGATATTTACAGTCCAAGCACTGTAATGACACCAACACAAACACCAATCCATGAATGACTGTTTAAATTTACAGTCCAATCACTCTAATGACACCAACTACCCCACAAATGACTATTGATATTTACAGTCTAAGCACTGTAATGACACCCACACACCCACCACCGAAAAGAATGACTTTTGATATTTACAGTCCAAGCACTGTAATGACACATACACACCCACCACCCCATGAATGACTGTTGATATTTACAGTCCAGGCTCTGTAATGACACTCACACACCCACCACCTTATGAATGACTGTTGATATTAACAGTCCAAGCACTGTAATGACACCCACACACCCACCACCCCAGAAATGATGGTTGATTTTAATAGTCCAAGCACTGTAATGACATCCACACACCCACCACCCCATGAAAGACTGTTGATATTTTTAGTCCAAACACTGTAATTACATCCACACACCCACCATACCATGAATGTCAGTTAGTATTTACAGTCTCAGCACTGTAATGATACCCACACACCCACCACCTAATGAATGAATGTTGATATTTACAGTCCAAGATCTGTAAAGACACCCACACACTCACCACCAAATGAATGACTGTTGATATTTACAGTCCAAGCACTGTCATGACACCCACACATGCACAACCCTATGAATGACTGTTGTTATTTACAGTCCAAGCACTGTCATGACACCCACCACCCAATAAATGAATGTTGATATTTATAGTTAAAACACTGTAATGACACTCATACACCCACCACCCCATGAATGACTGTTGATATTTTTAGTCCAAGCACTGTAATTACATCCACACACCCACCACACCATTAATGACTGTTAATATTTACAATCCGAGCACTTTAATGACACCCACACAACCACCACCTAATGAATGATGGTTGATATTTACAGTCCAAGAACTGTAATGACACCCACACACTCACCACCCTATGAATGACTGTTGATATTTACAGTCCAAACACTGTCATGACACCCACACACGCACCACCCTATGAATGACTGTTGATATTTACAGTCCAAGCACTGTCATGACACCCACTACCCAATAAATGAATGTTGATATTTATAGTTAAAACACTGTAATGACACCCATACACCCACCACCCCAGAAATGACTGTTGATATTTACAGTTCAAGCACTGTAATGACACCCACACACCGACCACCCCATGATTGACTGTTGATATTTACAGTCTAAGTACTGTAATGACACCCACACACCCACCACCCTATAAATGATGGCTGATATTTAAAGTCCAAGCCCTGTAATGACACCCACACACCTACTACCCCATGAATAACTGTTGTTATCTTCAGTCCAAGCACTTTAATGACATCCACACACCCACCACCCCATGAATGACTGTTTATATTTACAGTCCAAGCACTGTAATGTCACCCACACACCCACCACCCATGAATGACAGTTGATATTTTCAGTCCAAGCACTGTAATGACATCTACACACCTACCACCCCATGAATGACTGTTAATATTTACAGTTCATGCAATGTAATGTCACCCATACACCCACCACCCAATGAATGATGGTTGATATTTACAGTCCAAAGACTGTAATGATACCCACACACCCTCCACCCAAAAAATGACTGTTGATATTTTCAGTCCAAGCACTGTAATGACACCCACACACCCCTCACCCTATGAATTATTGTTGATATTTAGAGTCCAAGCACTGTAATGACACCAACCACCCCATGAATAAATGTTTATATTTACAGTCCAAGCACTAATGATACACACACACCCACCACATAATGAATGACTTGATATTTACAGTCCAAGCAATGTAATGACACCCACACACCCACCACCCCATGAGTGACTGTTGATATTTACAGTCCAAGCACTATAATGACACCTACACACTCACCACCCCATGAATGGCTGTTAATATTTACAGTCCAAGCACTGTAATGTCACCCACACACCCACGACCCAATGAATGATGGTTGATATTTACAGTCCAAGAACTGTAATGAAACCCATGCACCCACCACCCCATAAATGACAGTTGATATTCTCAGTCCAAGCACTGTAATGACATCTATACACCTACCACCCCATGAATGACTGTTAATATTTACAGTCCAAGCACTCTAATGTCACCCACACACCCACCACCCAATGAATAATGGTTGATATTTACATTCCAAGGACTGTAATGATACCCACACACCCACCACCCAATAAATGACTGTTGATATTTACAGTCCAAGCAATGTAATGACACCCACACACCCACCACCCCATTAATGACTGTTGATATTAACAGTTCAAGCACTATAATGACACCCACACATCCACTTTCCCATGAATGACTGTTGATATTTACAGTCCAAGTACTGTAGTGACACCCCCACACCCACCACCCCATTAATTATGGTTGATATTTACAGTCCAAGCACTGTAATGACACCAACACACACACCAATCCATGAATGACTGTTGAAATTTACAGTCCAAGCACTCTAATGACAACAACTACCCCACAAATGACTATTGATATTTACAGTCTAAGCACTGTAATGACACCCACTCACCCACCACCGAAAAGAATGACTTTTGATATTTACAGTCCAAGCACTGTAATGACACATACACACCCACCACCCCATGAATGACTGTTGATATTTACAGTCCAGGTTCTGTAATGACACTCACACACCCACCGCCCTATGAATGACTGTTGATATTTACTGTCCAAGTACTGTAATGACACCCACACACCCACCACCCCAGAAATGACGGTTGATTTTTATAGTCCAAGCAATGTAATGACACCCACACACAAACCACCCCATGAAAGACTGTTGATATTTTTAGTCCAAACACTGTAATTACATCCACACACCCACCACACCATAAATGTCTGTTAGTATTTACAGTCTCAGCACTGTAATGACACCCACACACTCACCACCAAATGAATGACTGTTAATATTTACAGTCCAAGCACTGTCATGACACCCACACATGCACAACCCTATGAATGACTGTTGATATTTACAGTCCAAGCACTGTCATGACACCCACCACCCAATAAATGAATGTTGATATTTATAGTTAAAACACTGTAATGACACTCATACACCCACCACCCCATGAATGACTGTTGATATTTTTAGTCCAAGTACTGTTATTACATCCACACACCCACCACACCATTAATGACTGTTAATATTTACAGTCCGAGCAATTTAATGACACCCACACACCCACCACCTAATGAATGATGGTTGATATTTACAGTCCAAGAACTGTAATGACACCCACACACTCACCACCCAATGAATGACTGTTGATATTTACAGTCCAAACATTGTCATGACACCCACACACGCACCACCCTATGAATGACTGTTGATATTTACAGTCCAAGCACTGTAATGACACCCACTACCCAATAAATGAATGTTGATATTTATAGTTAAAACACTGTAAAGACACCCATACACCCACCACCCCAGAAATGACTGTTGATATTTACAGTCCAAGCACTGTAATGACACCCACACACCCACCACCCAATTAATAACTGTTGACATTAACAGTCCAACTACTGTAATGACACTCACACACCCACCACCATATAAATGACTGTTGATAATTACAGTCCAAGCACTGTAATGACACCAACACACCCACCACCCTATAAATGATGGTTGATATTTAAAGTCCAAGCTCTGTAATGACATCCACACCCCTAAAACCCCATGAATATCTGTTGTTATTTTCAGTCCAAGCACTTTAATGACATCCACACACCTCTCACCCTATGAATTACTGTTGATATTTAGAGTCCAAGCACTGTAATGACACCCACCACCCCATAAATAAATAATTATATTTACAGTCCAAGCACTGTAATGTCACCAACACACCCACCACCCATGATTGATAGTATATGTTTTCAGTCCAAGCACTTTAATGACATCTACACACCTACCACCCCATGAATGACTTTTAATATTTACAGTCCAAGCACTGTAATGTCACCCATACACCCACCACCCAATGAATGATGGTTGATATTTACAGTCCAAGGACTGTAATGATACCCACACACCCTCCACCCAATAAATGACTGTTGATATTTTCAGTCCAAGCACGGTAATGACAACCCACACACCCCTCACCCTATGAATTACTGTTGATATTTAGAGTCCAAGCACTGTAATGACACCCACCACCCCATGAATAAATGTATATATTTACAGTCCAAGCACTAATGACACACACACATCCACAACATAATGAATGACTTTATATTTACAGTCCAAGCAATGTAATGACACCCACACACCCACCACCCCATGAATGGCTGTTAATATTTACAGTCCAAGCACTGTAATGTCACCCACACACCCACGACCAAATGAATGATGATTGATATTTACAGTCCAAGAACTGTAATGAAACCCACACACCCACCACCCCATAAATGGCAGTTGATATTCTCAGTCCAAGCACTGTAATGACATCTATACATCTACCACCCCATGAATGACTGTTAATATTTACAGTCCAAGCACTGTAATGTCACCCACACACCCACCACCCAATGAATAATGGTTGATATTTACATTCCAAGGACTGTAATGATACTCACACACAAACCACCCAATAAATGACTGTTGATATTTACAGTCCTAACACTGTAATGACACCCACTCACCCATCACCCTATGAATTACTGTTGATATTTAGAGTCCAAACACTGTAATGCCACCCACCACCCCATGAATGACTGTTGATATGTATATTCCAAGCACTAATGACACACCCACACCCACCACCCAATGAGTGACTTGATATTTTCAGTCCAAGCAATTTAATGACACCCACACACCCACCACCCCATAAATGACTGTTGATATTTTCAGTCCAAGCACTATAATGACACCTACACACCCACCACCCCATGAATGACTGTTAATATTTACAGTCCAAGCACTGTAATGTCACCCACACACCCACCACCCAATAAATGATGGTTGATATTTAGAGTCCAAGAACTGTAATTACACCCACACACCCACCATCCCATGAATGACAGTTGATATTTTCAGTTCAATCACTGTAATGTCATCCACACACCCACCACCCAATGAATGATGGTTGATATTTACAGTCCAAGCACTCTAATGACACAACCACCCAATAAATGTATGTTAATATTTATAGTTAAAGCACTGTAATGACACCCACACACTCCCCACCCCATGAATGACAGTTGATATTTACAGTCCAAGCACTGTAATGACACCCACACACTGACTACCCTATGATTGACAGTTAATATTTACAGTCCAAACACTGTAATGACACCCACACACCCACCACCCCATAAATGATGGTTGATATTTATAGTCCAAGCACTGTAATGACACCCACACATCTACCACCCTTTGAATGACTGTTGATATTTTCAGTCCAAGCACTGTAATGACATCGACACACCCTCTATCCCATGAATGACACTTAATATTTACAGTCTGAGCACTGTAATGACACCCACACACCCACCACCCATTGGATGATGTTTGATATTTACAGTCCAAGAATTGTAATAACACACACACACTCACCACCCCATGAATGAGAGTTGATATTTTCAGTTCATGAACAGTAATGATATCCAAACACCCACAACCCCATGAAAAACTGTTGATATTTACAGTCCAAACACTCTAATGACACCCACCACCCTATGAATGACTGTTAATATATACAGTCAAAACTGTGTAATGACACCCACACACCCACCACCCCATGAATAACTGTTGATATTTACAGTCCAAGCACTGTAATGACACCACACACCCACCACCCCATGATTAACTGTTGATATTTACAGTCCAAACAATGCATAGAAACCCAAACACCCACCACCCAATAAATGACTTGATATTTACAGTCCAAGCGATGTAATGACACCCACACACCCACCACCCCATTAATGACTGTTGATATTTACAGTCCAAGCATTGCACAGACACCCAGATACCCACATCCACATGAATGACTGTTGATATTTACAATCCAAGCTCTGTAATGACACCTACACACCCATCACCCCATGAATGACTTAATATTTACAGTCCAAGCAATGTAATGACACCCACACACCCACCACCCCATGAATGACTGTTGATATTTACAGTTCAAGCACTATAATGACACCCTAACACCAGCCCCCTATTAATTATGGTTGATATTTACAGTCCAAGGACTGTAATGACACCCACACACTTACCACCCGATAAATCACGGTTGATATTTACAGTCCAAGCAATGTAATGACACCCACACACCCACCACCCCATGAATGACAGTTGATATTTTCAGTCCAAGCACTGTAATGACATCGACACACCCAATATCCCATGAATGACACTTAATATTTACAGTCTGAGCACTGTAATGACACCCACACACCCACCACCCATTGAATGATGATTGATATTTACAGTCCAAGAATTGTAATAACACACACACACTCACCACCCCATGAATGACAGTTGATATTTTCACTCCAAGCACTATAATTACACCCACACACCCATCACCCTATGAATTACTGTTGATATTTAGAGTCCAATCACTGTAATGCCACCCACTACCCTATGAATGACTGTTGATATTTACAGTCCAAGCACTGTAATGACACCCTCACACCCACCACCCCATGAATGACTGTTGATATTTACAGTCCAAGCAATCTAATGACACCCACCACCCTATGAATGACTGTTGATATTTACAATCAAAGCACTGTAATTACACCCACACACCCACCACCCAATAAATGACTGTTGATATTTACAGTCCAAGCTCTCTAATGACACCCACACACCCACCAACCCATGATTGACTGCTGATATTTACAGTCCAAGCACTGCACAGACACCCAGACACCCACAACCCCATGAATGACTGTTGATATTTACAGTCCAATCTCTAATGACACAAACACACACCCAACACCTAATGAATGACTTAATATTTACAGTCCAAGCAATGTAATGACACCCACACACCCACCACACCATAAATGAATGTTGATATTAACAGTTCAAGCACTATAATGACACCTACACATCCACCATCCCATGAATGACTGTTGATATTTACAGTCCAAGCACTGTAATGACACCCCCACACCCACCACCCCATAAATAACGGTTGATTTTTATAGTTCAAGCACTGTAATGACACCCACACACCCACCACCCCATGAATAACTGTTAATATTTTCAGTCTAAGTACTGTAATTACATCCACACACCAACCACAACATGAATGACTGTTAGTATTTACAGTCTGAGCACTGTAATGACACCCCATTAAAAACTGTTGATATTTACAGTCCAAGCACTCTAATGACAGCCACCACCCTATGAATGACTGTTAATATATACAGTCAAAACAGTGTAATGACACCCACACACCCACCACCCCATGAATGACTGTTGATATTTACAGTCCAAGCATTGCACAGACACCCAGAAACCCACAACCCCACGAATGACAGTTGATATTTACAATCCAAGCTCTGAAATGACACCCACACACCCATCACCCCATGAATGACTGTTGGTATTTAGAGTCCAAGCACTGTAATGCCACCCACCTACCAATGAATGACTGTTGTTATTTACAGTCCAAGCACAAATGACACACACAAACCCACCACCCCATGAATGACTTGATATTTACAGTCCAAGCAATGTAATGACTCCCACACACCCACCACCCCATGAATGACTGTTGATTTTTACAGTTCAAGCACTATAATGACACCCACACATCCACCACCAAATTAATGACTGTTAATATTTACACTCCAAACACTGTAATAACACACCCACACCAACCCCCCTATTAATTATGGTTGATATTTACAGTCCAAGGACTGTAATGACACCCACACACTTACCACCCCATAAATCACGGTTGATATTTACAGTCCAAGCAATGTAATGACACCCACACACCCACCAACCCATGAATGACAATTGATATTTTCAGTCCATGCACTGTAATGACATCCACACACCCACCACCCCATGAATGACTGTTGATATTTACAGTCAAAGCACTGTAATGACATCCCCACACCCACTACCCCATGAATTACTGTTAATATTTACAGTCCAAGCACTGTAATGACACCCACACACCCATCACACTATGAAATACTGTTGATATTTAGAGTCCAATCACTATAATGCCACCCACTACCCTAATGAATGACTGTTGATATTTACAATCCAAGCACTAATGACACACACACAGCCACCACCCAATGAATGACTTGATATTTACAGTCCAAGCAATGTAATGACACCCACACACCCCACACCCCATGATTGACTGTTGATATTTACAGTCCAAGCACTATAATGACACCCACACACCCACCACCCCATAAATGACTGTTGATATTTACAGTCTAAGCACTGTAATGACACTCTCACACCAACCACCCCATAAATGACTGTTGATATTTACAGTCAAAGCACTGTAATGACACCCTCACACCCTCTACCCCATGAATTATGGTTGATATTTACAGTCCAAGCACTGTAATTACACCCACACACCAACCACCCCATTAATAACTATTGATATTTACAGTCCAAGCACTCTAATGACACCCACCACCCTATTAATGATTGTTGATATTTACAATCAAAACACTGTAATGACACCCACACACCCACCACCCCATAAATGACTGTTAATATTTACAGTCCAAGCTCTGTAATGACACCCACACACCCACCACCCCATGATTGACTGCTGATATTTACAGTCCAAGCACTGCACAGACACCCAGACACCCACAACCCCATGAATGACTGTTGATATTTACAGTCCAAGCTCTGTAATGACACCCACACACCCACCACCTAATGAATGATGGTTGATATATACAGTCCAAGAATTGTAATAACACCCACACACTCACCACCCCATTAAGGACAGTTGATATTTTCAGTCCATGCACTGTAATGACATCAACACACCCATCACCAAATTAATGACTGTTAATATTTACAGTCCAAGCACTCTAATGACACCCACCACCATATGAATGACTGTTAATATTTACAGTCAACACACTGTTATGACACCCACACACCCACCACCTAATGAATGATGGTTGATATATACAGTCCAAGCAATGTAATGACACCCACACACCCACCAACCCATGAATGACAATTGATATTTTCAGTCCATGCACTGTAATGACATCCACACACCCACCACCCCATGAATGACTGTTGATATTTACAGTCAAAGCACTGTAATGATACCCCCACACCCACTACCCCATGAATTACTGTTAATATTTACAGTCCAAGCACTGTAATGACACCCACACACCCATCACACTATGAATGTTGTTGATATTTAGAGTCCAATCACTGTAATGCCACCCACTACCCCATGAATAACTGTTGATATTTACAATCCAGGCACTAATGACACACACACAGCCACCACCCAATGAATGACTTGATATTTACAGTCCAAGCAATGTAATGACACCCACACACTCACCACCCCATGATTGACTGTTGATATTTACAGTCCAAGCACTATAATGACACCCACACACTCGCCACCCCATAAATGACTGTTGATATTTACAGTCTAAGCACTGTAATGACACCCTCACACCCACCACCCCATAAATGACTGTTGATATTTACAGTCAAAGCACTGTAATGACACCCTCACACCCTCAACCCCATGAATTATGGTTGATATTTACAGTCCAAGCACTGTAATAACACCCACACACCAATCACCCAATAAATGACTGTTGATATTTACAGTCCAAGCTCTCTAATGACACCCACCACCCTATAAATGACTGTTGATATTTACAATCAAAACACTGTAATGACACCCACAAACCCACCACCCCATGAATGACTGTTGATATTTACAGTCCAAGCTCAGTAATGACACCCACACACCCACCACCCCATGATTGACTGCTGATATTTACAGTCCAAGCACCGCACAGACACCAAGACACCCACAACCCCATGAATGACTGTTGATATTTACAGTCCAAGCTCTGTAATGACACAAACACACCCATCACCCCATGAATGACTGTTGATATTTGGAGTCCAAGCACTGTAATGCCACCCACCACCCCATAAATGACTGTTGATATTTGGAGTCCAAGCACTGTAATGCCAACCACCACCCCATGAATGACTGTTGATATTTACAGTCCAAGCACTAATGACACACATACACACCCAACACCCGATGAATGACTTGATATTTACAGTCCAAGCAATGTAATGACACCCACACACCCACCACACCATGAATGACTGTTGATATTAACAGTTCAAGCACTATACTGACACCCACACATCCACTAACCCATGAATGACTGTTGATATTTACAGTCCAAGCACTGTAATGACACCCCCACACCTACAACACCATTAATTATGGTTGATATTTACAGTCCAAGCACTGTCATGACACCCAAACACCCACCACCCCATGAAAAACTGTTGATATTTACAGTCCAAGCACTCTAATGACACCCACCACCCTATGAATGACTGTAAATATTTACAGTCAAAACACTGTTATGACACCCACACACCCACTACCACATGAATGACTGTTTATATTTACAGTCCAAGCACTGTAATGACACCCACACTCCCACCACCCCATGACTGACTGTTGATATTTACAGTCCAAGCAATGCATAGACCCCCAAACACCCACAACTCCATGAATTACTGTTAATATTTACAGTCCAAGCACTGCAATGACACCCACACACCCATCACCATATGAATTACTGTTGATATTTAGAGTCCAATCACTGTAATGCCACCCACTACCCCATGAATGACTTGATATTTACAGTCCAAGCAATGTAATGACACCCACACACCGAACACCCAATGATTGACTGTTGATATTTACAGTCCAAGAACTATAATGACACACACACACCCAACACCTCATGAATGACTTGATATTTACAGTCCAAGCAATGTAATGACACCCACACACCCACCACCCCATGAATGACTGTTGATATTAGCAGTTCAAGCACTATAATGACACCAACACATCCACCTTCCCATGAATGAATGTTGATATTTACAGTCCAAGCACTGTAGTGACACCCCCACACCCACCACCCCATTAATTATGGTTGATATTTACAGTCCAAGCACTGTAATGACACCAACACACACACCAATCCATGAATGACTGTTGAAATTTACAGTCCAAGCACTCTAATGACACCCACTACCCCACAAATGACTGTTGATATTTACAGTCTAAGCACTGTAATGACACCCACACACCCACCACCGAAAAGAATGACTTTTGATATTTACAGTCCAAGCACTGTAATGACACATACACACCCACCACCCCATGAATGACTGTTGATATTTACAGTCCAGGCTATGTAATGACACTCACACACCCACCACCCTATGAATGACTGTTGATATTTACAGTCCAAGCACTGTAATGACACCCAAACACCCACCACCCCATAAATGATGGTTGATTTTTATAGTCCAAGCATTGTAATGACAACCACACACCCACCACCCCATGAAATACTGTTGATATGTTTAGTCCAAACACTGTAATTACATCCACACACCCACCACACCATTAATGACTGTTATTATTTACAGTCCGAGCACTTAATGACCCCCACACACCCACCACCTAATGATTGACTGTTGATATTTACAGTCTAAACACTGTAATGACACCCACACACCCACCACCCAATTAATAACTGTTGACATTTACAGTCCAAGTACTGTAATGACACTCACACACCCACCACCATATGAATGACTGTTGATAATTAAAGTCCAAGCACTTTAATGACATTCACACACCCACCATTCCATAAATGACTGTTTATATATAGAGTCCAAGAACTGTAATGTCACCCACACACCCACCACCCATGAATGACAGTTGATATTTTCAGTCCAAGCACTGTAATGATACCCACACACCCACCACCCAATAAATGACTGTTGATATTTACAGTCCAAGCACTGTAATGACACCCACACACAAATTACCCTATAAATTACTGTTGATATTTTGAGTCCAAGCACTGTAATGACACCCACCACCCCATGAATGAATGTTTATATTCAACGTCCAAGCACTAATGACACACACACACCCACCACATAATGAATGACTTGATATTTACAGTCCAAGCACTATAATGACACCTACACACCAACCACCCCATGAATGGCTGTTTATATTTACAGTCCAAGCTATGTAATGTCACCCACACACCCACGACCCAATGAATGATGGTTGATATTTACAGTCCAAGAACTGTAATGAAACCCACACACCCACCACCCAATGAATAATGGTTGATATTTACATTCCAAGGACTGTAATGATACCCACACACCCACCACCCAAGAAATGACTGTTGATATTTACAGTCCAAGCACTGTAATGACACCCACACACCCATCACCCTATGAATTACTGTTGATATTTAGAGTCCAAGCACTGTAATGCCACCCACCACCCCATGAATGACTGTTGATATTTATATTCCAAGCACTAATGACACACCCACACCAACCACTCAATGAGTGACTTTATATTTTTAGTCCAATCAATGTAATGACACCCACACACCCACCACCCCATAAATGACTGTTGATATTTACAGTCCAAGCACTATAATAACACCTACACACCCACCACCCCATGAATGACTGTTAATATTTACAGTCCAAGCACTGTAATGTCACCCACACACCCACCACCCAATGAATGATGGTTGATATTTACAGTCCAAGAACTGTAATTAAACCCACACACCCACCATCCCATGAATGACAGTTGATATTTTCAGTCCAAGCACTGTAATGACATCTGCACACCTACCACCCCATGAATGAGTGTTAATATTTACAGTCCAAGCACTGTAATGTCATCCACACACCCACCACCCAATAAATGATGATTGATATTTACAGTCCAAGGACTGTAATGATACCCACACACCCACCTCCCAATAAATGACTGTTGATATTTACAGTCCAAACACTGTAATGACACCCACACACCCATCACCCTATGAATTACTGTTGATATTAACAGTCCAAGCACTGTAATGACACCCACACATCCACCACCCCATGAATGACTGTTGATATTTACGGTCCAAGCACTCTAATGACACTAACCACCCAATAAAAGTATGTTAATATTTATAGTTAAAACACTGTAATGACACCCACACACCCCCCACCTCATGAATGACTGTTAATATTTACAGTCCAAGCACTGTAATGTCACCCACATACCCACCACCCAATGAATAATAGTTCATATTTACATTCCAAGGACTGTAATGATACCCACACACCCACCACCTAATAAATGACTGTTGATATTTACAGTCCAAGCACTGTAATGACACCCACACACCCACCACCCCATAAATGACTGTTGATTATATTAACAGTCCAAGCACTATAATAACACCTACACACCCACCACCCCATGAATGACTGTTAATATTTACAGTCCAAGCACTGTAATGTCACCCACACACCCACCACCCAATGAATGATGGTTGATATTTACAGTCCAAGAACTGTAATTAAACCCACACACCCACCATCCCATGAATGACAGTTGATATTTTCAGTCCAACCCCTGTAATGACATCTACACACCTACCACCCCATGAATGACTGTTAATATTTACAGTCCAAGCACTGTAATGTCATCCACACACCCACCACCCAATAAATGATGGTTGATATTTACAGTCCAAGGACTGTAATGATACCCACACACCCACCTCTAAATAAATGACTGTTGATATTTACAGTCCAAATACTGTAATGACACCCACACACCCATCACCCTATGAATTACTGTTGATATTTACAGTCCAAGCACTGTAATGACACCCACACATCCACCATCCCATGAATGACTGTTGATATTTACAGTCCAAGCACTCTAATGACACTAACCACCCAATAAATGTATGTTAATATTTATAGTTAAAACACTGTAATGACACCCACACACCCCCCACCCCATGAATGACTGTTGATATTTACGGTCCAAGCATTGTAATGACACCCACACACCCACCACTCCATTAATGAATGTTGATATTTACAGTCCAAGCTCTGTAATGACACTCACACACACACCACCCTATGAATGACTGTTGATATTTACAGTCCAATCACTGTAATGACACCCACACACCCACCACCTCATAAATGACAGTTGATATTTATAGTCCAAGCACTGTAATGACACCCACACACCTACCACCCTATGAATGACTGTTGATATTTTCAGTCCAAGCACTGTAATGACATCGACACACCCACTATCCCATGAATGACTGTTAATATTTACAGTCCAAGCACTGTAATGTCACCCACACACCCACTACCCAATGAATAATAGTTGATATTTACAGTCCAAGAACTGTAATAAAGCCCACACACCCACCACCCTATAAACGACTGTTGATAATTACAGTCCAAGCAATGTAATGACACCCACACACCCACCACCCTATAAATGACAGTTGATATTTATAGTCCAAGCACTGTAATGACACCCACACACCCACCACCCCATGAATGACTTTTGATATTTTCAGTCCAAGCACTGTAATGACATACACACACCCACCACCCTATGTATAACTGTTAATATTTACAGTATCAGCACTGTAATAACACCCACACACCCACCACCAAATAAATAATGATTGATATTTACAGTCCAAGAACTGTAATAAAACCCACACACATACCATCCCCATAATGACTGTTGATATTTACAGTCCAAGCACTGTCATGACACCCACCACCCCATGAATGAGTGTTGATATTTACAGTCCAAGCACTCTAATGACACCCACCACCCAATAAATAACTGTTGATATTTATAGTCAAACCACTGTAATGACACCCACACACAAACCACCCCATAAATGACAGCTGTTATTTACAGTCCAAGCACTGTAATGACACCCACAGGCCCACCACCCCATACTTGACTGTTGATATTTACAGTCCAAGCACTGTAATGACACCTACACACCCACCACCCAATAAATGACTGTTTATATTTACAGTCTAAGCACTGTAATTACAAACACACACACACCACCCCATAAATGACTCTATATATTTATAGTCCAACCACTGTAATGACACTCACACACCCACCACCCTATGAATGACTGTTGATATTTACAGTCCAAGAACTGTAATGACATCCACACACCTTCTACCCCATAAATAACATTTGATTTTTATAGTCCAAGCACTGTAATGACACCCACACACCTACCACCCCATGAATGACTGTTTACATTTTCAGTCAAAGCACTGTAATGACATCCACACACCTACAAACCTATGAATGACTGTTAATTTTTACAGTCCAAGAACTGTAATGACACCAACACATCCACCATCCCATTAATGACTGTTGATATTTTCAGTCCAAGCACTGTAATGACATCCACACACCCACCACCCTATAAATGACTGTTGATATTTATAGTCCAAGCACTGTCATATTACAGTTCAAGCACTATAATGACATCCACACACCAACCACCCCATGAATGACTGTTGATATTTACAGTCCAAGCACTGTAATGACACCCTCACCCCCACCACCCCATGGATGACTGTTGATATTTACAGTAAAAACACTGTAATGACACCCCCACACCCACCACCCAATGAATTATGGTTGATATTTACAGTCCAAGAACTGTAATGACACCTACACACCAACCACCCCATGAATGAATGTTGATATTTACAGTCCAAGCACTGTAATGACACCCTCACCCCCTCCACCCCATGGATGACTGTTGATATTTGCAATTAAAACACTTTAACGACACCCACACACCCACCCACCCATGAATAACTGTTGATATTTACAGTCCAAGCACTGTAATGACACCCACACACCCACCACCCCATGAATGACTGTTAATATTTTTAGTCCAATCACAATAATGACACCCACACACCCACTACCCCATGAATGACTGTTAATATTTACAGTACAAGCACTGTAATGACACCGACACACCCACCACCCAATGAATGATGGTTGATATTTACAGTCCAATAACTGTAATGACTTGATATTTACAATCAAAACGCTGTAATGACACCCACACACTAACCACCCCAAGAATGACTGTTGGTATTTACAGTCCAATCACTATAATGACACCCACACACCCACAACCCCATGAATGACTGTTGATATTTACAGTCCGAACACAGTAATGACACCCTCACACCCACCACCTCATGAATGACTCTTGATATTTACAGTCAAAGCACTGTAATGGCACCCACACACCCACCACCCCATAAATGACTGTTGATATTTACAGTCCAAGCACTATAATGACATCCACTAACCACATGAATGACTGTTGATATTTACAGTCCAAGCACTGTAATGACACCCTCACACCCACCACCCCATGAATGATTGTTGATATTTATAGTCAAAGCACTGTAATGACACACCCACACCCACCACCCTATGAATTATGATTGATATTTACAGTCCAAGCACTGTAATGACACCCATACAACCACCACCCCATGAATGACTGTTGATATTTGCAGTCCAAGTACTGTAATGACACCCACCACCCTATGAATGACTGTTGATATTTACAATAAAAACACTGTAATGACACCCACACACCCACCACCCCATGAATGAATGTTGATATTTACAGTCCAAGCACCATTTGAATAACTGTTGATATTTAAAGTCCAAGCACTGTAATGACATCCACACACCCACCACCCCATGAATGACTGTTGATATTTACAGTCCAAGCTCTGTAATGACACTCACACACCCACCACCCTATAAATGACTGTTGATATTTACAGTCCAAGCACTGTAATGACACCCACACATCCACCACCCAATGAATGATGGTTGATATTTACAGTCCAAGAACTGTAATGACAACCACACACTCACCACCTTATAAATGACTGTTGATATTTACAGTTCAAGCACTTTCATGACACCCACAGACCCACCACCCCATGAATAACTGTTAATATATACAGTCCAAGCATTCTAATGACACCCACACACTCACCACCCCATGAATGACTGTTGATATTCACAGTCCAAGCACTGTAATGACACCCACTCACCCAACACACAATAAATGATGGTTGATATTTAGAGTCCAAGAACTGTAATGACACACACACACTTACCATTCCATTAATGACTGTTGATATTTACAGTCTAAGCACTGTAATGACACACTCACACCATCCGCCCCATAAATGACTGTTGATATTTATAGTTTAAGCACTGTAATGACACCCACACACCCACCACCAAAAGAATAACTGTTGATATTTACAGTCCAAGCACTCTAATGAAACCCACCACCCTATGAATGACTGTTGATATTTACAGTCAAAACACTGTAATGGCACCCACACCCACCACCCCATGAATTATGGTTGATATTTACAGTCCAAGCACTGTAATGACATCCACACACCCACCACCCCCTTAAGGACTGTTGATATTTACAGTCCAAGCTCTGTAATGACACTCACACACCCACTACCCTATAATTGACTATTGATATTTATAGTCCAAGAACTGTAATGACACTTACACACCCACGACCCCATAAATGATGGTTGATATTTATAGTCCAAGCACTGTAATGACACTGACACACCCACCAACTCATAAATGACTGCTGATATTTTCAGACCAAGCATTGTAATGACATCAACACACCAACCATCCCATGAATGACTGTTAATATTTACAGTCCAAGCACTCTAATGACAACCAACACCTTCTGAATGACTGTTGATATTTACAGTCAAAGCACCATAATAACACCCACACACTCACCAAACCATAAATGACTGTTGATATTCACAGTCCAAGCACTGTAATGACACCCACACACCCACCACCCAATGAATGATGGTTGATATTTACAGTTTAAGAACTGCAATGACACCAACACACTCACCACCCCATGAATGACTGTTGATATTTACAGTCCAAACACTTTCATGATACCCACACACCCACCACCCCATGAATAACTGTTGATATTTACAGTCCTAGCTCTGTAATGACACCCCGACCCCCACCATCCCATGATTGACTGTTGATATTTATAGTCCAAGCACTGTAATGACACCTACACACCCATCAACCCATGAATGACTGTTGATATTTATAGTCCATGCCCTAATAACACACACACCCACCACCCCATGAATGACTTGATATTTACAGTCCAAGCACTGTAATGACACCCACACACCCACAACCCAATAACAGACTGTTGATATTTACAGTCTAAGCACTGTAATGACACCCACACACCCACCACCCCATGAATGACTGTTGATATTTACAGTCCAAGCTCTGTAATGACACTCACACACCCACCACCCTATGAATGACTGTTAATTTTTACAGTCCAGGAACTGTAATGACACCCACACAAACACCAACCCATAAATGACGGTTGATATTTACAGTCCAAGCACTGTAATGACACCCACACACACACCACCCCATGAATGACTGTTGATATTTACAGTCCAAGCACTGCATAGACACCCAAACACCAAAACCCCATGAATGACAGTTGATATTTACAGTCCAAGCACTGTAATGACACCAACACACCCACCACCCCAGGAATAACTGTTAATATTTACAGTCTGAGCTCTGTAATGACACCCACATATTAATGATGGTTGATATTTACAGTTCATGAACTGTAATGACACCTACACACTCACCACCCCATTAATGACTGTTGATATTTACAGTCCAAGAACTGTCATTACACCCACACATGCACCACCCCATGAATGACTGTTGATAATTATAGTCAAAGCACTGTAATGACACCCAACACCCAATAAATGAATGTTGATATTTATAGTTAAAACACTGTAATGACACCCACACACCCACCACCTCATGAATGACTGTTGATAATTACAGTCCCAGCACTGTAATGACACCCACACACCGACCACCCCATGATTGATTGTTAATGTTTACAGTCCAAGCACTGTAATCACACCCACACACCCACAACCCAATAACTGACTGTTGATATTTACAGTCTAAGCACTGTAATGACACCCACACACCCACCACCCCATGAATGACTGTTGATATTTACAGTCCAAGCTCTGTAATGACACTCACACACCCACCACCCTATGAATGACTGTTAATTTTTACAGTCCAGGAACTGTAATGACACCCACACAAACACCACCCCATAAATGACGGTTGATATTTTCAGTCCAAGCACTGTAATGACACCCACACACCCACCACCCCATGAATGACTGTTGATATTTACAGTCCAAGCACTGCATAGACACCCAAACACCAAAACCCCATGAATGACATTTGATATTTACAGTCTAAGCACTGTAATGACACCAACACACCCACCACCCCATGAGTGACTGTTGATATTTACAGTTCAAGCACTATAATGACACCCACACACCCACCACCCCATGAATGACTGTTGATATTTACAGTACAAGCACTCTAATAACACCCACCACCCTATGAATGACTGTTGATATTTACAATCAAAACATTGTAATGACACCCACACACCCACCACCCCGTAAATGACTGTCGATATTTACAGTCCAAGCACTGTAATGACAACCACAAACCCACCACCCCATGATTGACTCTTGATATTTACACTCCAAGCACTGCATAGACACCCAAAAACCCACAACCCCATGAATGACTGTTGATATTTATAGTCAAAGCTATTTAATGACACTCACACACCCACCACTCTATAAATGACTGTTGATATTTAGAGTCCAAGCACTGTAATGCCACCCTCCACCCCTTGAATGACTCTTGATATTTACAGTCCAAGCACTAATGACACACAGACACCCACCACCCCATGAGTGACTGTTGATATTTACAGTCCAAGCACTATAATGACACCCACACACCTACCACCACATAAATGACTGTTGATAATTTCAGTCTAAGCACTGTAATGACACCCTCACACCCATCACCCTATGAATGACTGTTGATATTTAGAGTCAAAGCACTGTAATGACACCCGCACACCCACCACCCCATGATTGACTGTTGATATTTACAGTCCAAGCACTGTAATGACACCCACACACCCACCACCCAATAAATGACTGTTGATATTTACAGTCTAAGCACTGTAATGACACCAACAAACCCACCACCCCATGATTGACTGTTGATGTTTACAGTTCAAGCACTGTAATGACAGCCACACACCCACCACCCAATAAATGTTTGTTGATATTTACAGTCCAAGCACTAATGACACACAGACACCCACCACCCCATGAGTGACTGTTTATATTTACAGTCCAAGCACTATAATGACACCCACACACCCACCACCACATGAATGACTGTTGATAATTACAGTCTAAGCACTGTAATGACACACTCACACCCATCACCCTATGAATGACTGTTGATATTTACAGTCAAAGCACTGTAAAGACACCCGCACACCCATCACCCCATGAATTATGGTTGATATTTACAGTCCACGCAATGTAATGTCGCCCACACACCAACCACCCCATGAATGACTGTTGATATTTACAGTCCAAGCACTCTAATGACACCAACCAACCTATAATTGACTGTTGATATTTACAATCAAAGCACTGTAATGACACCCACACACCCACCACCTATGAATGACTTTTGATATTTACAGTCAAAACACTGTAATGACACCCGCACACCCACCACCCCATGATTGACTGTTGATATTTACAATCCAAGCACTGTAATTACAGCCACACACCCACCACTCCATGAATGACTGTTAATATTTACATTTTAAGCACTGTAATGACACCCACACACCCACCACCCAATGAATGATGGTTGATATTTACAGTCCAAGAACTGTAATAACCCCCACACACTCACCAAGCCATGAATGACTGTTGATATTTACAGTCCAAGCACTGTCATGACACCCACACTCCCACCACCCCATGAAAAATTGTTGATATTTACAGTTCAAGCACTCTAATGACACCCACCAACATATGAATGACTGTTAATATTTACAGTCAAAACACTGTTATGACACCCACACACCCACCACCCCATGAATGACTGTTGATATTTACAGTCCAAGCACTGTAATGACACCCACACACCCACCACCCCATAAATGACTGTTGATATTTACAGTCTAAGCTCTGTAATGACACCCACACACCCACAACCCCATAAATGACTGTTGATATTTACAGTCTAAGCATTGTAATGACACCCACACACACACCACCCCAAGAATGACTTTTGATATTTACAGTCCAAACACTGTAATGACACCTACATACCCACCACCCCATAAATCACAGTTAATATTTACAGTCCAAGCACTGTAATGACACCCACACACCCAACACCCCATGAATGACTGTTGATATTTTCAGTCCAAGCACTATAATGACACCAACACACCCACCACCCAATGATTGACTGTCGATATTTACAGTCAAAGCACTGTAATGACAGCCACACACCCACCACCCAATAAATGTTTGTTGATATTTACAGTCTAAGCAATGTAATGACACCCACACACCCATAACCCCAAGAATGACTTTTGATATTTACAGTCCAAGCACTGTAATGACACCTACACACCAACCACACCCTGAATGACTGTTGATATTTACAGTCCAAGCTCTGAAATGATACTCACACACCCATCACCCTATGAATGACTGTTGATATTTACAGTCCAAGCTCTGTAATGACACCCACACACCCACCACCCAATAAATGACTGTTAATATATACAGTCTAAGCACTGTAATGACACCCACACACCCACCACCCCATAAATGCTGGTTTATATTTAGAGTCCAAGCACTGTAATGACACCCACACACCCACCACTCCATAAATGACTGTTGATATTTACAGTCCAAGCACTAATGACACACACACACACCCACCACACAATGAATGACTTAATATTTATAGTCCAAGCACTGTAATGACAACCACACACCCACCACCCCATGAATGAATGTTGATATTTACATTTCAAGCATTATAATGACACCCACACACCCACCACCCCATAAATGACTATTGATATTTACAGTCCAAGCACTGTAATGACACCCTAACCCCCACCACTCAATGAATGACTGTTGATATTTACAGTCAAAACACTGTAATGACACACCCACACCCACCACCTTATGAATGACTGTTGATATTTACAGTCCAAGCACTCTAATGACATCCACACACCCACCACACCATTAATGACTCTTGATATTTACAGTCCAAGCACTGTAATGACACCCACACACCCACCACCTAATGTATGATAGTTTATATTTACAGTCCAGGAAATGTAATGACACCCACACACTCACCACCCCATGAATGACTGTTGATATTTACAGTCCAAGCACTGTCATGACACCCACACATGCACCACCTCATGTATGACTGTTGATATTTACAGTCCAAGCACTCTAATGACACCCACCACCAAATAAATGAATGTTGATATTTATAGTTAAAACACTGTAATGACACCCACACACCCACCACCTCATGAATGACTGTTGATATTTACAGTCCAAGCACTGTAATGACACCCACACACTGACCATCCCATGATTGACTATTGATATTTACAGTCCAAGCACTGTAATGACACCCACACACCCCCGACCTAAAAAATGACTGTTGATATTTACAGTCTAAGCACTGTAATGACACCCACACACCCACCAACCCATGAAGGATGGTTGATAATTACAGTCTAAGCATTGTAATGACACCAACACACCCACCATCCCATAATTGACTGTTGATATTTACAGTCCAAGCACTGTAATGACAGCCACACACCCACCACTCTATAAATGACTGTTAATATTTACAGTCCATGCACTGTAATAACACCCACACACCCACCACCCCATAAATGACTGTTGATATTTACAGTCCAAGCACTGTAATGACACCCACACACCCAACACCCCATGAATGACTGTTGATATTTTCAGTCCAAGCACTATAATGACACCAACACACCCACCACCCAATGATTGACTGTCGATATTTACAGTCCAAGCACTGTAATGACAGCCACACACCCACCACCCAATAAATGTTTGTTGATATTTACAGTCTAAGCAATGTAATGACACCCACACACCCATAACCCCAATAATGACTTTTGATATTTACAGTCCAAGCACTGTAATGACACCTACACACCAACCACACCCTGAATGACTGTTGATATTTACAGTCCAAGCTCTGAATTGATACTCACACACCCACCACCCTATGAATGACTGTTGATATTTACAGTCCAAGCTCTGTAATGACACCCACACACCCACCACCCAATAAATGACTGTTAATATATACAGTCTAAGCACTGTAATGACACCCACACACCCACCACCCCATGAATGCTTGTTTATATTTAGAGTCCAAGCACTGTAATGACACCCACACACCCACCACTCCATAAATGACTGTTGATATTTACAGTCCAAGCACTGTAATGACACCCACACACCCACCACCCCATAAATGACTGTTGATATTTACAGTCCACGCAATGTAATGTCACCCACACACCCACCACCCTATGAATGACTGTTGATATTTACAGTCCAAGCACTCGAATGACACCAACCAACCTATAATTGACTGTTGATATTTACAATCAAAACACTGTAATGACACCCACGCACCCATCACCTATAAATGACTTTTGATATTTACAGTCAAAACACTGTAATGACACCCGCACACCCACCACCCCATGATTGACTGTTGACATTTACAGTCCAAGCACTGTAATGACACTCACACACCCACCACCCCGTAAATGACTGTTGATATTTACAGTCCAAGCACTGTAATGACACCCACACACTGACCATCCCATGATTGACTATTGATATTTACAGTCCAAGCACTGTAATGACACCCACACACCCACCACCCAAAAAATGACTGTTGATATTTACAGTCTAAGCACTGTAATGACACCCACACACTCACAAACCCATGAAGGACTGTTGATAATTACATTCTTAGCACTGTAATGACACCCACACACCCACCACCCCATGATTGACTGTTGATATTTACAGTCCAAGCTCTGTAATGACAGCCACACACCCACCACTCTATGAATGACTGTTGATATTTACAGTCCATGCACTATAATGACAGCCACACACCCACCACCCCATAAATGACTGTTGATATTTTCAGTCTAAGCACTGTAATGATACCCACAGACCCACCACCTCAAGAATTAATTTTGATATTTACACTCCAAGCACTGTAATGACACCTACACACCCACAACCCCATAAATGACTGACGATATTTACAGTCCATGCACTGTAATGACACCCAAACACCCACAATCACATAAATGATGGTTAATATTTATAGTCCAAGCACTGTAATCACACTCACACACACACCACCCCATAAATGACTGTTGATGTTTACAGTCTAAGCACTGTAAAGACATCCACACACCCACCACCCCATGAATGACTGATAACATTTACAGTCTGAGCACTGTAATGACACCCACAAACCCACCACCTAATGAATAAGGGTTGATATTTATAGTCCAAGAACTGTAATGACACCCACACACTTACCACCCCATGAATGACTGTTGATATTTACAGTCCAAGCACTGTCATTATACCAATACACGCACCACCCCATGAATGACAGTTGATATTTACAGTCCAAGCACTGTAATGACACCCACACACCGTCCACCCCATGATTGACTGTTGATATTTACAGTCCAAACACTGTAATGACACCCACACACCCACCACCCAATTAATGACTGTTGATATTTACAGTCTAAGCACTGTAATGACACCCGCAAACCCTAACCCCATGAATGACTGTTGATATTTACAGTCCAAGCACTGTAATGACTCCCACACACCCACCACTCCATTAATGACTGTTGATATTTGCAGTCCAAGATCTGTAATGACACTCACACACCCAGCACTTTATGAATGACTGTTGATATTTACAGTCCAACCACTGTAATAACACCCACACAACCACCACCCTATAAATGACAATTAATATTTTCAGTCCGAGCACTGTAATGACATCCATACACCCACCACCCCATAAATAACTGTTAATATTTACAGTCCAAGCACTGTAATGACACCCACACACCCACCAACCAATGAATAATGGTTGATATATACAGTCCAAGAACTGTAATAACACCCACACACTCACCACCCCATGAATGACTGTTGATATTTACAGTCCAAGCAGTGTCATGACACCCACACACTTACCACCCCTTGAATAACTGTTGATATTTATAGTCCAAGCACTGTAATGACACCCAACACCCTATCAATGACTGTTGATATTTACAGTCAAAACACTGTAATGACACCCACACACCCACCACCCCATAAATGACTGTTTAATATTTACAGTCCAAGCACTCTAATGACACCCACACACCCACCACTCCATGATTGACTGTTGATATTTACAGTACAAGCACTGCATAGACACCCAAACACCCACATCCCCATGAATAACTGTTTATATTTACAGTCCAAGCACTGTAATGACACCCACACACCCATCACCCCATGAATGACTGTTGATATTAGAGTCTAATCACTGTAATGCCACCCACCATTCCATGAATGACTGTTAATATTCACAGTCCAAGCACTAATGACACACAGACACTCACCACACCATGAATGAATTGATATTTATAGTCCAAGCACTGTAATGACACCCACACACCCACCACCCCATGAATGACTGTTGATATTTACAGTTCAAGCACTATAATGACACCCACATACCCACCACCCCATGAATGACTTGATATTTACAGTCCAAGCAATGTAATGACACCCACACATTCACCACCCCTTGAATGACTGTTGATATTTACAGTCCAAACACTATAATGACACCCACACACCCACGACCCCATGAATGATTGTTTATATATACAGTCTAAGCACTGTAATGACACCCTCACACCCACCACCCCATGAATGACTATTGATATTTACAGTCTATGCACTGTAATGACAAACACACACCTACCACCCCATGAATGACTGTTGATATTTATAGTCCAAGCACTCTATGACACCCACCACCCTATAAATGACTGTTGATATTTACAATCAAAACACTGTAATGACACCCACACACCCACCACTTCATGACTCACTGTTGATATATACAGTCCAAGCACTGTAATGACACCCAGAAAGCAACAACCCTATGATTGACTGTTGATATTTACAGTCCAAGCACTGCATAGACACCCAAACACCCAAAACCCCATGAATGACTGTTGATATTAAGAGTCCAAACACTCTAATGACTACCAACACCCCATGATTGACTGTTGATATTTACAGTCCAAGAACTGTAATGACACCAACCACCCCATGAATGACTGTTGATATTTACAGTCCAAGCAATAATGACACACACACACACCCACCACATCATGAATGACTTAATATTTATAGTCCATGCACTGTAATGACAACCACACACCCACCACCCCATGAATGACTGTTGATATTTACATTTCAAGCATTATAATGACACCCACACACCCACCACCCCATGAATGACTGTTGATATTTACAGTCCAAGCAGAGTAATGACACCCTAACCCCCACCACTCAATGAATGACTGTTGATATTTACAGTCAAAACACTGTAATGACACCCCCACACCCACCACCTTATGAATGACTGTTGATATTTACAGTCCAAGCACTCTAATGATATCCACACACTCACCACCCAATGAATGACTGTTAATATTTACAGTCCAAGCACTCTAATGACACCCACACACTCACCACTCCATGATTGACTGTTGATATTTACAGTACAAGCACTGCATAGACACCCAAACACCCACATCCCCATGAATAACTGTTTATATTTACAGTCCAAGCACTTTAATGACACCCACACACCCATCACCCCATGAATGACTGTTAATATTAGAGTCTAAGCACTGTAATGCCACCCACCACCCCATGAATGACTGTTAATATTCACAGTCCAAGCACTAATGACACACAGACACTCACCACACCATGAATGAATTGATATTTATAGTCCAAGCACTGTAATCACACCCACACACCCACCACCCCATGAATGACTGTTGATATTTACAGTTCAAGCACTATAATGACAATACATACCCACCACCCCATGAATAACTTGATATTTACATTCCAAGCTATGTAATGACACCCACACATTCACCACCCCATGAATGACTGTTGATATTTACAGTCCAAACACTATAATGACACCCACACACCCACGACACCATGAATGATTGTTGATATATACAGTCTAAGCACTGTAATGACACCATCACACTCACAACCCCATGAATGACTATTGATATTTACAGTCTATGCACTGAAATGACACCCACACATCTACCACCCCATGAATGACTGTTGATATTTACAGTCCAAACACTATAATGACACCCACACACCCACGACCCCATGACTCACTGTTGATATATACAGTCCAAGCACTGTAATGACACCCAAAAAGCCACAACCCTATGATTGACTGTTGATATTTACAGTTCAAGCACTGCATAGACACCCAAACACTTAAAACCCCATGAATAACTGTTGATATTAAGAGTCCAAACACTCTAATGACTACCAACACCCCATGATTGACTGTTGATATTTACAGTCCAAGAACTGTAATGACACCAACCACCCCATGAATGACTGTTGATATTTACAGTCCAAGCACTAATGACACACACACACACCCACCACACAATGAATGACTTAATATTTATAGTCCATGCACTGTAATGACAACTACACACCCACCACCCCATGAATGACTGTTGATATTTACAGTCCAAACACTATAATGACACCCACACACCCACCACACCATTAATGACTCTTGATATTTACAGTCCAAGCACTGTAATGACACCCACACACCCACCACTCTATAAATGACTGTTGATATTTACAGTCCATGCACTGTAATAACACCCACACACCCACCACCCCATAAATGACTGTTGATATTTACAGTCCATGCTCTGTAATGACACCCACACATGCACCACCCCATAAATGACTGTTGATATTTACAGTCAAAGCACTGTAATGACACCCACCACACAATAAATGAATGTTGATATTTATAGTTAAAACACTGTAATGACACCCAAACACACACCACCCCATGAATGATTGTTGATAATTACAGTCCCAGCACTGTAATGACACCCACACACCGACCACCCCATGATTGACTGTTGATATTTACAGTCCAAGCAATGTAATGACACCCACACACCCACCACCCCATGAATGACTGTTGATATTTACAGTCGAAGCTCTGTAATGACACTCACACACCCACCACCCTATGAATAACTGTTGATATTTACAGTCCAAGAACTGTAATGACACACACACAAACACCACCCCATAAATGACGGTTGATATTTACAGTCCAAGCACTGTAATGACACCCACACACATACCACCCCTTGAATGACTGTTGATAATTACAGTCCAAACACTCTAATGACACCCACCACCCTACGAATGACTATTGATATTTACAATTAAAACATTGTAATGACACCCACACACCCACCACCCCATGAATGACTGTTGATATTTACAGTCTAAACACTATAATGACACCCACACACACACCACCCTATGAATGATTGTTGATATATACAGTCTAAGTATTGTAATGACACCCTCACACCCACCACACCATGAATGACTATTGATATTTACAGTCTAAGCACTGTAATGACACCCACACGTCCAACACCCCATGAATGACTGTTGATATTTACAGCACAAGTACTGTAATGACACCCCCACACCCACCTACCCGTGAAATATGGTTGAAATTTACAGTCCAAGCACTGTAATGACACACCCACACCCACCACCCCATAATGACTGTTAATATTTACAATCCAATCACTCTAATGACACCCACCACCCTATGAATGACTGCTGATATTTACAATCAGAACACTGCAAAGACACCCACAGACCCACAACCCCATGAATCACTGTTGATATTTACAGTCCAACCACTGTAATGACACCCAGACACCCACCACCCATGATTGACTGTTGATATTTACAGTCCAAGCACTGCATAGACACCCAAAAACCCAAAACCCCATGAATGACTGATGATATTTACAGTCCAAGCACTCTAATGACACCCAACACCCCATGATTTACTGTTGATATTTACAGTCCAAGCACTGTAATGACACCAACCACCCCATGAATGACTGTTGATATTTACAGTCCAAACACTAATGACACACAGACACACCCAACACACCATGAATGACTTAATTTTTATAGTCCCAGCACTGTAATGACAACCACACACCCACCACCCCATGAATGACTGTTGCTATTTACAGTTCAAACACTATAATGACACCCACACACCCACCACCCCATGAATGACTGTTGATATATACAGTCCAAGCACTGTAATAACACCCTCACCCCCACCACCCCATGAATGACTGTTGATATTTACAGTCAAAACAATGTAATGACACCCCCACACCCACCACCTTATGAATGACTGTTGATATTTACAGTCCAATCACTCTAATGACACCTACAACCTTATAAATGACTGTTGATATTTACAAACAAAACACTGTAATGACACCCACACACCCACCACCCCATGAATGTCTGTTGATATTTACAGTCAAAACAATGTAATGACACCCACACACCTACCACCCCATGATTGACTGTTGATATTTACAGTCCAAGCACTGTAATGACAGCCACACACCCTCCACCCTATAAATGACTGTTAATATTTTCAGTCAAAGCACTGTAATGTCCCCCACACACCAACCACCCTAAGAATGACTTTTGATATTTACAGTCCAAGCACTATTATGACACCTACACACCCACCACCAATGTATGACTGTTGATATTTACAGTCCAAGTTCTGTAAGGACACCCACACACCCACAACCCCATGAATCACTGTTGATATTTACAGTCCAAGCACTGTAATGACACCCAGACACCCACCACCCCATGATTGACTGTTGATATTTATAGTCCCAGCACTGTAATGACAACCACACACCCACCACCCCATGAATGACTGTTGCTATTTACAGTTCAAATACTATAATGACACCCACACACCCACCACCCCATGAATGACTGTTGATATATTCAGTCCAAGCACTGTAATAACACCCTCACCCCCACCATCCCATGAATGACTGTTGATATTTACAGTCAAAACAATGTAATGACAACCCCACACCCATCACCTTATGAATGACTGTTGATATTTACAGTCCAATCACTCTAATGACACCTACAACCTTATAAATGACTGTTGATATTTATAACAAAACACTGTAATGACACCCACACACCCACCACCCCATGAATGTCTGTTGATATTTACAGTCAAAGTAATGTAATGACACCCACACACCTTCCACCCCATGATTGACTGTTGATATTTACAGTCCAAGCACTGTAATGACAACCACACACCCACCACCCTATAAATGACTGTTAATATTTACAGTCTAAGCACTATAATGACACCCACACACCGACCACCCCAAGAATGACTTTTGATATTTACAGTCCAAGCACTATAATGACACCTACTTACCCACCACCAATGAATGACTGTTGATATTTACAGTCCAAGTTCTGTAATGACACTCACACACCCACCACCCTATGAATGACTGTTGATATTTACAGTCCAAGCACTGTAATGACACCCACACACCCACCACCCTATACATGATGGTTAATATTTATTGTCCAAGCACTGTAATGACATCCACACACCCACCACCCCAAGAATGACTGTTGATATTTTCAGTCCAAGCACTTTAATGACATCCACACACCCACCACCCCATGAATGACTGTTGATATATACAGTCCAAGCACTGTAATGACACCCACACACCCACCACCGAATGTATGATGGTTTATATTTACAGTCGATGAACCGTAATGACACCCACACACTCTTACTTACTTATGTTACTTATGTGATGGCTTCTAGGGACTTTCAGCCGTTGCCAGCTCTCCAAGTCCCTCCGTAGATCAACTAAAGCCGGAAACTTGTTCTCATTTCTTCATTTATGAGGTCGTAAGACTCGGTGAAGAGGTGTGTCTTCAGTCTCTTTTTGAATAGAGCAGCTGTTTCACTGCCCTAACGAAGCTCGGAAGGTTGTTGTAGAGGCGAGGAGCACTATGCGAACACTCTTTTTCCACATTCCCTTCTGAATCCTGGTTCCAGAAGCCTATTCACCTCGCTGCTATGTCGCAATTCTACATTGGTATCCACATGAAAGTCCAGGAGCATATCTCGCATGTAAACTGGTTTGCCAAAATTTAACGCTTGATGAACCATAACACACTGCTTGTAAACGATACGTGCCTTAATAGGAAGCCAATGTAGTTGTATGAGTGCTGGTGTTATTCGATCTCTTCTTGACAGACCTCGTATCAATCTCGCAGCTCTGTTCGTGATCATCTGGAGTTTCTTCAATAGATAATCAGGCAAGCCGTAATATAGGGAATTACAGTAATCCAATTTACTTAGAACATGATTGTAAACCAGTTTCATCATCACACTCTGATCAAGGTATTTCCTTACGAAAGCCAAATTCCTCAAGTGGTATCCAGCAATTTGAACCACATGACCAATCTGATCTCTCATCATTAGCTCACTGTCTAACATCACCCCGAGACTCTTCACACATTTGTTGATTGGGATTTCCCTATCATTCACTTTCAGTTTACGTACTCCCAAGCTGTCGAAGTCAGTTCTACGACCGACATACAGACATTCTGTTTTATCTTGATTTAATTTAAGCTGCCTGGAATCCATCCATTGCTTAATGTCAGTAAGTACAGAGCTCAAATGAGTTTCTGAATCGTGTATATTTGTGAATGACATGTAAAACTGCGTGTCACCCGCAAAAAGCTTGAATCTGACTTCGTACTTTTCAAGTAGTACAGAAAGATCTGTAGTATATAAACAGAAGAGCATTGGGCCTAAAACACTACCCTGACGCACACCTGTTGGTAATGGTATTGCGTCAGAAAATTCATTTCCTATTTTTACACAGTAGTTGCGGCCAGTCAGGTAACTCTTCAGGTACGAGAGAGCAGCACCTATTATACCAATACGTTCACAGACACTCAATAAGACACTGTGCACAACTGTGTCGAATGCAGCACTCAAATCCAGTAATACCAACAGACCACATTTTCCATCATCCATCAAAGTGCGCATGTCACTTACGATAGAACACAGAGCAGTCTCCGTGGAATACAGACGACGGTAGGCTGACTGGTTATCATGAATTGCACCAACCATATCCAAATAATCCATCAATTGAGTTAAAATTACCTTTTCCAAAATCTTGGATTGAAAAGTTAAATTGGATACAGGACGAAATGAGCTGAAAGATTGGGGGTCAAGATTCCCCTTCAATATGGGTGTTACAATAGCTTGCTTTTCAGAGTTTGGGAACACACTATTAGCAATACTCACATTTACCATTTTTGTGATAACGCTGACCAGACGATCAAACCTTTTGTTTCTATTAAACAGCTTGAACGGCATAGGGTCGATTGCAGAGTAAGTTGGTTTTGCCTTCTTGATCATCTCACTAACAGTCAATTCACTCACAATTCGGAACTCACTCAGTTTAATATCAGAAGTTTGTTCACTCATAACCATATGCGAACTATCACTCACAAACGTCGATATAATATTCTTGATCTTATTATCGAAAAAATATACAAAATCATTGGCCAAATTGCTATCCGAACAGCTCTCCGGCAACTTGTGCTTCCTCTTATCACCAGTCAGGCAGTCAAGTATCTTGTAGAGCTCGTGTATATTCGATCCCGCCATTTCAGTTTTCTCTTTGTAATAACTGCACTTTCTCTTGGTGACAAGCCTTAATTCGTAGTTTCGTGCTTGAGTGTATGCATGTCTACATTCCTCAGTACGATACTTGCGCCACCGTCTTTCCATCTTTTTTTTATTAATTTTCGCTTTATTTATGTCATTGTTGAACCACGGAGACTCATCTTTCACTATTATTTTCTTCTCAACTATAGGACACATTTTGTCGTATTCAGACTTCAGTGTGTAATTGTATAGATTGTACAAACAATCATGACACTCTCCTTTCACTGCCCACCCATGATTGCACGAATCACCGTATTGCTCGACTATCTTATTACAAACGAGTGATAGTAGACCATCACTATTAAAATTTCTTCTGGACCGAAAAGAAATATTCTTTACTTGCCTTTTACTCAACAACAGGTTCAGATTAAACACCACAAGTTTGTGTACTGGTGAAAGGGAGCATACATCGTCCACCTGAAGGTTACGTACCAGGTCTCCAGATGTGTCCACCAAGACCAAATCAATAATATGGCCACAAATCGATGTGGGCTTGTTCACTACATTGACCAGGTTAAACGTTGCTAACATATCTGTAAATCGCTGAACATAGCGGGCTCCTGGAGTATCAAGCCAAAAATTAAAATCTCCCAACACAATGACATTAGAGCTAATCATGTCAACCGTCTCGAGGTACAGCTCAAGCTCATCAATGAATAAACCAGGGCTAGTAGCAGGGGGTCTATATATTGTTATAAACGTTACTTTGCTTCCACCAGCTTGACACTCAACCTGAAGGAGTTCGAAACTTTCAAACCCCGGCGACTTGCATACCTTCACCTTCTTTATAGAATTTGAAACAAATAGACCAACACCTCCGCCTCGACCCGTACACCTCGGTTTATGTAAAAAAGAATGAGTCACCGGAGTCATTTCCTGGATAGCAGCTGAGTCAAATTTCGTTAACCACGTCTCAGTAATGGCATAAAAATCTAAACAGCCATCAACAATCGTCTGGCGTATCTCAAATGTTTTATTTTTAGCAGACTGCACGTTCAATAGTCCACAATTAACACTTTGCATATTAAAAGCCATGGTTAGTGTTGAGTCTGATCCTATTTACTTCCGAGGTGAAAATGGGGCAAGACAAACTACTTACAGAGTGTTCGCTTTGACATTTTGAAGCAGCACAGTTGAAGCATTTTCTCACATCAGACTGGCAAGAGCGACCTTCATGCTGACCTGCACACTTATAGCAGTGGGGTGCATGACCTTTGACCTTGCATTGGCAACTATCCGACTTGTGACCGAATTTCAGGCAGTGGTAACACAGTAGTGGAAAATAACGATCGTATACCTGATGAACGCCCCACTTCAGCTTCAGCTTGTCATTCATCCCGTGAATTCTTGCACGTACCTCTGGATCACACTTCAGTACATAATGTACAGTCCCTCCCGCAGCTGGTCTTTCAGAAACAATTTTCATTTTATTCATAACTCCGTCAATCGATTCCAAATTATTCCTTACAATAATTTCTTCAATGAGCGATTCCTTGTCCTCATTCCGAGCCACATTACATACCATAATTTTGGGGTCCCATCGCTTCCCATTGGAAGCAATTAAATTCCCCACCTCATGTAACTTATTTTGTGCAGCATTTCTCTTCTCTTCAGATTCAAGATTTATAACAATATTTCCCTTGTTAGTGAATTTGGAGTCCATAATTTGAACATCCGACAACAATTCTTCGACCTCTTTCTTCATATCAACCGCTTTTTTGCTACCCTTTGCTTTAATAATAAGAAGATTCTTATTTTTCTGTGTGCGTTTCCGTTTCCTGCATCTCGACACCACCTCAGCCCAGTTCATGCCATCTTTTTCCACCTGGCCCAATTGAGCTGACACAGCCTCTTCCACAGCCAGCGTGACCCCGTCAGTCATTACATTAATCTCCTCTCGAAGGTGAACTTCACTCTTTATCACTAGAGCACAAGGATCACAAACCCAATTTACTTCCGAAGCATTTGATTTCAAACCAGTCATTCTCATACAAGTGATATGGCCGCCCAATTTGCACTTGAGACATTTTAGCCACTTGACCTTTCCATCATCTCGCTCATGACAGACAAGGCACAGCTCGTCAACTGGAGAACCCATGCTGGACGTGCCAAAACATATACAGGCGCACTAGCACTGAACTGTTAATGTAAACACTAGCACTGTTTATACATGTCACGGAGCTAACGAGACACGTCCTTTCACCACCGCAGTCTCCCTTACACCCCATCAATGACTGTTGTTATTTACAGTCCAAGCACTGTCATGACACCCACACATGCACCACCCCATGTATGACAGTTGATATTTACAGTCCAAGCACTCTAATGACACCCACCACCCAATAAATGAATGTTGATATTTATAGTTAAAACACTGTAATGACACCCACACACCCACCACCTCATGAATGACTGTTGATATTTACAGTCCAAGCACTGTAATGACACCCACACACTGACCATCCCATGATTGACTATTGATATTTACAGTCCAAGCACTGTAATGACACCCACACACCCACCACCCAAAAAATGACTGTTGATATTTACAGTCTAAGCACTGTAATGACACCCACACACCCACAAACCCATGAAGGACTATTGATAATTACAGTCTAAGCACTGTAATGACACCCACACACCCACCACCCCATGATTGACTGTTGATATTTACAGTCCAAGCACTGCATAGACACCCAAACACCAAAACCCCATGAATGACTGTTGATATCTATAGTCCAAGCACTATAATGACACCAACACACCCACCACCCCAGGAATAACTGTTAATATTTACAGTCTGAGCTCTGTAATGACACCCACATATTAATGATGGTTGATATTTACAGTTCAAGAACTGTAATGACACCTACACACTCACCACCCCATTAATGACTGTTGATATTTACAGTCGAAGAACTGTCATTACACCCACACATGCACCACCCCATGAATGACTGTTGATAATTATAGTCAAAGCACTGTAATGACACCCAACACCCAATAAATGAATGTTGATATTTATAGTTAAAACACTGTAATGACACCCACACACCGACCACCCCATGATTGATTGTTAATGTTTACAGTCCAAGCACTGTAATGACACCCACACACCCACAACCCAATAACTGACTGTTGATATTTACAGTCTAAGCACTGTAATGACACCCACACACCCACAACCCCATGAATGACTGTTGATATTTACAGTCCAAGCTCTGTAATGACACTCACACACCCACCACCCTATGAATGACTGTTAATTTTTACAGTCCAGAAACTGTAATGACACCCACACAAACACCACCCCATAAATGACGGTTGATATTTACAGTCCAAGCACTGTAATGACACCCACACACCCACCACCCCATGAATGACTGTTGATATTTACAGTCCAAGCACTGCATAGACACCCAAACACCAAAACCCCATGAATGACAGTTGATATTTACAGTCCAAGCACTCTAATGACACCCAACACCCCATGATTAACTGTTGATATTTACAGTCCAAGCACTGTAATGACACCAACCACCCCATGATTGACTGTTGATAATTACAGTCCAAGCACTAATGACACACACACACCCACCACAACATGAATGACTTAATATTTATAGTCCAAGCACTGTAATGACACCCACACACCCACCACCCCATGAATGACTGTTGATATTTACAGTTCAAACACTATAATGAAACCCACACACCCACCACCCCATGAATGACTGTTGATATTTACAGTCAAAGCACTGTAATGACACCTTCACCCCTACCACCCCATGAATGACTGTTGATATTTACAGTCAAAGCACTGTAATGACACCCCCACACCTACCACCTTATGAATGACTGTTGATATTTACAGTTCAAGCACTCTAATGACACCCACCACCTTTTAAATGGCTGTTGATATTTACAATCAAAACACTGTAATGACACCCACACACAACCACCCAAAGAATGACTGTTGATATTTACAGTCAATGCACTGTAATGACACCCACACACCCACCACCCCATGATTGACTGTTGATATTTACAGTCCAAGCACTGTAATGACAGCCACACACCCTCCACCCCATAAATGACTGTTGATATTTACAGTCCAAGCACTGTAATGACAGCCACACACCCTCCACCCCATAAATGACTGTTGATATTTACAGTCTAAGCACTGTAATGACACCCACACACCGACCACCCCAAGAATGACTTTTGATATTTACAGTCCAAGTACTGTAATGACACCTACACACCCACCACCCCATGAATGTCTGTTGATATATACAGTCCAAGCTCTGTAATTACACTCACACACCCACCACCCTATGAATGACTGTTGATATTTACAGTCCAAGCACTGTAATGACACCCACACACCCACCACCCCATAAATGACGGTTAATATTTATAGGCCAATCACTGTAATGACACCCACACACCCACCACCTTAAGAATGACTCTGGATATTTTCAGTCCAAGCACTATAATGACATCCACACACTCACCACCCCATAAATGACTGTTAATATTTACAGTCTGAGCAGTGTAAAGACACCCACACACCCACCACCTAATGTAAGATGGTTTATATTAGCAGTCCAGGAACTGTAATGACACTCACACACTCACCACCCCATTAATGACTGTTGATATTTACAGTCCAATCACTGTCGTGACACCCACAAATGCACCACCCCACGAATGACTGTTGATATTTACACTCCAAGCACTGTAATGACACCCACCACCCAATAAATGAATGTTGATATTTATAGTTAAAACACTGTAATGACACCCGCCCACCCACCACCTCATGAATGACTGTTGATATTTACAGTCCAAGCACTATAATGACACCCACACACCGACCTTCCCATGATTGACTATTGATATTTACTGTCCAAGCACTGTAATGACACCCACACACCCACCACCCAATAAATGACTGTTGATATTTACAGTCTAAGCACTGTAATGACACCCACACATCCACCAATCCATGAAGGACTGTTGATAATTACAGTCCAACCACTGTAATGACACCCACACACCCACCACCCCATGAATGACTGTTGATATTTACAGTCCAAGCACTAATGACACACTCACCCACCACCCCATGAGTGACTGTTGATATTTACAGTCCAAGCACTATAATGACACCCACACACCCACCACCCCATGAATGACTGTTGATATTTACAGTTCAAGCACTCTAATAACATCCTCCACCCTATGAATGACTGTTGATATTTACAATCAAAACATTGTAATGACACCCACACACCCACCACCCCGTAAATGACTGTCGATATTTACAGTCCAAGCACTGTAATGACAACCACACACCCACCACCCCATGATTGACTTTTGATATTTACACTCCAAGCACTGCATAGACACCCAAAAACCCACAACCCAATGAATGACTGTTGATATTTATATTCAAAACGATGTAATGACACTCACACACCCACCACTCTATGAATGACTGTTGATATTTAGAGTCCAAGCACTGTAATGCCACCCACCACCCATTGAATGACTCTTGATATTTACAGTCCAAGCACTAATGACACACAGACACCCACCACCCCATGAGTGACTGTTGATATTTACAGTCCAAGCACTATAATGACACCCACACACCCACCACCACATGAATGACTGATGATAATTACAGTCTAAGCACTGTAATGACACCCTCACACCCATCACACTATGAATGACTGTTGATATTTACAGTCAAAGCACTGTAATGACACCCACACACCCACCACCCCATAAATGATGGTTCATATTTATAGTCCACGCACTGTAATGACACCAACACACCCACCACCCCTGGAATAACTGTTAATATTTACAGTCTAAACTCTGTAATGACACCCACACATTAATGATGGTTGATATTTACAGTTCAAGAACTGTAATGACACCCACACACTCACCACCCCATTAATGACTGTTGATATTTACAGTCCAAGAACTGTCATTACACCCACACATGCACCACCCCATGAATGACTGTTGATATTTATAGTCAAAGCACTGTAATGACACCCAACACCCAATAAATGAATGTTGATATTTACAATCAAAACACTGTAATGACACCCACACACAACCACCCAAAGAATGACTGTTGATATTTACAGTCAAAGCACTGTAATGACACTCACACACCCACCACCCCATTATTAACTGTTGATATTTACAGTCCAAGCACTGTAATGACAGCCACACACCCTCCACCCCATAAATGACTGTTGATATTTACAGTCCAAGCACTGTAATGACAGCCACACACCCTCCACCCCATAAATGACTGTTGATATTTACAGTCTAAGCACTGTAATGACACCCACACACCGACCACCCCAAGAATGACTTTTGATATTTACAGTCCAAGTACTGTAATGACACCTACACACCCACCACCCCATGAATGTCTGTTGATATATACAGTCCAAGCTCTGTAATTACACTCACACACCCACCACCCTATGAATGACTTTTGATATTTACAGTCCAAGCACTGTAATGACACCCACACACCCACCACCCCATAAATGACGGTTAATATTTATAGGCCAATCACTGTAATGACACCCACACACCCACCACCTTAAGAATGACTGTGGATATTTTCAGTCCAAGCACTGTAATGACATCCACACACTCACCACCCCATAAATGACTGTTAATATTTACAGTCTGAGCAGTGTAAAGACACCCACACACCCACCACCTAATGTATGATGGTTTATATTAGCAGTCCAGGAACTGTAATGACACTCAACTACTCACCACCCCATTAATGACTGTTGATATTTACAGTCCAATCACTGTCGTGACACCCACAAATGCACCACCCCACGAATGACTGTTGATATTTACACTCCAAGCACTGTAATGACACCCACCACCCAATAAATGAATGTTGATATTTATAGTTAAAACACTGTAATGACACCCGCCCACCCACCACCTCATGAATGACTGTTGATATTTACAGTCCAAGCACTATAATGACACCCACACACCGACCTTCCCATGATTGACTATTGATATTTACTGTCCAAGCACTGTAATGACACCCACACACCCACCACCCAATAAATGACTGTTGATATTTACAGTCTAAGCACTGTAATGACACCCACACACCCACCAATCCATGAAGGACTGTTGATAATTACAGTCCAACCACTGTAATGACACCCACACACCCACCACCCCATGAATGACTGTTGATATTTACAGTCCAAGCACTAATGACACACACACCCACAACCCCATGAGTGACTGTTGATATTTACAGTCCAAGCACTATAATGACACCCACACACCCACCACCCCATGAATGACTGTTGATATTTACAGTTCAAGCACTCTAATAACACCCACCACCCTATGAATGACTGTTGATATTTAATATCAAAACATTGTAATGACACCCACACACCCACCACCCCGTAAATGACTGTCGATATTTACAGTCCAAGCACTGTAATGACAACCACACACCCACCACCCCATGATTGACTTTTGATATTTACACTCCAAGCACTGCATAGACACCCAAAAACCCACAACCCAATGAATGACTGTTGATATTTATATTCAAAACGATGTAATGACACTCACACACCCACCACTCTATGAATGACTGTTGATATTTAGAGTCCAAGCACTGTAATGCCACCCACCACCCCTTGAATGACTCTTGATATTTACAGTCCAAGCACTAATGACACACAGACACCCACCACCCCATGAGTGACTGTTGATATTTACTGTCCAAGCACTATAATGACACCCACACACCCACCACCTCATGAATGACTGTTGATAATTACAGTCTAAGCACTGTAATGACACCCTCACACCCATCACACTATGAATGACTGTTGATATTTACAGTCAAAGCACTGTAATGACACCCACACACCCACCACCCCATAAATGATGGTTCATATTTATAGTCCACACACTGTAATGACACCAACACACCCACCACCCCAGGAATAACTGTTAATATTTACAGTCTGAGCTCTGTAATGACACCCACACATTAATGATGGTTGATATTTACAGTTCAAGAACTGTAATGACACCCACACACTCACCACCTCATTAATGACTGTTGATATTTACAGTCCAAGAACTGTCATTACACCCACACATGCACCACCCCTTGAATGACTGTTGATATTTATAGTCAAAGCACTGTAATGACACCCAACACCCAATAAATGAATGTTGATATTTATAGTTAAAACACTGTAATGACACCAACACACACACCACCCCATGAATGACTGTTGATAATTACAGTCTCAGCACTGTAATGACACCCACACACCGACCACCCCATGATTGACTGTTAATATTTACAGTCCAAGCACTGTAATGACACCCACACACCCACAACCCAATAACTGACTGTTGATATTTACAGTCTAAGCACTGTAATGACACCCACACACCCACCAGCCAATGAATGACTGTTGATATTTACAGTCCAAGCTCTGTAATGACACTCACACACCCATTACCCTAAGAATAACTGTTAATTTTTACAGTCCAGAAACTGTAATGACACCCACACAAACACCACCCCATAAATTACGGTTGATATTTACAGTCCAAGCACTGTAATGACACCCACACACCCACCACTCCATGAATGACTGTTGATATTTACAGTCCAAGCACTGCATAGACACCCACACACCCAACACCCCATGAATGACTGTTGATATTTTAAGTCTAAGCACTGTAATGACAACAACACACCCACCACCCCATGAGTGACTGTTGATATTTACAGTCCAAGCACTATAATGACACCCACACACCCACCACCCAATGAATGACTGTTGATATTTACAGTACAAGCACTCTAATAACACCCTCCACCCCTTGAATGACTGTTGATATTTACAGTCCAAGCACTAATGACACACAGACACCCACCACCCCATGAGTGACTGTTGATATTTACAGTCCAAGCACTATAATGACACCCACACACCCACCACCACATGAATGACTGTTGATAATTACAGTCTAAGCACTGTAATGACACCCTCACACCCATCACCCTATGAATGACTGTTGATATTTAGAGTCAAAGCACTGTAATGACACCCGCACACCCACCACCCCATGAATTATGGTTGATATTTACAGTCCACGCAATGTAATGTCACCCACACACCCACCACCCCATGAATGACTGTTGATATTTACAGTCTAAGCACTCTAATGACACCAACCAACCTATAATTGACTGTTGATATTTACAATCAAAACACTGTAATGACACCCACACACCCACCACCCCATGATTGACTGTTGATATTTACAGTCCAAGCACTGTAATGACAGCCACACACCCACCACCCCATGAATGACTGTTGATATTTACAGTCTAAGCACTGTAATGACACCCACACACTCACCACCCCAAGAATGACTTTTGATATTTACAGTCCAAGCACTGTAATGACACCCACACACCCAACACCCCATGAATGACTGTTGATATTTTCAGTCTAAGCACTGTAATGACACCAACACACCCACCACCCCATGATTGACTGTTGATGTTTACAGTTCAAACACTGTAATGACAGCCACACACCCATCACCCAATAAATGGTGGTTGATATTTACAGTTTAAGCAATGTAATGACACCCACACACCCACAACCCCAAGAATGACTTTTGATATTTACAGTCCAAGCACTGTAATAACACCTACACACCAACCACCCCCTGAATGACTGTTGATATTTACAGTCCAAGCTCTGTAATGATACTCACACACCCACCACCCTATGAATGATTGTTGATATTTACAGTCCAAGCTCTGTAATGACACCCACACACCCACCACCCAATAAATGACTGTTAATATTTACAGTCTAAGCACTGTAATGACACCCACACACCCACCACCCCATGAATGACTGTTGATATTTAGAGTCCAAGCACTGTAATGACAACCACACACCCACCACCCCATGATTGACTGTTGATATTTAAATTCCAAGCACTGCATAGACACCCAAAAACCCACAACCCCATGAATGACTGTTGATATTTATAGTCAAAGCTCTGTAATGACACTCACACACCCACCACTCTATGAATGACTGTTGATATTTACAGTCAAAGCACTGTAATGCCACAAACAACCCCTTGAATGACTGTTGATATTTACAGTCCAAGCACTAATGACACACAGACACCAACCACCCCATGAGTGACTGTTTATATTTACAGTCCAAGCACTATAATGACACCCACACACCCACCACCACATGAATGACTGTTGATAGTTACAGTCTAAGCACTGTAATGACACCCTCACACCCCTCACCCTATGAATTACTGTTGATATTTAGAGTCCAAGCACTGTAATGACACCCACCACCCCATGAATATATGTTTATATTTACAGTCCAAGTACTAATGACACACACACACACACCACATAATGAATGACTTGATATTTACAGTCCAAGCAATGTAATGACACCCACACACCCACAACCTCATGAGTGACTGTTGATATTTACAGTCCAAGCACTATAATGACACCTACACACTCACAACCCCATGAATGGCTGTTAATATTTACAGTCCTAGCACTGTAATGTCACCCACACACCCACCACTCCATGAATGACTGTTGATATTTACAGTCCAAGCACTGTAATGACACCCACACACCCACCACTCCATGAATGACTGTTGATATTTACAGTCCAAGCACTGCATAGACACCCACACACCCAACACCCCATGAATGACTGTTGATATTTTAAGTCTAAGCACTGTAATGACAACAACACACCCACCACCCCATGAGTGACTGTTGATATTTACAGTCCAAGCACTATAATGACACCCACACACCCACCACCCAATGAATGACTGTTGATATTTACAGTACAAGCACTCTAATAACACCCTCCACCCCTTGAATGACTGTTGATATTTACAGTCCAAGCACTAATGACACACAGACACCCACCACCCCATGAGTGACTGTTGATATTTACAGTCCAAGCACTATAATGACACCCACACACCCACCACCACATGAATGACTGTTGATAATTACAGTCTAAGCACTGTAATGACACCCTCACACCCATCACCCTATGAATGACTGTTGATATTTAGAGTCAAAGCACTGTAATGACACCCGCACACCCACCACCCCATGAATTATGGTTGATATTTACAGTCCACGCAATGTAATGTCACCCACACACCCACCACCCCATGAATGACTGTTGATATTTACAGTCTAAGCACTCTAATGACACCAACCAACCTATAATTGACTGTTGATATTTACAATCAAAACACTGTAATGACACCCACACACCCACCACCCCATGATTGACTGTTGATATTTACAGTCCAAGCACTGTAATGACAGCCACACACCCACCACCCCATGAATGACTGTTGATATTTACAGTCTAAGCACTGTAATGACACCCACACACTCACCACCCCAAGAATGACTTTTGATATTTACAGTCCAAGCACTGTAATGACACCCACACACCCAACACCCCATGAATGACTGTTGATATTTTCAGTCTAAGCACTGTAATGACACCAACACACCCACCACCCCATGATTGACTGTTGATGTTTACAGTTCAAACACTGTAATGACAGCCACACACCCATCACCCAATAAATGGTGGTTGATATTTACAGTTTAAGCAATGTAATGACACCCACACACCCACAACCCCAAGAATGACTTTTGATATTTACAGTCCAAGCACTGTAATAACACCTACACACCAACCACCCCCTGAATGACTGTTGATATTTACAGTCCAAGCTCTGTAATGATACTCACACACCCACCACCCTATGAATGATTGTTGATATTTACAGTCCAAGCTCTGTAATGACACCCACACACCCACCACCCAATAAATGACTGTTAATATTTACAGTCTAAGCACTGTAATGACACCCACACACCCACCACCCCATGAATGACTGTTGATATTTAGAGTCCAAGCACTGTAATGACAACCACACACCCACCACCCCATGATTGACTGTTGATATTTAAATTCCAAGCACTGCATAGACACCCAAAAACCCACAACCCCATGAATGACTGTTGATATTTATAGTCAAAGCTCTGTAATGACACTCACACACCCACCACTCTATGAATGACTGTTGATATTTACAGTCAAAGCACTGTAATGCCACAAACAACCCCTTGAATGACTGTTGATATTTACAGTCCAAGCACTAATGACACACAGACACCAACCACCCCATGAGTGACTGTTTATATTTACAGTCCAAGCACTATAATGACACCCACACACCCACCACCACATGAATGACTGTTGATAGTTACAGTCTAAGCACTGTAATGACACCCTCACACCCCTCACCCTATGAATTACTGTTGATATTTAGAGTCCAAGCACTGTAATGACACCCACCACCCCATGAATATATGTTTATATTTACAGTCCAAGTACTAATGACACACACACACACACCACATAATGAATGACTTGATATTTACAGTCCAAGCAATGTAATGACACCCACACACCCACAACCTCATGAGTGACTGTTGATATTTACAGTCCAAGCACTATAATGACACCTACACACTCACAACCCCATGAATGGCTGTTAATATTTACAGTCCTAGCACTGTAATGTCACCCACACACCAACGACCCAATGAATGATGGTTGATATTTACAGTCCAAGAACTGTAATGAAACCCACACACCCACCACCCCATAAAGGGCAGTTGATATTCTCAGTCCAAGCACTGTAATGACATCTATACATCTACCACCCCATGAATGACTGTTAATATTTACAGTCCAAGCACTGTAATGTCACCCCCACACCCACCACCCAATGAATTATGGTTGATATTTACAGTCCAAGCACTGTAATGACACCCACACACCAACCACCCCATAAATGACTGTTGATAATTACAGTCCAAGCACTCTAATGACACCCACTACCCTATGAATGACTGTTAATATTTACAATCAAAACACTGTAATGACACCCACACACCCACCACCCCATGAATGACTGTTAATATTTACGGTCCGAGCACTTTAATGACACCCACACAACCACCACCTAATGAATGATGGTTGATATTTACAGTCCAAGAACTGTAATGACACCCACACACTCACCACCCTATGAATGACTGTTGATATTTACAGTCCAAGCACTGTCATGACACCCACACACGCACCACCCTATGAATGACTGTTGATATTTACAGTCCAAGCACTGTCATGACACCCACTACCCAATAAATGAATGTTGATATTTATAGTTAAAACACTGTAATGACACCCATACACCCACCACCCCAGAAATGACTGTTGATATTTACAGTTCAAGCACTGTAATGACACCCACACACAGACCACCCCATAATTGACTGTTGATATTTACAGTCCAAGCACTGTAATGACACCCACACACCCACCACCCAATTAATAACTGTTGACATTTACAGTCCAAGTACTGTAATGACACTCACACACCCACCACCATATGAATGACTGTTGATAATTACAGTCTAAGCACTGTAATGACACCCACACACCCACCACCCTATAAATGATGGCTGATATTTAAAGTCCAAGCTCTGTAATGACACCCACACACCTACTACCCCATGAATAACTGTTGTTATTTTCAGTCCAAGCACTTTAATGACATCCACACACCCACCACCCCATGAATGACTGTTTATATTTACAGTCCAAGCACTGTAATGTCACCCACACACCCACCACCCATGAATGACAGTTGATATTTTCAGTCCAAGCACTGTAATGACATCTACACACCTACCACCCCATGAATGACTGTTAATATTTACAATTCAAGCACTGTAATGTCACCCATACACCCACCACCCAATGAATGATGGTTGATATTTACAGTACAAGGACTGTAATGACACCCACACACCCCTCACCCTATGAATTACTGTTGATATTTAGAGTCCAAGCACTGTAATGACACCCACCACCCCATGAATATATGTTTATATTTACAGTCCAAGTACTAATGACACACACACACACACCACATAATGAATGACTTGATATTTACAGTCCAAGCAATGTAATGACACCCACACACCCACAACCTCATAAGTGACTGTTGATATTTACAGTCCAAGCACTATAATGACACCTACACACTCACAACCCCATGAATGGCTGTTAATATTTACAGTACTAGCACTGTAATGTCACCCACACACCAACGACCCAATGAATAATGGTTGATATTTACAGTCCAAGAACTGTAATGAAACCCACACACCCACCACCCCATAAATGGCAGTTGATATTCTCAGTCCAAGCACTGTAATGACATCTATACACCTACCACCCCATGAATGACTGTTAATATTTACAGTCCAAGCACTGTAATGTCACCCCCACACCCACCACCCAATGAATTATGGTTGATATTTACAGTCCAAGCACTGTAATGACACCCACACACCAACCACCCCATAAATGACTGTTGATAATTACAGTCCAAGCACTCTAATGACACCCACTACCCTATGAATGACTGTTAATATTTACAATCAAAACACTGTAATGACACCCACACACCCACCACCCCATGAATGACTGTTAATATTTACGGTCCGAGCACTTTAATGACACCCACACAACCACCACCTGATGAATGATGGTTGATATTTACAGTCCAAAAACTGTAATGACACCCACACAACCACCACCTAATGAATGAATGATAATATTTACAGTCCAAGCACTGTAATGAAACCCACACACCCACCACCCTATTAATTATGGTTGATATTTATAGTCCAAGCACTGAACTGACACCCACACACCCACCACCCCATGAAAGACTGTTGTCATTTTTAGTCCAAGCGCTCTAATGACATCCACACACTCACCAACCTATGAATGACTGTTAATATTTACAGTCCAAGCACTCTATGACACCCACCACCCCATGGATGACTGTTAATATTTGCAGTCCAAACACTGTAATGACACCCACACACCCACCACCCTATGAATGACTGTTGATATTAATAATCCAAGCACTGTAATGACATCCACACATCCACCACCCCATGAATGACTGTTAATATTTACAGTCCAAGCACTGTAATGACACCCACACACCCACTACCTCATGATTGACTGTTGATATTTACAGTCCAAGCAATGTAATGACACCCAAACACCCACCACTCTATAAATGACTGTTGATATTTACAATCCAAGCACTGTAATGACACCCACACACCCACCATTTCATAAATGACTGTTGATATTTACAGTCAAAGCACTGTAATGACACCCCCTAACCCACCACCCCTTGAGCTATGGTTGATATTTACAGTCCAAGCACTGTAATGACACCCACACACCCACAACCCCATGAATGACTGTTGATATTTACAGTCCGAACACTGTAATGACACCCTCACACCCACCACCCCATGAATGACTTTTGATATTTACAGTCAAAGCACTGTAAAGACACCCACAAACCAACCACCCCATGAATGACTGTTGGTATTTACAGTCCAAGCACTGTAATGCCAACCACAACCCGATGAATGACTGTTGATATTTACAGTCCAAGCACTGTAATGACAGCCCACACAACCACCATTCCGTAAATGACTGTTGATATCTACAGTCCAAGCAATGTAATGACATCCACCACCCTATAAATGACTGTTGATATTTACAATCAAAACACTGTAATGACGCCCACACACCCACCACCCCATGATTGACTGTTGATATTTACAGTCCAAGCACTGTAATAACATCCTCACACCCACCACCCCATGAATGACTGTTGATATTTACAGTCCAAGCTCTGTAATGACACTCACACACCCACCACCCTATGAATGACAGTTGATATTTACATGCCAAGCACTGTAATGACACCTACACACACACCACCCCATAAATGACGGTTGATATTTATAGTCCAAGCTCTATAATGACACCCACACACCCACCACCCCATAAATAACTGTTGATATTTTCAGTCCAAGCACTGTAATGACATTCACACACAAACCACCCCATGAATAACTGTTAATATTTTCAGTCCAAGCACTCTAATGACACCCACCACCCTCTGAATGACTGTTGATATTTACAGTCAAAGCACTGTAATAACACCCACACTCCAACTACCCCATGAATGACTGTTGATATTTACAGTCCAAGCAGTGTAATGACACCTGCACACTCACCACCCCATGAATGACTGTTGATATATACAGTCCAAACACTGTAATGACACCAACCACCCTCTGAATGACTGTTAATATTTACAGTCAAAGCACTGTAATAACACCCACACACCCACCACCCTATGAATGACTGTTGATATTTACAGTCAAAGCACTGTAATGACACCAACACACCGACCACCCCATGAATTATGATTGATATTTACAGTCCAAGCACTGTAATGACACCAACACACACTCACGACCCCATTAATGAGTCTTGATATTTACAGTCCAAGCACTCTAATGACACCCACAACCTTATGAATGACTGTCGATATTTACAATTAAAGAACTGTAATAACACCAACACATCCACCACCCCATGAATGACTGTTGATATTTACAGGCCAAGCATTGTAATGACACCCACACACCCACCACCCCATAAATGACGGTTAATATTTATAGTCCAAGCACTATAATGACACCCACACAACCACCACCCTATGAATGACTGTTGATATTTACAGTCGAAGCACTGTAATGGCACCAAAACACTCACCACCCCATGAATGACTGTTGATATTTACAGTCCAAACACTGTAATGACACCAACACACCCACCGCCCCATGAATGACTGTTGATATTTACAGTCCAAGCACTGTAATGGCACCCACACACTCACCACCCCTTGAATGACTGTTAATATTTACATTCCAAGCACTCTAATGACACCCACCACCCTCTGAATGACTGTTGATATTTACAGTCAAAACACTGTAATAACACCCACACACCAACCACCCCATGAATGACTGTTGATATTCACTGTCCAAGCACTGTAATGGCACCCACACTTACCACCACATGAATGACTGTTGATATTTACAGTCCAAACACTGTAATGACACCCACACACCCACCACCCCATGAAAAACTGTTAATATTTTACAGTCCAAGCACTCTAATGACACCCACCACCCTCTGAATGACTGTTGATATTTACATTCAAAGCACCGTAATAACACTTACACACCCACCACCCCGTGAATGACTTTTGATATTTACAGTCCAAGCAGTAATGACACCCACACACCAACCACCCCATGAATGACTTGATATTTACAGTCCAAGCACTGTAATGACCCACACACACCCACCACCCCACGAATGACTGTTGATATTTACAGTCCAAGCACTGTAATGACAGACAAACACCCACCACCCCATGAATGACTGTTGATATTTACAGTCAAAGCACTATAATGACACCCACAACCCCATTAATGACTATATATATTTACAGTCAAAGCACTTTAATGACAACCACACACCCACCAACCCCATGAATGATGATTGATATTTATAGTTCAAGTACTATAATGACACCCACACACCCACAACCCTATGAATACTCTGTTGATATTTACAGTCCAAGCACTGTGATGACACCAACACACCAACCACCACATAAATGATGGTTGATATTTATAGTCCAAGCACTGTAATGATGCCCACACACCCACCACCCCATGAATGACTGTTGATATTTACAGTCCAAGCTCTGTAATGACACTCACACACCCACCACTTTATAAATGACTGTGGATATTTACAGTCTAAGCACTGTAATAACACCCAAACACCCACCACCCCATAAATAACTGTTGATATTTATAGTCTAAGCACTGTAATGACACCCACACACCCACCACCCCATGAATGACTGTTGATATTTACAGTCTAAGCACTGTAATGACACCCACACACCCACCACCCCATGAATGACTGTTAATATTTACAGTCCAAGCGCTGTAATGACACCCACCACCACATGAATGACTGTTGATATTTACAGTCCAAGCATTCTAATGACACCTAACACCCTATGAATAACTGTTGATATTTACAGTCAAAGGACTGTAATGATGCCCACACACCCACCCTCCCATTAATGACTTTTGATATTTACAGTCCAAGCACTGTAATGACACCCACACACCCAACACCCCATAAATGATTGTTGATATTTACAGTCCTAGCAATGTAATGACATCAACACGCCCACTACCCCATGAATGACTGGGGATATTTACAGTCCAAGCACTGTAATGACACCCACACACCCACCAACCCATAAATAACTGTTGATATTTAAAGTCCAAACACTGTAATGACACCTATACACCTAACACTCAATGAAAGACTGTTGATATTTATTCTCCAAGCACTGTAATGACACCCAAACACCCACCACTCCATGAATGACTATTGATATTTAATGTCCAAGCACTGTAATGACATCCACACACCCACCACCCCATGAATGACTTGATATTTACAGTCCAAGCATTGCAATGACACTCCCCTCCCCATAAATGACAGTTGATATTTACAGTCAAAGCACTGAAATGACACCCATAAACACACCACCCCAAAAATGACTGTTGATACTCACAGTTAAAGCGCTGTAATGACACACACACACCAATCATGCAATGAATAACTTTTGATATTTACAGTCCAATTACTGTAATAACACCCACACACCCACCACTCTATGAATGACTGTTGATATTTACAGTCCAAGCACTGTCATGACACCCATAAACCCACCGCCCCATAAATGACTGTTGATATTAACAGTCCAAGCATAGTACTGACATGCATACATCCACTATCCCATGAATGACTTGATATTTATGGTCCAAGATCTGTACTTACACCTACACACCCACGACCCCATGAATGATTGTTGATATTTACAGTCCAGACACTGTAATGACACCCCTCCCCCCCACCAACCTAAGAATGACTGTTGATAATTAGAGTCCAAGCTCTGTAATAGCACCCACACACACCTTGAGAGACAGTTGATATTTACAGTCCAAGCATTGTATTAACACCCACACACTAACAACCCCATGAATAACTGTTGATATTTACAATCCAAGCACTGTATTGACACCCACACACTGACCACCTCATGAATGACTGGTGATATTTACAGTCTAAGCTCTGTAATGACACTCACACACCATCCACTCCATGAATGACTGTTGATTTTTATATTCCAAGCACTGTAATGAGACCTACACACCAACCACCCCATAAATGACTTTTGATATCTACAGTCCAAACAGTGTAATGACACTCACACACCATCCACCCCATGAATGACTGTTAATATTTACAGTCCAAGCACTGTACTGACACCCACACACCCATCACCCCTTTAATGACTATCGATATTTATAGTACAAGCATTGTAATGACTCCCATACACCCACCACTTAATGAATGACTGTTGATATTTACAGTCCAAGCACTGTAATGACACCCACATACCCCCAACCCCATGAATGACGGTTGATATTTACAGTCCAAGCACTGTAATGACACCCCTACACCCACCACTAAATGAATAACTGTTGATATTTACAGATTATGCACTGTAATGACACCCACACACCCACCACCCCATTAATGTCTGTAAATTTTTACAGTCCAATTACTGTAATAACACCCACACACCCACCACCCCATGAATGGCTGTTGATATTTACAGTATAAGCACTGTAATGTCACCAACACACCCCATGAATGACAGTTGATATTTACAGTCCAAGCACTGTAATGACACCCACCCACCCACCACCCAATGAATGACTGTTGATATTTACAATACAAGCACTGTAATGACACCAACAACCCACCACCCCTTGAATGACTGATGATATTTACAGTCCAAGCATTGTAATGACACTCACACACCAACCAACCCGTGAATGACTGTTGATATTTACAGTCCAAGCACTGTAATGACACCCACACAACCACAACCCCATTAATATCTGTTGATATTTACAGTCAAAGCACTGTAATGACACCCACACACCCAACACCCCATAAATGGTTGTTGATATTTACAGTCCAAGCAATGTAATGACACCCACCACACCATGAAAGACTTGATATTTACACTCCAAGAACTGTAATTACACCTACACACCTACCACCCCTTGAATGACTGTTGATATTTACAGTCCAAGCACTGTAATGACACACACTCCCACCAACCTATGAATGACTGTTGATATTTACAATCCAAGCACTGTAATGACACCCACACATCTACCACCCCATGAATGACTGTTGATATTTACAATCCAATCCCTGTATTAAGACCCACACATTGACCACCCCATGATTGACTATTGATATTTACAGTCTAAGCACAGTAATGACAACCACACACATACCAACCCATAAATGACTGTTGATATTTACAGTCCAAGCACTGTAATGACACTCACACACCTTCCACCATATGAATGACTGTTAATATTTACAGGCCAAGCACTGTAATGACACCCACACACCCACCACCCCATGAATGACTGTTGATATTTACAGTCCAAGCAATGTAATGACACCCACCACCCATGAATGACTGTTGATATTTACACACAAAGCACTGAAATGACACCCACCATCCCCATGAATGACTGTTGATATTTAGTCCAAGCACTGTAATCACACCCTCACATCCCATGAATGACTGTTGATATTTACAGTCCAAGCACTCTAATGACACACACACACTCACCACCCCATAAATGATAATTGTTATTTATAGTCCAAGCACTGTAATGACACCCACACACCCACCACCCCATGAATGACTGTTGATATTCACAGTCCAAGCACAGGAATGACACCCACACAACCACAAACCCAAGAATGACTGTTGATATTTACAGTCCAAGCACAGAAATGAGACCTATACATCCACCACCCATGAATAACTGTTGATTTTTAACAGTCCAAGCACTGTAATGACACCCACACACCCACCACCCCATGATTAACTGTTGATGTTTACAGTCCAAGCACTGTAATGACACACACACACCCAACACCACATGAATGATTGTTGATATTTACAGTCCAAGCAAGGTAATGACACCCACACACCCCCTACCCCATGAATGACTGGGGATATTCATAGTCCAAGCATAGGAATGACACCCACACACCCACCACCCCATGAACGACTGTTAATATTTACAGTCCAAGCACTGTAATGACACACAAACACCCACCACTCCATGAAAGACAGTTGATATTTACAGACCAAGCACTGTAATGACACCCCAACACCCACCACCCCATGAATGGCTCTTGATATTTACAGTCCAAGCACTGTAATGACACACACAACCACTGCCATATGAATGACTGCTGATATTTACAGTCCAAGCACTGTAAGGACACCCACACACCCACCAACCCATAAATTACTGTTGATATTTAAAGTCCAAGCACTGTAATGACACCTATACACCCAACACTCAATGAATGACAGTTGAAATTTACAGTCCATGCACTGTAATGACACACACACACCAACCCATCAATGACTGTTGATATTTACAGTACAAGCACTGTAATGTCACCGACACACCCCATGAATGACAGTTGATATTTACAGTCCAAGCACTGTAATGTCACTGACACACCCAATAAATGACAGTTGATATTTACTGTCCAAGCACTGTAATGACACCCACACACCCACCACCCAATGAATGACTGTTGATATTTACAATCCAAGCACTGTAATGACACCAACAACACACCACCCCATGAATGACTGTTGATATTTACAGTCCAAGCACTGTAATGACACCCACACAACCACAACCCCATGAATGAGGGTTAGTATTTACAGTCCAAGCACTGTAATATGACCCACACACCCACCACCCCATGAATGTCTGTTGATATTTACAGTCCAATCACTGTAATGAAACCCACACACCAACCACCCCATAAATGATTGTTGATATTTACAGTCCAAGCACTGTAATGACACCCACCACCCCATGAATTACTTTATATTTACACTCCAAGAACTGTAAATACACCTTCACACCCACCACCCCTTGAATGACTGTTTCATATTTAGAGTCCAAGCACTGTAATGACACACACTCCCACCAACCTATGAATGACTGTTGATATTTTCAATCCAAGCACTGTAATGACACCCACACATCTACCACCCCATGAATGACTGTTGATATTTACAGTCTAAGCACAGTAAGTACACCCACACACATACCAACCCATAAATGACAGTTGATATTTACAGTCCAAGCATTGTAATGATACCCACACACCCACCACGTTATGAATATCTGTTGATATTAACAGTCCAAGCACTGTAATGACACTCACACACTTACCATCCTATGAATGCTTGTTGATATTTAAAGCCCAAGCACTGTAATGACACCCACACACCTACCACCCTTTGAATGACTGTAGATATTGACAGTCCAAGCACTGTAATAACACCCACCATCCCATGAATGATGGTTGATATTCACAGTCCAAGCACTGTAATGACACCTTCACACCCAATACTAAATAAATGACTGTTGATATATACAGACCCAGCACTGTAATGACACCCACCCACCCACCACCCTATGAATGACTGTTAATATTTACAGTCCAATCACTGTAATGACACCCACATACCTATCACCCCATGAATGTCTGTTAGAATTTAAAGTCCAAGCACTGTAATAAAACATACTACCCCATGAATAACTTTTGATACATACAGTCCAAGCACTGTAAAGACACCCACACACCAATCACGCCATGAATGACTAAATATTTACAGTCCTAGCACTGTAGTAAAACACACAACCCCACCACCCCATAAATTACTTGATATTTACAGTCCAAGCAATGTCATGACACCCAAACACCCACCAATCCATGAATGACTGTTGATATTAAAAGTCCAAGCACAGTAATGACACCCATACACCCCCCACACCACCAATGACTGTGGATATTTACAGTCCAAGCCCTGAAATGATACCCACACACCCAATACTCCATGAATGACTGTTGATATATACAGTCCAAGCACTGTAATGACATTCACCACCCAATGAATAACTGTTGATATTTACAGTCCAAGCACTAAAATGAAACCCACACACATACCACCTCATAAATTACCGTTAATATTTGCTGTCCAAGCACCCACACATTCACCACCCCATTAATGACTGTTGATATTTACAATCCAAACACTGTAATGAAACCCACACACCCACCACCCCATAAATGACTGTTGATAGTTCCAGTCCAAACATTGTAATGACACCCACACACCCAAAGCCCATGAATGTCTGTTAATATTTACAGTCCAATCAATGTAATGACACCCACACATCCACCACCCCATGAATGACTGTTGATATATACAGTCCAAGCACTCTAATGACACGCACAACCCCATAAATGATTTGATATTTACACTCCAAGCACTGTAATTACACCTACATACACACCACCCTTTGAATGACTGTTGATATTTACAGTCCAAGCACTGTAATGACACACACTCCCACCAACCTATGAATGATGGTTGATAATTACACTCCAATCTCTGTAATAGCACCCTCACACACCATGAATGACAGTTATTATATACAGTCCAAGCACTGTAATGACACCCACACACCTACCACCCCAAGAATGACTGTTGATATTTACAATTCAAGCACTGTATTGAAACCCACACACTGACTACCCTATGATTGACTATTGATATTTACAGTCTAAGCACTGTAATGACACCCACACACCCACCAACCCATAAATGACTGTTGATATTTACATTCCATGCAAAGTAATGAGACCCACACACCAACCACCCCATGAATGACTGTTGATATATACAGTCCAAGCACTCTAATGACACTCACAACCCCATAAATGATTTGATATTTACACTCCAAGCACTGTAATGACACCCACACACCTACCACCCCAAGAATGACTGTTGATATTTACAATTCAAGCACTGTATTGACACCCACACACTGACTACCCTATGATTGACTATTGATATTTACAATCTAAGCACTGTAATGACACCCACACACCCACCAATCCATAAATGACTGTTGATATTTACATTCCATGCAAAGTAATGAGACCCACACACCAACCACCCCATGAATGACTGTTGATATTGACAGTCCAAGCACTGTAATGACACTCACCACACCATTAATGGCTGTTGATATTTACAGTCAAAGAACTGTAATGACACCCACCACCCTATGAATGACGATTGATATTTTCAGTCCAAGCATTGTAATGACAGCTTCACACCCACCACCCCATTGATGACTGTTGATATATATTAACAGTCTAAGCACTGTAATGACACACAAACACCCACCACCCAATAAATGACAGTTGATATTTACAGTCCAAGCACTGTAATGACTTCCACACACCCAACTTCCCATGAATGACTGTTAATATTTACAGTCCAAACACTGTAATGATACGCACCACCCCATTAATGACATTTGATATTTTTAGTCCATTCACTGTAATGACACACACACACCAACCCATGAATGACTGTTGATATTTAAAGTACAAGCACTGTAATGTTACCGACACACCCCATGAATGACACTTGATATTTACAGTTCAAGCATATTAATGACACCCACACATCCACCAACCCATGAATGATTGTTGATATTTACAATCCAAACACTGTAATGACACCCACACAACCACAACCCAATTAATGTTGGTTAATATTTACAGTCCAAGCACTGAAATATCACCCACACACCCACCAACCCATGAATGACTGTTGATATTTACAGTCCAAGCACTGTAATGACATCCACACACCCACCTTCCCAAGAATGACTGTTGATATTTACAGTCCAAACACTGTAATTACACCCACCACCCCATTAATGACCATTGATATTTATAGTCCATGCACTGTAATGACACCCACACACCCACCACTCAATGAATAACTGTTGATATTTCAGTCCAAGCACTGTAATGACACCCACACACCCACCACCCCATAAATGACTGTTAATATTTACAGTTCAAACACTGTAATGACACCCACACAACCACCACCCCATGAATGACTGTTGATATATACAGTCCAAGCACTGTAATGACACTCACCACACCATGAATGACTGTTGATATTTACAGTCAAAGCACTGTAATGACACCCACCACCCCATGAATGACGGTTGATATTTACAGTCCAAGCACTGTCATGACAGCTACACACCCACCACCCCATGAATGACTGTTGATATATATTAACAGTCGAAGCACTGTAATGACACACAAACACCCACCACCCAATGAATGACTGTTGATATTTACAGTCCAAGCACTGTAATGACACACACACCCACCAACCCATTAATGACTGTTGATATTTACAGTCCAAGCACTGTAATGACTTCCACACACCCAACTTCCCATGAATGACTGTTAATATTTACAGTCCAAACACTGTAATGATATGCACCACCCCATTAATGACATTTGATATTTTTAGTCCATTCACTGTAATGACACACACACACCAACCCATGAATGACTGTTGATATTTAAAGTACAAGCACTGTAATGTTACCGACACACCCCATGAATGACACTTGATATTTACAGTTCAAGCATATTAATGACACCCACACATCCACCAACCCATGAATGATTGTTGATATTTACAATCCAAACACTGTAATGACACCCACACAACCACAACCCAATTAATGTTGGTTAATATTTACAGTCCAAGCACTGAAATATCACCCATACACCCACCAACCCATGAATGACTGTTGATATTTACAGTCCAAGCACTGTAATGACATCCACACACCCACCTTCCCAAGAATGACTGTTGATATTTACAGTCCAAACACTGTAATTACACCCACCACCCCATTAATGACCATTGATATTTATAGTCCATGCACTGTAATGACACCCACACACCCACCACTCAATGAATAACTGTTGATATTTCAGTCCAAGCACTGTAATGACACCCACACACCCACCACCCCATAAATGACTGTTAATATTTACAGTTCAAACACTGTAATGACACCCACACAACCACCACCCCATGAATGACTGTTGATATATACAGTCCAAGCACTGTAATGACACTCACCACACCATGAATGACTGTTGATATTTACAGTCAAAGCACTGTAATGACACCCACCACCCCATGAATGACGGTTGATATTTACAGTCCAAGCACTGTCATGACAGCTACACACCCACCACCCCATGAATGACTGTTGATATATATTAACAGTCGAAGCACTGTAATGACACACAAACACCCACCACCCAATGAATGACTGTTGATATTTACAGTCCAAGCACTGTAATGACACACACACCCACCAACCCATTAATGACTGTTGATATTTACAGTACAAGCACTGTAATGTCACTGACACACCCCATGAATGACAGTTGATATTTACAGTCCAAGCACTGTAATGACACACACACACCAACCCATGAATAACTGTTGATATTTACAGTACAAGCACTGTAATGTCACTGACACACCCCATGAATGACAGTTGATATTTACAGTCCAAGCAATGTAATGACACACCAACACCCACCACCCTATGAATGACTGTTGATATTTACAGTCCAAGCACTGTAATGGCAAACACACTCACCACCCCATAAATGGTTGTTGATATATACAGTCCAAGCACTCTAATGACACCCACCACCCCATGAATGACAGTTGATATTTACAGTCCAAGTACTGTAATGACACCCACACACCCACCACCCCATGAATGACTATTGATATTTACATTCCAAGCACTGTATTGACACCCACACACTGACCACCCCATGATTGACTGTTAATATTTAGACTCTAAGCACTGTAATGACAATCACACACCCACCAACCCATAAATGACTGTTGATATTTACATTTCAAGCACTGTAATGAGACCCACACACCAACCACCTCATGAATGACTGTTGATATTTACAGTCCAAGCACTGTAATGAGACTCACACACCATCCACCCCATGAATGATGGTTAATATTTACAGTCCAAGCACTGTAATGACCCCCACACACCCTCCACCCCAATAATGACCATTGATATTTATAGTCCAAGCACTGTAATGACACCCACAAACCCACCACCCAATGAATAACTGTTGATATTTACAGTCCAAACACTGTAATGACACCCACACACCACCCACTCCATAAATGACTGTTGATATTTAGAGTCCAAGCATTGTAATGATACCCACACACCCACCACACCATGAATGTCTGTTGATATTAACAGTCCAAGCACTGTAATGTCACCCACACGCTTACCATCCCATGATTGACTGTTGATATTTGCAGTCCAAGCGCTGTAATGACACCCACACACCCAACATCCTTTGAATGACTGTTTATATTTACAGTCCAAGCACTGTAAATCACCTACAATCCCATGAATGACTGTTGGTATTTAAAGTCCAAGCACTGTAATGACACTCACACACACAACATCCCATGAATGACAGTTGATATTTACAGTTTAAGCACTGTTATGACACCCACACACCCACCACCAAATGAATGCATGTTGATATTTACAGTCTAAGCACTCTAATGACACCCACACACCTACCACCCCATGAATGATAGTTGATATTTATAGTCCAAGCACTGTAATGACACCCACACACCCACCACCACATTAACCCCTAAGAACCGCAATCCCCCTAGCGCTACTGGAGCGTGAACCGCAAAAAAAGGGTGATTTTTTAAAGTTTTGTTTAGGTAAATTTTGTTATTACAGATTTGTAGAGCTTGATTTTATACACCAGAATCTGTAAACTAAAGTTTCCTAGGTCCACTGGTTTGCGTACAGCAGCGCCATGAGTAATAAAGTAGTTACCCCTAAAAAAACCCTAAGAATTAGAAAACGTGAGCGAGCGTATTTTCATTGCGTATATATGACGAATAAACCATTTCCCTCTTACACTACTCATTAAAGGCCCAACCTAACCAGTGTTACCAATGAAGTGGCTAGATATAGCCCAAGCAGTTTTTTTTCTACCGGCTTTATATTACGTCAATCGGCTTCAAGGCCTAAATTCACGGTGACGTGATATTTGGTCAATAGGCATTTAAGGGTTAATGACTGTTGATATTTAAAGTCCAAGCACTGTAATAACACCCACCACCCCATGAATGACTATTGATATTTACAGTGCAAGCTCTGTAATGACACCCACACACCCACCACCCCTTGAATGACTGTTGATATATTCAGTCCAAGCACTGTAATGAAACCCACACACCGAGCACCGCATTAATGACTGTTGATATTTACAGTACAAGCACTGTAATGACACCCACCACCCCATGAATGACGGTTGATATTTACACTCCAAGCACTGTAATGACACACCCACGACCCCATGAATGACTATTGATATTTACAGTCCAAGCACTGTAATGACACCCACCACCCCATGAATGACTGTTGATATTTACAGTCCAAGCATTGTAATAACACTCACAGACTAACCACCCCATGAATGACAGTTGATATTTACAGTCCGAGCACTGTAATGAAACTAACACACCCACCATTCCATGAATAACTGTTGATATTTACAGTCCAAGCACTGTAATGACACCTACACACCCACCACCCCATTAATGACTGTTGATATATACAGTCCAAGCACTTTAATGACACCCACACACCCACCACCTCATGAATGATTGTTTATATTTACAGTCCAAGCACTGTAATGACAATAACCACCCCAAAAATGAATGTTGATATTTACAATACAATCACTATATGACACCCACACACCCCATGATTGACTGTTGATATTTACTATCCACGCACTGTACTGACACACACACACCCACCACGCCCTGAATGACTGTTGATATTTACAGTCCAGGCAATGTAATTGAACCCACACACACACCACCCCATGAATGACAGTTTATACTTACAGTCCAAGCTCTGTAATGACACCCACACACTCACCATGCCATGAATGACCGTTGATATTTTCATTCCAAGCACTGTCATAACACCAACACACCAACCACCCCATAAATGACTGTTGATATATACAGTCCAAGCACTGTATTGACACCCACCACCCCATGAATGACTGTTGATATTTACACACAAAGCACTGTAATGACCCCCACACACCCACCACCCCATGAATGACTGTTGATATTTACAATTCGAGCACTGTAATGACACCCACACACCCACCACCCCATTAATGACTGTTGATATTTACAGTCCGAGCACTGTAATTAAACCAACCAACCCATGTATGACTGTTGATATTTACAGTCCAAGCGCTGTAATGACACCCAACACCCCATAAATGACTGTTGATATATACTGTCCAAGCTCTGTAATGACACCCACACACCCACCACCCCTTTAATGACTGTTGATATTTACAGTCCAAGCACTGTAATGAAACCCACACAACCACCACCGCATTATTGACTGTTGATATTTACAGTACAAGCACTGTAATGACACCCGCCACCCCATGAATGATGGTTGATATTTATTTTCCAAGCATTGTAATGACACCCAGACACCCACGACCCCATGAATGACTGTTGATATTTACAGTCCAAGCACTGTAATGACACCCACTACCCCATGAATGACTGTTGATATTTTCAGTCCAAGCATTGTAATAACACCCACAGACTAACCACCCCATGAATGACTGTTGATATTTACAGTCCGAGCAATGTAATGACACCCAAAAACCAACCACCTAATGAATGACTGTTGATATATACAGTCAAAGCACTTTAATGACACCCACACACCCACCACCTCATGAATGACTATTTACATTTACAGTCCAAGCACTGTAATGACACTAACCACCCCATGAATGACTGTTGATATTTAAAGTACAATCACTATAATGACACCCACACACCCCATGATTGACTGTTGATATTTATTATCCAAGCACTATACTGACACCCACACACAGACCACCCCATGAATGACAGTTGATACTTACAGTCCAAGCACTGTAATGACGCCCACACACTCACCATACCATGAATGACTGTTGATATTTACATTCCAAGTACTGTAATGACACCCACACACCAACCACCCTATGAATGACTGTTGATATTTACAGTTCAAGCACTGTAATGACACCCTCACACCCACAACTACATGAATGATGGTTGATGTTTACAGTCTTAGCACTGTAATGTCACCCACACACCCACCACCCCATGAATGACTGTTGATGTTGACAGTCCGTGCTCTGTAATGACACACACAAACCCACCACCCCATGAATGACTGTTGGTATTTACAGTCCAAGCACTGTAATGACACCCACATACCAACCACCCTATGAATGATTGTTAATATTTACAGTCCAAGCACTGTAATGACACCCAAACTCCAACCACAGCATGAATTACTGTTGATATTTACAGTCCAAGCACTGTAATGACACCCACACACCCACCACCCAATAAATGATTGTTGATATTTCCAGTCTTAGCACTGTAATGACACCCAAACACCCACCACCCCAAGAATGACTGTTGATATTTACAGTACAAGCTCTGTAATGACATACACACACCCACAACACAATGAATGACTGCTGATATTAACAATCCAAACACTGTCATGACGACCACACTCCCACCATTCCACAATGACTGTTGATATATACAGTCCAATCACTGTAATGACACCCACACACTTACCATCCCATGAATCACTGCTGACATTTACAGTCCAAGAACTGTAATGACACCCACACACCCACCACCCCATGAATAACTGTTGATTTTGTACTGTCGAAGCTCTGTAATGACACCCATATACCCACCACCCCATTAATGATTGTTGATATTTACAGTCCAAGCAGTGTAATGACACCCACACACCTACTATCCCATGAATGACTGTTGATATTTACAGTCCAAGCACTGTAGTGACACCAACCCACATAGCTCCCCATGCCTAACTGTTGATATTTACATTCCAAGCACTGTAATGACACCCACACACCCACCACCCAATAAGTGACTGTTGATATTTACAGTCCAAGCACTGTAGTCACACCCAACACCATGAATTACTTTTGATATTTACAGTCCAAACACTGTAATGAAAGGCACACACACACCACCCGTGATATTTACAGTCCAAGCACAGTAATGACACCAACACACACACCACCCCATGAATGACTGTTGACATTTACAGTCCAAGCACTGTAAGGATACCCACACACCCACCACCCCATGATTGACAGTTGATATTTACAGTCCAAGCACTCATGAATGATTGTTGATATTTACAGTACATGCACTGTGTGATGTGAAGCACGAGTGGCCTGAACCAGCCTTAACTACCTGTTGGGGGAATACACTAACTACCATTATCAGGCCAGGGAACGAACGAGGAAAGGCAACCAATGGCAGAGTGTGTGTGCATGAGTTTATCCGTGGGATTGGTCAAGAAGTTTTCCCGCGTTGAGGGAGTTGGTTCATTGGCTCAGGCATCTAAGATGTACATACGTCATGCCTTCAACAGGGTATATAAGGGCAGGAAGACAGTGTTTCAGAGATTCCCTCTGCTTCTTGTGCTCCGGGTGGATTGGTGGTGCATTGTGGTGGTGACGGGGATGGTGAAGTATTTGTAAGTAGCATTAAGGTTTAATATTTAAGGTCTAGTATTAAGGTGATTATTTTTGTATTACATAAGTTGGGAGAACAGAAAATTGTTAATGTATTGTGTCAAGTTAATATTGTTAATGTATTCCAGGTACTTGAGTGAGATGCATATTGTTTGTGAATTAAATTAATGTTATTTTTCTCAGTGTTTCAAGTATGCTCCTATAGTGTTAATCTAAAGTATTTGGGAGAGCAACGGTGCATTTTTTCTCTTGGGTGCATCGGGTCTTATTAGTAAAGACCGTGACAACTGCAATAACACCTGCCACCCCATAAATGACTGTTGATATTTAAAATCAAAGCACTGTAATGGCACCCACACAATCACCACCTCATAAATGATGGTTGATATTTTAGGTCCAAGAACTGTAATGACACCCACAAACCCACCACCCCATGAATGACTATGGATATTTACAGTCCAAGCACAGTAATGACACCAGCACACACACCACCCCATGAATGACTGTTGATATTTACATTTCAAGCACTGTAATGACACCCACACACCCACCACCCAATGAGTGACTGTTGATATTTACAGTCCAAGCATTGTAATGACACCCAAACACCCCCCTCTCAATGAATGACAGTTGATATTTACAGTCCAAGCACTGTAATGACACCCAACACCATGAATGATTGCTGATATTTACAGTCCAAGCACTGTAATGACATGCTCACACACACCACCCAATGAATGACTGTTGATATTTACAGTCAATGTACTGCAATGACACCCACCAAACCATGAATGACTGTTGATATTTACAATCAAAGCACTGTAATGACATCCACACACCCACCACCTCATGAATGACTGTTGATATTTACAGTCCAAGCACTGTAATGACATCCACACACCATGATGTCATGAATGACTGTTGATATATACAGTCCAAGCACTCGGGTTGTAATTACCAACAGTCATTCATTGGCTGGTGGGTGTGTGGATGTCATTACAGTGCTTGGACTGTAAATATCAACAGTCATTAATAGGGTGGTGGGTGTGTGGGTGCCATTACAATGCTTGGACTGTAAATATTAAAAGAGCTTGAAGATATTTACAGTCCAAGCACTGTAATGACCCCCACACACCCGCCACTCCATGAATGACAATTGATATTTACAGTCCAAGCACTGTAAAGACACCCACACACCCACAACCCCATGAATGACTGTTGATATATACAGTCCAAGCACTGTATTGGCACCCACCACCCATGAATGACTATTGATATTTTCAGTCCTAGCACTGTAATGACACCTACACACTAACCACCCCATGAATGACTGTTGATATTTACGGTCCGAGCAATGTAATGACACCCACACACCCACCAGCCCATGAATGACTGTTGATATCTACAGTCCAAGCACTGTAATGACCCCCACACACCCACCACCCCATAAATGACTGTTAATATTTACAGTCCGTGCACTGTAATGACACCCACACACCCACCACCCCATGAATGACTGTTGATATTTACAGTCCAAGCACTGTATTGAAACCAATCAACCCATGAATAACTGTTGATATTTACAGTTCAAGCACTGTAATGACACCCACCACCACATGAATGACTGTTGATATATACAGTCCAAGCTCTGTAATGACACCCACACACCCACCACCCCTTAAATGACTGTTGATATTTACAGTCCAAGCACTGTAATGAAACTCACACACCAACCACCGCAATATGACTCTTGATATTTACAGTACAAGCACTGTAATGACACCCACCACCCTATGAATGACGGTTGATATTTACACTCCAAGCACTGTAATGACACCCACACACCCACGACCCCATGAATGACTGTTGATATGTACAGTCCAAGCACTGTAATGACACCCACCACCCCATAAATGACTGTTGATATTTTCAGTCAAAGCATTGTAATAACACCCACAGACTAACCACCCCATGAATGACTGTTGATATTTACAGTACAAATCAATATAATGACACCCACACACCTCATGATTGACTGTTGATATTTACTATCCATGCACTGGACTGACACCCACACACCCACCACCCCATGAATGACTTTTTGAACAAGAAATATCGATTTTTAGCATGCTTTCGGCTTATATTTTGAAAATATTCTAGCACTGAGTAGACATGTACAGATCGCTTCTGGGACCCAAAAATATCGAATTTTTTGGTGTTTCGAGCCTGAATTTGAGATATAAACGTGTATTGAAGAAGCGTGCACATATCGACTTTTAGCACCTAAAATATCGATTTTGAGCATGTTTTGGGTCTGTATCTTGAAAACATTCTAGCTAGGAGTAAGCATGTACAGATTGCTATTGGGACCCAAAAATATCGAATTTTCGGGTGTTTTGATCCTCAATTTGGGATATAAACGGGTACAGAAGATGCATGCACATATTGACTTTGGGCACCTAAAATATCGATTTTGAGCATGTTTTGGGCCTGTATTTTGAAAATATTCAAGCATTGAGTATGCATGTACAGATCGCTTCAGGGACCCAATAATATCGAATTTTCGGGTGTTTTGAGCCTGATTTTGGAATATAAATGAGTACAAAATATGCATGCACATATCGACTTGTTGCAACTAAAATATCGAATTTCAGCATGTTTTGGGCCTATATTTTGAAAGTATTCTAGCACTGAGAATGCATGTACAGATCGCTTCTGGTATCCAAAAATATCGAATTTTCGGGTTTTTTGAGCCTGAATTTCTGATATAAACGAGTAGAGAAGATACATGCAGATATCGACTTTTTGAACAACACATATCGAATTTCAGCATGTTTTCGGCCTATATTTTGAAAGCATTCTAGCACTGAGTATGCATGGACAGATCGCTTCTGAGCCCCAATAAAATCGAATATTCGGGTGTTTTGAGCCTGAATTTTGGATATAAACGGGTAAAGAAGGAGCATGCACATATTGACTTTGGGTACCTAAAATATCGATATACAGCAGGTTTTGGGCCTGTATTTTGAAAATATTCTATTAGTGAATAGGCATGTACAGATCGCTTCTCGGCCCCCCCAAAATCGATTATTCGGGTGTTTTGAGATTGAATTTTGGATATAAACGGGTACAGAAGATGGATTCACATATTGACTTTGGGTACCCAAAATATTGATTTTTAGCATGTTTTGGGCCTGTATTTTGAAAATATTATATTACTGAATAGCCATGTACAGATAGCTTCTAAGACCCAAAAATATCGAATTTTCGGGTATTTTGAGCCTGAATTTGAGATATAAACGGGTACTGAAGATGCATGCACATATCGACTTTGGGCACCTAAAATATCGATTTTAAATTTGTTTTTGTGCCTGTATTTTGAAAATATTCTAACATTGAGTAGGCATGTACAGATCGCTTGTGGGACCCAAATAATATCGTATTTTCGTGTGTTTTGTGCCTGAATTTGGGATATAAATGGGTACAGAGGAGGCATGCACATATTGACTTTGGGCACCAAAAATATCGATTTTCAGCATGTTTTGGGCGTGTATTTTGATAATATTCTATTACTAAGTAGGCAGGAACAGATCGTTTCTGTGACCAAAAAAAATCGAATTTTCTGGTGTTTTGAGCATGAATTTGGGATATAAACGGGTACAGAAAACGCATGCACATATCGACTTTGGGCACCAAAAATATCCATTTTTAGTATGCTTTGAGCCTATATTTTGAAATTATTCTAGGACTGAGTGGGCATGTACAGCTCGCTTCTGGGACCCAAAAATATCGAATTTTCGGGTGTTTTGAGCCTGAATTTGAGATATAAACGTGTATTGAAAATGCGTGCACATATCGACTTTTAGCACCTAAAATATCGATTTTGAGCATGTTTTGGGTCTGTATCTTGAAAACTTTCTAGCAAGGAGTAAACATGTACAGATCGCTATTGGGACCCAAAAATATCGAATTTTCGGGTGTTTTGATCCTGAATTTGAGATATAAACGTCTATTGAAAATGCGTGCACATATCGACTTTTAGCACCTAAAATATCGATTTTGAGCATGTTTTGGGTCTGTATCTTGAAAACATTCTAGCAAGGAGTAAGCATGTACAGATCGCTATTGGGACACAAAAATATCGAATTTTCGGGTGTTTTGATCCTCAATTTGGGATATAAACGGGTACAGAAGATGCATGCACATATTGACTTTGGGCACCTAAAATATCGATTTTCAGCATGTTTTGGGCCTGTATTTTGAAAATATTATATTACTGAATAGCCATGTACAGATCGCTTCTAAGTCCCAAAAATATCGAAATTTCGGGTATTTTGAGCCTGAATTTGAGATATAAACGGGTACTGAAGATGCATGCACATATCGACTTTGGGCACCTAAAATATCGATTTTAAATTTGTTTTTGTGCCTGAATTTTGAAAATATTCTAACATTGAGTAGGCATGTCCAGATCGCTTGTGGGACCCAAAAAATATCGAATTTTCGTGTGTTTTGAGCCTGAATTTGAGATATAAACGGATCCGGATGATGCATGCACATATCGACTTTTTGGCACCTAAGATATCGATTTAGAGCATTTTTTGGGTCTGTATCTTGATAACATTCTAACTAGGAGTAGGCATGTACAGATCGCTTCTAGGACCCAAAAATACCGAATTTTCGGGTGTTTAAGCCTGAATTTGAGATATAAACGGGTACAGAAGATGAATTCACATATCGACTTTGGACACTTAAAATATCGATTTTTAGCATATTTTGAGCCTATATTTTGAAAACATTCTAACACGGAGTAGGCATGTACAGATCGCTTCTTAGACCCCAAAATATCGATTTTTTGGATGTTTTGAGCATGAATACGAGATATAAACTGGTGCTGAAGATAAATGCACATATCGACTTTTGGACACCTAAAATATCGATTTTTAGCATGTTTTGAGCCTATATTTTGAAAATACTCTAACACGGAGTAGGCATGTACAGATCGCTTCTAGGACCCAAAAATACCGAATTTTCGAGGGTGTTGAGGTTTAATTTGGGATATAAACGTGTGCAGCAGATGCCTACACATATTGACTTTGGGCACCTAAAATATAGATTTTCAGCATGTTTTGGGCCTGTATCTGAGTAGGCATGTACAAATCGCTTCTGGGACCCCAAAGTACCGAATTTTCGGGTGTTTTGAGCCTGAATTTGAGATATAAACGGGTACAGAAGATGCATACACATATCGACTTTGGACACTTAAAATATCGATTTCAAGCATGTTTTGAGCCAATATTTTGAAAACATTCTAGCACTGACTAGGCATATACAGATCACTTCTTCGACCCCAAAATATCGAATTTTCGGGTGTTATGAGGTTTAATTTGGGATATAAACGGTTGCAGAAGATACATACACATATTGACTTTGGGCACCTAAAATATAGATTTTCACCATGTTTTGGGCCTATATCTGAGTAGGCATGTACAGATCGCTTCTGGGACCCCAAAATGTCAAAATTTTTGGGTGTTTGGAGCCTGAATTTGAGATATAAACGGGTACAGAAGATGCAAGCACATATCGACATTTGGGCACCTAAAAGATCGATTTTCAGTATGTTTTGGGCCTGTATTATGTAAATACTCTAATATGGAGTAGGCATGTACACATCGCTTCTGGGACCCAAAAATATCCAATTTTCGGGTGTTTTGAGTCTGAATTTGGGATATAAACGTGTACAGAAGATGCATACACATATTGACTTTGGGCACCTAAAATATCGATTTTCAGCATGTTTTGGGCCTGTATTTTGAAAATATTCTAGCACTAAGTAGGCATGTACAGATCGCTTCTGGGCCAAAATAAAATCGAATATTCGGGTGTTTTGAGCCTGAATTTGAGATATAAACGTGCACAGAAGATGCATGCACATATCGATTTTGGACACCTAAAATATTGATTTTCAACTTGTTTTTGTGCCTGTGTTTTAAAAGTATTCTAACATTGAGTAGGCATGTACAGATCGCTTCTGGGACCCAAAAAAATGGAATTTTCGGGTGTTTTGAGCCTGAATTTGAGATATAAACGGGTACAGAAGATGCATGCACATATCGACTTTGGGCACCTAAAATATAGTTTTTCAGCATATTTTGACTTGTATTTTGAAAATATTCTGTTACTGAGTAGGCATGTACAGATCGCTTCTAGGAACCAAACATATCGAATTTTTTGGTGTTTTGATCCTGAATTTGATATATAAATGGGTACTGAAGATACATACATATATTGACTTTGGGCACCAAAAATATCGATTTTCAGCATGTATTGGGCCTGTATTATAAAAATATTCTAACACGGAGTAGGCATGTACAAATCGCTTCTGGGACCCAAAAATATCGAATTTTCAGGTGTTTTGAGCCTGAATTTGAGATATAAACGGGTACTGAAGATGCATGCACATATCGACTTTGGGCACCTGAAATATCAATTTTCAGCATGTCTTTGGCCTGTATTTTGAAAATACTCTAACACGGAGTAGGCATGTACAGATCGCTTCCGTAAACCAAAAATATCGAATTTTCAGGTGTTTTAAGCCTGAACTTGAGATATAAACGGATACAGAAGATTCATTCACATATTGACTTTGGGCACCTAAAATATCGATTTTCAGCATGTTTTGGCCATGTATTTTGAAAATACATTAACACGGAATAGACATGTACAGATCCCTTCACGGACCCAAAAATATCGAATTTTCGGGTGTTTTGAGCATGAATTTGAGATATAAACGGGTACTGAAGATGCATACACATATTGAATTTGGGCACCTAAAATATCGATTTTCAGCATGTTTCGGGCCTGTATTATGTAAATACTCTAATACGGAGTAGGCATGTACACATCGCTTCTGGGACCCAAAAATATCCAATTTTCGGGTGTTTTGAGTCTGAATTTGGGATATAAACGTGTACAGAAGATGCATACACATATTGACTTTGGGCACCTAAAATATCGATTTTCAGCATGTTTTGGGCCTGGATTATGAAAATACTCTAACACGGAGTAGGCATGTACATATCGCTTCTGGGACCCAAAAACATCGAATTTTCGGGTGTTTTAAGCCTGAATTTGGGATGTAAATGGGTACAGAAAATGCAAGCACATTTTGACTTGGGCACCTAAAATATCGATTTTAACTTGTTTTTCTGCCTTTATTTTGAAAATATTTTAACATTGAGTAGGCATGTACAGATCGCTTATGGGACCCAAAAATATCGAATTTTTGGATGTTTTGAGCCTGAATTTGAGATATAATCTGGTACTGCAGATAAATGCACATATCGACTTTTAGACACCTAAAATATTGATTTTTAGCATGTTTTGGGCCTATATTTTGAAAATACTCAAACACGGATTAGGCGTGTACAGATCCCTTCTGGGACCCAAAAGAATCGAGTTTTCGGGTGTTTTGAGCCTGAATTTGAGATATAAGCGGTTACTGAAGATACAAGCACATATCGACTTAGGGCACCTAAAATATCGATTTTCAGCATGTTTTGGGCCTGTATTTTGAAAATATTCTAGCACTAAGTAGGCATGTACAGATCGCTTCTGGGCCAAAATAAAATCGAACACTCGGGTGTTTTGAGCCTGAATTTGAGATATAAACGGTTACTGAAGATACAAGCACATATCGACTTTGGGCACCTGAAATATCAATTTTCAGCATGTTTTGGGCCTGTAATTTGAAAATACTCTAACACGGAGTAGGCATGTACAGATTGCCTCTGGGACCCAAAAATATCGAATTTTTCGGGTGTTTTGAGCCGGAATTTGAGATATACACAGGTACAGAAGATGCATACACATATTGACTTTGGGCACCTAAAATATCGATTTTCAGCATGTTTTGGGCCTATATTTTGAAAACATTCTAGCACTGAGTAGGCATGTACAGATCGCTTCTGGGACCCAAAAATATCGAATTTTCGGGTGTTTTGAGGCTAAATTTGGGATATAAACGGTTGCAGAAGATACATACACATATTGACTTTGGGCACCTAAAATATAGATTTTCACCATGTTTTGGGCCTTTATCTGAGTAGGCATGTACAGATCGCTTCTGGGACCCCAAAATGTCAAATTTTCGGGTGTTTGGAGCCTGAATTTGAGATATAAACGGGTACAGAAAATGTATGCACATATCGACTTTTGGGCACCTAAAAGATCGATTTTCAGTATGTTTTGGGCCTGTATCTTTAAAATACTCTAACACGGAGAAGGCATGTACAGATCGCTTTTTGGAAAACAAAATATCGAATTTTTGGGTGTTTTGAGCCTGAATTTGAGATATAAACGGGTACTGAAGATGCATGCACATATCAACTTTTGGATACCTAAAATATTGATTTTGAGCATGTTTTTGGTCTGTATCTTGAAAACATTCTAACTAGGAGTAGGCATGTACAGATCGCTTCAAGGACCCAAAAATACCAAATTTTGGGTGTTTTGAGCCTGAATTTGAGATATAAACGGGTACAGCAGATGCATGCTCATATCGACTTTGGACACTTAAAATATCGATTTTTAGCATGTTTTTAACCTATATTTTGAAAACATTCTAGCACTGAGTAGGCATGTACAGATCGCTTTTGGGACACCAAAATATCGATTTTTCGGGTGTTTTGGGCCTGAATTTGAGATATCGACTTTGTGCACCTAAAATATCGATTTTCAGCATGTTTTGGGCCTGTATTTTGAAAATACTCTAACACGGAGTAGGCATGTACAGATCGCTTTTTGGATCCCAAAATATCGAATTTTCGGGTGTTTTGAGCCTGAATTTGAGACATAAACGGGTACTGAAGATGCATGCACATATCGACTTTTGGGTACCTAAAATATCGATTTTGAGCATATTTTGGGTCTGTATCTTGAAAACATTCTAACTAGGAGTAGGCATGTACAGATCGCTTCTAGGACCCAAAAATACCGAATTTTCGGGTGTTTTGAGCCTGAATTTGAGATATAAACGGGTACAGAAGATGCAAGCACATATCGACTTTGGGCACCTAAAATATCGATTTTCAGCATGTTTTGGGTCTGTATCTTGAGAAAATTCTAGCAAGCATAAGGCATGTTAAGATCGCTTCTGGGACCCAAAAATATTAAATTTTCGAGTGTTTTAAGCCTGAATTTGGGATATAAACGGGTACTGAAGATCCATGCACATATCGACTTTTTGCACCTAAAATATCGATTTTGAGCATGTTTTGGGCATGTAATTTTGAAAATACTCAAACACGAAGATCGTTTCTGGGACCCAAAAATATCGAATTTTCAGGTGTTTTGAGCCTGAATTTGGGATGTAAATGGGTACAGAAGATATATGCACTTATTGACTTGGGCACCAAAAATATCGATTTTAAACTTGTTTTTCTGCCTGTATTTTGAAAATATTCTAACATTGAGTAGGCATGAATAGATCGCCTCTGGAACCCAAAAATATCGAATTTTCGGGTATTTTGATCCTGAATTTGAGATATAAACGGGTACAGAGGATGCATGCACATATCGACTTTGGGCACCTAAAATATCGATTTTCAGCATGTTTTGGGTCTGTATCTTGAGAAAATTCCAGCAAGGATTAGGCATGTACAGATCGCTTCTGGGACCCAAAAATATTGAATTTTCGGGTGTTTTGAGCCTGAATTTGAGATATAAACGGGTACAGAAGATGCAAGCACATATCGACTTTGGGCACCTAAAATATCGATTTTCAGCATGTTTTGGGCCTGTATTTTGAAAATATTCTAGCACTAAGTAGGCATGTACAGATCGCTTCTGGGCCAAAATAAAATCGAATATTCGGGTGTTTTGAGCCTGAATTTGAGATATAAACGTGTACAGAAGATGCATGCACATATCGACTTTGGACACCTAAAATATCGATTTTCAGCATGTTTAGGTCTGTATTTTGAGAAAATTCTAGCAATGATTAGGCATGTACAGATCGCTTCTGGGACCCAAAAATATCGAATTTTCGAGTGTTTTGAGCCTGAATTTGAAATATAAACGGGTACTGAAGATTCATGCACATATCGACTTAGGGCACCTGAAATATCAATTTTCAGCATGTTTTGGGCCTGTATTTTGAAAATACTCTAACACGGAGTAGGCATGTACAGATTGCCTCTGGGACACGAAAATATCGAATTTTTCGGGTGTTTTGAGCCTGAATTTGAGATATACACGGGTACAGGAGATGAATACACTTTGGGCACCTAAAATATCGATTTTCAGCATGTTTTGGGCCTATATTTCGAAAACATTCTAGCAATGAGTAGGCATGTACAGATCGCTTCTGGGACCCAAAAATATCGAATTTTCGGGTGTTTTAAGCCTGAATTTGAGATATAAACGAGTACTGAAGATGCATGCACATATTGACTTTGGGCACCTAAAATATCGATTTTAAGCATGTTTGGTCTGTATTTTGAGAAAATTTTAGCAATGATTAGGCATGTAAAGATCGCTTCTGGGACCCAAAAATATCGAATTTTCGGGTGTTTTGAGTTTGAATTTGAGATATAAACGGGTACTGAAGATACATGCACATATCGACTTTGGGCACCTGAAATATCGATTTTCAGCATGTTTTGGTCCTGTATTTTGAAAATACTCTAACACGGAGTAGGCATGTACAGATTGCCTCTGGGACCCAAAAATATCGAAATTTTCGGGTATTTTGAGCCTGAATTTTAAATATACACGGGTACAGAAGATGCATACACATATTGACTTTGGGCACCTAAAATACCGAAATTCAGCATGTTTTAGGCCTGTAATTTGAAAATACTCTAACACGGAGTAGGCATGTACAGATCCCTTCTGGGAACCAAAAATATCGAATTTTCGGGTGTTTTAAGCCTTAATTTGAGATATAAACGGGTACAGAAGATGCATTCACATATTGACTTTGGGTACCTAAAATATCGATTTTCAACATGTTTTGGGCCTGTATTTTGAAAATACTTTACCACGGAGTAGGCATGTACAGATCTCTTCTAAGACCCAAAAATATCGAATTTTCGGGTGTTTTGAGCCAGAATTTGAGATATAAACGGGTACAGAAGATGCATACACATATTGACTTTGGGCACCTAAAATATCGATTTTCAGCATGTTTTCGGCCTGAATCTTGAAAATATTTTATTACTGAGTAGGCATGTACAGATCGCTACTGGGACCCCAAAAAAATGGAATTTTCGGGTGTTTTGAGCCTGAATTTGAGATATAAACGGGTACAGAAGATGCATACACATATCGATTTTGGACACCTAAAATATTGATTTTCAACTTGTTTTTGTGCCTGTGTTTTGAAAGTATTCTAACATTGAGTAGGCATGTACAGATCGCTATCTGGGACCCAAGAAAAAGGAATTTTTGGGTGTTTTGAGCCTGAATTTGAGATATAAACGGGTACAGAAGATGCATGCACATATCGACTTTTAGCACCTAAAATATCATTTTTCAGCATATTTTGACTTGTATTTTGAAAATATTCTGTTACTGAGTAGGCATGTACAGATCGCTTCTGGGACCCAAACATATCGAATTTTTGGGTGTTTTGATCCTGAATTTGAGATATAAATGGGTACTGAAGATACATACATATATTGACTTTGGGCACCTAAAATATCGATTTTCAGCATGTTTTGGGCCTGTATTATAAAAATATTCTAACACGGAGTAGGTATGTACAGATCCCTTCTGGGACCCAAAAATATCGAATTTTCAGGTGTTTTGAGCCTGAATTTGAGATATAAACGGGTACAGAAGATGCATGCACATATCGACTTTGGGCAACTGAAATATCAATTTTCAGCATGTTTTAGACCTGTATTTTGAAATTACTCTAACACGGAGTAGGCATGTACAGATCTCTTCCGGAAACCAAAAATATCGAATTTTCAGGTGTTTTAAGCCTGAATTTGAGATATAAACGGGTACAGAAGATGCATTCACATATTGACTTTGGGCACCTAAAATATCGATTTTTAGCATGTTTTTAGCCAATATTTTGAAAACATTCTATCACGGAGATGGCATGTACAGATCGCTTCTGGGACCCCAAAATATCGATTTTTTGGATGTTTTGAGACTGAATTTGAGATATAAACTGGTACTGAAGATAAATGCACATATCGACTTTTGGACACCTAAAATATCGATTTTTAGCATCTTTTGGGCCTATATTTTGAAAATACTCTAACACGGAGTAGGCATGTACAGATCGCTTCTAGGACCCAAAAATACCGAATTTTCGGGTGTGTTGAGGTTGAATTTGGGATATAAACGTGTGCAGAAGATGCATACACATATTGACTTTGGGCACCTAAAATATAGATTTTCAGAATGTTTTGGGCCTGTATCCTAGTAGGCATGTACAAATCGCTTCTGGGACCCCAAAGTACCGAATTTTCGGGTGTTTTGAGCCTGAATTTGAGATATAAACGGGTACAGAAGATGCATACACATATCGGCTTTCGACACTTAAAATATCGATTTCCAGCATGTTTTAAACCTATATTTTGAAAACATTCTAGCACTGAGTAGGCATATACAGATCGCTTCTTCAATCCCAAAATATCGAATTTTCGGGTGTTTTGAGGTTGAATTTGGGATATAAAAGTGTTCAAAAGATGCTTGCACATATCGACTTTTGGGCAACTAAAATATCGATTTGGAGCATATTTTGGGTCTGTATCTTGAAAACATTCTAACTAGGAGTACACATGTACAGATCGCTTCTAGGACCCAAAAATACCGAATTTTCAGATGTTTTGAGCGTGAATTTAAGATATAAACGGGTACAGAAGATGCATGCACATATCGACTTTTGGGCACCTAAAAGATCGATTTTTAGTATGTTTTGGGCCTGTATCTTTAAAACACTCTAACACGGAGAAGGCATTTACAGATCGCTTTTTGGACCCCAAAATATCGAATTTTCGGGTGTTTTGAGCCTGAATTTGAGATATAAACGGGTACTGAAGATGCATGCACATATCGACTTTTGGGTACCTAAAATATCGATTTTGAGCATGTTTTGGGTCTGTATCTTGAAAACATTCTAACTAGGAATAGGCATGTACAGATCGCTTCTAGGACCCAAAAATACCGAATTTTCGGGTGTTTCGAGCCTGAATTTGAGATATAAACGGGTACAGAAGATGCATGCACATATCGACTTTGGACACTTAAAATATCGATTTTTAGCATGTTTTCAGCCTATATACGGGATATAAACGGGTACAGGATATGCATGCACATATCGACTTTTTGCACCTAAAATATCGATTTTCAGCATGTTTTGGGTCTGTATCTTGAAAACATTCTAACTAGGAATAGGCATGTACAGATCGCTTCTAGGACCCAAAAATACCGAATTTTCGGGTGTTTCGAGCCTGAATTTGAGATATAAACGGGTACAGAAGATGCATGCACATATCGACTTTGGACACCTAAAATGTCGATTTTCAGCATGTTTTAGGCCTGAATTTTGAAAATGTTCTATTACTGAGTAGGCATGTACAGATCGCTTCTGGGACCCAAAAATATCGAGTTTTCGGGTGTTTTGAGCATGAATTTGAGATATAAACGGCTACTGAAGATGCAAGCACATATCGACTTTGGGCACCTAAAATATCGATTTTCAGCATGTTTTGGGCCTGTATTTTGAAAATATTCTAGCACTAAGTAGGCATGTACAGATCGCTTCTGGGCCAAATAAAATCAAATATTCGGGTGTTTTGAGCCTGAATTTGAGATATAAACGTGTACAGAAGATGCATGCACATATCGACTTTGGGCACCTAAAATATCGATTTTCAGCATGTTTTGGGAGTGTTTTTTTAAATATTCTGTTACTGCGTAGGCATGTACAGATCACTTCTGTGACTCAAAAATATCGAATTTTCGGGTGTTTTAAGTCTGAATTTGAGTTATAAACGTGTACTGAAGATCCATGGACATATTGACTTTGAGCACCTAAAATATCGATTTTCAGCATGTTTGGGTCTGTATTTTGAGAAAATTCTAGCAATGATTAGGCATTTACAGATCGCTTCCGGGACCCAAAAATATCGAATTTTCGGGTGTTTTGAGCCTGAATTTGAGATATAAACGGGTACTGAAGATGCATGCACATATCGACTTTGGGCACCTGAAATATCAATTTTCAGCATGTTTTGGGCCTGTATTTTGAAAATACTCTAACACGGAGTAGGCATGTACAGATTGCCTATGGGACCCAAAAATATCGAAATTTTCGGGTATTTTGAGCCTGAATTAGAGATATACACGGGTACAGAAGATGCATGCACATATCGACTTTGGGCACCTAAAATATCGATTTTTAGCATGTTTTTGGCCTAAATTTTGAAAATATTCTAGCACTGAGTAGGCATGTAAAGATTGCTTCTGGGACCCAAAAATATTAAATTTTCGAGTGTTTTAAGCCTTATTTTGGGATGTAAACGGGTACTGAAGATCCATGCACATATCGACTTTTTGCACCAAAAATATCGATTTTGAGCATGTTTTGGGCCTGTAATTTGAAAATACTCAAACACGAAGTAGGCATGTACAGATCGCTTCTTGGACCCAAAAATATCGAATATTCGGGTGTTTTGAGCCTGAATTTGGGATGTAAATGGGTACAGAAGATTCATGCACTTATTGACTTGGGCACCTAAAATATCGATTTTTAACTTGTTTTTCTGCCTGTATTTTGAAAATATTCTAACATTGAGTAGGCATGAATAAATCGCCTCTGGAACCCAAAAATATCGAATTTTCGGGTATTTTGATCCTGAATTTGAGACATAAACGGATACAGAAGATGCATGCACATATCGACTTTGGGCACCTAAAATATCGATTTTCAGCATGTTTTGGGTCTGTATCTTGAGAAAATTCCAGCAAGGATTAGGCATGTACAGATCGCTTCTGGGACCCAAAAATATTGAATTTTCGGGTGTTTTGAGCCTGAATTTGAGATATAAACGGGTACAGAAGATGCATGCACATATCGACTTTGGGTACCTAAAATATCGATTTTTAGCCTGTTTTTGGCCTAAATTTTGAAAATATTTTAGCACTGAGTAGGCATGTACAGATCGCTTCTGCGACCCAAAAATATCGAGTTTTCGGGTGTTTTGAGCATGAATTTGAGATATAAACGGTTACTGAAGATGCAAGCACATATCGACTTTGGGCACCTAAAATATCGATTTTCAGCATGTTTTGGGCGTGTTTTTTTAAATATTCTGTTACTGCGTAGGCATGTACAGATCACTTCTGTGACTCAAAAATATCGAATTTTCGGGTGTTTTAAGTCTGAATTTGAGTTATAAACGAGTACTGAAGATCCATGGACATATTGACTTTGGGCACCTAAAATATCGATTTTCAGCATGTTTGGGTCTGTATTTTGAGAAAATTCTAGCAATGATTAGGCATGTACAGATCGCTTCCGGGACCCAAAAATATCGAATTTTCGGGTGTTTTGAGCCTGAATTTGAGATATAAACGGGTACAGAAGATGCATGCACATATCGACTTTGGGCACCTGAAATATTAATTTTCAGCATGTTTTTGGCCTGTATTTTGAAAATACTCTAACACGGAGTAGGCATGTACAGATTGCCTCTGGGACCCAAAAATATCGAAATTTTCGGGTGTTTTGAGCCTGAATTTGAGATATACACGGGTACAGAAGATGCATACACATATTGACTTTGGGCACCTAAAATATCGAATTTCAGCATGTTTTATGCCTGTATTCTGAAAATACTCTAACACGGAGTAGGCATGTACAGATCGCTTCTGGGACTCAAAAATATCGAATTTTCGGGTGTTTTAAGCCTGAATTTGAGATATAAACGGGTACAGAAGATGTATTCACATATTAACTTTGGGTACCTAAAATATCGATTTTCAACATGTTTTGGGCCTGTATTTTGAAAATACTTTAACACGGAATAGGCATGTACAGATCGCTTCTGGGACTCAAAAATATCGAGTTTTCGGGTGTTTTGAGCATGAATTCGAGATATAAACGGTTACTGAAGATGCTAGCACATATCGACTTTGGGCACCTAAAATATCGATTTTCAGCATGTTTTGGGCCTGTATTTTGAAAATATTTTAGCACTAAGTAGACATGTACAGATCGCTTTTGGGCCAAAATATAATCGAATATTCGGGTGTTTTGAGCCTGAATTTGAGATATAAACGTGTACAGAAGATGCATGCACATATCGACTTTGGGCACCTAAAATATCGATTTTCAGCATGCTTAGGCATGTACAGATCGCTTCTGGGACTCAAAAATATCGAATTTTCCGGTGTTTTGAGTATGAATTTGAGATATAAACAAGTACTGAAGATGCATGCACATATTGACTTTGGGCACCTAAAATATCGATTTTCAGCATGTTTGGGTCTGTATTTTGAGAAAATTCTAGCACTGAGTAGGCATGTACAGATCGCTTCCGGGACCCAAAAATATCGAATTTTCGGGTGTTTTGAGCCTGAATTTGAGATATAAATGGGTACTGAAGATGCATGCACATATCGACTTTGGGCACCTGAAATATCAATTTTCAGCATGTTTTGGGCCTGTATTTTGAAAATACTCTAACACGGAGTAGGCATGTACAGATTGCCTCTGGGACCCAAAAATATCGAAATTTTCGGGTATTTTGAGCCTGAATTAGAGATATACACGGGTACAGAAGATGCATGCACATATCGACTTTGGGCACCTAAAATATCGATTTTTAGCATGTTTTTGGCCTAAATTTTGAAAATATTCTAGCACTGAGTAGGCATGTAAAGATTGCTTCTGGGACCCAAAAATATTAAATTTTCGAGTGTTTTAAGCCTTATTTTGGGATGTAAACGGGTACTGAAGATCCATGCACATATCGACTTTTTGCACCAAAAATATCGATTTTGAGCATGTTTTGGGCCTGTAATTTGAAAATACTCAAACACGAAGTAGGCATGTACAGATCGCTTCTTGGACCCAAAAATATCGAATATTCGGGTGTTTTGAGCCTGAATTTGGGATGTAAATGGGTACAGAAGATTCATGCACTTATTGACTTGGGCACCTAAAATATCGATTTTTAACTTGTTTTTCTGCCTGTATTTTGAAAATATTCTAACATTGAGTAGGCATGAATAAATCGCCTCTGGAACCCAAAAATATCGAATTTTCGGGTATTTTGATCCTGAATTTGAGACATAAACGGATACAGAAGATGCATGCACATATCGACTTTGGGCACCTAAAATATCGATTTTCAGCATGTTTTGGGTCTGTATCTTGAGAAAATTCCAGCAAGGATTAGGCATGTACAGATCGCTTCTGGGACCCAAAAATATTGAATTTTCGGGTGTTTTGAGCCTGAATTTGAGATATAAACGGGTACAGAAGATGCATGCACATATCGACTTTGGGTACCTAAAATATCGATTTTTAGCCTGTTTTTGGCCTAAATTTTGAAAATATTTTAGCACTGAGTAGGCATGTACAGATCGCTTCTGCGACCCAAAAATATCGAGTTTTCGGGTGTTTTGAGCATGAATTTGAGATATAAACGGTTACTGAAGATGCAAGCACATATCGTCTTTGGGCACCTAAAATATCGATTTTCAGCATGTTTTGGACCAGTATTTTGAAAATATTCTAGCACTAAGTAGGCATGTACAGATCGCTTCTGGGCCAAAATAAAATCGAATATTCGGGTGTTTTGAGCATGAATTTGAGATATAAACGTGTACAGAAGATGCCTGCACATATCGACTTTGGGCACCTAAAATATCGATTTTCAGCATGTTTTGGGCGTGTTTTTTTAAATATTCTGTTACTGCGTAGGCATGTACAGATCACTTCTGTGACTCAAAAATATCGAATTTTCGGGTGTTTTAAGTCTGAATTTGAGTTATAAACGAGTACTGAAGATCCATGGACATATTGACTTTGGGCACCTAAAATATCGATTTTCAGCATGTTTGGGTCTGTATTTTGAGAAAATTCTAGCAATGATTAGGCATGTACAGATCGCTTCCGGGACCCAAAAATATCGAATTTTCGGGTGTTTTGAGCCTGAATTTGAGATATAAACGGGTACAGAAGATGCATGCACATATCGACTTTGGGCACCTGAAATATTAATTTTCAGCATGTTTTTGGCCTGTATTTTGAAAATACTCTAACACGGAGTAGGCATGTACAGATTGCCTCTGGGACCCAAAAATATCGAAATTTTCGGGTGTTTTGAGCCTGAATTTGAGATATACACGGGTACAGAAGATGCATACACATATTGACTTTGGGCACCTAAAATATCGAATTTCAGCATGTTTTATGCCTGTATTCTGAAAATACTCTAACACGGAGTAGGCATGTACAGATCGCTTCTGGGACTCAAAAATATCGAATTTTCGGGTGTTTTAAGCCTGAATTTGAGATATAAACGGGTACAGAAGATGTATTCACATATTAACTTTGGGTACCTAAAATATCGATTTTCAACATGTTTTGGGCCTGTATTTTGAAAATACTTTAACACGGAATAGGCATGTACAGATCGCTTCTGGGACTCAAAAATATCGAGTTTTCGGGTGTTTTGAGCATGAATTCGAGATATAAACGGTTACTGAAGATGCTAGCACATATCGACTTTGGGCACCTAAAATATCGATTTTCAGCATGTTTTGGGCCTGTATTTTGAAAATATTTTAGCACTAAGTAGACATGTACAGATCGCTTTTGGACCAAAATATAATCGAATATTCGGGTGTTTTGAGCCTGAATTGGAGATATAAACGTGTACAGAAGATGCATGCACATATCGACTTTGGGCACCTAAAATATCGATTTTCAGCATGCTTAGGCATGTACAGATCGCTTCTGGGACTCAAAAATATCGAATTTTCCGGTGTTTTGAGTATGAATTTGAGATATAAACAAGTACTGAAAATGCATGCACATATTGACTTTGGGCACCTAAAATATCGATTTTCAGCATGTTTGGGTCTGTATTTTGAGAAAATTCTAGCACTGAGTAGGCATGTACAGATCGCTTCTGGGACCCAAAAATATCGAGTTTTCGGGTGTTTTGAGCATGAATATGAGATATAAACGGTTACTGAAGATGCAAGCACATATCGTCTTTGGGCACCTAAAATATCGATTTTCAGCATGTTTTGACCCTGTATTTTGAAAATATTCTAGCACTAAGTAGGCATGTACAGATGGCTTCTGGGCCAAAATAAAATCGAATATTCGGGTGTTTTGAGCCTGAATTTGAGATATAAACGTGTACAGAAGATGCATGCACATATCGACATTGGGCACCTAAAATATCGATTTTCAGCATGTTTTGGGCGTGTTTTTTAAAATATTCTATTACTGCGTAGGCATGTACAGATCGCTTCTGTGACTCAAAAATATCGAATTTTCGGGTGTTTTAAGTCTGAATTTAAGTTATAAACAAGTACTGAAGATGCATGGACATATTGACTTTGGGCACCTGAAATATCGATTTTCAGCATGTTTGGGTCTGTATTTTGAGAAAATTCTAGTAATGATTAGGCATGTACAGATCGCTTCTGGGACCCAAAAATATCGAATTTTCGGGTGTTTTGAGCCTGAATTTGAGATATAAACGGGTACAGAAGATGCATGCACATATCGACTTTGGGTACCTAAAATATCGATTTTTAGCCTGTTTTTGGCCTAAATTTTGAAAATATTTTAGCACTGAGTAGGCATGTACAGATCGCTTCTGCGACCCAAAAATATCGAGTTTTCGGGTGTTTTGAGCATGAATTTGAGATATAAACGGTTACTGAAGATGCAAGCACATATCGTCTTTGGGCACCTAAAATATCGATTTTCAGCATGTTTTGGACCAGTATTTTGAAAATATTCTAGCACTAAGTAGGCATGTACAGATCGCTTCTGGGCCAAAATAAAATCGAATATTCGGGTGTTTTGAGCATGAATTTGAGATATAAACGTGTACAGAAGATGCCTGCACATATCGACTTTGGGCACCTAAAATATCGATTTTCAGCATGTTTTGGGCGTGTTTTTTTAAATATTCTGTTACTGCGTAGGCATGTACAGATCACTTCTGTGACTCAAAAATATCGAATTTTCGGGTGTTTTAAGTCTGAATTTGAGTTATAAACGAGTACTGAAGATCCATGGACATATTGACTTTGGGCACCTAAAATATCGATTTTCAGCATGTTTGGGTCTGTATTTTGAGAAAATTCTAGCAATGATTAGGCATGTACAGATCGCTTCCGGGACCCAAAAATATCGAATTTTCGGGTGTTTTGAGCCTGAATTTGAGATATAAACGGGTACAGAAGATGCATGCACATATCGACTTTGGGCACCTGAAATATTAATTTTCAGCATGTTTTTGGCCTGTATTTTGAAAATACTCTAACACGGAGTAGGCATGTACAGATTGCCTCTGGGACCCAAAAATATCGAAATTTTCGGGTGTTTTGAGCCTGAATTTGAGATATACACGGGTACAGAAGATGCATACACATATTGACTTTGGGCACCTAAAATATCGAATTTCAGCATGTTTTATGCCTGTATTCTGAAAATACTCTAACACGGAGTAGGCATGTACAGATCGCTTCTGGGACTCAAAAATATCGAATTTTCGGGTGTTTTAAGCCTGAATTTGAGATATAAACGGGTACAGAAGATGTATTCACATATTAACTTTGGGTACCTAAAATATCGATTTTCAACATGTTTTGGGCCTGTATTTTGAAAATACTTTAACACGGAATAGGCATGTACAGATCGCTTCTGGGACTCAAAAATATCGAGTTTTCGGGTGTTTTGAGCATGAATTCGAGATATAAACGGTTACTGAAGATGCTAGCACATATCGACTTTGGGCACCTAAAATATCGATTTTCAGCATGTTTTGGGCCTGTATTTTGAAAATATTTTAGCACTAAGTAGACATGTACAGATCGCTTTTGGGCCAAAATATAATCGAATATTCGGGTGTTTTGAGCCTGAATTTGAGATATAAACGTGTACAGAAGATGCATGCACATATCGACTTTGGGCACCTAAAATATCGATTTTCAGCATGCTTAGGCATGTACAGATCGCTTCTGGGACTCAAAAATATCGAATTTTCCGGTGTTTTGAGTATGAATTTGAGATATAAACAAGTACTGAAAATGCATGCACATATTGACTTTGGGCACCTAAAATATCGATTTTCAGCATGTTTGGGTCTGTATTTTGAGAAAATTCTAGCACTGAGTAGGCATGTACAGATCGCTTCTGGGACCCAAAAATATCGAGTTTTCGGGTGTTTTGAGCATGAATATGAGATATAAACGGTTACTGAAGATGCAAGCACATATCGTCTTTGGGCACCTAAAATATCGATTTTCAGCATGTTTTGACCCTGTATTTTGAAAATATTCTAGCACTAAGTAGGCATGTACAGATGGCTTCTGGGCCAAAATAAAATCGAATATTCGGGTGTTTTGAGCCTGAATTTGAGATATAAACGTGTACAGAAGATGCATGCACATATCGACATTGGGCACCTAAAATATCGATTTTCAGCATGTTTTGGGCGTGTTTTTTAAAATATTCTATTACTGCGTAGGCATGTACAGATCGCTTCTGTGACTCAAAAATATCGAATTTTCGGGTGTTTTAAGTCTGAATTTAAGTTATAAACAAGTACTGAAGATGCATGGACATATTGACTTTGGGCACCTGAAATATCGATTTTCAGCATGTTTGGGTCTGTATTTTGAGAAAATTCTAGTAATGATTAGGCATGTACAGATCGCTTCTGGGACCCAAAAATATCGAATTTTCGGGTGTTTTGAGCCTGAATTTGAGATATACACGGGTACAGAAGATACATACACATATTGACTTTGGGCACCTAAAATATCGAATTTCAGCATGTTTTATGCCTGTATTTTGAAAATACTCTAACACGGAGTAGGCATGTACAGATCGCTTCTGGGAACCAAAAATATCGAATTTTCGGGTGCTTTAAGCCTGAATTTGAGATATAAACGGGTACAGAAGATGTATTCACATATTGACTTTGGGTACCTAAAATATCGATTTTCAACATGTTTTGGGCCTGTATTTTGAAAATACTTTAACACGGAGTAGGCATGTACAGATCGCTTCTGGGACTCAAAAATATCGAATTTTCGGGTGTTTTGAGCATGAATTTGAGATATAAACGGTTACTGAAGATGCAAGCACATATCGACTTTGGGCACCTAAAATATCGATTTTCAGCATGTTTTCGGCCTGTATTTTGGAAATATTCTAGCACTAAGTAGACATGTACAGATCGCTTTTGCGCCAAAATAAAATCGAATATTCGGGTGTTTCGAGCCTGAATTTGAGATATAAACGTGGACAGAAGATGCATGCACATATCGACTTTGGGCACCTAAAATATCGATTTTCAGTATGTTTTGGGCGTGCTTTTTTAAATATTCTATTACTGCTTAGGCATGTATAGATCGCTTCTGGGACTCAAAAATATCGAATTTTCGGGTGTTTTGAGTCTGAATTTGAGATATAAACAAGTACTGAAGATGCATACACATATTGACTTTGGGCACCTAAAACATCGATTTTCAGCATGTTTGGGTCTGTATTTTGAGAAAATTCTAGCAATGATTAGGCATGTACAGATCGCTTCTGGGACCCAAAAATATCGAATTTTCGGGTGTTTTAAGCCTAAATTTGAGATATAAACGAGTACTGAAGATGAATGCACATATTGACTTTAAGCACCTAAAATATCGATTTTCAGCATGTTTGGGTCTGTATTTTGAGAAAATTCTACCAATGATTAGGCATGTAAATATCGCTTCTGGGACCCAAAAATATCGAATTTTCGTGTGTTTTGAGCCTGAATTTGAGATATAAACGGGTACTGAAGATGCATGCACATATCGATTTTGGGCACCTAAGATATCCATTTTCAGCATGTTTTGGGCCTGAATTTTGAAAATACTCTAACACGGAGTAGGCATGTACAGATTGCCTCTTGGACCCAAAAATATCGAATTTTTCGGGTATTTTGAGCCTGAATTTTAAATATACACGGGTACAGAAGATGCATACACATATTGACTTTGGGCACCTAAAATACCGAAATTCAGCATGTTTTAGGCCTGTAATTTGAAAATACTCTAACACGGAGTAGGCATGTACAGATCGCTGCTGGGAACCAAAAATATCGAATTTTCGGGTGTTTTAAGCCTGAATTTGAGATATAAACGGGTACTGAAGATGCATTCACATATTGACTTTGGGTACCTAAAATATCGATTTTCAACATGTTTTGGGCCTTTATTTTGAAAATACTTTACCACGGAGTAGGCATGTACAGATCCCTTCTAAGACCCAAAAATATCGAATTTTCGGGTGTTTTGAGCCAGAATTTGAGATATAAACGGATACAGAAGATGCATACACATATTGAATTTGGGCACCTAAAATATCGATTTTCAGCATGTTTTCGGCTTGAATCTTAAAAATATTCTGTTACTGAGTAGGCATAAACAAATCGCTTCTTGAACCCCAAAATATCGATTTCTTGGATGATTTGAGCCTAAATTTGAAATATAAACGTGTACTGAAGATGCATGCACATATCGACTTTGGGCACCTAAAATATCGATTTTCAGCATGTTTTTGGTCTGTAATTTGAAAATATTCTGTCACTGAGTAGGCATGTACAGATCGCTTATTGGACCCGTAAATATCGAGTTTTCGGGTGTTTTGAGCCTGAATTTGATATATAAACGGGTAGAGAAGATGCATACACATATTGCTTTTGGCAACTAAAATATCGAATTTCAGCATGTTTTGGGCCTGTATTTTGAAAATACTCTAAAACGGAGTAGGCATGTACAGATCGCTTCTGGAAACCAAAATATTTGAATTTTCGGGTGTTTTCAGCCTGAATTTGAGATATACACTGGTACAGAAGATGCATACACATATTGACTTTGGGCACCTAAAATATCGAATTTCAGCATGTTTTATGCCTGTATTTTGAAAATACTCTAACACGGAGTAGGCATGTACAGATTGCTTCTGGGAACCAAAAATATCGAATTTTCGGGTGTTTTAAGCCTGAATTTGAGATATAAACGGGTATAGAAGATGTATTCACATATTGACTTTGGGCACCTAAAATATCGATTTCAACATGTTTTGGGCCTGTATTTTGAAAATACTTTAACACGGAGTAGGCATGTACAGATCGCTTCTGGGACTAAAAAATATCGAGTTTTCGGATGTTTTGAGCATGAATTTGAGATATAAACGGTTACTGAAGATGCAAGCACATATCGACTTTGGGCACCTAAAATATCGATTTTCAGCATGTTTTGGGCCTGTATTTTGAAAATATTCTAGCACTAAGTAGACATGTACAGATCGCTTTTGGGCCAAAATATAATCGAATTTTCGGGTGTTTTGAGCCTGAATTTGAGATATAAACGGGTACAGAAGATGCATGCACATATCGACTTTGGGGACCTAAAATATCGATTTTTAGCTTGTTTTTGGCCTAAATTTTAAAAATATTTTAGCACTGAGTAGGCATGGAGAGATCGCTTCTGGAACCCAAAAATATCGAATTTTAGGGTATTTTGATCCTTAAATTAAAAAATAAATGGGTACCGAAAATGCATGCACATATCGACTTTGGGCACCTAAAATATTGATTTTCAGCATGTTTTGGGCCTGGATTATGAAAATACTCTAACACGGAGTAGGCATGTACATATCGCTTCTGGGACCCAAAAACATCGAATTTTCGGGTGTTTTAAGCCTGAATTTGGGATGTAAATGGGTACAGAAAATGCAAGCACATATTGACTTGGGCACCTAAAATATCGATTTTAACTTGTTTCTCTGCCTGTATTTTGAAAATATTTTAACATTGAGTAGGCATGTACAGATCGCTTCTGGGACCCAAAAATATCGAATTTTTGGATGTTTTGAGCCTGAATTTGAGATATAAACGGCTTCAAAAGATGCATGCATATATAGACTTTGGGCACCCAAAATATCCATATTTAGCATGTTTTGGGCCTATATTTTGAAAATATTCTAGCACTGAGTAGGCATGTACAGATCGCTTTTTGGACCCAAAAATATCGAATTTTAGGGTGTTTTGAGCCTGAATTTGGGACATAAACGGGTACAGAAGATGCATGCACATATTGATTTTGGGCACCTAAAATATCGATTTTCAGCATGTTTTCGGCCTGAATCATGAAAATATTCTATTACTAAGTAGGTATGTACAAATCGCTTCTTGGACCCAAAAACATCGATTTTTTGGATGTTTTGAGCCTGAATTTGAGATATAAACGTGTACTGAAGATGCATGCACATATCGACTTTGGGCACCTAATATATTGATTTTCAACTTGTTTTTGTGCCTGTGTTTTGAAAGTATTCTAACATTGAGTAGGCATGTACAGATCGCTTCTGGGACCCAAAAATATCGAATTTTCGGGTGTTTTGAGCCTGAATTTGAGATATAAACGGGTACAGAAGATGCATTCACATATTGACTTTGGGCACCTAAAATATCGATTTTCAGCATGTTTTGGGCCTGTATTTTGAAAATACTTTAACACGGAATAGGCATGTACAGATCGCTTCTGGGACCCAAAAATATCGAATTTTCGGGTGTTTTGAGCCTCAATTTGAGATATAAACGGGTGCTGAAGATGCATACACATATTGACTTTGGGCACCTAAAATATCGATTTTCAGCATGTTTTGGGCCTGGATTATGAAAATACTCTAACACGTAGTAGGCATGTACATATCGCTTCTGGGACCCAAAAACATCGAATTTTCGAGTGTTTTAAGCCTGAATTTGGGATGTAAATGGGTACAGAAAATGCAAGCACATATAGACTTGGGCACCTAAAATATCGATTTTAACTTGTTTCTCTGCCTGTATTTTGAAAATATTTTAACATTGAGTAGGCATGTACAGATCGCTTCTGGGACCCAAAAATATCGAATTTTTGGGTGTTTTGAGCCTGAATTTGAGATATAAACGGCTACAAAAGATGCATGCATATATAGACTTTGTGCACCCAAAATATCCATATTTAGCATGTTTTGGGTCTATATTTTGAAAATATTCTAGCACTGAGTAGGCATGTACAGATCGCTTTTTGGACCCAAAAATATCGAATTTTCGGGTGTTTTGACCCTGAATATGAGATATAAACGGGTACTGAAGATGCATGCACATATCGACTTTGGGCACCTGAAATATCAATTTTCAGCATGTTTTAGACCTGTATTTTTAAAATACTCTAACACGGAGTAGGCATGTACAGATCGCTTCCGGAAACCAAAAATATCGAATTTTCAGGTGTTTTAAGCCTGAATTTGAGATATAAACGGGTACAGAAGATGCATTCACATATTGACTTTGAGCACCTAAAATATCGATTTTCAGCATGTTTTGGGCCTGTATTTTGAAAATACTTTAACACGGAATAGGCATGTACAGATTGCTTCTGGGACCCAAAAATATCGAATTTTCGGGTGTTTTGAGCCTCAATTTGAGATATAAACGGGTACTGAAGATGCATACACATATTGACTTTGGGCACCTAAAATATCGATTTTCAGCATGTTTTGGGCCTGGATTATGAAAATACTCTAACACGGAGTAGGCATGTACAGATCGCTTTTTGGACCCAAAAATATCGAATTTTAGGGTGTTTTGAGCCTGAATTTGGGACATAAACGGGTACAGAAGATGCATGCACATATTGATTTTGGGCACCTAAAATATCGATTTTCAGCATGTTTTCGGCCTGAATCATGAAAATATTCTATTACTAAGTAGGTATGTACAAATCGCTTCTTGGACCCAAAAACATCGATTTTTTGGATGTTTTGAGCCTGAATTTGAGATATAAACGTGTACTGAAGATGCATGCACATATCGACTTTGGGCACCTAATATATTGATTTTCAACTTGTTTTTGTGCCTGTGTTTTGAAAGTATTCTAACATTGAGTAGGCATGTACAGATCGCTTCTGGGACCCAAAAATATCGATTTTTCGGGTGTTTTGGGACTGAATTCCAGATATCGACTTTTTGGCACCTAAAAGATCGATTTTTAGCATGTTTTTAGCCTATATTTTAAAAAATTCTAGCACTGAGTAGGCATGTACAGATTGCTTCTGGGACCCCAAAATATTGAATTTTCGGGTGTTTTGAGCCTCAATTTGAGATATAAACGGGTACAGAAGATACATGCACATATTGACTTTGGGCACCAAAAATATCGATTTTCAGCATGTTTTTTGCCTGAATTTTGAAAATACTCTAACACGGAGTAGGTATGTACAGATCGCTTCTGGGACCCCAAAATATCGAATTTTCGGGTGTTTTGAGCCAGAATTTGAGATATAAACGGGTACAGAAGATGCATGCACATATCGACTTTTGGGCACCTACAAGATCGATTTTCAGTATGTTTTTGGTCTGTATTTTGAAAATACTCTAACACGGAGTAGGCATGTACAGATACCTTCTGGGACCTCTAAATATCGAATTTTCGGGTGTTTTGGGACTGAATTTGAGATATCGATTTTTTGGCACCTAAAATGTCGATTTTTAGCATGTTTTTAGCCTATATTTTGAAAATATTCTAGCACTGTAAAGGCATGTACAGATTGCTTCTGGGACCCCAAAATATTGAATTTTCGGGTGTTTTGAGCCTGAATTTGAGATATAAACGGGTACAGAAGATACATGCACATATTGACTTTGGGCATCTAAAATATCGATTTTCAGCATGTTTTGGGCCTGTATTTTGAAAATACTCTAACACTGAGTAGGCATGTACAGATTGCTTCTGGGACCCCAAAATATTGAATTTTCGGGTGTTTTGAGCCTGAATTTGATATATAAACGGGTACTGAAGATGCATGCACATATCGACTTTTGTGCACCTAAAAGATCGATTTTCAGTATGTTTTGAGCATGTATTTTGAAAATACTCTAACACGGAGTAGGCATGTACAGATCGCTTCTGGGACCCCTAAATATCGAATTTTCGGGTGTTTTGGGACTGAATTTGAGATATCGACTTTTTGGCACCTAAAAGATCGATTTTTAGCATGTTTTTAGCCTATATTTTGAAAATATTCTAGCACTGAGTAGGCATGTACAGATTGCTTCTGGGACCCCCAAATATTGAATTTTCGGGTGTTTTGAGCCTGAATTTGAGATATAAACGGGTACAGAAGATACATGCACATATTGACTTTGGGCACCAAAAATATCGATTTTCAGCATGTTTTGGGCCTGAACTTTGAAAATACTCTAACACGGAGTAGGCATGTACAGATCGCTTCTGGGACCCCAAAATATCGAATTTTCGGGTGTTTAGGGCCAGAATTTGAGATATAAAAGGGTACAGAAGATGCATGCACATATCGACTTTTGGGCACCTAAAAGATCGATTTTTAGTATGTTTTTGGCCTGTATTTTGAAAATACTCTAACACGGAGTAGGCATGTACAGATACCTTCTGGGACCTCTAAATATCGAATTTTAGGGTGTTTTGGGACTGAATTTGAGATATCGATTTTTTGGCACCTAAAATGTCGATTTTTAGCATGTTCTTAGCCTATATTTTGAAAATATTCTAGCACTGTGTAGGCATGTACAGATTGCTTCTGGGACCCCAAAATATTGAATTTTCGGGTGTTTTGAGCCTGAATTTGAGATATAAACGGGTACAGAAGATACATGCACATATTGACTTTGGGCATCTAAAATATAGATTTTCAGCATGTTTTGGGCCTGTATTTTGAAAATACTCTAACACGGAGTAGGCATGTACAGATCGCTTCTGGGAAACCTAAATATCGATTTTTCGGGTGTTTTGGGACTGAATTCCAGATATCGACTTTTTGGCACCTAAAAGATCGATTTTTAGCATGTTTTTAGCCTATATTTTAAAAAATTCTAGCACTGAGTAGGCATGTACAGATTGCTTCTGGGACCCCAAAATATTGAATTTTCGGGTGTTTTGAGCCTCAATTTGAGATATAAACGGGTACAGAAGATACATGCACATATTGACTTTGGGCACCAAAAATATCGATTTTCAGCATGTTTTTTGCCTGAATTTTGAAAATACTCTAACACGGAGTAGGTATGTACAGATCGCTTCTGGGACCCCAAAATATCGAATTTTCGGGTGTTTTGAGCCAGAATTTGAGATATAAACGGGTACAGAAGATGCATGCACATATCGACTTTTGGGCACCTAAAAGATCGATTTTCAGTATGTTTTTGGTCTGTATTTTGAAAATACTCTAACACGGAGTAGGCATGTACAGATACCTTCTGGGACCTCTAAATATCGAATTTTCGGGTGTTTTGGGACTGAATTTGAGATATCGATTTTTTGGCACCTAAAATGTCGATTTTTAGCATGTTTTTAGCCTATATTTTGAAAATATTCTAGCACTGTGTAGGCATGTACAGATTGCTTGTGGGACCCCAAAATATTGAATTTTCGGGTGTTTTGAGCCTTAATTTGAGATATAAACGGGTACAGAAGATACATGCACATATTGACTTTGGGCATCTAAAATATCGATTTTCAGCAAGTTTTGGGCCTGTATTTTGAAAATACTCTAACACTGAGTAGGCATGTACAGATCGCTTCTGGGACCCCTAAATATCGAATTTTCGGGTGTTTTGGGACTGAATTTGAGATATCGATTTTTTGGCACCTAAAATGTCGATTTTTAGCATGTTTTTAGCCTATATTTTGAAAATATTCTAGCACTGTGTAGGCATGTACAGATTGCTTCTGGGACCCCAAAATATTGAATTTTCGGGTGTTTTGAGCCTGAATTTGAGATATAAACGGGTTCAGAAGGTACATGGGCATCTAAAATATCGATTTTCAGCATGTTTTGGGCCTGTATTTTGAAAATACTCTAACACTGAGTAGGCATGTACAGATTGCTTCTGGGACCCCAAAATATTGAATTTTCGGGTGTTTTGAGCCTGAATTTGAGATATAAACGGGTACTGAAGATGCATGCACATATCGACTTTTGTGCACTTAAAACATCGATTTTCAGTATGTTTTTAACATGTATTTTGAAAATACTCTAACACGGAGTAGGCATGTACAGATCGCTTCTGGGACCCCTAAATATCGAATTTTCGGGTGTTTTGGGACTGAATTTGAGATATCGATTTTTTGGCACCTAAAATGTCGATTTTTAGCATGTTTTTAGCCTATATTTTGAAAATATTCTAGCACTGTGTAGGCATGTACAGATTGCTTCTGAGACCCCAAAATATTGAATTTTCGGGTGTTTTGAGCCTGAATTTGAGATATAAACGGGTACAGAAGATACATGCACGTATTGACTTTGGGCATCTAAAATATCGATTTTCTGCATGTTTTGGGCCTGTATTTTGAAAATACTCTAACACTGAGTAAGCATGTACAGTTTGCTTCTGGGACCCCAAAATATTGAATTTTCGGGTGTTTTGAGCCTGAATTTGAAATATAAACGGGTACTGAAGATGCATGCACATATCGACTTTTGTGCACCTAAAAGATCGATTTTCAGTATGTTTTGAGCATGTATTTTGAAAATACTCTAACACTGAGTAGGCATGTACAGATTGCTTCTGGGACCCCAAAATATTTAATTTTCGGGTGTTTTGAGCCTGAATTTGAGATATAAACGGGTACTGAAGATGCATGCACATATCGACTTTTGTGCACCTAAAAGATCGATTTTCAGTATGTTTTGAGCATGTATTTTGAAAATACTCTAACACGGAGTAAGCATGTACAGATCGCTTCTGGGACCCCAAAATATCGAATTTTCGGGTGTTTAGGGCTAGAATTTGAGATATAAACGGGTACAGAAGATACATGCACATATCGACTTTTGGGCACCTAAAAGATCGATTTTCAGTATGTTTTTGGCCTGTATTTTGAAAATACTCTAACACGGAGTAGGCATGTACAGATACCTTCTGGGACCTCTAAATATCGAATATTCGGGTGTTTTGGGACTGAATTTGAGATATCGATTTTTTGACACCTAAAATGTCGATTTTGATGTTTTTAGCCTATATTTTGAAAATATTCTAGCACTGTGTAGGCATGTACAGATTGCTTCTGGGACCCCAAAATATTGAATTTTTGGGTGTTTTGAGCCTGAATTTGAGATATAAACGGGTACAGATGATACATGCACATATTGACTTTGGGCACCAAAAATATCGATATTTAGCATGTTTTGGGCCTGTATTTTGAAAATACTCTAACACGGAGTTGGCATGTACAGATCGCTTCTGGGACCCCAAAATATCGAATTTTCGGGTGTTTAGGGCCAGAATTTGAGATATAAACGGGTACAGAAGATGCATGCACATATCGACTTTTGGGCACCTAAAAGATCGATTTTCAGTATGTTTTTGGCCTGTATTTTGAAAATACTCTAACACGGAGTAGGCATGTACAGATACCTTCTGGGACCTCTAAATATCGAATTTTCGGGTGTTTTGGGACTGAATTTGAGATATCGATTTTTTGGTACCTAAAATGTCGATTTTTAGCATGTTTTTAGCCTATATTTTGAAAATATTCTAGCACTGTGTAGGCATGTACAGATTGCTTCTGGGACCCCAAAATATTGAATTTTCGGGTGTTTTGAGCCTGAATTTGAGATATAAACGGGTACAGAAGATACATGCACATATTGACTTTAGGCATCTAAAATATCGATTTTCAGCATGTTTTGGGCCTGTATTTTGAAAATACTCTAACACTGAGTAGGCATGTACAGATTGCTTCTGGGACCCCAAAATATTGAATTTTCGGGTGTTTTGAGCCTGAATTTGAGATATAAACGGGTACTGAAGATGCATGCACATATCGACTTTTGGGCACCTAAAAGATCGATTTTCAGTATGTTTTTGGCCTGTATTTTGAAAATACTCTAACACGGAGTAGGCATGTACAGATACCTTCTGGGACCTCTAAATATCGAATTTTCGGGTGTTTTGGGACTGAATTTGAGATATCGACTTTTTGGCACCTAAAATGTCGATTTTTAGCATGTTTTTAGCCTATATTTTGAAAATATTCTAGCACTGTGTAGGCATGTACAGATTGCTTCTGAGACCCCAAAATATTGAATTTTCGGGTGTTTTGAGCCTGAATTTGAGATATAAACGGGTACAGAAGATACATGCACGTATTGACTTTGGGCATCTAAAATATCGATTTTCTGCATGTTTTGGGCCTGTATTTTGAAAATACTCTAACACTGAGTAAGCATGTACAGATTGCTTCTGGGACCCCAAAATATTGAATTTTCGGGTGTTTTGAGCCTGAATTTGAAATATAAACGGGTACTGAAGATGCATGCACATATCGACTTTTGTGCACCTAAAAGATCGATTTTCAGTATGTTTTGAGCATGTATTTTGAAAATACTCTAACACTGAGTAGGCATGTACAGATTGCTTCTGGGACCCCAAAATATTTAATTTTCGGGTGTTTTGAGCCTGAATTTGAGATATAAACGGGTACTGAAGATGCATGCACATATCGACTTTTGTGCACCTAAAAGATCGATTTTCAGTATGTTTTGAGCATGTATTTTGAAAATACTCTAACACGGAGTAGGCATGTACAGATCGCTTCTGGGACCCCTAAATATCGAATTTTCGGGTGTTTTGGGACTGAATTTGAGATATCGACTTTTTGGCACCTACAAGATCGATTTTTAGCATGTTTTTAGCCTATATTTTGAAAATATTCTAGCACTGAGTAGGCATGTACAGATTGCTTCTAGGACCCCAAAATATTGAATTTTCGGGTGTTTTGAGCCTGAATTTGAGATATAAACGGGTACAGAAGATACATGCACATATTGACTTTGGGCACCAAAAATATCGATTTTCAGCATGTTTTGGGCCTGAATTTTGAAAATACTCTAACACGGAGTATTCATGTACAGATCGCTTCTGGGACCCCAAAATATCGAATTTTCGGGTGTTTAGGGCTAGAATTTGAGATATAAACGGGTACAGAAGATACATGCACATATCGACTTTTGGGCACCTAAAAGATCGATTTTCAGTATGTTTTTGGCCTGTATTTTGAAAATACTCTAACACGGAGTAGGCATGTACAGATACCTTCTGGGACCTCTAAATATCGAATTTTCGGGTGTTTTGGGACTGAATTTGAGATATCGATTTTTTGGCACCTAAAATGTCGATTTTGATGTTTTTAGCCTATATTTTGAAAATATTCTAGCACTGTGTAGGCATGTACAGATTGCTTCTGGGACCCCAAAATATTGAATTTTTGGGTGTTTTGAGCCTGAATTTGAGATATAAACGGGTACAGATGATACATGCACATATTGACTTTGGGCACCAAAAATATCGATATTTAGCATGTTTTGGGCCTGTATTTTGAAAATACTCTAACACGGAGTTGGCATGTACAGATCGCTTCTGGGACCCCAAAATATCGAATTTTCGGGTGTTTAGGGCCAGAATTTGAGATATAAACGGGTACAGAAGATGCATGCACATATCTACTTTTGGGCACCTAAAAGATCGATTTTCAGTATGTTTTTGGCCTGTATTTTGAAAATACTCTAACACGGAGTAGGCATGTACAGATACCTTCTGGGACCTCTAAATATCGAATTTTCGGGTGTTTTGGGACTGAATTTGAGATATCGATTTTTTGGCACCTAAAATGTCGATTTTTAGCATGTTTTTAGCCTATATTTTGAAAATATTCTAGCACTGTGTAGGCATGTACAGATTGCTTCTGGGACCCCAAAATATTGAATTTTCGGGTGTTTTGAGCCTGAATTTGAGATATAAACGGGTACAGAAGATACATGCACATATTGACTTTGGGCATCTAAAATATCGATTTTCAGCATGTTTTGGGCCTGTATTTTGAAAATACTCTAACACTGAGTAGGCATGTACAGATTGCTTCTGGGACCCCAAAATATTGAATTTTCGGGTCTTTTGAGCCTGAATTTGAGATATAAACGGGTACTGAAGATGCATGCACATATCGACTTTTGTGCACCTAAAAGATCGATTTTCAGTATGTTTTGAGCATGTATTTTGAAAATACTCTAACACGGAGTAGGCATGTACAGATCGCTTCTGGGACCCCTAAATATCGAATTTTCGGGTGTTTTGGGACTGAATTTGAGATATCGACTTTTTGGCACCTAAAATATCGATTTTTAGCATGTTTTTAGCCTATATTTTGAAAATATTCTAGCACTGAGTAGGCATGTACAGATTGCTTTTGGGACCCCAAAATATTGAATTTTCTGGTGTTTTGAGCCTGAATTTGAGATATAAACGGGTACAGAAGATACATACACATATTGACTTTGGGCATCAAAAATATCGATTTTCAGCATGTTTTGGGCCTGAATTTTGAAAATACTCTAACACGGAGTAGGCATGTACAGATCGCTTCTGGGACCCCAAAATATCGAATTTTCGGGTGTTTAGGGCCAGAATTTGAGATATAAACGGGTACAGAAGATGCATCCACATATCGACTTTTGGGCACCTAAAAGATCGATTTTCAGTATGTTTTTGGCCTGTATTTTGAAAATACTCTAACACGGAGTAGGCATGTACAGATACCTTCTGGGACCTCTAAATATCGAATTTTCGGGTGTTTTGTGACTGAATTTGAGATATCGACTTTTTGGCACCTAAAAGATCGATTTTTAGCATGTTTTTAGCCTATATTTTGAAAATATTCTAGCACTGAGTAGGCATGTACAGATTGCTTCTGGGACCCCAAAATATTGAATTTTCGGGTGTTTTGAGCCTGAATTTGAGATATAAACGGGTACAGAAAATACATGCTCATATTGACTTTGGGCACCAAAAATATCGATTTTCAGCATGTTTTGGGCCTGAATTTTGAAAATACTCTAACACTGAGTAGGCATGTACAGATTGCTTCTGGGACCCCAAAATATTTAATTTTCAGGTGTTTTGAGCCTGAATTTGAGATATAAACGGGTACTGAAGATGCATGCACATATCGACTTTTGTGCACCTAAAAGATCGATTTTCAGTATGTTTTGAGCATGTATTTTTAAAATACTCTAAGACGGAGTAGGCATGTACAGATCGCTTCTGGGACCCCTAAATATCGAATTTTCGGGTGTTTTGGGACTGAATTTGAGATATCGACTTTTTAGCACCTAAAATGTCGATTTTTAGCATGTTTTTAGCCTATATTTTGACAATATTCTAGCACTGAGTAGGCATGTACAGATTGCTTCTGGGACCCCAAAATATTGAATTTTTGGGTGTTTTGAGCCTGAATTTGAGATATAAACGGGTACAGAAGATACATGCACATATTGACTTTGGGCATCTAAAATATCGATTTTCAGCATGTTTTGGGCCTGTATTTTGAAAATACTCTAACACTGAGTAGGCATGTACAGATTGCTTCTGGGACCCCAAAATATTGAATTTTCGGGTGTTTTGAGCCTGAATTTGAGATATAAACGGGTACTGAAGATGCATGCACATATCGACTTTTGTGCACCTAAAAGATCGATTTTCAGTATGTTTTGAGCATGTATTTTGAAAATACTCTAACACGGAGTAGGCATGTACAGATCGCTTCTGGGACCCCTAAATATCGAATTTTCGGGTGTTTGGGGACTGAATTTGAGATATCGACTTTTTGGCACCTAAAATATCGATTTTTAGCATGTTTTTAGCCTACATTTTGAAAATATTCTAGCACTGAGTAGGCATGTACAGATTGCTTCTGGGACCCCAAAATATTGAATTTTCGGGTGTTTTGAGCCTGAATTTGAGATATAAACGGGTACAGAAGATACATGCACATATTGACTTTGGGCACCAAAAATATCGATTTTCAGCATGTTTTGGGCCTGAATTTTGAAAATACTCTAACACGGAGTAGGCATGTACAGATCGCTTCTGGGACCCCAAAATATCGAATTTTCGGGTGTTTAGGGCCAGAATTTGAGATATAAACGGGTACAGAAGATGCATGCACATATCGACTTTTGGGCACCTAAAAGATCGATTTTCAGTATGTTTTTGGCCTGTATTTTGAAAATACTCTAACACGGAGTAGGCATGTACAGATACCTTCTGGGACCTCTAAATATCGAATTTTCGGGTGTTTTGGGACTGAATTTGAGATATCGATTTTTTGGCACATAAAATGTCGATTTTTAGCATGTTTTTAGCCTATATTTTGAAAATATTCTAGCACTGTAAAGGCATGTACAGATTGCTTCTGGGACCCCAAAATATTGAATTTTCGGGTGTTTTGAGCCTGAATTTGAGATATAAACGGGTACAGAAGATACATGCACATATTGACTTTGGGCATCTAAAATATCGATTTTCAGCATGTTTTGGGCCTGTATTTTGAAAATACTCTAACACTGAGTAGGCATGTACAGATTGCTTCTGGGACCCCAAAATATTGAATTTTCGGGTGTTTTGAGCCTGAATTTGATATATAAACGGGTACTGAAGATGCATGCACATATCGACTTTTGTGCACCTAAAAGATCGATTTTCAGTATGTTTTGAGCATGTATTTTGAAAATACTCTAACACGGAGTAGGCATGTACAGATCGCTTCTGGGACCCCTAAATATCGAATTTTCGGGTGTTTTGGGACTGAATTTGAGATATCGACTTTTTGGCACCTAAAAGATCGATTTTTAGCATGTTTTTAGCCTATATTTTGAAAATATTCTAGCACTGAGTAGGCATGTACAGATTGCTTCTGGGACCCCAAAATATTGAATTTTCGGGTGTTTTGAGCCTGAATTTGAGATATAAACGGGTACAGAAGATACATGCACATATTGACTTTGGGCACCAAAAATATCGATTTTCAGCATGTTTTGGGCCTGAACTTTGAAAATACTCTAACACGGAGTAGGCATGTACAGATCGCTTCTGGGACCCCAAAATATCGAATTTTCGGGTGTTTAGGGCCAGAATTTGAGATATAAAAGGGTACAGAAGATGCATGCACATATCGACTTTTGGGCACCTAAAAGATCGATTTTTAGTATGTTTTTGGCCTGTATTTTGAAAATACTCTAACACGGAGTAGGCATGTACAGATCGCTTCTGGGACCCCTAAATATCGAATTTTCGGGTGTTTTGGGACTGAATTTGAGATATCGACTTTTTGGCACCTAAAAGATCGATTTTTAGCATGTTTTTAGCCTATATTTTGAAAATATTCTAGCACTGTGTAGGCATGTACAGATTGCTTCTGGGACCCCAAAATATTGAATTTTCGGGTGTTTTGAACCTGAATTCGAGATATAAACGGGTACAGAAGATACATGCACATATTGACTTTGGGCACCAAAAATATCGATTTTCAGCATGTTTTGGGCCTGAATTTTGAAAATACTCTAACACGGAGTAGGCATGTACAAATCGCTTCTGGGACCCCAAAATATCGAATTTTCGGGTGTTTAGGGCCAGAATTTGAGATATAAACGGGTACAGAAGATGCATGCACATATCGACTTTTGGGCACCTAAAAGATCGATTTTCAGTATGTTTTTGGCCTGTATTTTGAAAATACTCTAACACGGAGTAGGCATGTACAGATACCTTCTGGGACCTATAAATATCGAATTTTCGGGTGTTTTGGACTGAATTTGAGATATCGATTTTTTGGCACCTAAAATGTCGATTTTTAGCATGTTTTTAGCCTATATTTTGAAAATATTCTAGCACTGTGTAGGCATGTACAGATTGCTTCTGGGACCCCAAAATATTGAATTTTCGGGTGTTTTGAGCCTGAATTTGAGATATAAACGGGTTCAGAAGGTACATGGGCATCTAAAATATCGATTTTCAGCATGTTTTGGGCCTGTATTTTGAAAATACTCTAACACTGAGTAGGCATGTACAGATTGCTTCTGGGACCCCAAAATATTGAATTTTCGGGTGTTTTGAGCCTGAATTTGAGATATAAACGGGTACAGAAGATACATGCACATATTGACTTTGGGCACCAAAAATATCGATTTTCAGCATGTTTTGGGCCTGTATTTTGAAAATACTCTAACACTGAGTAGGCATGTACAGATTGCCTCTGGGACCCCAAAATATTGAATTTTCGGGTGTTTTGAGCCTGAATTTGAGATATAAACGGGTACTGAAGATGCATGCACATATCGACTTTTGTGCACCTAAAAGATCGATTTTCAGTATGTTTTGAGCATGTATTTTGAAAATACTCTAACACGGAGTAGGCATGTACAGATCGTTTCTGGGACCCCTAAATATCGAATTTTCGGGTGTTTTTGGACTGAATTTGAGATATCGACTTTTTGGCACCTAAAAGATCGATTTTTTGCATGTTTTTAGCCTATATTTTTAAAATATTCTAGCACTGAGTAGGCATGTACAGATTGCTTCTGGGACCCCAAAATATTGAATTTTCGGGTGTTTTGAGCCTGAATTTGATATATAAACGGGTATAGAAGATACATGCACAAATTGACTTTGGGCACCAAAAATATCGATTTTCAGCATGTTATGGGCCTGAATTTTGAAAATACTCTAACACGGAGTAGGCATGTACAGATCGCTTCTGGGACCCCAAAATATCGAATTTTCGGGTGTTTAGGGCCAGAATTTGAGATATAAACGGGTACAGAAGATGCATGCACATATCGACTTTTGGGCACCTAAAAGATCGATTTTCAGTATGTTTTTGGCCTGTATTTTGAAAATACTCTAACACGGAGTAGGCATGTACAGATACCTTCTGGGACCTCTAAATATCGAATTTTCGGGTGTTTTGGGACTGAATTTAAGATATCGATTTTTTGGCACCTAAAATGTCGATTTTTAGCATGTTTTTAGGCTATATTTTGAAAATATTCTAGCACTGTGTAGGCATGTACAGATTGCTTCTGGGACCCCAAAATATTGAATTTTCGGGTGTTTTGAGCCTGAATTTGAGATATAAACGGGTACAGAAGATACATGCACGTATTGACTTTGGGCATCTAAAATATCGATTTTCTGCATGTTTTGGGCCTGTATTTTGAAAATACTCTAACACTGAGTAAGCATGTACAGATTGCTTCTGGGACCCCAAAATATTGAATTTTCGGGTGTTTTGAGCCTGAATTTGAAATATAAACGGGTACTGAAGATGCATGCACATATCGACTTTTGTGCACCTAAAAGATCGATTTTCAGTATGTTTTTGGCCTGTATTTTGAAAATACTCTAACACGGAGTAGGCATGTACAGATACCTTCTGGGACCTCTAAATATCGAATTTTCGGGTGTTTTGGGACTGAATTTGAGATATCGATTTTTTGGCACCTAAAATGTCGATTTTTAGCATGTTTTTAGCCTATATTTTGAAAATATTCTAGCACTGTGTAGGCATGTACAGATTGCTTCTGGGACCCCAAAATATTGAATTTTCGGGTGTTTTGAGCCTGAATTTGAGATATAAACGGGTACAGAAGATACATGCACATATTGACTTTGGGCATCTAAAATATCGATTTTCAGCATGTTTTGGGCCTGAATTTTGAAAATACTCTAACACGGAGTAGGCATGTACAGATCGCTTCTGGGACCCCAAAATATCGAATTTTCGGGTGTTTAGGGCCAGAATTTGAGATATAAACGGGTACAGAAGATGCATGCACATATCGACTTTTGGCCACCTAAAAGATCGATTTTCAGTATGTTTTTGGCCTGTATTTTGAATATACTCTAACACTGAGTAGGGATGTACAGATTGCTTCTGGGACCCCAAAATATTGAATTTTCGGGTGTTTTGAGCCTGAATTTGAGATATAAACGGGTACTGAAGATGCATGCACATATCGACTTTTGTGCACCTAAAAGATCGATTTTCAGTATGTTTTGAGCATGTATTTTGAAAATACTCTAACACGGAGTAGGCATGTACAGATCGCTTCTGGGACCCCTAAATATCGAATTTTCGGGTGTTTTGGGACTGAATTTGAGATATCGACTTTTTGGCACCTAAAAGATCGATTTTTAGCATGTTTTTAGCCTATATTTTGAAAATATTCTAGCACTGTACAGATTGCTTCTGGGACCCCAAAATATTGAATTTTTGGGTGTTTTTAGCCTGAATTTGAGATATAAACGGGAACAGAAGATACATGCACATATTGACTTTGGGCACCAAAAATATCGATTTTCAGCATGTTTTGGGCCTGAATTTTGAAAATACTCTAACACGGAGTAGGCATGTACAGATAGCTTCTGGGACCCCAAAATATCGAATTTTCGGGTGTTTAGGGCCAGAATTTGAGATATAAACGGGTACAGAAGATGCATGCACATATCGACTTTTGGGCACCTAAAAGATCGATTTTCAGTATGTTTTTGGCCTGTATTTTGAAAATACTCTAACACGGAGTAGGCATGTACAGATACCTTCTTGGACCTCTAAATATCGAATTTTCGGGTGTTTTGGGACTGAATTTGATATATCGATTTTTTGGCACCTAAAATGTCGATTTTTAGCATGTTTTTATTGAAATATTCTAGCACTGAGTAGGCATGTACAGATTGCTTCTGGGACCCCAAAATATTGAATTTTTGGGTGTTTTGAGCCTGAATTTGAGATATAAACGGGTACAGAAGATACATGCACATATTGACTTTGGGCACCAAAAATATCGATTTTCAGCATGTTTTGGGCCTGAATTTTGAAAATACTCTAACACGGAGTAGGCATGTACAGATCGCTTCTGGGACCCCAAAATATCGAATTTTCGGGTGTTTAGGGCCAAAATTTGAGATATAAACGGGTACAGACGATGCATACACATATCGACTTTTGGGCACCTAAAAGATCGATTTTCAGTATGTTTTTGGCCTGTATTTTGAAAATACTCTAACACTGAGTAGGCATGTAGAGATTGCTTCTGGGACCCCAAAATATTGAATTTTCGGGTGTTTTGAGCATGAATTTGAGATATGAACGGGTACTGAAGATGCATGCACATATCGACTTTTGTGCACCTAAAAGATCGATTTTCAGTATGTTTTAAGCATGTATTTTGAAAATACTCTAACACGGAGTAGGCATGTACACATCGCTTCTGGGACCCCTAAATATCGAATTTTCGGGTGTTTTGGGACTGAATTTGAGATATCGAATTTTTGGCACCTAAAAGATCGATTTTTAGCATGTTTTTAGCCTATATTTTGAAAATATTCTAGCACTCTACAGATTGCTTCTGGGACCCCAAAATATTGAATTTTCGGGTGTTTTGAGCCTGAATTTGAGATATAAACGGGTACAGAAGATACATGCACATATTGACTTTGGGCACCAAAAATATCGATTTTCAGCATGTTTTGGTCCTTAATTTTGTAAATACTCTAACACGGAGTAGGCATGTACAGATCGCTTCTGGGGCCCCAAAATATCGAATTTTCGGGTGTTTAGGAACAGAATTTGAGATATAAACGGGTACAGAAGATGCATGCACATATCGACTTTTGGGCACCTAAAAGATCGATTTTCAGTATGTTTTTGGCCTGTATTTTGAAAATACTCTAACACGGAGTAGGCATGTACAGATACCTTCTGGGACCTCTAAATATCGAATTTTCGGGTGTTTTGGGACTGAATTTGAGATATTGATTTTTTGGCACCTAAAATGTCGATTTTTAGCATGTTTTTAGCCTATATTTTGAAAATATTCTAGCACTGTGTAGGCATCTACAGATTGCTTCTGGGACCCCAAAATATTGAATTTTCGGGTGTTTTGAGCCTGAATTTGAGATATAAACGGGTACAGAAGATACATGCACATATTGACTTTGGGCATCTAAAATATCGATTTTCAGCATGTTTTGGGCCTGTATTTTGAAAATACTCTAACACTGAGTAGGCATGTACAGATTGCTTCTGGGACCCCAAAATATTGAATTTTCGGGTGTTTTGAGCCTGAATTTGAGATATCGACTTTTTGGCACCTAAAAGATCGATTTTTAGCATGTTTTTAGCCTATATTTTGAAAATATTCTAGCACTGTACAGATTGCTTCTGGGACCCCAAAATATTGAATTTTCGGGTGTTTTGAGCCTGAATTTGAGATATAAACGGGTACAGAAGATACATGCACATATTGACTTTGGGCACCAAAAATATCGATTTTCAGCATGTTTTGGTCCTGAATTTTGAAAATACTTTAACACGGAGTAGGCATGTACAGATCGCTTCTGGGACCCCAAAATATCGAATTTTCGGGTGTTTAGGGCCAGAATTTGAGATATAAACGGGTACAGAAGATGCATGCACATATCGACTTTTGGCCACCTAAAAGATCGATTTTCAGTATGTTTTTGGCCTGTATTTTGAAAATACTCTAACACGGAGTAGGCATGTACAGATACCTTCTGGGACCCCTAAATGTCGAATTTTCGGGTGTTTTGGGACTGAATTTGAGATATCGACTTTTTGGCACCTAAAAGATCGATTTTTAGCATGTTTTTAGCCTATATTTTGAAAATATTCTAGCACTGTACAGATTGCTTCTGGGACCCCAAAATATTGAATTTTCGGGTGTTTTGAGCCTGAATTTGAGATATAAACGGGTACAGAAGATACATGCACATATTGACTTTTGGCATCTAAAATATCGATTTTCAGCATGTTTTTGGCCTGTATTTTGAAAATACTCTAACACTGAGTAGGCATGTACAGATTGCTTCTGGGACCCCAAAATATCGAATTTTCAGGTGTTTAGGGCCAGAATTTGAGATATAAACGGGTACAGAAGATGCATGCACATATCGACTTTTGGGCACCTAAAAGATCGATTTTCAGTATGTTTTTGGCCTGTATTTTGAAAATACTCTAACACTGAGTAGGCATGTACAGATTGCTTCTGGGACCCCAAAATATTGAATTTTCGGGTGTTTTGAGCCTGAATTTGAGATATAAACGGGTACTGAAGATGCATGCACATATCGACTTTTGTGCACCTAAAAGATCGATTTTCAGTATGTTTTGAGCATGTATTTTGAAAATACTCTAACACGGAGTAGGCATGTACAGATCGCTTCTGGGACCCCTAAATATCGAATTTTCGGGTGTTTTGGGACTGAATTTGAGATATCGACTTTTTGGCACCTAAAAGATCGATTTTTAGCATGTTTTTAGCCTATATTTTGAAAATATTCTAACACTGTACAGATTGCTTCTGGGACCCCAAAATATTGAATTTTCGGGTGTTTTGAGCCTGAATTTGAGATATAAACGGGTACTGAAGATGCATGCACATATCGACTTTTGTGCACCTAAAAGATCGATTTTCAGTATGTTTTGAGCATGTATTTTGAAAATACTCTAACACGGAGTAGGCATGTACAGATCGCTTCTGGGACCCCTAAATATCGAATTTTCGGGTGTTTTGGGACTGAATTTGAGATATAAACGGGTACAGAAGATGCATGCACATATCGACTTTTGGGCACCTAAAAGATCGATTTTCAGTATGTTTTTGGCCTGTATTTTGAAAATACTCTAACACGGAGTAGGCATGTACAGATACCTTCTGGGACCTCTAAATATCGAATTTTCGGGTGTTTTGGGACTGAATTTGAGATATCGATTTTTTGGCACCTAAAATGTCGATTTTTAGCATGTTTTTAGCCTATATTTTGAAAATATTCTAGCACTGTGTAGGCATGTACAGATTGCTTCTGGGACCCCAAAATATTGAATTTTTTCACCTAAAATGTCGATTTTTAGCATGTTTTTAGCCTATATTTTGAAAATATTCTAGCACTGTGTAGGCATGTACAGATTGCTTCTGGGACCCCAAAATATTGAATTTTCGGGTGTTTTGAGCCTGAATTTGAGATATAAACGGGTACAGAAGATACATGCACATATTGACTTTTGGCATCTAAAATATCGATTTTCAGCATGTTTTTGGCCTGTATTTTGAAAATACTCTAACACTGAGTAGGCATGTACAGATTGCTTCTGGGACCCCAAAATATCGAATTTTCGGGTGTTTAGGGCCAGAATTTGAGATATAAACGGGTACAGAAGATGCATGCACATATCGACTTTTGGCCACCTAAAAGATCGATTTTCAGTATGTTTTTGGCCTGTGTTTTGAAAATACTCTAACACAGAGTAGGCATGTACAGATACCTTCTTGGACCTCTAAATATCGAATTTTCGGGTGTTTTGGGACTGAATTTGAGATATCGATTTTTTGGCACCTAAAATGTCGATTTTTAGCATGTTTTTAGCCTATATTTTGAAAATATTCTAGCACTTTGTAGGCATGTACAGATTGCTTCTGGGACCCCAAAATATTGAATTTTCGGGTGTTTTGAGCCAGAATTTGAGATATAAACGGGTACTGAAGATGCATGCACATATCGACTTTTGTGCACCTAAAAGATCGATTTTCAGTATTTTTTGAGCATGTATTTTGAAAATACTCTAACACGGAGTAGGCATGTACAGATCGCTTCTGGGACCCCTAAATATCGAATTTTCGGGTGTTTTGGGACTGAATTTGAGATATCGACTTTTTGGCACCTAAAAGATCGATTTTTAGCATGTTTTTAGCCTATATTTTGAAAATATTCTAGCACTGAGTAAGCATGTACAGATTGCTTCTGGGACCCCAAAATATTGAATTTTCGGGTGTTTTGAGCCTGAATTTGAGATATAAACGGGTACAGAAGATACATGCACATATTGACTTTGGGCACCAAAAATATCGATTTTCAGCATGTTTTGGGCCTGAATTTTGAAAATACTCTAACACGGAGTAGGCATGTACAGATCGCTTCTGGGACCCCAAAATATCGAATTTTCGGTTGTTTAGGGCCAGAATTTGAGATATAAACGGGCACAGAAGATGCATGCACATATCGACTTTTGGACACCTAAAAGATCGATTTTCAGTATGTTTTTGGCCTGTATTTTGATAATACTCTAACACGGAGTAGGCATGTACAGATACCTTCTGGGACCTCTAAATATCGAATTTTCGGGTGTTTTGGGACTGAATTTGAGATATCGATTTTTTGGCACCTAAAATGTCGATTTTTAGCATGTTTTTAGCCTATATTTTGAAAATATTCTAGCACTGTGTAGGCATGTACAGATTGCTTCTGGGACCCCAAAATATTGAATTTTTGGCACCTAAAATGTTGATTTTTAGCATGTTTTTAGCCTATATTTTGAAATTATTCTAGCACTGTGTAGGCATGTACAGATTGCTTATGGGACCCCAAAATATTGAATTTTAGGGTGTTTTGAGCCTGAATTTGAGATATAAACGGGTACAGAAGATTCATGCACATATTGACTTTTGGCATCTAAAATATCGATTTTCAGCATGTTTTGGGCCTGTATTTTGAAAATACTCTAACACTGAGTAGGCATGTACAGATTGCTTCTGGGACCCCAAAATATTGAATTTTCGGGTGTTTTGAGCCTGAATTTGAGATATAAACGGGTACTGAAGATGCATGCACATATCGACTTTTGTGCACCTAAAAGATCGATTTTCAGTATGTTTTGAGCATGTATTTTGAAAATACTCTAACACGGAGTAGGCATGTACAGATCGCTTCTGGGACCCCTAAATATCGAATTTTCGGGTGTTTTGGGACTGAATTTGAGATATCGACTTTTTGGCACCTAAAAGATCGATTTTTAGCATGTTTTTAGCCTATATTTTGAAAATATTCTAGCACTGTACAAATCGCTTCTGGGACCCCAAAATATCGAATTTTCGGGTGTTTAAGGCCAGAATTTGAGATATAAACGGGTACAGAAGATGCATGCACATATCGACTTTTGGGCACCTAAAAGATCGATTTTCAGTATGTTTTTGACCTGTATTTTGAAAATACTCTAACACGGAGTAGGCATGTACAGATACCTTCTGGGACCTCTAAATATCGAATTTTCGGGTGTTTTGGGAATGAATTTCAGATATCGATTTTTTGGCACCTAAAATGTCGATTTTTAGCATGTTTTTAGCCTATATTTTGAAAATATTTTAGCACTGTGTAGGCATGTACAGATTGCTTCTGGGACCCCAAAATATTGAATTTTCGGGTGTTTTGAGCCTGAATTTGAGATATAAACGGGTACTGAAGATGCATGCACATATCGACTTTTGTGCACCTAAAAGATCGATTTTCAGTATGTTTTGAGCATGTATTTTGAAAATACTCTAACACGGAGTAGGCATGTACAGATCGCTTCTGGGACCCCTAAATATCGAATTTTCGGGTGTTTTGGGACTGAATTTGAGATATCGACTTTTTGGCACCTAAAAGATCGATTTTTAGCATGTTTTTAGCCTATATTTTGAAAATATTCTAGCACTGAGTAAGCATGTACAGATTGCTTCTGGGACCCCAAAATATTGAATTTTCGGGTGTTTTGAGCCTGAATTTGAGATATAACGGGTACAGAAGATACATGCACATATTGACTTTTGGCATCTAAAATATCGATTTTCAGCATGTTTTTGGCCTGTATTTTGAAAATACTCTAACACTGAGTAGGCATGTACAGATTGCTTCTGGGACCCCAAAATATCGAATTTTCGGGTGTTTAGGGCCAGAATTTGAGATATAAACGGGTACAGAAGATGCATGCACATATCGACTTTTGGCCACCTAAAAGATCGATTTTCAGTATGTTTTTGGCCTGTGTTTTGAAAATACTCTAACACAGAGTAGGCATGTACAGATACCTTCTTGGACCTCTAAATATCGAATTTTCGGGTGTTTTGGGACTGAATTTGAGATATCGATTTTTTGGCACCTAAAATGTCGATTTTTAGCATGTTTTTAGCCTATATTTTGAAAATATTCTAGCACTTTGTAGGCATGTACAGATTGCTTCTGGGACCCCAAAATATTGAATTTTCGGGTGTTTTGAGCCAGAATTTGAGATATAAACGGGTACTGAAGATGCATGCACATATCGACTTTTGTGCACCTAAAAGATCGATTTTCAGTATTTTTTGAGCATGTATTTTGAAAATACTCTAACACGGAGTAGGCATGTACAGATCGCTTCTGGGACCCCTAAATATCGAATTTTCGGGTGTTTTGGGACTGAATTTGAGATATCGACTTTTTGGCACCTAAAAGATCGATTTTTAGCATGTTTTTAGCCTATATTTTGAAAATATTCTAGCACTGTACAAATCGCTTCTGGGACCCCAAAATATCGAATTTTCGGGTGTTTAAGGCCAGAATTTGAGATATAAACGGGTACAGAAGATGCATGCACATATCGACTTTTGGGCACCTAAAAGATCGATTTTCAGTATGTTTTTGACCTGTATTTTGAAAATACTCTAACACGGAGTAGGCATGTACAGATACCTTCTGGGACCTCTAAATATCGAATTTTCGGGTGTTTTGGGAATGAATTTGAGATATCGATTTTTTGGCACCTAAAATGTCGATTTTTAGCATGTTTTTAGCCTATATTTTGAAAATATTTTAGCACTGTGTAGGCATGTACAGATTGCTTCTGGGACCCCAAAATATTGAATTTTCGGGTGTTTTGAGCCTGAATTTGAGATATAAACGGGTACTGAAGATGCATGCACATATCGACTTTTGTGCACCTAAAAGATCGATTTTCAGTATGTTTTGAGCATGTATTTTGAAAATACTCTAACACGGAGTAGGCATGTACAGATCGCTTCTGGGACCCCTAAATATCGAATTTTCGGGTGTTTTGGGACTGAATTTGAGATATCGACTTTTTGGCACCTAAAAGATCGATTTTTAGCATGTTTTTAGCCTATATTTTGAAAATATTCTAGCACTGAGTAAGCATGTACAGATTGCTTCTGGGACCCCAAAATATTGAATTTTCGGGTGTTTTGAGCCTGAATTTGAGATATAAACGGGTACAGAAGATACATGCACATATTGACTTTGGGCACCAAAAATATCGATTTTCAGCATGTTTTGGTCCTGAATTTTGTAAATACTCTAACACGGAGTAGGCATGTACAGATCGCTTCTGGGGCCCCAAAATATCGAATTTTCGGGTGTTTAGGAACAGAATTTGAGATATAAACGGGTACAGAAGATGCATGCACATATCGACTTTTGGGCACCTAAAAGATCGATTTTCAGTATGTTTTTGGCCTGTATTTTGAAAATACTCTAACACGGAGTAGGCATGTACAGATACCTTCTGGGACCTCTAAATATCGAATTTTCGGGTGTTTTGGGACTGAATTTGAGATATTGATTTTTTGGCACCTAAAATGTCGATTTTTAGCATGTTTTTAGCCTATATTTTGAAAATATTCTAGCACTGTGTAGGCATCTACAGATTGCTTCTGGGACCCCAAAATATTGAATTTTCGGGTGTTTTGAGCCTGAATTTGAGATATAAACGGGTACAGAAGATACATGCACATATTGACTTTGGGCATCTAAAATATCGATTTTCAGCATGTTTTGGGCCTGTATTTTGAAAATACTCTAACACTGAGTAGGCATGTACAGATTGCTTCTGGGACCCCAAAATATTGAATTTTCGGGTGTTTTGAGCCTGAATTTGAGATATCGACTTTTTGGCACCTAAAAGATCGATTTTTAGCATGTTTTTAGCCTATATTTTGAAAATATTCTAGCACTGTACAGATTGCTTCTGGGACCCCAAAATATTGAATTTTCGGGTGTTTTGAGCCTGAATTTGAGATATAAACGGGTACAGAAGATACATGCACATATTGACTTTGGGCACCAAAAATATCGATTTTCAGCATGTTTTGGTCCTGAATTTTGAAAATACTTTAACACGGAGTAGGCATGTACAGATCGCTTCTGGGACCCCAAAATATCGAATTTTCGGGTGTTTAGGGCCAGAATTTGAGATATAAACGGGTACAGAAGATGCATGCACATATCGACTTTTGGCCACCTAAAAGATCGATTTTCAGTATGTTTTTGGCCTGTATTTTGAAAATACTCTAACACGGAGTAGGCATGTACAGATACCTTCTGGGACCCCTAAATGTCGAATTTTCGGGTGTTTTGGGACTGAATTTGAGATATCGACTTTTTGGCACCTAAAAGATCGATTTTTAGGATGTTTTTAGCCTATATTTTGAAAATATTCTAGCACTGTACAGATTGCTTCTGGGACCCCAAAATATTGAATTTTCGGGTGTTTTGAGCCTGAATTTGAGATATAAACGGGTACAGAAGATACATGCACATATTGACTTTTGGCATCTAAAATATCGATTTTCAGCATGTTTTTGGCCTGTATTTTGAAAATACTCTAACACTGAGTAGGCATGTACAGATTGCTTCTGGGACCCCAAAATATTGAATTTTCGGGTGTTTTGAGCCAGAATTTGAGATATAAACGGGTACAGAAGATACATGCACATATTGACTTTTGGCATCTAAAATATCGATTTTCAGCATGTTTTTGGCCTGTATTTTGAAAATACTCTAACACTGAGTAGGCATGTACAGATTGCTTCTGGGACCCCAAAATATCGAATTTTCGGGTGTTTTGAGCCTGAATTTGAGATATAAACGGGTACTGAAGATGCATGCACATATCGACTTTTGTGCACCTAAAAGATCGATTTTCAGTATGTTTTGAGCATGTATTTTGAAAATACTCTAACACAGAGTAGGCATGTACAGATACCTTCTTGGACCTCTAAATATCGAATTTTCGGGTGTTTTGGGACTGAATTTGAGATATCGATTTTTTGGCACCTAAAATGTCGATTTTTAGCATGTTTTTAGCCTATATTTTGAAAATATTCTAGCACTTTCTAGGCATGTACAGATTGCTTCTGGGACCCCAAAATATTGAATTTTCGGGTGTTTTGAGCCTGAATTTGAGATATAAACGGGTACTGAAGATGCATGCACATATCGACTTTTGTGCACCTAAAAGATCGATTTTCAGTATTTTTTGAGCATGTATTTTGAAAATACTCTAACACGGAGTAGGCATGTACAGATCGCTTCTGGGACCCCTAAATATCGAATTTTCGGGTGTTTTGGGACTGAATTTGAGATATCGACTTTTTGGCACCTAAAAGATCGATTTTTAGCATGTTTTTAGCCTATATTTTGAAAATATTCTAGCACTGAGTAAGTATGTACAGATTGCTTCTGGGACCCCAAAATATTGAATTTTCGGGTGTTTTGAGCCTGAATTTGAGATATAAACGGGTACAGAAGATACATGCACATATTGACTTTGGGCACCAAAAATATCGATTTTCAGCATGTTTTGGGCCTGAATTTTGAAAATACTCTAACACTTAGTAGGCATGTACAGATCGCTTCTGGGACCCCAAAATATCGAATTTTCGGTTGTTTAGGGCCAGAATTTGAGATATAAACGGGCACAGAAGATGCATGCACATATCGACTTTTGGGCACCTAAAAGATCGATTTTCAGTATGTTTTTGGCCTGTATTTTGATAATACTCTAACACGGAGTAGGCATGTACAGATACCTTCTGGGACCTCTAAATATCGAATTTTCGGGTGTTTTGGGACTGAATTTGAGATATCGATTTTTTGGCACCTAAAATGTCGATTTTTAGCATGTTTTTAGCCTATATTTTGAAAATATTCTAGCACTGTGTAGGCATGTACAGATTGCTTCTGGGACCCCAAAATATTGAATTTTTGGCACCTAAAATGTTGATTTTTAGCATGTTTTTAGCCTATATTTTGAAATTATTCTAGCACTGTGTAGGCATGTACAGATTGCTTATGGGACCCCAAAATATTGAATTTTAGGGTGTTTTGAGCCTGAATTTGAGATATAAACGGGTACAGAAGATTCATGCACATATTGACTTTTGGCATCTAAAATATCGATTTTCAGCATGTTTTGGGCCTGTATTTTGAAAATACTCTAACACTGAGTAGGCATGTACAGATTGCTTCTGGGACCCCAAAATATTGAATTTTCGGGTGTTTAAGGCCAGAATTTGAGATATAAACGGGTACTGAAGATGCATGCACATATCGACTTTTGTGCTCCTAAAAGATCGATTTTCAGTATGTTTTTGACCTGTATTTTGAAAATACTCTAACACGGAGTAGGCATGTACAGATACCTTCTGGGACCTCTAAATATCGAATTTTCGGGTGTTTTGGGACTGAATTTGAGATATCGATTTTTTGGCACCTAAAATGTCGATTTTTAGCATGTTTTTAGCCTATATTTTGAAAATATTTTAGCACTGTGTAGGCATGTACAGATTGCTTCTGGGACCCCAAAATATTGAATTTTCGGGTGTTTTGAGCCTGAATTTGAGATATAAACGGGTACTGAAGATGCATGCACATATCGACTTTTATGCACCTAAAAGATCGATTTTCAGTATGTTTTGAGCATGTATTTTGAAAATACTCTAACACGGAGTAGGCATGTACAGATCGCTTCTGGGACCCCTAAATATCGAATTTTCGGGTGTTTTGGGACTGAATTTGAGATATCGACTTTTTGGCACCTAAAAGATCGATTTTTAGCATGTTTTTAGCCTATATTTTGAAAATATTCTAGCACTGAGTAAGCATGTACAGATTGCTTCTGGGACCCCAAAATATTGAATTTTCGGGTGTTTTGAGCCTGAATTTGAGATATAAACGGGTACAGAAGATACATGCACATATTGACTTTGAGCACCAAAAATATCGATTTTCAGCATGTTTTGGGCCTGAATTTTGAAAATGCTCTAACACGGAGTAGGCATGTACAGATCGCTTCTGGGACCCCAATATATCGAATTTTCGGGTGTTTTGAGCCTGAATTTGAGATATAAACGGGTACTGAAGATGCATGCACATATCGACTTTTGTGCACTTAAAAGATCGATTTTCGGTATGTTTTGAGCATGTATTTTGAAAATACTCTAACACGGAGTAGGCATGTACAGATCGCTTCTGGGACCCCTACATATCGAATTTTCGGGTGTTTTGGGACTGAATTTGAGATATCGACTTTTTTGCACCTAAAAGATCGATTTTTAGCATGTTTTGGGCCTGAATTTTGAAAATACTCAAACACGGAGTAGGCATGTACAGATACCTTCTGGGACCTCTAAATATCGAATTTTCGGGTGTTTTGGGACTGAATTTGAGATATCGATTTTTTGGCACCTAAAATGTCGATTTTTAGCATGTTTTTAGCCTATATTTTGAAAATATTCTAGCACTGTGTAGGCATGTACAGATTGCTTCTGGGACCCCAAAATATTGAATTTTCGGGTGTTTTGAGCCTGAATTTGAGATATAAACGGGTACAGAAGATACATGCACATATTGACTTTGGGCATCTAAAATATCGATTTTCAGCATGTTTTGGGCCTGTATTTTGAAAATACTCTAACACTGAGTAGGCATGTACAGATTGCTTCTGGGATCCCAAAATATTGAATTTTCGGGTGTTTTGAGCCTGAATTTGAGATATAAACGGGTACTGAAGATGCATGCACATATCGACTTTTGTGCACCTAAAAGATCGATTTTCAGTATGTTTTGAGCATGTATTTTGAAAATACTCTAACACGGAGTAGGCATGTACAGATCGCTTCTGGGACCCCTAAATATCGAATTTTCGGGTGTTTTGGGACTGAATTTGAGATATCGACTTTTTGGCACCTAAAAGATCGATTTTTAGCATGTTTTTAGCCTATATTTTGAAAATATTCTAGCACTGAGTAGGCATGTACAGATTGCTTCTGGGACCCCAAAATATTGAATTTTCGGGTGTTTTGAGCCTGAATTTGAGATATAAACGGGTACAGAAGATACATGCACATACTGACTTTGGGCACCAAAAATATCGATTTTCAGCATGTTATGGGCCTGAATTTTGAAAATACTCTAACACGGAGTAGGCATGTACAGATCGCTTTTGGGACCCCAAAATATCGAATTTTCGGGTGTTTAGGGCCAGAATTTGAGATATAAACGGGTACATAAGATGCATGCACATATCGACTTTTGGGCACCTAAAAGATCGATTTTCAGTATGTTTTTTGCCTGTATTTTGAAAATACTCTAACACTGAGTAGGCATGTACAGATACCTTCTGGGCCCTCTAAATATCGAATTTTCGGGTGTTTTGGGACTGAATTTGAGATATCGATTTTTTGGCACCTAAAAGATCGATTTTTAGCATGTTTTTAGCCTATATTTTGAAAATATTCTAGCACTGTACAAATCGCTTCTGGGACCCCAAAATATCGAATTTTCGGGTGTTTAGGGCCAGAATTTGAGATATAAACGGGTACAGAAGATGCATGCACATATCGACTTTTGGGCACCTAAAAGATCGATTTTCAGTATGTTTTTGGCCTGTATTTTGAAAATACTCTAACACGGAGTAGGCATGTACAGATACCTTCTGGGACCTCTAAATATCGAATTTTCGGGTGTTTTGGGACTGAATTTGAGATATCGATTTTTTGGCACCTAAAATGTCGATTTTTAGCATGTTTTTAGCCTATATTTTGAAAATATTCTAGCACTGTGTAGGCATGTACAGATTGCTTCTGGGACCCCAAAATATTGAATTTTCGGGTGTTTTGAGCCTGAATTTGAGATATAAACGGGTACAGAAGGTACATGGGCATCTAAAATATCGATTTTCAGCATGTTTTTGGCCTGTATTTTGAAAATACTCTAACACTGAGTAGGCATGTACAGATTGCTTCTGGGACCCCAAAATATTGAATTTTCGGGTGTTTTGAGCCTGAATTTGAGATATAAACGGGTACTGAAGATGCATGCACATATCGACTTTTGTGCACCTAAAAGATCGATTTTCAGTATGTTTTGAGCATGTATTTTGAAAATTCTCAAACACGGAGTAGGCATGTACAGATCGCTTCTGGGACCCCTAAATATCGAATTTTCGGGTGTTTTGGGACTGAATTTGAGATAACGACTTTTTGGCACCTAAAAGATCGATTTTTAGCATGTTTTTAGCCTATATTTTGAAAATATTCTAGCACTGAGTAAGCATGTACAGATTGCTTCTGGGACCCCAAAATATTGAATTTTCGGGTGTTTTGAGCCTGAATTTGAGATATAAACGGGTACAGAAGATACATGCACATATTGACTTTGGGCACCAAAAATATCGATTTTCAGCATGTTTTGGGCCTGAATTTTGAAAATGCTCTAACACGGAGTAGGCATGTACAAATCGCTTCTGGGACCCCAAAATATCGAATTTTCGGGTGTTTAGGGCCAGAATTTGAGATATAAACGGGTACAGAAGATGCATGCACATATCGACTTTTGGGCACCTAAAAGATCGATTTTCAGTATGTTTTTGGCCTGTATTTTGAAAATACTCTAACACGGAGTAGGCATGAACAGATACCTTCTGGGACCTCTAAATATCGAATTTTCGGGTGTTTTGGGACTGAATTTGAGATATCGATTTTTTGGCAGCTAAAATATTTTTAGCATGTTTTTAGCCTATATTTTGAAAATATTCTAGCACTGTGTAGGCATGTACAGATTGCTTCTGGGACCCCAAAATATTGAATTTTTGGCACCTAAAATGTCGATTTTTAGCATGTTTTTAGCCTATATTTTGAAATTATTCTAGCACTGTGTAGGCATGTACAGATTGCTTCTGGGACCCCAAAATATTGAATTTTCGGGTGTTTTGAGCCTGAATTTGAGATATAAACGGGTACAGAAGATTCATGCACATATTGACTTTTGGCATCTAAAATATCGATTTTCAGCATGTTTTGGGCCTGTATTTTGAAAATACTCTAACACTGAGTAGGCATGTACAGATTGCTTCTGGGACCCCAAAATATTGAATTTTCGGGTGTTTTGAGCCTGAATTTGAGATATAAACGGGTACTGAAGATGCATGCACATATCGACTTTTGTGCACCTAAATGATCGATTTTCAGTATGTTTTGAGCATGTATTTTGAAAATACTCTAACACGGAGTAGGCATGTACAGATCGCTTCTGGGACCCCTAAATATCGAATTTTCGGGTGTTTTGGGACTGAATTTGAGATATCGACTTTTTGGCACCTAAAAGATCGATTTTTAGCATGTTTTTAGCCTATATTTTGAAAATATTCTAGCACTGTACAAATCGCTTCTGGGACCCCAAAATATCGAATTTTCGGGTGTTTAGGGCCAGAATTTGAGATATAAACGGGTACAGAAGATGCATGCACATATCGACTTTTGGGCACCTAAAAGATCGATTTTCAGTATGTTTTGGGCCTGAATTTTGAAAATACTCTAACACGGAGTAGGCATGTACAGATACCTTCTGGGACCTCTAAATATCGAATTTTCGGGTGTTTTGGGACTGAATTTGAGATATCGATTTTTTGGCACCTAAAATGTCGATTTTTAGCATGTTTTTAGCCTATATTTTGAAAATATTCTAGCACTGTGTAGGCATGTACAGATTGCTTCTGGGACCCCAAAATATTGAATTTTCGGGTGTTTTGAGCCTGAATTTGAGATATAAACGGGTACAGAAGATTCATGCACATATTGACTTTTGGCATCTAAAATATCGATTTTCAGCATGTTTTGGGCCTGTATTTTGAAAATACTCTAACACTGAGTAGGCATGTACAGATTGCTTCTGGGACCCCAAAATATTGAATTTTCGGGTGTTTTGAGCCTGAATTTGAGATATAAACGGGTACTGAAGATGCATGCACATATCGACTTTTGTGCACCTAAATGATCGATTTTCAGTATGTTTTGAGCATGTATTTTGAAAATACTCTAACACGGAGTAGGCATGTACAGATCGCTTCTGGGACCTCTAAATATCGAATTTTCGGGTGTTTTGGGACTGAATTTGAGATATCGATTTTTTGGCACCTAAAATGTCGATTTTTAGCATGTTTTTAGCCTATATTTTGAAAATATTCTAGCACTGTGTAGGCATGTACAGATTGCTTCTGGGACCCCAAAATATTGAATTTTCGGGTGTTTTGAGCCTGAATTTGAGATATAAACGGGTACTGAAGATGCATGCACATATCGACTTTTGTGCACTTAAAAGATCGATTTTCAGTATGTTTTGAGCATGTATTTTGAAAATACTCTAACACGGAGTAGGCATGTACAGATCGCTTCTGGGACCCCTACATATCGAATTTTCGGGTGTTTTGGGACTGAATTTGAGATATCGACTTTTTGGCACCTAAAAGATCGATTTTTAGCATGTTTTTAGCCTATATTTTGAAAATATTCTAGCACTGAGTAGGCATGTACAGATTGCTTCTGGGACCCCAAAATATTGAATTTTCGGGTGTTTTGAGCCTGAATTTGAGATATAAACGGGTACAGAAGATACATGCACATATTGACTTTGGGCACCAAAAATATCGATTTTCAGCATGTTTTGGGCCTGAATTTTGAAAATACTCTAACACGGAGTAGGCATGTACAGATACCTTCTGGGACCTCTAAATATCGAATTTTCGGGTGTTTTGGGACTGAATTTGAGATATCGATTTTTTGGCACCTAAAATGTCGATTTTTAGCATGTTTTTAGCCTATATTTTGAAAATATTCTAGCACTGTGTAGGCATGTACAGATTGCTTCTGGGACCCCAAAATATTGAATTTTCGGGTGTTTTGAGCCTGAATTTGAGATATAAACGGGTACAGAAGATACATGCACATATTGACTTTGGGCATCTAAAATATCGATTTTCAGCATGTTTTGGGCCTGTATTTTGAAAATACTCTAACACTGAGTAGGCATGTACAGATTGCTTCTGGGACCCCAAAATATTGAATTTTTGGGTGTTTTGAGCCTGAATTTGAGATATAAACGGGTATTGAAGATGCATGCACATATCGACTTTTGTGCACCAAAAAGATCGATTTTCAGTATGTTTTGAGCATGTATTTTGAAAATACTCTAACACGGAGTAGGCATGTACATATCGCTTCTGGGACCCCTAAATATCGAATTTTCGGGTGTTTTGGGACTGAATTTGAGATATCGACTTTTTGGCACCTAAAAGATCGATTTTTAGCATGTTTTTAGCCTATATTTTGAAAATATTCTAGCACTGAGTAGGCATGTACAGATTGCTTCTGGGACCCCAAAATATTGAATTTTCGGGTGTTTTGAGCCTGAATTTGAGATATAAACGGGTACAGAAGATACATGCACATTTTGACTTTGGGCACCAAAAATATCGATTTTCAGCATGTTTTGGGCCTGAATTTTGAAAATACTCTAACACGGAGTAGGCATGTACAGATCGCTTCTGGGACCCCAAAATATCGAATTTTCGGGTGTTTAGGGCTAGAATTTGAGATATAAACGGGTACAGAAGATGCATGCAGATATCGACTTTTGGGCACCTAAAAGATCGATTTTCAGTATGTTTTTGGCCTGTATTTTGAAAATACTCTAACACAGTGTAGGCATGTACAGATACCTTCTGGGACCTCTAAATATCGAATTTTCGGGTGTTTTGGGACTGAATTTGAGATATCGATTTTTTGGCACCTAAAATGTCGATTTTTAGCATGTTTTTAGCCTATATTTTGAAAATATTCTAGCACTGTGTAGGCATGTACAGATTGCTTCTGGGACCCCAAAATATTGAATTTTTGGGTGTTTTGAGCCTGAATTTGAGATATAAACGGGTACAGATGATACATGCACATATTGACTTTGGGCACCAAAAATATCGATTTTCAGCATGTCTTGGGCCTGAATTTTGAAAATACTATAACACGGAGTAGGCATGTACAGATCGCTTCTGGGACCCCAAAATATCGAATTTTCGGGTGTTTAGGGCCAGAATTTGAGATATAAACGGGTACAGAAGATGCATGCACATATCGACTTTTGGGCACCTAAAAGATCGATTTTCAGTATGTTTTTGGCCTGTATTTTGAAAATACTCTAACACGGAGTACAGATACCTTCTGGGACCTCTAAATATCGAATTTTCTGGTGTTTTGGGACTGAATTTGAGATATCGATTTTTTGGCACCTAAAATGTCGATTTTTAGCATGTTTTTAACCTATATTTTGAAAATATTCTAGCACTGTGTAGGCATGTACAGATTGCTTCTGGGACCCCAAAATATTGAATTTTCGGGTGTTTTGAGCCTGAATTTGAGATATAAACGGGTACAGAAGATACATGCACATATTGACTTTGGGCATCTAAAATATCGATTTTCAGCATGTTTTGGGCCTGTATTTTGAAAATACTCTAACACTGAGTAGGCATGTACAGATTGCTTCTGGGACCCCAAAATATTGAATTTTCGGGTGTTTTGAGCCTGAATTTGAGATATAAACGGGTACTGAAGATGCATGCACATATCGACTTTTGTGCACCTAAAAGATCGATTTTCAGTATGTTTTGAGCATGTATTTTGAAAATACTCTAACACGGAGTAGGCATGTACAGATCGCTTCTGGGACCCCTAAATATCGAATTTTCGGGTGTTTTGGGACTGAATTTGAGATATCGACTTTTTGGCACCTAAAAGATCGATTTTTAGCATGTTTTTAGCCTATATTATGAAAATATTCTAGCACTGAGTAGGCATGTACAGATTGCTTCTGGGACCCCAAAATATTGAATTTTCGGGTGTTTTGAGCCTGAATTTGAGATATAAACGGGTACAGAAGATACATGCACATATTGACTTTGGGCACCAAAAATATCGATTTTCAGCATGTTTTGGGCCTGAATTTTGAAAATACTCTAACACTGAGTAGGCATGTACAGATCGCTTCTGGGACCCGAAAATATCGAATTTTCGGGTGTTTTGGGACTGAATTTGAGATATCGATTTTTTGGCACCTAAAATGTCGATTTTTAGCATGTTTTTAGCCTATATTTTGAAAATATTCTAGCACTGTGTAGGCATGTACAGATTGCTTCTGGGACCCCAAAATATTGAATTTTCGGGTGTTTTGAGCCTGAATTTGAGATATAAACGGGTACAGAAGATACATGCACATATTGACTTTGGGCATCTAAAATATCGATTTTCAGCATGTTTTGGGCCTGTATTTTGAAAATACTCTAACACTGAGTAAGCATGTACAGATTGCTTCTGGGACCCCAAAATATTGAATTTTCGGGTGTTTTGAGCCTGAATTTGAGATATAAACGGGTACTGAAGATGCATGCACATATCGACTTTTGTGCACCTAAAAGATCGATTTTCAGTATGTTTTGAGCATGTATTTTGAAAATACTCTAACACGGAGTAAGCATGTACAGATCGCTTCTGGGACCCCAAAATATCGAATTTTCGGGTGTTTTGGGACTGAATTTGAGATATCGACTTTTTGGCACCTAAAATATCGATTTTTAGCAAGTTTTTAGCCTATATTTTGAAAATATTCTAGCACTGAGTAGGCATGTACAGATTGCTTCTGGGACCCCAAAATATTGAATTTTCGGGTGTTTTGAGCCTGAATTTGAGATATAAACGGGTACAGAAGATACATGCACATATTGACTTTGGGCACCAAAAATATCGATTTTCAGCATGTTTTGGGCCTGAATTTTGAAAATACTCTAACACGGAGTAGGCATGTACAGATCGCTTCTGGGACCCCAGAATATCGAATTTTCGGGTGTTTAGGGCCAGAATTTGAGATATAAACGGGTACAGAAGATGCATGCACATATCGACTTTTGGGCACCTAAAAGATCGATTTTCAGTATGTTTTTGGCCTGTATTTTGAAAATACTCTAACACGGAGTAGGCATGTACAGATACCTTCTGGGACCTCTGAATATCGAATTTTCGGGTGTTTTGTGACTGAATTTGAGATATCGATTTTTTAGCACCTAAAATATCGATTTTCAGCATGTTTTGGGCCTGTATTTTGAAAATACTCTAACACTGAGTAGGCATGTACAGATTGCTTCTGGGACCCCAAAATATTGAATTTTCGGGTGTTTTGAGCCTGAATTTGAGATATAAACGGGTACTGAAGATGCATGCACATATCGACTTTTGTGCACCTAAAAGATCGATTTTCAGTATGTTTCGAGCATGTATTTTGAAAATACTCTAACACGGAGTAGGCATGTACAGATTGCTTCTGGGACCCCTAAATATCGAATTTTCGGGTGTTTTGGGACTGAATTTGAGATATCGACTTTTTGGCACCTAAAAGATCGATTTTTAGCATGTTTTTAGCCTATATTTTGAAAATATTCTAGCACTGAGTAGGCATGTACAGATTGCTTCTGGGACCCCAAAATATTGAATTTTCGGGTGTTTTGAGCCTGAATTTGAGATATAAACGGGTACAGAAGATACATGCACATATTGACTTTGGGCACCAAAAATATCGATTTTCAGCATGTTTTGGGCCTGAATTTTGAAAATACTCTAACACGGAGTAGGCTTGTACAGATCGCTTCTGGGACCCCAAAATATCGAATTTTCTGGTGTTTTGAGCCTGAATTCGAGATATAAACGGGTACAGAAGATGCATGCACATATCGACTTTTGGGCACCTAAAAGATCGATTTTCAGTATGTTTTTGGCCTGTATTTTGAAAATACTCTAACACGGAGTAGGCATGTACAGATACCTTCTGGGACCTCTAAATATCGAATTTTCGGGTGTTTTGGGACTGAATTTGAGATATCGATTTTTTGGCACCTAAAATGTCGATTTTTAGCATGTTTTTAGCCTATATTTTGAAAATATTTTAGCACTGTGTAGGCATGTACAGATTGCTTCTGGGACCCCAAAATATTGAATTTTCGGGTGTTTTGAGACTGAATTTGAGATATAAACGGGTACTGAAGATGCATGCACATATCGACTTTTGGGCACCTAAAAGATCGATTTTCAGTATGTTTTGAGCATGTATTTTGAAAATACTCTAACACGGAGTAGGCATGTACAGATCGCTTCTGGGACCCCTAAATATCGAATTTTCGGGTGTTTTGGGACTGAATTTGAGATATCGACTTTTTGGCACCTAAAAGATCGATTTTTAGCATGTTTTTAGCCTATATTTTGAAAATATTCTAGCACTGAGTAGGCATGTACAGATTGCTTCTGGGACCCCAAAATATTGAATTTTCGGGTGTTTTGAGCCTGAATGTGAGATATAAACGGGTACAGAAGATACATGCACATATTGACTTTGGGCACCAAAAATATCGATTTTCAGCATGTTTTGGGCCTGAATTTTGAAAATACTCTAACACGGAGTAGGCATGTACAGATCGCTTCTGGGACCCCAAAATATCGAATTTTCGGGTGTTTTGAGCCAGAATTTGAGATATAAACGGGTACAGAAGATGCGTGCACATATCGACTTTTGGGCACCTAAAAGATCGATTTTCAGTATGTTTTTGGCCTGTATTTTGAAAATACTCTAACACGGAGTAGGCATGTACAGATACCTTCTGGGACCTCTAAATATCGAATTTTCGGGTGTTTTGGGACTGAATTTGAGATATCGATTTTTTGGCACCTAAAATGTCGATTTTTAGCATGTTTTTAGCCTATATTTTGAAAATATTCTAGCACTGTGTAGGCATGTACAGATTGCTTGTGGGACCCCAAAATATTGAATTTTCGGGTGTTTTGAGCCTGAATTTGAGATATAAACGGGTACAGAAGATACATGCACATATTGACTTTGGGCATCTAAAATATCGATTTTCAGCATGTTTGGGGCCTGTATTTTGAAAATACTCTAACACTGAGTAGGCATGTACAGATCGCTTCTGGGACCCCTGAATATCGAATTTTCGGGTGTTTTGGGACTGAATTTGAGATATCGACTTTTTGGCACCTAAAAGATCGATTTTTAGCATGTTTTTAGCCTATATTTTGAAAATATTCTAGCACTGAGTAGGCATGTACAGATTGCTTCTGGGACCCCAAAATATTGAATTTTCGGGTGTTTTGAGCCTGAATTTGAGATATAAACGGGTACAGATGATACATGCACATATTGACTTTGGGCACCAAAAATATCGATTTTCAGCATGTTTTGGGCCTGAATTTTGAAAATACTCTAACACGGAGTAGGCATGTACAGATCGCTTCTGGGACCCGAAAATATCGAATTTTCGGGTGTTTAGGGCCAGAATTTGAGATATAAACGGGTACAGAAGATGCATGCACATATCGACTTTTGGGCACCTAAAAGATCGATTTTCAGTATGTTTTTGGCCTGTATTTTGAAAATACTCTAGCACGGAGTAGGCATGTACAGATACCTTCTGGGACCTCTAAATATCGAATTTTCGGGTGTTTTGGGACTGAATTTGAGATATCGATTTTTTGGCACCTAAAATGTCGATTTTTAGCATGTTTTTAGCCTATATTTTGAAAATATTCTAGCACTGTGTAGGCATGTACAGATTGCTTCTGGGACCCCAAAATATTGAATTTTCGGGTGTTTTGAGCCTGAATTTGAGATATAAACGGGTACAGAAGATACATGCACATATTGACTTTGGGCATCTAAAATATCGATTTTCAGCATGTTTTGGGCCTGTATTTTGAAAATACTCTAACACTGAGTAGGCATGTACAGATCGCTTCTGGGACCCCTAAATATCGAATTTTCGGGTGTTTTGGGACTGAATTTGAGATATCGACTTTTTGGCACCTAAAAGATCGATTTTTAGCATGTTTTTAGCCTATATTTTGAAAATATTCTAGCACTGTACAGATTGCTTCTGGGACCCCAAAATATCGAATTTTCTGGTGTTTTGAGCCTGAATTCGAGATATAAACGGGTACAGAAGATGCATGCACATATCGACTTTTGGGCACCTAAAAGATCGATTTTCAGTATGTTTTTGGCCTGTATTTTGAAAATACTCTAACACGGAGTAGGCATGTACAGATACCTTCTGGGACCTCTAAATATCGAATTTTCGGGTGTTTTGGGACTGAATTTGAGATATCGATTTTTTGGCACCTAAAATGTCGATTTTTAGCATGTTTTTAGCCTATATTTTGAAAATATTCTAGCACTGTGTAGGCATGTACAGATTGCTTCTGGGACCCCAAAATATTGAATTTTCGGGTGTTTTGAGCCTGAATTTGAGATATAAACGGGTACAGAAGATATATGCACATATTGACTTTGGGCATCTTAAATATCGATTTTCAGCATGTTTTGGGCCTGTATTTTGAAAATACTTTAACACTGAGTAAGCATGTACAGATTGCTTTTGGGACCCCAAAATATTGAATTTTCGGGTGTTTTGAGAATGAATTTGAGATATAAACGGGTACTGAAGATGCATGCACATATCGACCTTTGTGCACCTAAAAGATATATTTTCAGTATGTTTTGAGCATGTATTTTGAAAATACTCTAACACGGAGTAGGCATGTACAGATCGCTTCTGGGACCCCTAAATATCGAATTTTCGGGTGTTTTGGGACTGAATTTGAGATATCGACTTTTTGGCACCTAAAAGATCGATTTTTAGCATGTTTTTAGCCTATATTTTGAAAATATTCTAGCACTGAGTAGGCATGTACAGATTGCTTCTGGGACCCCAAAATATTGAATTTTCGGGTGTTTTGAGCCTGAATTTGAGATATAAACGGGTACAGAAGATACATGCACATATTGACTTTGGGCACCAAAAATATCGATTTTCAGCATGTTTTGGGCCTGAACTTTGAAAATACTCTAACACGGAGTAGGCATGTACAGATCGCTTCTGGGACCCAAAAATATCGAATTTTCGGGTGTATAGGGCCAGAATTTGAGATATAAACGGGTACAGAAGATGCATGCACATATCGACTTTTGGGCACCTAAAAGATCGATTTTCAGTATGTTTTTGGCCTGTATTTTGAAAATACTCTAACACGGAGTAGGCATGTACAGATACCTTCTGGGATCTCTAAATATAGAATTTTAGGGTGTTTTGGGACTGAATTTGAGATATCGATTTTTTGGCACCTAAAATGTCGATTTTTAGCATGTTTTTAGCCTATATTTTGAAAATATTCTAGCACTGTGTAGGCATGTACAGATTGCTTCTGGGACCCCAAAATATTGAATTTTCAAGTGTTTTGAGCCTGAATTTGAGATATAAACGGGTACAGAAGATACATGCACATATTGACTTTGGGCATCTAAAATATCGATTTTCAGCATGTTTTGGGCCTGTATTTTGAAAATACTCTAACACGGAGTAGGCATGTACAGATCGCTTCTGGGACCCCTAAATATCGAATTTTCGGGTGTTTTGGGACTGAATTTGAGATATCGACTTTTTGGCACCTAAAAGATCGATTTTTAGCATGTTTTTAGCCTATATTTTGAAAATATTCTAGCACTGAGTAGGCATGTACAGATTGCTTCTGGGACCCCAAAATATTGAATTTTCGGGTGTTTTGAGCCTGAATTTGAGATATAAACGGGTACAGATGATACATGCACATATTGACTTTGGGCACCAAAAATATCGATTTTCAGCATGTTTTGGGCCTGAATTTTGAAAATACTCTAACACGGAGTAGGCATGTACAGATCGCTTCTGGGACCCGAAAATATCGAATTTTCGGGTGTTTAGGGCCAGAATTTGAGATATAAACGGGCACAGAAGATGCATGCACATATCGACTTTTGGGCACCTAAAAGATCGATTTTCAGTATGTTTTTGGCCTGTATTTTGAAAATACTCTAACACGGAGTAGGCATGTACAGATACCTTCTGGGACCTCTAAATATCGAATTTTCGGGTGTTTTGGGACTGAATTTGAGATATCGATTTTTTGGCACCTAAAATGTCGATTTTTAGCATGTTTTTAGCCTATATTTTGAAAATATTCTAGCACTGTGTATGCATGTACAGATTGCTTCTGGGACCCCAAAATATTGAATTTTCGGGTGTTTTGAGCCTGAATTTGAGATATAAACGGGTACAGAAGATACATGCACACATTGACTTGGGCATCTAAAATATCGATTTTCAGCATGATTTGGGCCTGTATTTTGAAAATACTCTAACACTGAGTAAGCATGTACAGATTGCTTCTGGGACCCCAAAATATTGAATTTTCGGGTGTTTTGAGCCTGAATTTGAGATATAAACGGGTACTGAAGATGCATGCACATACCGACTTTTGTGCACCTAAAAGATCGATTTTCAGTATGTTTTGAGCATGTATTTTGAAAATACTCTAACACGGAGTAGGCATGTACAGATCGCTTCTGGGACACCTAAATATCGAATTTTCGGGTGTTTTGGGACTGATTTTGAGATATCGACTTTTTGGCACCTAAAAGATCGATTTTTAGCATGTTTTTAGCCTATATTTTGAAAATATTCTAGCACTGAGTAGGCATGTACAGATTGCTTCTGGGACCCCAAAATATTGAATTTTCGGGTGTTTTGAGCCTGAATTTGAGATATAAACGGGTACAGAAGATACATGCACATATTGACTTTGGGCACCAAAAATATCGATTTTCAGCATGTTTTGGGCCTGAACTTTGAAAATACTCTAACACGGAGTAGGCATGTACAGATCGCTTCTGGGACCCCAAAATATCGAATTTTCGGGTGTTTAGGGCCAGAATTTGAGATATAAACGGGTACAGAAGATGCATGCACATATCGACTTTTGGGCACCTAAAAGATCGATTTTCAGTATGTTTTTGGCCTGTATTTTGAAAATACTCTAACACGGAGTAGGCATGTACAGATACCTTCTGGGATCTCTAAATATCGAATTTTCGGGTGTTTTGGGACTGAATTTGAGATATCGATTTTTTGGCACCTAAAATGTCGATTTTTAGCATGTTTTTAGCCTATATTTTGAAAATATTCTAGCACTGTGTAGGCATGTACAGATTGCTTCTGGGACCCCAAAATATTGAATTTTCAAGTGTTTTGAGCCTGAATTTGAGATATAAACGGGTACAGAAGATACATGCACATATTGACTTTGGGCATCTAAAATATCGATTTTCAGCATGTTTTGGGCCTGTATTTTGAAAATACTCTAACACGGAGTAGGCATGTACAGATCGCTTCTGGGACCCCTAAATATCGAATTTTCGGGTGTTTTGGGACTGAATTTGAGATATCGACTTTTTGGCACCTAAAAGATCGATTTTTAGCATGTTTTTAGCCTATATTTTGAAAATATTCTAGCACTGAGTAGGCATGTACAGATTGCTTCTGGGACCCCAAAATATTGAATTTTCGGGTGTTTTGAGCCTGAATTTGAGATATAAACGGGTACAGAAGATACATGCACATATTGACTTTGGGCACCAAAAATATCGATTTTTAGCATGTTTTGGGCCTGAATTTTGAAAATACTCTAACACGGAGTAGGCATGTACAGATCGCTTCTGGGACCCCAAAATATCGAATTTTCGGGTGTTTTGAGCCAGAATTTGAGATATAAACGGGTACAGAAGATGCATGCACATATCGACTTTTGGGCACCTAAAAGATCGATTTTCAGTATGTTTTTGGCCTGTATTTTGAAAATACTCTAACACGGAGTAGGCATGTACAGATACCTTCTGGGACCTCTAAATATCGAATTTTCGGGAGTTTTGGGACTGAATTTGAGATATCGACTTCTTGGCACCTAAAAAATCGATTTTTAGCATGTTTTTAGCCTATATTTTGAAAATATTCTAGCACTAAGTAGGCATGTACAGATTGCTTCTGGGACCCCAAAATATTGAATTTTCGGGTGTTTTGAGCCTGAATTTGAGATATAAACGGGTACAGAAGATACATGCACATATTGACTTTGGGCATCTAAAATATCGATTTTCAGCATGTTTTGGGCCTGTATTTTGAAAATACTCTAACACTGAGTAGGCATGTACAGATTGCTTCTGGGACCCCAAAATATTGAATTTTCGGGTGTTTTGAGCCTGATTTTGAGATATAAACGGGTACTGAAGATGTATGCACATATCGTATTTTGTGCACCTAAATGATCGATTTTCAGTATGTTTTGAGCATGTATTTTGAAAATACTCTAACACGGAGTAGGCATGTACAGATAGCTTCTGGGACCCCTAAATATCGAATTTTCGGGTGTTTTGGGACTGAATTTGAGATATCGACTTTTTGGCACCTAAAAGATCGATTTTTAGCATGTTTTTAGCCTATATTTTGAAAATATTCTAGCACTGAGTAGGCATGTACAGATTGCTTCTGGGACCCCAAAATATTGAATTTTCGGGTGTTTTGAGCCTGAATTTGAGATATAAACGGGTACAGAAGATACATGCACATATTGACTTTGGGCACCAAAAATATCGATTTTCAGCATGTTTTGGGCCTGAATTTTGAAAATACTCTAACACGGAGTAGGCATGTACAGATCGCTTCTGGGACCCCAAAATATCGAATTTTCGGGTGTTTAGGGCCAGAATTTGAGATATAAACGGGTACAGAAGATGCATGCACATATCGACTTTTGGGCACCTAAAAGATCGATTTTCAGTATGTTTTTGGCCTGTATTTTGAAAATACTCTAACACGGAGTAGGCATGTACAGATACCTTCTGGGACCTCTAAATATCGAATTTTCGGGTGTTTTGTGACTGAATTTGAGATATCGATTTTTTGGCACCTAAAATATCGATTTTCAGCATGTTTTGGGCCTGTATTTTGAAAATACTCTAACACTGAGTAGGCATGTACAGATTGCTTGTGGGACCCCAAAATATTGAATTTTCGGGAGTTTTGAGCCTGAATTTGAGATATAAACGGGTACTGAAGATGCATGCACATATCGACTTTTGTGCACCTAAAAGATCGATTTTCAGTATGTTTTGAGCATGTATTTTGAAAATACTCTAACACGGAGTAAGCATGTACAGATTGCTTCTGGGACCCCTAAATATCGAATTTTCGGGTGTTTTGGGACTGAATTTGAGATATCGACTTTTTGGCACCTAAAAGATCGATTTTTAGCATGTTTTTTGCCTATATTTTGAAAATATTCTAGCACTGAGTAGGCATGTACAGATTGCTTCTGGGACCCCAAAATATTGAATTTTCGGGTGTTTTGAGCCTGAATTTGAGATATAAACGGGTACAGAAGATACATGCACATATTGACTTTGGGCACCAAAAATATCGATTTTCAGCATGTTTTGGGCCTGAATTTTGAAAATACTCTAACACGGAGTAGGCATGTACAGATACCTTCTGGGACCTCTAAATATCGAATTTTCGGGTGTTTTGGGACTGAATTTGAGATATCGTTTTTTTGGCACCTAAAATGTCGATTTTTAGCATGTTTTTAGCCTATATTTTGAAAATATTCTAGCACTGAGTAGGCATGTACAGATTGCTTCTGGGACCCCAAAATATTGAATTTTCGGGTGTTTTGAGCCTGAATTTGAGATATAAACGGGTACAGAAGATACATGCACATATTGACTTTGGGCACCAAAAATATCGATTTTTAGCATGTTTTGGGCCTGAATTTTGAAAATACTCTAACACGGAGTAGGCATGTACAGATCGCTTCTGGGACCCCAAAATATCGAATTTTCGGGTGTTTTGAGCCAGAATTTGAGATATAAACGGGTACAGAAGATGCATGCACATATCGACTTTTGGGCACCTAAAAGATCGATTTTCAGTATGTTTTTGGCCTGTATTTTGAAAATACTCTAACACGGAGTAGGCATGTACAGATACCTTCTGGGACCTCTAAATATCGAATTTTCGGGAGTTTTGGGACTGAATTTGAGATATCGACTTCTTGGCACCTAAAAAATCGATTTTTAGCATGTTTTTAGCCTATATTTTGAAAATATTCTAGCACTAAGTAGGCATGTACAGATTGCTTCTGGGACCCCAAAATATTGAATTTTCGGGTGTTTTGAGCCTGAATTTGAGATATAAACGGGTACAGAAGATACATGCACATATTGACTTTGGGCATCTAAAATATCGATTTTCAGCATGTTTTGGGCCTGTATTTTGAAAATACTCTAACACTGAGTAGGCATGTACAGATTGCTTCTGGGACCCCAAAATATTGAATTTTCGGGTGTTTTGAGCCTGAATTTGAGATATAAACGGGTACAGAAGATACATGCACACATTGACTTGGGCATCTAAAATATCGATTTTCAGCATGATTTGGGCCTGTATTTTGAAAATACTCTAACACTGAGTAAGCATGTACAGATTGCTTCTGGGACCCCAAAATATTGAATTTTCGGGTGTTTTGAGCCTGAATTTGAGATATAAACGGGTACTGAAGATGCATGCACATACCGACTTTTGTGCACCTAAAAGATCGATTTTCAGTATGTTTTGAGCATGTATTTTGAAAATACTCTAACACGGAGTAGGCATGTACAGATCGCTTCTGGGACACCTAAATATCGAATTTTCGGGTGTTTTGGGACTGATTTTGAGATATCGACTTTTTGGCACCTAAAAGATCGATTTTTAGCATGTTTTTAGCCTATATTTTGAAAATATTCTAGCACTGAGTAGGCATGTACAGATTGCTTCTGGGACCCCAAAATATTGAATTTTCGGGTGTTTTGAGCCTGAATTTGAGATATAAACGGGTACAGAAGATACATGCACATATTGACTTTGGGCACCAAAAATATCGATTTTCAGCATGTTTTGGGCCTGAACTTTGAAAATACTCTAACACGGAGTAGGCATGTACAGATCGCTTCTGGGACCCCAAAATATCGAATTTTCGGGTGTTTAGGGCCAGAATTTGAGATATAAACGGGTACAGAAGATGCATGCACATATCGACTTTTGGGCACCTAAAAGATCGATTTTCAGTATGTTTTTGGCCTGTATTTTGAAAATACTCTAACACGGAGTAGGCATGTACAGATACCTTCTGGGATCTCTAAATATCGAATTTTCGGGTGTTTTGGGACTGAATTTGAGATATCGATTTTTTGGCACCTAAAATGTCGATTTTTAGCATGTTTTTAGCCTATATTTTGAAAATATTCTAGCACTGTGTAGGCATGTACAGATTGCTTCTGGGACCCCAAAATATTGAATTTTCAAGTGTTTTGAGCCTGAATTTGAGATATAAACGGGTACAGAAGATACATGCACATATTGACTTTGGGCATCTAAAATATCGATTTTCAGCATGTTTTGGGCCTGTATTTTGAAAATACTCTAACACTGAGTAGGCATGTACAGATCGCTTCTGGGACCCCTAAATATCGAATTTTCGGGTGTTTTGGGACTGAATTTGAGATATCGACTTTTTGGCACCTAAAAGATCGATTTTTAGCATGTTTTTAGCCTATATTTTGAAAATATTCTAGCACTGAGTAGGCATGTACAGATTGCTTCTGGGACCCCAAAATATTGAATTTTCGGGTGTTTTGAGCCTGAATTTGAGATATAAACGGGTACAGAAGATACATGCACATATTGACTTTGGGCACCAAAAATATCGATTTTTAGCATGTTTTGGGCCTGAATTTTGAAAATACTCTAACACGGAGTAGGCATGTACAGATCGCTTCTGGGACCCCAAAATATCGAATTTTCGGGTGTTTTGAGCCAGAATTTGAGATATAAACGGGTACAGAAGATGCATGCACATATCGACTTTTGGGCACCTAAAAGATCGATTTTCAGTATGTTTTTGGCCTGTATTTTGAAAATACTCTAACACGGAGTAGGCATGTACAGATACCTTCTGGGACCTCTAAATATCGAATTTTCGGGAGTTTTGGGACTGAATTTGAGATATCGACTTCTTGGCACCTAAAAAATCGATTTTTAGCATGTTTTTAGCCTATATTTTGAAAATATTCTAGCACTAAGTAGGCATGTACAGATTGCTTCTGGGACCCCAAAATATTGAATTTTCGGGTGTTTTGAGCCTGAATTTGAGATATAAACGGGTACAGAAGATACATGCACATATTGACTTTGGGCATCTAAAATATCGATTTTCAGCATGTTTTGGGCCTGTATTTTGAAAATACTCTAACACTGAGTAGGCATGTACAGATTGCTTCTGGGACCCCAAAATATTGAATTTTCGGGTGTTTTGAGCCTGATTTTGAGATATAAACGGGTACTGAAGATGTATGCACATATCGTATTTTGTGCACCTAAATGATCGATTTTCAGTATGTTTTGAGAATGTATTTTGAAAATACTCTAACACGGAGTAGGCATGTACAGATAGCTTCTGGGACCCCTAAATATCGAATTTTCGGGTGTTTTGGGACTGAATTTGAGATATCGACTTTTTGGCACCTAAAAGATCGATTTTTAGCATGTTTTTAGCCTATATTTTGAAAATATTCTAGCACTGAGTAGGCATGTACAGATTGCTTCTGGGACCCCAAAATATTGAATTTTCGGGTGTTTTTAGCCTGAATTTGAGATATAAACGGGTACAGAAGATACATGCACATATTGACTTTGGGCACCAAAAATATCGATTTTCAGCATGTTTTGGGCCTGAATTTTGAAAATACTCTAACACGGAGTAGGCATGTACAGATCGCTTCTGGGACCCCAAAATATCGAATTTTCGGGTGTTTAGGGCCAGAATTTGAGATATAAACGGGTACAGAAGATGCATGCACATATCGACTTTTGGGCACCTAAAAGATCGATTTTCAGTATGTTTTTGGCCTGTATTTTGAAAATACTCTAACACGGAGTAGGCATGTACAGATACCTTCTGGGACCTCTAAATATCGAATTTTCGGGTGTTTTGTGACTGAATTTGAGATATCGATTTTTTGGCACCTAAAATATCGATTTTCAGCATGTTTTGGGCCTGTATTTTGAAAATACTCTAACACTGAGTAGGCATGTACAGATTGCTTGTGGGACCCCAAAATATTGAATTTTCGGGAGTTTTGAGCCTGAATTTGAGATATAAACGGGTACTGAAGATGCATGCACATATCGACTTTTGTGCACCTAAAAGATCGATTTTCAGTATGTTTTGAGCATGTATTTTGAAAATACTCTAACACGGAGTAAGCATGTACAGATTGCTTCTGGGACCCCTAAATATCGAATTTTCGGGTGTTTTGGGACTGAATTTGAGATATCGACTTTTTGGCACCTAAAAGATCGATTTTTAGCATGTTTTTTGCCTATATTTTGAAAATATTCTAGCACTGAGTAGGCATGTACAGATTGCTTCTGGGACCCCAAAATATTGAATTTTCGGGTGTTTTGAGCCTGAATTTGAGATATAAACGGGTACAGAAGATACATGCACATATTGACTTTGGGCACCAAAAATATCGATTTTCAGCATGTTTTGGGCCTGAATTTTGAAAATACTCTAACACGGAGTAGGCATGTACAGATACCTTCTGGGACCTCTAAATATCGAATTTTCGGGTGTTTTGGGACTGAATTTGAGATATCGTTTTTTTGGCACCTAAAATGTCGATTTTTAGCATGTTTTTAGCCTATATTTTGAAAATATTCTAGCACTGAGTAGGCATGTACAGATTGCTTCTGGGACCCCAAAATATTGAATTTTCGGGTGTTTTGAGCCTGAATTTGAGATATAAACGGGTACAGAAGATACATGCACATATTGACTTTGGGCACCAAAAATATCGATTTTCAGCATGTTTTGGGCCTGAACTTTGAAAATACTCTAACACGGAGTAGGCATGTACAGATCGCTTCTGGGACCCCAAAATATCGAATTTTCGGGTGTTTAGGGCCAGAATTTGAGATATAAACGGGTACAGAAGATGCATGCACATATCGACTTTTGGGCACCTAAAAGATCGATTTTCAGTATGTTTTTGGCCTGTATTTTGAAAATACTCTAACACGGAGTAGGCATGTACAGATACCTTCTGGGACCTCTAAATATCGAATTTAGAGGTGTTTTGGGACTGAATTTGCGATATCGATTTTTTGGCACCTAAAATGTCGATTTTTAGCATGTTTTTAGCCTATATTTTGAAAATATTCTAGCACTGTGTAGGCATGTACAGATTGCTTCTGGGACCCAAAAATATTGAATTTTCGGGTGTTTTGAGCCTGAATTTGAGATATAAACGGGTACAGAAGATACATGCACATATTGACTTTGGGCATCTAAAATATCGATTTTCAGCATGTTTTGGGCCTGTATTTTGAAAATACTCTAACACTGAGTAGGCATGTACAGATTGCTTCTGGGACCCCAAAATATTGAATTTTCGGGTGTTTTGAGCCTGAATTTGATATATAAACGGGTACTGAAGATGCATGCACATATCGACTTTTGTGCACCTAAAAGATCGATTTTCAGTATGTTTTGAGCATGTATTTTGAAAATACTCTAACACGGAGTAGGCATGTACACATCGCTTCTGGGACCCCTAAATATCGAATTTTCGGGTGTTTTGGGACTGAATTTGAGATATCGACTTTTTGGCACCTAAAAAATCGATTTTTAGCATGTTTTTAGCCTATATTTTGAAAATATTCTAGCACTAAGTAGGCATGTACAGATTGCTTCTGGGACCCCAAAATATTGAATTTTCGGGTGTTTTGAGCCTGAATTTGAGATATAAACGGGTACAGAAGGTACATGGGCATCTAAAATATCGATTTTCAGCATGTTTTGGGCCTGTATTTTGAAAATACTCTAACACTGAGTAGGACAGATTGCTTCTGGGACCCCAAAATATTGAATTTTCGGGTGTTTTGAGCCTGATTTTGAGATATAAACGGGTACTGAAGATGCATGCACATATCGACTTTTGTGCACCTAAATGATCGATTTTCAGTATGTTTTGAGCATGTATTTTGAAAATACTCTAACACGGAGTAGGCATGTACAGATCGCTTCTGGGACCCCTAAATATCGAATTTTCGGGTGTTTTGGGACTGAATTTGAGATATCGACTTTTTGGCACCTAAAAGATCGATTTTTAGCATGTTTTTAGCCTATATTTTGAAAATATTCTAGCACTGAGTAGGCATGTACAGATTGCTTCTGGGACCCCAAAATATTGAATTTTCGGGTGTTTTGAGCCTGAATTTGAGATATAAACGGGTACAGAAGATACATGCACATATTGACTTTGGGCACCAAAAATATCGATTTTTAGCATGTTTTGGGCCTGAATTTTGAAAATACTCTAACACGGAGTAGGCATGTACAGATCGCTTCTGGGACCCCAAAATATCGAATTTTCGGGTGTTTTGAGCCAGAATTTGAGATATAAACGGGTACAGAAGATGCATGCACATATCGACTTTTGGGCACCTAAAAGATCGATTTTCAGTATGTTTTTGGCCTGTATTTTGAAAATACTCTAACACGGAGTAGGCATGTACAGATACCTTCTGGGACCTCTAAATATCGAATTTTCGGGAGTTTTGGGACTGAATTTGAGATATCGACTTCTTGGCACCTAAAAAATCGATTTTTAGCATGTTTTTAGCCTATATTTTGAAAATATTCTAGCACTAAGTAGGCATGTACAGATTGCTTCTGGGACCCCAAAATATTGAATTTTCGGGTGTTTTGAGCCTGAATTTGAGATATAAACGGGTACAGAAGATACATGCACATATTGACTTTGGGCATCTAAAATATCGATTTTCAGCATGTTTTGGGCCTGTATTTTGAAAATACTCTAACACTGAGTAGGCATGTACAGATTGCTTCTGGGACCCCAAAATATTGAATTTTCGGGTGTTTTGAGCCTGATTTTGAGATATAAACGGGTACTGAAGATGCATGCACATATCGTATTTTGTGCACCTAAATGATCGATTTTCAGTATGTTTTGAGCATGTATTTTGAAAATACTCTAACACGGAGTAGGCATGTACAGATAGCTTCTGGGACCCCTAAATATCGAATTTTCGGGTGTTTTGGGACTGAATTTGAGATATCGACTTTTTGGCACCTAAAAGATCGATTTTTAGCATGTTTTTAGCCTATATTTTGAAAATATTCTAGCACTGAGTAGGCATGTACAGATTGCTTCTGGGACCCCAAAATATTGAATTTTCGGGTGTTTTGAGCCTGAATTTGAGATATAAACGGGTACAGAAGATACATGCACATATTGACTTTGGGCACCAAAAATATCGATTTTCAGCATGTTTTGTGCATGAATTTTGAAAATACTCTAACACGGAGTAGGCATGTACAGATCGCTTCTGGGACCCGAAAATATCGAATTTTCGGGTGTTTTGAGCCAGAATTTGAGATATAAACGGGTACAGAAGATGCATGCACATATCGACTTTTGGGCACCTAAAAGATCGATTTTCAGTATGTTTTTGGCCTGTATTTTGAAAATACTCTAACACGGAGTAGGCATGTACAGATACCTTCTGGGACCTCTAAATATCGAATTTTCGGGTGTTTTGGGACTGAATTTGAGATATCGATTTTTTGGCACCTAAAATGTCAATTTTTAGCATGTTTTTAGCCTATATTTTGAAAATATTCTAGCACTGTGTAGGCATGTACAGATTGCTTCTGGGACCCCAAAATATTGAATTTTCGGGTGTTTTGAGCCTGAATTTGAGATATAAACGGGTACAGAAGATACATGCACATATTGACTTTGGGCATCTAAAATATCGATTTTCAGCATGATTTGGGCCTGTATTTTGAAAATACTCTAACACTGAGTAGGCATGTACAGATCGCTTCTGGGACCCCTAAATATCGAATTTTAGGGTGTTTTGGGACTGAATTTGAGATATCGACTTTTTGGCACCTAAAATATCGATTTTTAGCATGTTTTTAGCCTATATTTTGAAAATATTCTAGCACTGAGTAGGCATGTACAGATTGCTTCTGGGACCCCAAAATATTGAATTTTCGGGTGTTTTGAGCCTGAATTTGAGATATAAACGGGTACAGAAGATACATGCACATATTGACTTTGGGCACCAAAAATATCGATTTTCAGCATGTTTTGGGCCTGAATTTTGAAAATACTCTAACACGGAGTAGGCATGTACAGATCGCTTCTGGGGCCCCAAAATATCGAATTTTCGGGTGTTTAGGGCCAGAATTTGAGATATAAACGGGTACAGAAGATGCATGCACATATCGACTTTTGGGCACCTAAAAGATCGATTTTCAGTATGTTTTTGGCCTGTATTTTGAAAATACTCTAACACGGAGTAGGCATGTACAGATACCTTCTGGGACCTCTAAATATCGAATTTTCGGGTGTTTTGTGACTGAATTTGAGATATCGATTTTTTGGCACCTAAAATATCGATTTTCAGCATGTTTTGGGCCTGTATTTTGAAAATACTCTAACACTGAGTAGGCATGTACAGATTGCTTCTGGGACCCCAAAATATTGAATTTTCGGGTGTTTTGAGCCTGAATTTGAGATATAAACGGGTACTGAAGATGCATGCACATATCGACTTTTGTGCACCTAAAAGATCGATTTTCAGTATGTTTTGAGCATGTATTTTGAAAATACTCTAACACGGAGTAGGCATGTACAGATTGCTTCTGGGACCCCTAAATATCGAATTTTCGGGTGTTTTGGGACTGAATTTGAGATATCGACTTTTTGGCACCTAAAAGATCGATTTTTAGCATGTTTTTAGCCTATATTTTGAAAATATTCTAGCACTGAGTAGGCATGTACAGATTGCTTCTGGGACCCCAAAATATTGAATTTTCGGGTGTTTTGAGCCTGAATTTGAGATATAAACGGGTACAGAAGATACATGCACATATTGACTTTGGGCACCAAAAATATCGATTTTCAGCATGTTTTGGGCCTGAATTTTGAAAATACTCTAACACGGAGTAGGCATGTACAGATCGCTTCTGGGACCCCAAAATATCAGATTTTCGGGTGTTTAGGGCCAGAATTTGAGATATAAACGGGTACAGAAGATGCATGCACATATCGACTTTTGGGCACTTAAAAGATCGATTTTCAATATGTTTTTGGTCTGTATTTTGAAAATACTCTAACACGGAGTAGGCATGTACAGATACCTTCTGGGACCTCTAAATATCGAATTTTCGGGTGTTTTGGGACTGAATTTGTGATATCGATTTTTTGGCACCTAAAATGTCGATTTTTAGCATGTTTTTAGCCTATATTTTGAAAATATTCTAGCACTGTGTAGGCATGTACAGATTGCTTCTGGGACCCCAAAATATTGAATTTTCGGGTGTTTTGAGCCTGAATTTGAGATATAAACGGGTACAGAAGATACATGCACATATTGACTTTGGGCATCTAAAATATCGATTTTCAGCATGTTTTGGGCCTGTATTTTGAAAATACTCTAACACTGAGTAGGCATGTACAGATTGCTTCTGGGACCCCAAAATATTGAATTTTCGGGTGTTTTGAGCCTGAATTTGATATATAAACGGGTACTGAAGATGCATGCACATATCGACTTTTGTGCACCTAAAAGATCGATTTTCAGTATGTTTTGAGCATGTATTTTGAAAATACTCTAACACGGAGTAGGCATGTACAGATCGCTTCTGGGACCCCTAAATATCGAATTTTCGGGTGTTTTGGGACTGAAATTGAGATAACGACTTTTTGGCACCTAAAAGATCGATTTTTAGCATGTTTTTAGCCTATATTTTGAAAATATTCTAGCACTGAGTAGGCATGTACAGATTGCTTCTGGGACCCCAAAATATTGAATTTTCGGGTGTTTTGAGCCTGATTTTGAGATATAAACGGGTACAGAAGATACATGCACATATTGACTTTGGGCACCAAAAATATCGATTTTCAGCATGTTTTGGGCCTGAACTTTGAAAATACTCTAACACGGAGTAGGCATGTACAGATCGCTTCTGGGACCCCAAAATATCGAATTTTCGGGTGTTTAGGGCCAGAATTTGAGATATAAACGGGTACAGAAGATGCATGCACATATCGACTTTTGGGCACCTAAAAGATCGATTTTCAGTATGTTTTTGGCCTGTATTTTGAAAATACTCTAACACGGAGTAGGCATGTACAGATACCTTCTGGGACCTCTAAATATCGAATTTAGAGGTGTTTTGGGACTGAATTTGCGATATCGATTTTTTGGCACCTAAAATGTCGATTTTTAGCATGTTTTTAGACTATATTTTGAAAATATTCTAGCACTGTGTAGGCATGTACAGATTGCTTCTGGGACCCCAAAATATTGAATTTTCGGGTGTTTTGAGCCTGAATTTGAGATATAAACGGGTACAGAAGATACATGCACATATTGACTTTGGGCATCTAAAATATCGATTTTCAGCATGTTTTGGGCCTGTATTTTGAAAATACTCTAACACTGAGTAGGCATGTACAGATTGCTTCTGGGACCCCAAAATATTGAATTTTCGGGTGTTTTGAGCCTGAATTTGATATATAAACGGGTACTGAAGATGCATGCACATATCGACTTTTGTGCACCTAAAAGATCGATTTTCAGTATGTTTTGAGCATGTATTTTGAAAATACTCTAACACGGAGTAGGCATGTACACATCGATTCTGGGACCCCTAAATATCGAATTTTCGGGTGTTTTGGGACTGAATTTGAGATATCGACTTTTTGGCACCTAAAAAATCGATTTTTAGCATGTTTTTAGCCTATATTTTGAAAATATTCTAGCACTAAGTAGGCATGTACAGATTGCTTCTGGGACCCCAAAATATTGAATTTTCGGGTGTTTTGAGCCTGAATTTGAGATATAAACGGGTACAGAAGGTACATGGGCATCTAAAATATCGATTTTCAGCATGTTTTGGGCCTGTATTTTGAAAATACTCTAACACTGAGTAGGACAGATTGCTTCTGGGACCCCAAAATATTGAATTTTCGGGTGTTTTGAGCCTGATTTTGAGATATAAACGGGTACTGAAGATGCATGCACATATCGACTTTTGTGCACCTAAATGATCGATTTTCAGTATGTTTTGAGCATGTATTTTGAAAATACTCTAACACGGAGTAGGCATGTACAGATCGCTTCTGGGACCCCTAAATATCGAATTTTCGGGTGTTTTGGGACTGAATTTGAGATATCGACTTTTTGGCACCTAAAAGATCGATTTTTAGCATGTTTTTAGCCTATATTTTGAAAATATTCTAGCACTGAGTAGGCATGTACAGATTGCTTCTGGGACCCCAAAATATTGAATTTTCGGGTGTTTTGAGCCTGAATTTGAGATATAAACGGGTACAGAAGATACATGCACATATTGACTTTGGGCACCAAAAATATCGATTTTTAGCATGTTTTGGGCCTGAATTTTGAAAATACTCTAACACGGAGTAGGCATGTACAGATCGTTTCTGGGACCCCAAAATATCGAATTTTCGGGTGTTTTGAGCCAGAATTTGAGATATAAACGGGTACAGAAGATGCATGCACATATCGACTTTTGGGCACCTAAAAGATCGATTTTCAGTATGTTTTTGGCCTGTATTTTGAAAATACTCTAACACGGAGTAGGCATGTACAGATACCTTCTGGGACCTCTAAATATCGAATTTTCGGGAGTTTTGGGACTGAATTTGAGATATCGACTTCTTGGCACCTAAAAAATCGATTTTTAGCATGTTTTTAGCCTATATTTTGAAAATATTCTAGCACTAAGTAGGCATGTACAGATTGCTTCTGGGACCCCAAAATATTGAATTTTCGGGTGTTTTGAGCCTGAATTTGAGATATAAACGGGTACAGAAGATACATGCACATATTGACTTTGGGCATCTAAAATATCGATTTTCAGCATGTTTTGGGCCTGTATTTTGAAAATACTCTAACACTGAGTAGGCATGTACAGATTGCTTCTGGGACCCCAAAATATTGAATTTTCGGGTGTTTTGAGCCTGATTTTGAGATATAAACGGGTACTGAAGATGCATGCACATATCGTATTTTGTGCACCTAAATGATCGATTTTCAGTATGTTTTGAGCATGTATTTTGAAAATACTCTAACACGGAGTAGGCATGTACAGATAGCTTCTGGGACCCCTAAATATCGAATTTTCGGGTGTTTTGGGACTGAATTTGAGATATCGACTTTTTGGCACCTAAAAGATCGATTTTTAGCATGTTTTTAGCCTATATTTTGAAAATATTCTAGCACTGAGTAGGCATGTACAGATTGCTTCTGGGACCCCAAAATATTGAATTTTCGGGTGTTTTGAGCCTGAATTTGAGATATAAACGGGTACAGAAGATACATGCACATATTGACTTTGGGCACCAAAAATATCGATTTTCAGCATGTTTTGTGCATGAATTTTGAAAATACTCTAACACGGAGTAGGCATGTACAGATCGCTTCTGGGACCCGAAAATATCGAATTTTCGGGTGTTTTGAGCCAGAATTTGAGATATAAACGGGTACAGAAGATGCATGCACATATCGACTTTTGGGCACCTAAAAGATCGATTTTCAGTATGTTTTTGGCCTGTATTTTGAAAATACTCTAACACGGAGTAGGCATGTACAGATACCTTCTGGGACCTCTAAATATCGAATTTTCGGGTGTTTTGGGACTGAATTTGAGATATCGATTTTTTGGCACCTAAAATGTCGATTTTTAGCATGTTTTTAGCCTATATTTTGAAAATATTCTAGCACTGTGTAGGCATGTACAGATTGCTTCTGGGACCCCAAAATATTGAATTTTCGGGTGTTTTGAGCCTGAATTTGAGATATAAACGGGTACAGAAGATACATGCACATATTGACTTTGGGCATCTAAAATATCGATTTTCAGCATGATTTGGGCCTGTATTTTGAAAATACTCTAACACTGAGTAAGCATGTACAGATTGCATCTGGGAACCCAAAATATTGAATTTTCGGGTGTTTTGAGCCTGAATTTGAGATATAAACGGATACTGAAGATGCATGCACATATCGACTTTTGTGCACCTAAAAGATCGATTTTGAGTATGTTTTGAGCATGTATTTTGAAAATACTCTAACACGGAGTAGGCATATACAGATCGCTTCTGGGACCCCTAAATATCGAATTTTCGGGTGTTTTGGGACTGAATTTGAGATATCGACTTTTTGGCACCTAAAATATCGATTTTTAGCATGTTTTTAGCCTATATTTTGAAAATATTCTAGCACTGAGTAGGCATGTACAGATTGCTTCTGGGACCCCAAAATATTGAATTTTCGGGTGTTTTGAGCCTGAATTTGAGATATAAACGGGTACAGAAGATACATGCACATATTGACTTTGGGCACCAAAAATATCGATTTTCAGCATGTTTTGGGCCTGAATTTTGAAAATACTCTAACACGGAGTAGGCATGTATAGATCGCTTCTGGGACCCCAAAATATCGAATTTTCGGGTGTTTTGAGCCTGAATTTGAGATATAAACGGGTACAGAAGATGCATGCACATATCGACTTTTGGGCACCTAAAAGATCGATTTTCAGTATGTTTTTGGCCTGTATTTTGAAAATACTCTAACACTTAGTAGGCATGTACATATACCTTCTGGGACCTCTAAATATCGAATTTTCGGGTGTTTTGGGACTGAATTTGAGATATCGACTTTTTGGCACCTAAAAAATCGATTTTTAGCATGTTTTTAGCCTATATTTTTAAAATATTCTAGCACTAAGTAGGCATGTACAGATTGCTTCTGGGACCCCAAAATATTGAATTTTCGGGTGTTTTGAGCCTGAATTTGAGATATAAACGGGTACAGAAGATACATGCACATATTGACTTTGGGCATCTAAAATATCGATTTTCAGCATGTTTTGGGCCTGTATTTTGAAAATACTCTAACACTGAGTAGGCATGTACAGATTGCTTCTGGGACCCCAAAATATTGAATTTTCGGGTGTTTTGAGCCTGATTTTGAGATATAAACGGGTACTGAAGATGCATGCACATATCGTATTTTGTGCACCTAAATGATCGATTTTCAGTATGTTTTGAGCATGTATTTTGAAAATACTCTAACACGGAGTAGGCATGTACAGATCGCTTCTGGGACCCCTAAATATCGAATTTTCAGGTGTTTTGGGACTGAATTTGAGATATCGACTTTTTAGCACCTAAAAGATCGATTTTTAGCATGTTTTAGGCCTGAATTTTGAAAATACTCTAACACGGAGTAGGCATGTACAGATCGCTTCTGGGACCCCAAAATATTGAATTTTCGGGTGTTTTGAGCCAGAATTTGAGATATAAACGGGTACAGAAGATGCATGCACATATCGACTTTTGGGCACCTATAAGATCGATTTTCAACATGTTTTTGGCCTGTATTTTGAAAATACTCTAACACGGAGTAGGCATGTACAGATACCTTCTGGGACCTCTAAATATCGAATTTTCGGGTGTTTTGGGACTGAATTTAAGATATAGATTTTTTGGCACCTAAAATGTCGATTTTTAGCATATTTTTAGCCTATATTTTGAAAATATTCTAGCACTGTGTAGGCATGTACAGATTGCTTGTGGGACCCCAAAATATTGAATTTTCGGGTGTTTTGAGCCTGAATTTGAGATATAAACGGGTACAGAAGATACATGCACATATTGACTTTGGGCATCTAAAATATCGATTTTCAGCATGTTTTGGGCCTGTATTTTGAAAATACTCTAAAACTGAGTAGGCATGTACAGATTGCTTCTGGGACCCCAAAATATTGAATTTTCGGGTGTTTTGAGCCTGAATTTGAGATTTAAACGGGTACAAAAGATGCATGCACATATCGACTTTTGTGCACCTAAAAGATCGATTTTCAGTATGTTTTGAGCATGTATTTTGAAAATACTCTAACACGGAGTAGGCATGTACAGATCGCTTCTGGGACCCCTAAATATCGAATTTTCGGGTGTTTTGGGACTGAATTTGAGATATCGACTTTTTGGCACCTAAAAAATCGATTTTTAGCATGTTTTTTGCCTATATTTTGAAAATATTCTAGCACTAAGTAGGCATGTACAGATTGCTTCTGGGACCCCAAAATATTGAATTTTCGGGTGTTTTGAGCCTGAATTTGAGATATAAACGGGTACAGAAGATTCATGCACATATTGACTTTGGGCACCAAAAATATCGATTTTCAGCATGTTTTGGGCCTGAATATTGAAAATACTCTAACACGGAGTAGGCATGTACAGATCGCTTCTGGGACCACAAAATATCGAATTTTCGGGTGTTTTGAGCCAGAATTTGAGATATAAACGGGTACAGAAGATGCATGCACATATCGACTTTTGGGCACCTAAAAGATCGATTTTCAGTATGTTTTTGGCCTGTATTTTGAAAATACTCTAACACGGAGTAGGCATGTACAGATACCTTCTGGGACATATAAAAATATCGAATTTTCGGGTGTTTTGGGACTGAATTTGAGATATCGATTTTTTGGCACCTAAAATGTCGATTTTTAGCATGTTTTTAGCCTATATTTTGAAAATATTCTAGCACTGTGTAGGCATGTACAGATTGCTTCTGGGACCCCAAAATATTGAATTTTCGGGTGTTTTGAGCCTGAATTTGAGATATAAACGGGTACAGAAGATACATGCACATATTGACTTTGGGCATCTAAAATATCGATTTTCAGCATGTTTTGGGCCTGAATTTTGAAAATACTCTAACACTGAGTAGGCATGTACAGATTGCTTCTGGGACCCCAAAATATTGAATTTTCGGGTGTTTTGAGCCTGAATTTGAGATATAAACTGGTACTGAAGATGCATGCACATATCGACTTTTGTGCACCTAAAAGATCGATTTTCAGTATGTTTTGAGCATGTATTTTGAAAATACTCTAACACGGAGTAGGCATGTACAGATCGCTTCTGGGACTCCTAAATATCGAATTTTCGGGTGTTTTGGGACTGAATTTGAGATATCGACTTTTTGGCACCTAAAAAATCGATTTTTAGCATGTTTTTAGCCTATATTTTGAAAATATTCTAGCACTAAGTAGACATGTACAGATTGCTTCTGGGACCCCAAAATATTGAATTTTCGGGTGTTTTGAGCCTGAATTTGAGATATAAACGGGTACAGAAGATACATGCACATATTGACTTTGGGCATCTAAAATATCGATTTTCAGCATGTTTTGGGCCTGTATTTTGAAAATACTCTAACACTGAGTAGGCATGTACAGATTGCTTCTGGGATCCCAAAATATTGAATTTTCGGGTGTTTTGAGCCTGAATTTGAGATATAAACGGGTACTGAAGATGCATGCACATATCGACTTTTGTGCACCTAAATGATCGATTTTCAGTATGTTTTGAGCATGTATTTTGAAAATACTCTAACACGGAGTAGGCTTGTACAGATCGCTTCTGGGACCCCTAAATATCGAATTTTCGGGTGTTTTGGGACTCAATTTGAGATATCGACTTTTTGGCACCTAAAAGATCGATTTTTAGCATGTTTTTAGCCTATATTTTGAAAATATTCTAGCACTGAGTAGGCATGTACAGATTGCTTCTGGGACCCCAAAATATTGAATTTTCGGGTGTTTTGAGCCTGAATTTGAGATATAAACGGGTACAGAAGATACATGCACATATTGACTTTGGGCACCAAAAATATCGATTTTCAGCATGTTTTGGGCCTGAATTTTGAAAATACTCTAACACGGAGTAGGCATGTACAGATACCTTCTGGGATCTCTAAATATCGAATTTTCGGGTGTTTTGGGACTGAATTTGAGATATCGATTTCTTGGCACCTAAAATGTCGATTTTTAGCATGTTTTTAGCCTATATTTTGAAAATATTCTAGCACTGTGTAGGCATGTACAGATTGCTTCTGGGACCCTAAAATATTGAATTTTCGGGTGTTTTGAGCCTGAATTTGAGATATAAACGGGTACAGAAGATACATGCACATATCGACTTTTGGGCACCTAAAAGATCGATTTTCAGTATGTTTTTGGCCTGTATTTTGAAAATACTCTAACACGGAGTAGGCATGTACAGATACCTTCTGGGACCTCTAAATATCGAATTTTCGGGTGTTCTGGGACTGAATTTGAGATATCGATTTTTTTTCACCTAAAATGTCGATTTTTAGCATGTTTTTAGCCTATATTTTGAAAATATTCTAGCACTGTGTAGGCATGTACAGATTGCTTCTGGGACCCCAAAATATTGAATTTTCGGGTGTTTTGAGCCTGAATTTGAGATATAAACGGGTACAGAAGATACATGCACATATTGACTTTGGGCATCTAAAATATCGATTTTCAGCATGTTTTGGGCCTGTATTTTGAAAATACTCTAACACTGAGTAGGCATGTACAGATTGCTTCTGGGACCCCAAAATATTGAATTTTCGGGTGTTTTGAGCCTGAATTTGATATATAAACGGGTACTGAAGATGCATGCACATATCGACTTTTGTGCACCTAAAAGATCGATTTTCAGTATGTTTTGAGCATGTATTTTGAAAATACTCTAACACGGAGTAGGCATGTACAGATCGCTTCTGGGACCCCTAAATATCGAATTTTCGGGTGTTTTGGGACTGAATTTGAGATATCGACTTTTTTGCACCTAAAAGATCGATTTTTAGCATGTTTTTAGCCTATATTTTGAAAATATTCTAGCACTAAGTAGGCATGTACAGATTGCTTCTGGGACCCCAAAATATTGAATTTTCGGGTGTTTTGAGCCTGAATTTGAGATATAAACGGGTACAGAAGATACAAGCACATATTGACTTTGGGCATCTAAAATATCGATTTTCAGCATGTTTTGGGCCTGTATTTTGAAAATACTCTAACACTGAGTAGGCATGTACAGATTGCTTCTGGGACCCCAAAATATTGAATTTTCGGGTGTTTTGAGCCTGAATTTGAGATATAAACGGGTACTGAAGATGCATGCACATATCGACTTTTGTGCACCTAAATGATCGATTTTCAGTATGTTTTGAGCATGTATTTTGAAAATACTCTAACACGGAGTAGGCATGTACAGATCGCTTCTGGGACCCCTAAATATCGAATTTTCGGGTGTTTTGGGACTGAATTTGAGATATCGACTTTTTGGCACCTAAAAGATCGATTTTTAGCATGTTTTTAGCCTATATTTTGAAAATATTCTAGCACTGAGTAGGCATGTACAGATTGCTTCTGGGACCCCAAAATATTGAATTTTCGGATGTTTTGAGCCTGAATTTGAGATATAAACGGGTACAGAAGATACATGCACATATTGACTTTGGGCACCAAAAATATCGATTTTCAGCATGTTTTGGGCCTGAATTTTGAAAATACTCTAACACGGAGTAGGCATGTACAGATACCTTCTGGGACCTCTAAATATCGAATTTTCGGGTGTTTTGGGACTGAATTTGAGATATCGATTTTTTGGCACCTAAAATGTCGATTTTTAGCATGTTTTTAGCCTAAATTTTGAAAATATTCTAGCACTGTGTAGGCATGTACAGATTGCTTCTGGGACCCCAAAATATTGAATTTTCGGGTGTTTTGAGCCTGAATTTGAGATATAAACGGGTACAGAAGATACATGCACATATTGACTTTGGGCATCTAAAATATCGATTTTCAGCATGTTTTGGGCCTGTATTTTGAAAATACTCTAACACTGAGTAGGCATGTACAGATTGCTTCTGGGACCTCAAAATATTGAATTTTCGGGTGTTTTGAGCCTGAATTTGAGATATAAACGGGTACTGAAGATGCATGCACATATCGACTTTTGTGCACCTAAAAGATCGATTTTCAGTATATTTTGAGCATGTATTTTGAAAATACTCTAACATGGAGTAGGCATGTACAGATCGCTTCTGGGACCCCTAAATATCGAATTTTCGGGTGTTTTGGGACTGAATTTGAGATATCGACTTTTTGGCACCTAAAAGATCGATTTTTAGCATGTTTTTAGCCTATATTTTGAAAATATTCTAGCACTAAGTAGGCATGTACAGGTTGCTTCTGGGACCCCAAAATATTGAATTTTCGGGTGTTTTGAGCCTGAATTTGAGATATAAACGGGTACAGAAGATACATGCACATATTGACTTTGGGCATCTAAAATATCGATTTTCAGCATGTTTTGGGCCTGTATTTTGAAAATACTCTAACACTGAGTAGGCATGTACAGATTGCTTCTGGGACCCCAAAATATTGAATTTTCGGGTGTTTTGAGCCTGAATTTGAGATATAAACGGGTACTGAAGATGCATGCACATATCGATTTTTGTGCACCTAAAAGATCGATTTTTAGCATGTTTTTAGCCTATATTTTGAAAATATTCTAGCACTGAGTAGGCATGTACAGATTGCTTCTGGGACCCCAAAATATTGAATTTTCGGGTGTTTTGAGCCTGAATTTGAGATATAAACGGGTACAGACGATACATGCACATATTGACTTTGGGCACCAAAAATATCGATTTTCAGCATGTTTTGGGCCTGAATTTTGAAAATATTCTAACACGGAGTAGGCATGTACAATAACCTTCTGGGACCTCTAAATATCGAATTTTCGGGTGATTTGGGACTGAATTTGAGATATCGATTTTTTGGCACCTAAAATGTCGATTTTTAGCATGTTTTTAGCCTATATTTTGAAAATATTCTAGCACTGTGTAGGCATGTACAGATTGCTTCTGGGACCCCAAAATATTGAAATTCGGGTGTTTTGAGCCTGAATTTGAGATATAAACGGGTACTGAAGATGCATGCACATATCGACTTTTGTGCACCTAAAAGATCGATTTTCAGTATATTTTGAGCATGTATTTTGAAAATACTCTAACATGGAGTAGGCATGTACAGATCGCTTCTGGGACCCCTAAATATCGAATTTTCGGGTGTTTTGGGACTGAATTTGAGATATCGACTTTTTGGCACCTAAAAGATCGATTTTTAGCATGTTTTTAGCCTATATTTTGAAAATATTCTAGCACTAAGTAGGCATGTACAGGTTGCTTCTGGGACCCCAAAATATTGAATTTTCGGGTGTTTTGAGCCTGAATTTGAGATATAAACGGGTACAGAAGATACATGCACATATTGACTTTGGGCATCTAAAATATCGATTTTCAGCATGTTTTGGGCCTGTATTTTGAAAATACTCTAACACTGAGTAGGCATGTACAGATTGCTTCTGGGACCCCAAAATATTGAATTTTCGGGTGTTTTGAGCCTGAATTTGAGATATAAACGGGTACTGAAGATGCATGCACATATCGATTTTTGTGCACCTAAAAGATCGATTTTTAGCATGTTTTTAGCCTATATTTTGAAAATATTCTAGCACTGAGTAGGCATGTACAGATTGCTTCTGGGACCCCAAAATATTGAATTTTCGGGTGTTTTGAGCCTGAATTTGAGATATAAACGGGTACAGACGATACATGCACATATTGACTTTGGGCACCAAAAATATCGATTTTCAGCATGTTTTGGGCCTGAATTTTGAAAATATTCTAACACGGAGTAGGCATGTACAATAACCTTCTGGGACCTCTAAATATCGAATTTTCGGGTGATTTGGGACTGAATTTGAGATATCGATTTTTTGGCACCTAAAATGTCGATTTTTAGCATGTTTTAAGCCTATATTTTGAAAATATTCTAGCACTGTGTAGGCATGTACAGATTGCTTCTGGGACCCCAAAATATTGAATTTTCGGGTGTTTTGAGACTGAATTTGAGATATAAACGGGTACAGAAGATACATGCACATATTGACTTTGGGCATCTAAAATATCGATTTTCAGCATGTTTTGGGCCTGTATTTTGAAAATTCTCTAACACGGAGTAGGCATGTACAGATCGCTTCTGGGACCCCTAAATATCGAATTTTCGGGTGTTTTATGATTGAATTTGAGATATCGACTTTTTGGCACCTAAAAGATCGATTTTTAGCATGTTTTTAGCCTATATTTTGAAAATATTCTAGCACTGAGTAGGCATGTACAGATTGCTTCTGGGACCCCAAAATATTGAATTTTTGGGTGTTTTGAGCCTGAATTTGAGATATAAACGGGTACAGAAGATACATGCACATATTGACTTTGGGCATCTAAAATATCGATTTTCAGCATGTTTTGGGCCTGTATTTTGAAAATACTCTAACACTGAGTAGGCATGTACAGATTGCTTCTGGGACCCCAAAATATTGAATTTTCGGGTGTTTTGAGCCTGAATTTGAGATATAAACGGGTACTGAAGATGCATGCACATATCGACTTTTGTGCACCTAAAAGATCGATTTTCAGTATGTTTTGAGCATGTATTTTGAAAATACTCTAACACGGAGTAGGCATGTACAGATCGCTTCTGGGACCCCTAAATATCGAATTTTCGGGTGTTTTGGGACTGAATTTGAGATATCGACTTTTTGGCACCTAAAAGATCGATTTTTAGCATGTTTTTAGCCTACATTTTGAAAATATTCTAGCACTGAGTAGGCATGTACAGATTGCTTCTGGGACCCCAAAATATTGAATTTTCGGGTGTTTTGAGCCTGAATTTGAGATATAAACGGGTACAGAAGATACATGCACATATTGACTTTGGGCACCAAAAATATCGATTTTCAGCATGTTTTGGGCCTGAATTTTGAAAATACTCTAACACGGAGTAGGCATGTACAGATCGCTTCTGGGACCCCAAAATATCGAATTTTCGGGTGTTTAGGGCCAGAATTTGAGATATAAACGGGTACAGAAGATGCATGCCCATATCGACTTTTGGGCACCTAAAAGATCGATTTTCAGTATGTTTTTGGCCTGTATTTTGAAAATACTCTAACACGGAGTAGGCATGTACAGATACCTTCTGGGACCTCTAAATATCGAATTTTCGGGTGTTTTGGGACTGAATTTGATATATCGATTTTTTGGCACCTAAAATGTCGATTTTTAGCATGTTTTTAGCCTATATTTTGAAAATATTCTAGCACTGTGTAGGCATGTACAGATTGCTTCTGGGACCCCAAAATATTGAATTTTCGGGTGTTTTGAGCCTGAATTTGAGATATAAACGGGTACATAAGATACATGCACATATTGACTTTGGGGATCTAAAATATCGATTTTCAGCATGTTTTGGGCCTGTATTTTGAAAATACTCTAACACTGAGTAGGCATGTACAGATTGCTTCTGGGACCCCAAAATATTGAATTTTCGGGTGTTTTGAGCCTGAATTTGAGATATAAACGGGTACAGAAGATACATGCACATATTGACTTTGGGCATCTAAAATATCGATTTTCAGCATGTTTTGGGCCTGTATTTTGAAAATACTCTAACACTGAGTAGGCATGTACAGATTGCTTCTGGGACCCCAAAATATTGAATTTTCGGATGTTTTGAGCCTGAATTTGAGATATAAACGGGTACTGAAGATGCATGCACATATCGATTTTTGTGCACCTAAAAGATCGATTTTTAGCATGTTTTTAGCCTATATTTTGAAAATATTCTAGCACTGAGTAGGCATGTACAGATTGCTTCTGGGACCCCAAAATATTGAATTTTCGGGTGTTTTGAGCCTGAATTTGAGATATAAACGGGTACAGACGATACATGCACATATTGACTTTGGGCACCAAAAATATCGATTTTCAGCATGTTTTGGGCCTGAATTTTGAAAATATTCTAACACGGAGTAGGCATGTACAATAACCTTCTGGGACCTCTAAATATCGAATTTTCGGGTGATTTGGGACTGAATTTGAGATATCGATTTTTTGGCACCTAAAATGTCGATTTTTAGCATGTTTTTAGCCTATATTTTGAAAATATTCTAGCACTGTGTAGGCATGTACAGATTGCTTCTGGGACCCCAAAATATTGAATTTTCGGGTGTTTTGAGCCTGAATTTGAGATATAAACGGGTACTGAAGATGCATGCACATATCGACTTTTGTGCACCTAAAAGATCGATTTTCAGTATATTTTGAGCATGTATTTTGAAAATACTCTAACATGGAGTAGGCATGTACAGATCGCTTCTGGGACCCCTAAATATCGAATTTTCGGGTGTTTTGGGACTGAATTTGAGATATCGACTTTTTGGCACCTAAAAGATCGATTTTTAGCATGTTTTTAGCCTATATTTTGAAAATATTCTAGCACTAAGTAGGCATGTACAGGTTGCTTCTGGGACCCCAAAATATTGAATTTTCGGGTGTTTTGAGCCTGAATTTGAGATATAAACGGGTACAGAAGATACATGCACATATTGACTTTGGGCATCTAAAATATCGATTTTCAGCATGTTTTGGGCCTGTATTTTGAAAATACTCTAACACTGAGTAGGCATGTACAGATTGCTTCTGGGACCCCAAAATATTGAATTTTCGGGTGTTTTGAGCCTGAATTTGAGATATAAACGGGTACAGACGATACATGCACATATTGACTTTGGGCACCAAAAATATCGATTTTCAGCATGTTTTGGGCCTGAATTTTGAAAATATTCTAACACGGAGTAGGCATGTACAATAACCTTCTGGGACCTCTAAATATCGAATTTTCGGGTGATTTGGGACTGAATTTGAGATATCGATTTTTTGGCACCTAAAATGTCGATTTTTAGCATGTTTTTAGCCTATATTTTGAAAATATTCTAGCACTGTGTAGGCATGTACAGATTGCTTCTGGGACCCCAAAATATTGAATTTTCGGGTGTTTTGAGCCTGAATTTGAGATATAAACGGGTACTGAAGATGCATGCACATATCGACTTTTGTGCACCTAAAAGATCGATTTTCAGTATATTTTGAGCATGTATTTTGAAAATACTCTAACATGGAGTAGGCATGTACAGATCGCTTCTGGGACCCCTAAATATCGAATTTTCGGGTGTTTTGGGACTGAATTTGAGATATCGACTTTTTGGCACCTAAAAGATCGATTTTTAGCATGTTTTTAGCCTATATTTTGAAAATATTCTAGCACTAAGTAGGCATGTACAGGTTGCTTCTGGGACCCCAAAATATTGAATTTTCGGGTGTTTTGAGCCTGAATTTGAGATATAAACGGGTACAGAAGATACATGCACATATTGACTTTGGGCATCTAAAATATCGATTTTCAGCATGTTTTGGGCCTGTATTTTGAAAATACTCTAACACTGAGTAGGCATGTACAGATTGCTTCTGGGACCCCAAAATATTGAATTTTCGGGTGTTTTGAGCCTGAATTTGAGATATAAACGGGTACTGAAGATGCATGCACATATCGATTTTTGTGCACCTAAAAGATCGATTTTTAGCATGTTTTTAGCCTATATTTTGAAAATATTCTAGCACTGAGTAGGCATGTACAGATTGCTTCTGGGACCCCAAAATATTGAATTTTCGGGTGTTTTGAGCCTGAATTTGAGATATAAACGGGTACAGACGATACATGCACATATTGACTTTGGGCACCAAAAATATCGATTTTCAGCATGTTTTGGGCCTGAATTTTGAAAATATTCTAACACGGAGTAGGCATGTACAATAACCTTCTGGTACCTCTAAATATCGAATTTTCGGGTGATTTGGGACTGAATTTGAGATATCGATTTTTTGGCACCTAAAATGTCGATTTTTAGCATGTTTTTAGCCTATATTTTGAAAATATTCTAGCACTGTGTAGGCATGTACGGATTGCTTCTGGGACCCCAAAATATTGAATTTTCGGGTGTTTTGAGCCTGAATTTGAGATATAAACGGGTACAGAAGATACATGCACATATTGACTTTGGGCATCTAAAATATCGATTTTCAGCATGTTTTGGGCCTGTATTTTGAAAATTCTCTAACACGGAGTAGGCATGTACAGATCGCTTCTGGGACCCCTAAATATCGAATTTTCGGGTGTTTTATGACTGAATTTGAGATATCGACTTTTTGGCACCTAAAAGATCGATTTTTAGCATGTTTTTAGCCTATATTTTGAAAATATTCTAGCACTGAGTAGGCATGTACAGATTGCTTCTGGGACCCCAAAATATTGAATTTTTGGGTGTTTTGAGCCTGAATTTGAGATATAAACGGGTACAGAAGATACATGCACATATTGACTTTGGGCATCTAAAATATCGATTTTCAGCATGTTTTGGGCCTGTATTTTGAAAATACTCTAACACTGAGTAGGCATGTACAGATTGCTTCTGGGACCCCAAAATATTGAATTTTCGGGTGTTTTGAGCCTGAATTTGAGATATAAACGGGTACTGAAGATGCATGCACATATCGACTTTTGTGCACCTAAAAGATCGATTTTCAGTATGTTTTGAGCATGTATTTTGAAAATACTCTAACACGGAGTAGGCATGTACAGATCGCTTCTGGGACCCCTAAATATCGAATTTTCGGGTGTTTTGGGACTGAATTTGAGATATCGACTTTTTGGCACCTAAAAGATCGATTTTTAGCATGTTTTTAGCCTATATTTTGAAAATATTCTAGCACTGAGTAGGCATGTACAGATTGCTTCTGGGACCCCAAAATATTGAATTTTCAGGTGTTTTGAGCCTGAATTTGAAATATAAACGGGTACAGAAGATACATGCACATATTGACTTTGGGCACCAAAAATATCGATTTTCAGCATGTTTTGGGCCTGAATTTTGAAAATACTCTAACACGGAGTAGGCATGTACAGATCGCTTCTGGGACCCCAAAATATCGAATTTTCGGGTGTTTAGGGCCAGAATTTGAGATATAAACGGGTGCAGAAGATGCATGCACATATCGACTTTTGGCATCTAAAATATCGATTTTCAGCATGTTTTGGGCCTGTATTTTGAAAATACTCTAACACTGAGTAGGCATGTACAGATTGCTTCTGGGACCCCAAAATATTGAATTTTCGGGTGTTTTGAGCCTGAATTTGAGATATAAACGGGTACTGAAGATGCATGCACATATCGACTTTTGTGCACCTAAAAGATCGATTTTCAGTATGTTTTGAGTATGTATTTTGAAAATACTCTAACACGGAGTAGGCATGTACAGATCGCTTCTGGGACCCCTAAATATCGAATTTTCGGGTGTTTTGGGACTGAATTTGAGATATCGACTTTTTGGCACCTAAAAGATCGATTTTTAGCATGTTTTTAGCCTATATTTTGAAAATATTCTAGCACTGAGTAGGCATGTACAGATTGCTTCTGGGACCCCAAAATATTGAATTTTCGGGTGTTTTGAGCCTGAATTTGAGATATAAACGGGTACAGAAGATACATGCACATATTGACTTTGGGCACCAAAAATATCGATTTTCAGCATGTTTTGGGCCTGAATTTTGAAAATACTCTAACACGGAGTAGGCATGTACAGATCGCTTCTGGGACCCCAAAATATCGAATTTTCGGGTGTTTAGGGCCAGAATTTGAGATATAAACGGGTACTGAAGATGCATGCACATATCGACTTTTGTGCACCTAAAAGATCGATTTTCAGTATGTTTTGAGCATGTATTTTGAAAATACTCTAACACGGAGTAGGCATGTACAGATCGCTTCTGGGACACCTAAATATTGAATTTTCGGGTGTTTTGGGACTGAATTTGAGATATCGACTTTTTGGCACCTAAAAGATCGATTTTTAGCATGTTTTTAGCCTACATTTTGAAAATATTCTAGCACTGAGTAGGCATGTACAGATTGCTTCTGGGACCACAAAATATTGAATTTTCGGGTGTTTTGAGCCTGAATTTGAGATATAAACGGGTACAGAAGATACATGCACATATTGACTTTGGGCACCAAAAATATCGATTTTCAGCATGTTTTGGGCCTGAATTTTGAAAATACTCTAACACGGAGTAGGCATGTACAGATCGCTTCTGGGACCCCAAAATATCGAATTTTCGGGTGTTTAGGGCCAGAATTTGAGATATAAACGGGTACAGAAGATGCATGCCCATATCGACTTTTGGGCACCTAAAAGATCGATTTTCAGTATGTTTTTGGCCTGTATTTTGAAAATACTCTAACACGGAGTAGGCATGTACAGATACCTTCTGGGACCTCTAAATATCGAATTTTCGGGTGTTTTGGGACTGAATTTGATATATCGATTTTTTGGCACCTAAAATGTCGATTTTTAGCATGTTTTTAGCCTATATTTTGAAAATATTCTAGCACTGTGTAGGCATGTACAGATTGCTTCTGGGACCCCAAAATATTGAATTTTCGGGTGTTTTGAGCCTGAATTTGAGATATAAACGGGTACATAAGATACATGCACATATTGACTTTGGGCATCTAAAATATCGATTTTCAGCATGTTTTGGGCCTGTATTTTGAAAATACTCTAACACTGAGTAGGCATGTACAGATTGCTTCTGGGACCCCAAAATATTGAATTTTCGGGTGTTTTGAGCCTGAATTTGAGATATAAACGGGTACTGAAGATGCATGCACATATCGACTTTTGTGCACCTAAAAGATCGATTTTCAGTATGTTTTGAGCATGTATTTTGAAAATACTCTAACACGGAGTAGGCATGTACAGATCGCTTCTGGGACCCCTAAATATTGAATTTTCGGGTGTTTTGGGACTGAATTTGAGATATCGACTTTTTGGCACCTAAAAGATCGATTTTTAGCATGTTTTTAGCCTATATTTTGAAAATATTCTAGCACTGAGTAGGCATGTACAGATTGCTTCTGGGACCCCAAAATATTGAATTTTCAGGTGTTTTGAGCCTGAATTTGAAATATAAACGGGTACAGAAGATACATGCACATATTGACTTTGGGCACCAAAAATATCGATTTTCAGCATGTTTTGGGCCTGAATTTTGAAAATACTCTAACACGGAGTAGGCATGTACAGATCGCTTCTGGGACCCCAAAATATCGAATTTTCGGGTGTTTAGGGCCAGAATTTGAGATATAAACGGGTGCAGAAGATGCATGCACATATCGACTTTTGGGCATCTAAAATATCGATTTTCAGCATGTTTTGGGCCTGTATTTTGAAAATACTCTAACACGGAGTAGTCATGTACAGATACCTTCTGGGACCTCTAAATATAGAATTTTCGGGTGTTTTGGGACTGAATTTGAGATATCGATTTTTTGGCACCTAAAATGTCGATTTTTAGCATGTTTTTAGCCTATATTTTGAAAATATTCTAGCACTGTGTAGGCATGTACAGATTGCTTCTGGGACCCCAAAATATTGAATTTTCGGGTGTTTTGAGCCTGAATTTGAGATATAAACGGGTACAGAAGATACATGCACATATTGACTTTGGGCATCTAAAATATCGATTTTCAGCATGTTTTGGGCCTGTATTTTGAAAATACTCTAACACTGAGTAGGCATGTACAGATTGCTTCTGGGACCCCAAAATATTGAATTTTCGGGTGTTTTGAGCCTGAATTTGAGATATAAACGGGTACTGAAGATGCATGCACATATCGACTTTTGTGCACCTAAAAGATCGATTTTCAGTATGTTTTGAGCATGTATTTTGAAAATACTCTAACACGGAGTAGGCATGTACAGATCGCTTCTGGGACCCCTAAATATTGAATTTTCGGGTGTTTTGGGACTGAATTTGAGATATCGACTTTTTGGCACCTAAAAGATCGATTTTTAGCATGTTTTTAGCCTATATTTTGAAAATATTCTAGCACTGAGTAGGCATGTACAGATTGCTTCTGGGACCCCAAAATATTGAATTTTCAGGTGTTTTGAGCCTGAATTTGAAATATAAACGGGTACAGAAGATACATGCACATATTGACTTTGGGCACCAAAAATATCGATTTTCAGCATGTTTTGGGCCTGAATTTTGAAAATACTCTAACACGGAGTAGGCATATACAGATCGCTTCTGGGACCCCAAAATATCGAATTTTCGGGTGTTTAGGGCCAGAATTTGAGATATAAACGGGTGCAGAAGATGCATGCACATATCGACTTTTGGGCATCTAAAATATCGATTTTCAGCATGTTTTGGGCCTGTATTTTGAAAATACTCTAACACGGAGTAGGCATGTACAGATACCTTCTGGGACCTCTAAATATCGAATTTTCGGGTGTTTTGGGACTGAATTTGAGATATCGATTTTTTGGCACCTAAAATGTCGATTTTTAGCATGTTTTTAGCCTATATTTTGAAAATATTCTAGCACTGTGTAGGCATGTACAGATTGCTTCTGGGACCCCAAAATATTGAATTTTCGGGTGTTTTGAGCCTGAATTTGAGATATAAACGGGTACAGAAGATACATGCACATATTGACTTTGGGCATCTAAAATATCGATTATAAGCATGTTTTGGGCCTGTATTTTGAAAATACTCTAACACTGAGAAGGCATGTACAGATTGCTTCTGGGACCCCAAAATATTGAATTTTCGGGTGTTTTGAGCCTGAATTTGAGATATAAACGGGTACTGAAGATGCATGCACATATCGAATTTTGTGCACCTAAAAGATCGATTTTCAGTATGTTTTGAGCATGTATTTTGAAAATACTCTAACACGGAGTAGGCATTTACAGATTGCTTCTGGGACCCCAAAATATTGAATTTTAGGGTGTTTTGGGACTGAATTTGAGATATCGACTTTTTGGCACCTAAAAGATCGATTTTTAGCATGTTTTTAGCATATATTTAGAAAATATTCTAGCACTGAGTAGGCATGTACAGATTGCTTCTGGGACCCCAAAATATTGAATTTTCGGGTGTTTTGAGCCAGAATTTGAGATATAAACGGGTACAGAAGATGCATGCACATATCGACTTTTGGGCACCTAAAAGATCGATTTTCAGTATGTTTTTGGCCTGTATTTTGAAAATACTCTAACACGGAGTAGGCATGTACAGATACCTTCTGGGACCTTTAAATATCGAATTTTCGGGTGTTTTGGGACGGAATTTGAGATATCGATTTTTTGGCACCTAAAAGATCGATTTTTAGCATGTTTTTAGCCTATATTTTGAAAATATTCTAGCACTGTGTAGGCATGTACAGATTGCTTGTGGGATCCCAAAATATTGAATTTTCGGGTGTTTTGAGCCTGAATTTGAGATATAAACGGGTACAGAAGATACATGCACATATTGACTTTGGGCATCTAAAATATCGATTTTTAGCATGTTTTTGGCCTGTATTTTGAAAATACTCTAACACTGAGTAGGCATGTACAGATTGCTTCTGGGACCCCAAAATATTGAATTTTCGGGTGTTTTGAGCCAGAATTTGAGATATAAACGGGTACAGAAGATGCATGCACATATCGACTTTTGGGCACCTAAAAGATCGATTTTCAGTATGTTTTTGGCCTGTATTTTGAAAATACTCTAACACGGAGTAGGCATGTACAGATACCTTCTGGGACCTTTAAATATCGAATTTTCGGGTGTTTTGGGACGGAATTTGAGATATCGATTTTTTGGCACCTAAAAGATCGATTTTTAGCATGTTTTTAGCCTATATTTTGAAAATATTCTAACACTGTGTAGGCATGTACAGATTGCTTGTGGGATCCCAAAATATTGAATTTTCGGGTGTTTTGAGCCTGAATTTGAGATATAAACGGGTACAGAAGATACATGCACATATTGACTTTGGGCATCTAAAATATCGATTTTTAGCATGTTTTGGGCCTGTATTTTGAAAATACTCTAACACTGAGTAGGCATGTACAGATTGCTTCTGGGACCCCAAAATATTGAATTTTCGGGTGTTTTGAGCCAGAATTTGAGATATAAACGGGTACAGAAGATGCATGCACATATCGACTTTTGGGCACCTAAAAGATCGATTTTCAGTATGTTTTTGGCCTGTATTTTGAAAATACTCTAACACGGAGTAGGCATGTACAGATACCTTCTGGGACCTTTAAATATCGAATTTTCGGGTGTTTTGGGACGGAATTTGAGATATCGATTTTTTGGCACCTAAAAGATCGATTTTTAGCATGTTTTTAGCCTATATTTTGAAAATATTCTAACACTGTGTAGGCATGTACAGATTGCTTGTGGGATCCCAAAATATTGAATTTTCGGGTGTTTTGAGCCTGAATTTGAGATATAAACGGGTACAGAAGATACATGCACATATTGACTTTGGGCATCTAAAATATCGATTTTTAGCATGTTTTGGGCCTGTATTTTGAAAATACTCTAACACTGAGTAGGCATGTACAGATTGCTTCTGGGACCCCAAAATATTGAATTTTCGGGTGTTTTGAGCCTGAATTTGAGATATAAACGGGTACTGAAGATGCATGCACTACAGATCGCTTCTGGGACCCCTAAATATCGAATTTTCGGGTATTTTGGGACTGAATTTGAGATATCGACTTTTTGGCACTTAAAAGATCGATTTTTAGCATGTTTTTAGCCTATATTTTGAAAATATTCTAGCACTGTACAGATTGCTTCTGGGACCCCAAAAATATTTAATTTTCGGGTGTTTTGAGCCTGAATTTGAGATATAAACGGGTACAGAAGATGCATGCACATATCGACTTTTGGGCACCTAAAAGATCGATTTTCAGTATGTTTTTGGCCTGTATTTTGAAAATACTCTAACACGGAGTAGGCATGTACAGATACCTTCTGGGACCTCTAAATATCGAATTTTCGGGTGTTTTAGGACTGAATTTGATATATCGATTTTTTGGCACCTAAAATGTCGATTTTCAGCATGTTTTTAGCCTATATTTTGAAAATATTCTAGCACTGTGTAGGCATGTACAGATTGCTTCTGGGACCCCAAAATATTGAATTTTCGGGTGTTTTGAGCCTGAATTTGAGATATAAACGGGTACAGAAGATACATGCACATATTGACTTTGGGCATCTAAAATATCGATTTTCAGCATGTTTTGAGCATGTATTTTGAAAATACTCTAACACGGAGTAGGCATGTACAGATCGCTTCTGGGACCCCTAAATATCTAATTTTCGGGTGTTTTGGGACTGAATTTGAGATATCGACTTTTTGGCACCTAAAAGATCGATTTTTAGCATGTTTTTAGCCTATATTTTGAAAATATTCTAGCACTGAGTAGGCATGTACAGATTGCTTCTGGGACCCCAAAATATTGAATTTTCGGGTGTTTTGAGCCAGAATTTGAGATATAAACGGGTACAGAAGATGCATGCACATATCGACTTTTGGGCACCTAAAAGATCGATTTTCAGTATGTTTTTGGCCTGTATTTTGAAAATACTCTAACACGGAGTAGGCATGTACAGATACCTTCTGGGACCTTTAAATATCGAATTTTCGGGTGTTTTGGGACGGAATTTGAGATATCGATTTTTTGGCACCTAAAAGATCGATTTTTAGCATGTTTTTAGCCTATATTTTGAAAATATTCTAGCACTGTGTAGGCATGTACAGATTGCTTCTGGGATCCCAAAATATTGAATTTTCGGGTGTTTTGAGCCTGAATTTGAGATATAAACGGGTACAGAAGATACATGCACATATTGACTTTGGGCATCTAAAATATCGATTTTTAGCATGTTTTTGGCCTGTATTTTGAAAATACTCTAACACTGAGTAGGCATGTACAGATTGCTTCTGGGACCCCAAAATATTGAATTTTCGGGTGTTTTGAGCCTGAATTTGAGATATAAACGGGTACTGAAGATGCATGCACATATCGAATTTTGTGCACCTAAAAGATCGATTTTCAGTATGTTTTGAGCATGTATTTTGAAAATACTCTAACACGGAGTAGGCATGTACAGATTGCTTCTGGGACCCCAAAATATTGAATTTTCGGGTGTTTTGGGACTGAATTTGAGATATCGACTTTTTGGCACCTAAAAGATCGATTTTTATCATGTTTTTAGCCTATATTTTGAAAATATTCTAGCACTGAGTAGGCATGTACAGATTGCTTCTGGGACCCCAAAATATTGAATTTTCGGGTGTTTTGAGCCAGAATTTGAGATATAAACGGGTACAGAAGATGCATGCACATATCGACTTTTGGGCACCTAAAAGATCGATTTTCAGTATGTTTTTGGCCTGTATTTTGAAAATACTCTAACACGGAGTAGGCATTTACAGATACCTTCTGGGACCTTTAAATATCGAATTTTCGGGTGTTTTGGGACGGAATTTGAGATATCGATTTTTTGGCACCTAAAAGATCGATTTTTAGCATGTTTTTAGCCTATATTTTGAAAATATTCTAGCACTGTGTAGGCATGTACAGATTGCTTGTGGGATCCCAAAATATTGAATTTTCGGGTGTTTTGAGCCTGAATTTGAGATATAAACGGGTACAGAAGATACATGCACATATTGACTTTGGGCATCTAAAATATCGATTTTTAGCATGTTTTGGGCCTGTATTTTGAAAATACTCTAACACTGAGTAGGCATGTACAGATTGCTTCTGGGACCCCAAAATATTGAATTTTCGGGTGTTTTGAGCCTGAATTTGAGATATAAACGGGTACTGAAGATGCATGCACTACAGATCGCTTCTGGGACCCCTAAATATCGAATTTTCGGGTATTTTGGGACTGAATTTGAGATATCGACTTTTTGGCACTTAAAAGATCGATTTTTAGCATGTTTTTAGCCTATATTTTGAAAATATTCTAGCACTGTACAGATTGCTTCTGGGACCCCAAAATATTGAATTTTCGGGTGTTTTGAGCCTGAATTTGAGATATAAACGGGTACAGAAGATGCATGCACATATCGACTTTTGGGCACCTAAAAGATCGATTTTCAGTATGTTTTTGGCCTGTATTTTGAAAATACTCTAACACGGAGTAGGCATGTACAGATACCTTCTGGGACCTCTAAATATCGAATTTTCGGGTGTTTTAGGACTGAATTTGATATATCGATTTTTTGGCAAATAAAAATGTCGATTTTCAGCATGTTTTTAGCCTATATTTTGAAAATATTCTAGCACTGTGTAGGCATGTACAGATTGCTTCTGGGACCCCAAAATATTGAATTTTCGGGTGTTTTGAGCCTGAATTTGAGATATAAACGGGTACAGAAGATACATGCACATATTGACTTTGGGCATCTAAAATATCGATTTTCAGCATGTTTTGAGCATGTATTTTGAAAATACTCTAACACGGAGTAGGCATGTACAGATCGCTTCTGGGACCCCTAAATATCTAATTTTCGGGTGTTTTGGGACTGAATTTGAGATATCGACTTTTTGGCACCTAAAAGATCGATTTTTAGCATGTTTTTAGCCTATATTTTGAAAATATTCTAGCACTGTACATATTGCTTCTGGGACCCCAAAATATTGAATTTTAGGGTGTTTTGAGCCTGAATTTGAGATATAAACGGGTACAGAAGATACATGCACATATTGACTTTGGGCACCAAAAATATCGATTTTCAGCATGTTTTGGGCCTGAATTTTGAAAATACTCTAACACGGAGTAGGCATGTACAGATCGCTTCTGGGACCCCAAAATATCGAATTTTCGGGTGTTTAGGGCCAGAATTTGAGATATAAACGGGTACAGAAGATGCATGCACATATCGACTTTTGGGCACCTAAAAGATCGATTTTCAGTATGTTTTTGGCCTGTATTTTGAAAATACTCTAACACGGAGTAGGCATGTACAGATACCTTCTGGGACCTCTAAATATCGAATTTTCGGGTGTTTTGGGACTGAATTTGAGATATCGATTTTTTGGCACCTAAAATGTCGATTTTTAGCATGTTTTTAGCCTATATTTTGAAAATATTCTAGCACTGAGTAGGCATGTACAGATTGCTTCTGGGACCCCAAAATATTGAATTTTCGGGTGTTTTGAGCCTGAATTTGAGATATAAACGGGTACTGAAGATGCATGCACATATCGACTTTTGTGCACCTAAAAGATCGATTTTCAGTATGTTTTGAGCATGTATTTTGAAAATACTCTAATACGGAGTAGGCATGTACAGATCGCTTCTGGGACCCCTAAATATCGAATTTTCGGGTGTTTTGGGACTGAATTTGAGATATCGACTTTTTGGCACCTAAAAGATCGATTTTTAGCATGTTTTTAGCCTATATTTTGAAAATATTCTAGCACTGAGTAGGCATGTACAGATTGCTTCTGGGACCCCAAAATATTGAATTTTCGGGTGTTTTGAGCCTGAATTTGAGATATAAACGGGTAGTGAAGATGCATGCACATATCGACTTTTGTGCACCTAAAAGATCGATTTTCAGTATGTTTTGAGCATGTATTTTGAAAATACTCTAATACGGAGTAGGCATGTACAGATCGCTTCTGGGACCCCTAAATATCGAATTTTCGGGTGTTTTGGGACTGAATTTGAGATATCGACTTTTTGGCACCTAAAAGATCGATTTTTAGCATGTTTTTAGCCTATATTTTGAAAATATTCTAGCACTGAGTAGGCATGTACAGATTGCTTCTGGGACCCCAAAATATTGAATTTTCAGGTGTTTTGAGCCTGAATTTGAAATATAAACGGGTACAGAAGATACATGCACATATTGACTTTGGGCACCAAAAATATCGATTTTCAGCATGTTTTGGGCCTGAATTTTGAAAATACTCTAACACGGAGTAGGCATGTACAGATCGCTTCTGGGACCCCTAAATATCGAACTTTCGGGTGTTTTGGGACTGAATTTGAGATATCGACTTTTTGGCACCTAAAAGATCGATTTTTAGCATGTTTTTAGCCTACATTTTGAAAATATTCTAGCACTGAGTAGGCATGTACAGATTGCTTCTGGGACCCCAAAATATTGAATTTTCGGGTGTTTTGAGCCTGAATTTGAGATATAAACGGGTAAAGAAGATACATGCACATATTGACTTTGGGCACCAAAAATATCGATTTTCAGCATGTTTTGTGCCTGAATTTTGAAAATACTCTAACACGGAGTAGGCATGTACAGATCGCTTCTGGGACCCCAAAATATCGAATTTTCGGGTGTTTAGGGCCAGAATTTGAGATATAAACGGGTACAGAAGATGCATGCACATATCGACTTTTGGGCACCTAAAAGATCGATTTTCAGTATGTTTTTGGCCTGTATTTTGAAAATACTCTAACACGAAGTAGGCATGTACAGATACCTTCTGGGACCTCTAAATATTGAATTTTCGGGTGTTTTGGGACTGAATTTGAGATATCGATTTTTTGGCACCTAAAATGTAGATTTTTAGCATGTTTTTAGCCTATATTTTGAAAATATTCTAGCACTGAGTAGGCATGTACAGATTGCTTCTGGGACCCCAAAATATTGAATTTTCGGGTGTTTTTAGCCAGAATTTGAGATATAAACGGGTACAGAAGATGCATGCACATATCGACTTTTGGGCATCTAAAAGATCGATTTTCAGTATGTTTTTGGCCTGTATTTTGAAAATACTCTAACACGGAGTAGGCATGTACAGATACCTTCTGGGACCTTTAAATATCGAATTTTCGGGTGTTTTGGGACGGAATTTGAGATATCGATTTATTGGCACCTAAAAGATCGATTTTTAGCATGTTTTTAGCCTATATTTTGAAAATATTCTAGCACTGTGTAGGCATGTACAGATTGCTTGTGGGATCCCAAAATATTGAATTTTCGGGTGTTTTGAGCCTGAATTTGAGATATAAACGGGTACAGAAGATACATGCACATATTGACTTTGGGCATCTAAAATATCGATTTTCAGCATGTTTTGGGCCTGTATTTTGAAAATACTCTAACACTGAGTAGGCATGTACAGATTGCTTCTGGGACCCCAAAATATTGAATTTTCGGGTGTTTTGAGCCTGAATTTGAGATATAAACGGGTACTGAAGATGCATGCACTACAGATCGCTTCTGGGACCCCTAAATATCGAATTTTCGGGTGTTTTGGGACTGAATTTGAGATATCGACTTTTTGGCACCTAAAAGATCGATTTTTAGCATGTTTTTAGCCTATATTTTGAAAATATTCTAGCACTGTACAGATTGCTTCTGGGACCCCAAAATATTGAATTTTCGGGTGTTTTGAGCCTGAATTTGAGATATAAACGGGTACAGAAGATACATGCACATATTGACTTTGGGCATCTAAAATATCGATTTTCAGCATGTTTTGGGCCTGTATTTTGAAAATACTCTAACACTGAGTAGGCATGTACAGATTGCTTCTGGGACCCCAAAATATTAAATTTTCGGGAGTTTTGAGCCAGAATTTGAGATATAAACGGGTACTGAAGATGCATGCACATATCGACTTTTGTGCACCTAAAAGATCGATTTTCAGTATGTTTTGAGCATGTATTTTGAAAATACTCTAACACGGAGTAGGCATGTACAGATCGCTTCTGGGACCCCTAAATATCGAATTTTCGGGTGTTTTGGGACTGAATTTGAGATATCGACTTTTTGGCACCTAAAAGATCGATTTTTAGCATGTTTTTAGCCTATATTTTGAAAATATTCTAGCACTGAGTAGGCATGTACAGATTGCTTCTGGGACCCCAAAATATTGAATTTTCGGGTGTTTTGAGCCTGAATTTGAAATATAAACGGGTACAGAAGATACATGCACATATTGACTTTGGGTATCTAAAATATCGATTTTCAGCATGTTTTGGGCCTGTATTTTGAAAATACTCTAACACTGAGTAGGCATGTACAGATTGCTTCTGGGACCCCAAAATATTGAATTTTCGGGTGTTTTGAGCCTGAATTTGAGATATAAACGGGTACTGAAGATGCATGCACATATCGACTTTCGTGCACCTAAAAGATCGATTTTCAGTATGTTTTAAGCATGTATTTTGAAAATACTCTAACACGGAGTAGGCATGTACAGATCGCTTCTGGGACCCCTAAATATCGAATTTTCGGGTATTTTGGGACTGAATTTGAGATATCGACTTTTTGGCACCTAAAAGATCGATTTTTAGCATGTTTTTAGCCTATATTTTGAAAATATTCTAGCACTGAGTAGGCATGTACAGATTGCTTCTGGGACCCCAAAATATTGAATTTTCGAGTGTTTTGAGCCTGAATTTGAGATATAAACGGGTACAGAAGATACATGCACATATTGACTTTAGGCACCAAAAATATCGATTTTCAGCATGTTTTGGGCCTGAATTTTGAAAATACTCTAACACGGAGTAGGCATGTACAGATCGCTTCTGGGACCCCAAAATATCGAATTTTCGGGTGTTTAGGGCCAGAATTTGAGATATAAACGGGTACTGAAGATGCATGCACATATCGACTTTTGTGCACCTAAAAGATCGATTTTGAGTATGTTTTGAGCATGTATTTTGAAAATACTCTAACACGGAGTAGGCATGTACAGATCGCTTCTGGGACACCTAAATATCGAATTTTCGGGTGTTTTGGGACTGAATTTGAGATATCGACTTTTTGGCACCTAAAAGATCGATTTTTAGCATGTTTTTAGCCTACATTTTGAAAATATTCTAGCACTGAGTAGGCATGTACAGATTGCTTCTGGGACCCCAAAATATTGAATTTTCGGGTGTTTTGAGCCTGAATTTGAGATATAAACGGGTACAGAAGATACATGCACATATTGACTTTGGGCACCAAAAATATCGATTTTCAGCATGTTTTGGGACTGAATTTTGAAAATACTCTAACACGGAGTAGGCATGTACAGATCGCTTCTGGGACCCCAAAATATCGAATTTTCGGGTGTTTAGGGCCAGAATTTGAGATATAAACGGGTACAGAAGATGCATGCACATATCGACTTTTGGGCACCTAAAAGATCGATTTTCAGTATGTTTTTGGCCTGTATTTTGAAAATACTCTAACACGGAGTAGGCATGTACAGATCGCTTCTGGGACCTCTAAATATCGAATTTTCGGGTGTTTTGGGACTGAATTTGAGATATCGATTTTTTGGCACCTAAAATGTCGATTTTTAGCATGTTTTTAGCCTATATTTTGAAAATATTCTAGCACTGTGTAGGCATGTACAGATTGCTTCTGGGACCCCATAATATTGAATTTTCGGGTGTTTTGAGCTTGAATTTGAGATATAAACGGGTACTGAAGATGCATGCACATATCGACTTTTGTGCACCTAAAAGATCGATTTTCAGCATGTTTTGGGCCTGAATTTTGAAAATACTCGAACACGGAGTAGGCATGTACAGATACCTTCTGGGACCTCTAAATATCGAATTTTCGGGTGTTTTGGGACTGAATTTGAGATATCGATTTTTTGGCACCTAAAATGTCGATTTTTAGCATGTTTTTAGCCTATATTTTGAAAATATTCTAGCACTGTACAGATTGCTTCTGGGACCCCAAAATATTGAATTTTCGGGTGTTTTGAGCCTGAATTTGAGATATAAACGGGTACAGAAGATACATGCACATATTGACTTTGGGCATCTAAAATATCGATTTTCAGCATGTTTTGGGCCTGTATTTTGAAAATACTCTAACACTGAGTAGGCATGTACAGATTGCTTCTGGGACCCCAAAATATTGAATTTTCGGGTGTTTTGAGCCTGAATTTGAGATATAAACGGGTACAGAAGATGCATGCACATATCGACTTTTGTGCACCTAAAAGATCGATTTTCAGAATGTTTTGAGCATGTATTTTGAAAATACTCTAACACGGAGTAGGCATGTACAGATCGCTTCTGGGACCCCTAAATATCGAATTTTCGGGTGTTTTGGGACTGAATTTGAGATATCGACTTTTTGGCACCTAAAAGATCGATTTTTAGCATGTTTTTAGCCTATATTTTGAAAATATTCTAGCACTGAGTAGGCATGTACAGATTGCTTCTGGGACCCCAAAATATCGAATTTTCGGGTGTTTTGAGCCTGAATTTGAGATATAAACGGGTACAGAAGATACATGCACATATTGACTTTGGGCACCAAAAATATCGATTTTCAGCATGTTTTGGGCCTGAATTTTGAAAATACTCTAACACTGAGTAGGCATATAAAGATTACTTCTGGGACCCCAAAATATTGAATTTTCGGGTGTTTTGAGCCTGAATTTGAGATATAAACGGGTAGTGAAGATGCATGCACATATCGACTTTTGTGCACCTAAAAGATCGATTTTCAGTATGTTTTGAGCATGTATTTTGAAAATACTCTAACACGGAGTAGGCATGTACAGATCGCTTCTGGGACCCCTAAATATCGAATTTTCGGGTGTTTTGGGACTGAATTTGAGATATCGACTTTTTGGCACCTAAAATGTCGATTTTTAGCATGTTTTTAGCCTATATTTTGAAAATATTCTAGCACTGAGTAGGCATGTACAGATTGCTTCTGGGACCCCAAAATATTGAATTTTCGGGTGTTTTGAGCCTGAATTTGAAATATAAACGGGTACAGAAGATACATGCACATATTGACTTTGGGCACCAAAAATATCGATTTTCAGCATGTTTTGGGCCTGAATTTTGAAAATACTCTAACACGGAGTAGGCATGTACAGATCGCTTCTGGGACCCCAAAATATCGAATTTTCGGGTGTTTAGGGCCAGAATTTGAGATATAAACGGGTGCAGAAGATGCATGCACATATCGACTTTTGGGCACCTAAAAGATCGATTTTCAGTATGTTTTTGGCCTGTATTTTGAAAATACTCTAACACGGAGTAGGCATGTACAGATCGCTTCTGGGACCTCTAAATATCGAATTTTCGGGTGTTTTGGGACTGAATTTGAGATATCGATTTTTTGGCACCTAAAATGTCGATTTTTAGCATGTTTTTAGCCTATATTATGAAAATATTCTAGCACTGTGTAGGCATGTACAGATTGCTTCTGGGACCCCAAAATATTGAATTTTCGGGTGTTTTGAGCCTGAATTTGAGATATAAACGGGTACAGAAGATACATGCACATATTGACTTTGGGCATCTAAAATATCGATTTTCAGCATGTTTTGATCCTGTATTTTGAAAATACTCTAACACTGAGTAGGCATGTACAGATTGCTTCTGGGACCCCAAAATATTGAATTTTCGGGTGTTTTGAGCCTGAATTTGAGATATAAACGGGTACTGAAGATGCATGCACATATCGACTTTTGTGCACCTAAAAGATCGATTTTCAGTATGTTTTGAGCATGTATTTTGAAAATACTCTAACAAGGAGTAGGCATGTACAGATACCTTCTGGGACCCCAAAATATTGAATTTTCGGGTGTTTTGAGCCTGAATTTGAGATATAAACGGGTACAGAAGATACATGCACATATTGACTTTGGGCACCAAAAATATCGATTTTCAGCATGTTTTGGGCCTGTATTTTGAAAATACTCTAACACTTAGTAGGCATGTACAGATTGCTTCTGGGACCCCAAAATATTGAATTTTCGGGTGTTTTGAGCCTGAATTTGAGATATAAACGGGTACTGAAGATGCATGCACATATCGACTTTTGTGCACCTAAAAGATCGATTTTCAGTATGTTTTGAGCATGTATTTTGAAAATACTCTAACAAGGAGTAGGCATGTACAGATACCTTCTGGGACCTCTAAATATCGAATTTTCGGGTGTTTTGGGACTGAATTTGAGATATCGATTTTTTGGCACCTGAAATGTCGATTTTTAGCATGTTTTTAGCCTTTATTTTGAAAATATTCTAGCACTGTGTAGGCATGTACAGATTGCTTCTGGGACCCCAAAATATTGAATTTTCGGGTGTTTTGAGCCTGAATTTGAGATATAAACGGGTACAGAAGATACATGCACATATTGACTTTGGGCATCTAAAATATCGATTTTCAGCATGTTTTGGGCCTGTATTTTGAAAATACTCTAACACTGAGTAGGCATGTACAGATTGCTTCTGGGACCCCAAAATATTGAATTTTCGGGTGTTTTGAGCCTGAATTTGAGATATAAACGGGTACTGAAGATGCATGCACATATCGACTTTTGTGCACCTAAAAGATCGATTTTCAGTATGTTTTGAGCATGTATTTTGAAAATACTCTAACACGGAGTAGGCATGTACAGATCGCTTCTGGGACCCCTAAATATCGAATTTTCGGGTGTTTTGGGACTGAATTTGAGATATCGACTTTTTGGCACCTAAAAGATCGATTTTTAGCATGTTTTTAGCCTACATTTTGAAAATATTCTAGCACTGTGTAGGCATGTACAGATTGCTTCTGGGACCCCAAAATATTGAATTTTCGGGTGTTTTGAGCCTGAATTTGAGATATAAACGGGTACAGAAGATACATGCACATATTGACTTTGGGCATCTAAAATATCGATTTTCAGCATGTTTTGGGCCTGTATTTTGAAAATACTCTAACACTGAGTAGGCATGTACAGATTGCTTCTGGGACCCCAAAATATTGAAATTTCGGGTGTTTTGAGCCTGAATTTGAGATATAAACGGGTACTGAAGATGCATGCACATATCGACTTTTGTGCACCTAAAAGATCGATTTTCAGTATGTTTTGAGCATGTATTTTGAAAATACTCTAACACGGAGTAGGCATGTACAGATCGCTTCTGGGACCCCTAAATATCGAATTTTCGGGTGTTTTGGGACTGAATTTGAGATATCGACTTTTTGGCACCTAAAAGATCGATTTTTAGCATGTTTTTAGCCTACATTTTGAAAATATTCTAGCACTGAGTAGGCATGTACAGATTGCTTCTGGGACCCCAAAATATTGAATTTTCGGGTGTTTTGAGCCTGAATTTGAGATATAAACGGGTACAGAAGATACATGCACATATTGACTTTGGGCACCAAAAATATCGATTTTCAGCATGTTTTGGGCCTGAATTTTGAAAATACTCTAACACTGAGTAGGCATGTACAGATTGCTTCTGGGACCCCAAAATATTGAATTTTCGGGTGTTTTGAGCCTGAATTTGAGATATAAACGGGTAGTGAAGATGCATGCACATATCGACTTTTGTGCACCTAAAAGATCGATTTTCAGTATGTTTTGAGCATGTATTTTGAAAATACTCTAACACGGAGTAGGCATGAACAGATCGCTTCTGGGACCCCTAAATATCGAATTTTCGGGTGTTTTGGGACTGAATTTGAGATATCGACTTTTTGGCACCTAAAAGATCGATTTTTAGCATGTTTTTAGCCTATATTTTGAAAATATTCTAGCACTGAGTAGGCATGTACAGATTGCTTCTGGGACCCCAAAATATTGAATTTTCAGGTGTTTTGAGCCTGAATTTGAAATATAAACGGGTACAGAAGATACATGCACATATTGACTTTGGGCACCAAAAATATCGATTTTCAGCATGTTTTGGGCCTGAATTTTGAAAATACTCTAACACGGAGTAGGCATGTACAGATCGCTTCTGGGACCCCAAAATATCGAATTTTCGGGTGTTTAGGGCCAGAATTTGAGATATAAACGGGTGCAGAAGATGCATGCACATATCGACTTTTGGGCACCTAAAAGATCGATTTTCAGTATGTTTTTGGCCTGTATTTTGAAAATACTCTAACACGGAGTAGGCATGTACAGATACCTTCTGGGACCTCTAAATATCGAATTTTCGGGTGTTTTGGGACTGAATTTGAGATATCGATTTTTTGGCACCTAAAATGTCGATTTTTAGCATGTTTTTAGCCTATATTTTGAAAATATTCTAGCACTGTGTAGGCATGTACAGATTGCTTCTGGGACCCCAAAATATTGAATTTTCGGGTGTTTTGAGCCTGAATTTGAGATATAAACGGGTACAGAAGATACATGCACATATTGACTTTGGGCATCTAAAATATCGATTTTCAGCATGTTTTGATCCTGTATTTTGAAAATACTCTAACACTGAGTAGGCATGTACAGATTGCTTCTGGGACCCCAAAATATTGAATTTTCGGGTGTTTTGAGCCTGAATTTGAGATATAAACGGGTACTGAAGATGCATGCACATATCGACTTTTGTGCACCTAAAAGATCGATTTTCAGCATGTTTTGGGCCTGAATTTTGAAAATACTCTAACACGGAGTAGGCATGTACAGATACCTTCTGGGACCTCTAAATATCGAATTTTCGGGTGTTTTGGGACTGAATTTGAGATATCGATTTTTTGGCAACTAAAATGTCGATTTTTAGCATGTTTTTAGCCTTTATTTTGAAAATATTCTAGCACTGTGTAGGCATGTACAGATTGCTTCTGGGACCCCAAAATATTGAATTTTCGGGTGTTTTGAGCCTGAATTTGAGATATAAACGGGTACAGAAGATACACGCACATATTGACTTTGGGCATCTAAAATATCGATTTTCAGCATGTTTTGGGCCTGTATTTTGAAAATACTCTAACACTGAGTAGGCATGTACAGATTGCTTCTGGGACCCCAAAATATTGAATTTTCGGGTGTTTTGAGCCTGAATTTGAGATATAAACGGGTACTGAAGATGCATGCACATATCGACTTTTGTGCACCTAAAAGATCGATTTTCAGTATGTTTTGAGCATGTATTTTGAAAATACTCTAACACGGAGTAGGCATGTACAGATCGCTTCTGGGACCCCTAAATATCGAATTTTCGGGTGTTTTGGGACTGAATTTGAGATATCGACTTTTTGGCACCTAAAAGATCGATTTTTAGCATGTTTTTAGCCTACATTTTGAAAATATTCTAGCACTGAGTAGGCATGTACAGATTGCTTCTGGGACCCCAAAATATTGAATTTTCGGGTGTTTTGAGCCTGAATTTGAGATATAAACGGGTACAGAAGATACATGCACATATTGACTTTGGGCACCAAAAATATCGATTTTCAGCATGTTTTGGGCCTGAATTTTGAAAATACTCTAACACGGAGTAGGAATGTACAGATCGCTTCTGGGACCCCAAAATATCGAATTTTCGGGTGTTTAGGGCCAGAATTTGAGATATAAACGGGTACAGAAGATGCATGCACATATCGACTTTTGGGCACCTAAAAGATCGATTTTCAGTATGTTTTTGGCCTGTATTTTGAAAATACTCTAACACGGAGTAGGCATGTACAGATACCTTCTGGGACCTCTAAATATCGAATTTTCGGGTGTTTTGGGACTGAATTTGAGATATCGATTTTTTGGCACCTAAAATGTCGATTTTTAGCATGTTTTTAGCCTATATTTTGAAAATATTCTAGCACTGTGTAGGCATGTACAGATTGCTTCTGGGACCCCAAAATATTGAATTTTCGGGTGTTTTGAGCCTGAATTTGAGATATAAACGGGTACCGAAGATACATGCACATATTGACTTTGGGCATCTAAAATATCGATTATAAGCATGTTTTGGGCCTGTATTTTGAAAATACTCTAACACTGAGTAGGCATGTACAGATTGCTTCTGGGACCCCAAAATATTGAATTTTCGGGTGTTTTGAGCCTGAATTTGAGATATAAACGGGTAGTGAAGATGCATGCTCATATCGAATTTTGTGCACCTAAAAGATCGATTTTCAGTATGTTTTGAGCATGTATTTTGAAAATACTCTAACACGGAGTAGGCATGTACAGATTGCTTCTGGGACCCCAAAATATTGAATTTTCGGGTGTTTTGGGACTGAATTTGAGATATCGACTTTTTGGCACCTAAAAGATCGATTTTTAGCATGTTTTTAGCCTATATTTTGAAAATATTCTAGCACTGAGTAGGCATGTACAGATTGCTTCTGGGACCCCAAAATATTGAATTTTCGGGTGTTTTGAGCCAGAATTTGAGATATAAACGGGTACAGAAGATGCATGCACATATCGACTTTTGGGCACCTAAAAGATCGATTTTCAGTATGTTTTTGGCCTGTATTTTGAAAATACTCTAACACGGAGTAGGCATGTACAGATACCTTCTGGGACCTTTAAATATCGAATTTTCGGGTGTTTTGGGACGGAATTTGAGATATCGATTTTTTGGCACCTAAAAGATCGATTTTTAGCATGTTTTTAGCCTATATTTTGAAAATATTCTAGCACTGTGTAGGCATGTACAGATTGCTTCTGGGATCCCAAAATATTGAATTTTCGGGTGTTTTGAGCCTGAATTTGAGATATAAACGGGTACAGAAGATACATGCACATATTGACTTTGGGCATCTAAAATATCGATTTTCAGCATGTTTTGGGCCTGTATTTTGAAAATACTCTAACACTGAGTAGGCATGTACAGATTGCTTCTGGGACCCCAAAATATTGAATTTTCGGGTGTTTTGAGCCTGAATTTGAGATATAAACGGGTACTGAAGATGCATGCACTACAGATCGCTTCTGGGACCCCTAAATATCGAATTTTCGGGTATTTTGGGACTGAATTTGAGATATCGACTTTTTGGCACATAAAAGATCGATTTTTAGCATGTTTTTAGCCTATATTTTGAAAATATTCTAGCACTGTACAGATTGCTTCTGGGACCCCAAAATATTGAATTTTCGGGTGTTTTGAGCCTGAATTTGAGATATAAACGGGTACAGAAGATGCATGCACATATCGACTTTTGGGCACCTAAAAGATCGATTTTCAGTATGTTTTTGGCCTGTATTTTGAAAATACTCTAACATGGAGTAGGCATGTACAGATACCTTCTGGGACCTCTAAATATCGAATTTTCGGGTGTTTTAGGACTGAATTTGATATATCGATTTTTTGGCACCTAAAATGTCGATTTTTAGCATGTTTTTAGCCTATATTTTGAAAGTATTCTAGCACTGCGTAGGCATGTACAGATTGCTTCTGGGACCCCAAAATATTGAATTTTCGGGTGTTTTGAGCCTGAATTTGAGATATAAACGGGTACAGAAGATACATGCACATATTGACTTTGGGCATCTAAAATATCGATTTTCAGCATGTTTTGAGCATGTATTTTGAAAATACTCTAACACGGAGTAGGCATGTACAGATCGCTTCTGGGACTCCTAAATATCGAATTTTCGGGTGTTTTGGGACTGAATTTGAGATATCGACTTTTTGGCACCTAAAAGATCGATTTTTAGCATGTTTTTAGCCTATATTTTGAAAATATTCTAGCACTGTACAGATTGCTTCTGGGACCCCAAAATATTGAATTTTCGGGTGTTTTGAGCCTGAATTTGAGATATAAACGGGTACAGAAGATACATGCACATATTGACTTTGGGCACCAAAAATATCGATTTTCAGCATGTTTTGGGCCTGAATTTTGAAAATACTCTAACACGGAGTAGGCATGTACAGATCGCTTCTGGGACCCCAAAATATCGAATTTTCGGGTGTTTAGGGCCAGAATTTGAGATATAAACGGGTAAAGAAGATGCATGCACATATCGACTTTTGGGCACCTAAAAGATCGATTTTCAGTATGTTTTTGGCCTGTATTTTGAAAATACTCTAACACGGAGTAGGCATGTACAGATACCTTCTGGGACCTCTAAATATCGAATTTTCGGGTGTTTTGGGACTGAATTTGAGATATCGATTTTTTGGCACCTAAAATGTCGATTTTTAGCATGTTTTTAGCCTATATTTTGAAAATATTCTAGCACTGTGTAGGCATGTACAGATTGCTTCTGGGACCCCAAAATATTGAATTTTCGGGTGTTTTGAGCCTGAATTTGAGATATAAACGGGTACAGAAGATACATGCACATATTGACTTTGGGCATCTAAAATATCGATTTTCAGCATGTTTTGATCCTGTATTTTGAAAATACTCTAACACTGAGTAGGCATGTACAGATTGCTTCTGGGACCCCAAAATATTGAATTTTCGGGTGTTTTGAGCCTGAATTTGAGATATAAACGGGTACTGAAGATGCATGCACATATCGACTTTTGTGCACCTAAAAGATCGATTTTCAGCATGTTTTGGGCCTGAATTTTGAAAATACTCTAACACGGAGTAGGCATGTACAGATACCTTCTGGGACCTCTAAATATCGAATTTTCGGGTGTTTTGGGACTGAATTTGAGATATCGATTTTTTGGCAACTAAAATGTCGATTTTTAGCATGTTTTTAGCCTTTATTTTGAAAATATTCTAGCACTGTGTAGGCATGTACAGATTGCTTCTGGGACCCCAAAATATTGAATTTTCGGGTGTTTTGAGCCTGAATTTGAGATATAAACGGGTACAGAAGATACACGCACATATTGACTTTGGGCATCTAAAATATCGATTTTCAGCATGTTTTGGGCCTGTATTTTGAAAATACTCTAACACTGAGTAGGCATGTACAGATTGCTTCTGGGACCCCAAAATATTGAATTTTCGGGTGTTTTGAGCCTGAATTTGAGATATAAACGGGTACTGAAGATGCATGCACATATCGACTTTTGTGCACCTAAAAGATTGATTTTCAGTATGTTTTGAGCATGTATTTTGAAAATACTCTAACACGGAGTAGGCATGTACAGATCGCTTCTGGGACCCCTAAATATCGAATTTTCGGGTGTTTTGGGACTGAATTTGAGATATCGACTTTTTGGCACCTAAAAGATCGATTTTTAGCATGTTTTTAGCCTACATTTTGAAAATATTCTAGCACTGAGTAGGCATGTACAGATTGCTTCTGGGACCCCAAAATATTGAATTTTCGGGTGTTTTGAGCCTGAATTTGAGATATAAACGGGTACAGAAGATACATGCACATATTGACTTTGGGCACCAAAAATATCGATTTTCAGCATGTTTTGGGCCTGAATTTTGAAAATACTCTAACACGGAGTAGGAATGTACAGATCGCTTCTGGGACCCCAAAATATCGAATTTTCGGGTGTTTAGGGCCAGAATTTGAGATATAAACGGGTACAGAAGATGCATGCCCATATCGAATTTTGGGCACCTAAAAGATCGATTTTCAGTATGTTTTTGGCCTGTATTTTGAAAATACTCTAACACGGAGTAGGCATGTACAGATACCTTCTGGGACCTCTAAATATCGAATTTTCGGGTGTTTTGGGACTGAATTTGAGATATCGATTTTTTGGCACCTAAAATGTCGATTTTTAGCATGTTTTTAGCCTATATTTTGAAAATATTCTAGCACTGTGTAGGCATGTACAGATTGCTTCTGGGACCCCAAAATATTGAATTTTCGGGTGTTTTGAGCCTGAATTTGAGATATAAACGTGTACCGAAGATACATGCACATATTGACTTTGGGCATCTAAAATATCGATTATAAGCATGTTTTGGGCCTGTATTTTGAAAATACTCTAACACTGAGTAGGCATGTACAGATTGCTTCTGGGACCCCAAAATATTGAATTTTCGGGTGTTTTGAGCCTGAATTTGAGATATAAACGGGTAGTGAAGATGCATGCACATATCGAATTTTGTGCACCTAAAAGATCGATTTTCAGTATGTTTTGAGCATGTATTTTGAAAATACTCTAACACGGAGTAGGCATGTACAGATTGCTTCTGGGACCCCAAAATATTGAATTTTCGGGTGTTTTGGGACTGAATTTGAGATATCGACTTTTTGGCACCTAAAAGATCGATTTTTAGCATGTTTTTAGCCTATATTTTGAAAATATTCTAGCACTGAGTAGGCATGTACAGATTGCTTCTGGGACCCCAAAATATTGAATTTTCGGGTGTTTTGAGCCAGAATTTGAGATATAAACGGGTACAGAAGATGCATGCACATATCGACTTTTGGGCACCTAAAAGATCGATTTTCAGTATGTTTTTGGCCTGTATTTTGAAAATACTCTAACACGGAGTAGGCATGTACAGATACCTTCTGGGACCTTTAAATATCGAATTTTCGGGTGTTTTGGGACGGAATTTGAGATATCGATTTTTTGGCACCTAAAAGATCGATTTTTAGCATGTTTTTAGCCTATATTTTGAAAATATTCTAGCACTGTGTAGGCATGTACAGATTGCTTCTGGGATCCCAAAATATTGAATTTTCGGGTGTTTTGAGCCTGAATTTGAGATATAAACGGGTACAGAAGATACATGCACATATTGACTTTGGGCATCTAAAATATCGATTTTCAGCATGTTTTGGGCCTGTATTTTGAAAATACTCTAACACTGAGTAGGCATGTACAGATTGCTTCTGGGACCCCAAAATATTGAATTTTCGGGTGTTTTGAGCCTGAATTTGAGATATAAACGGGTACTGAAGATGCATGCACTACAGATCGCTTCTGGGACCCCTAAATATCGAATTTTCGGGTATTTTGGGACTGAATTTGAGATATCGACTTTTTGGCACATAAAAGATCGATTTTTAGCATGTTTTTAGCCTATATTTTGAAAATATTCTAGCACTGTACAGATTGCTTCTGGGACCCCAAAATATTGAATTTTCGGGTGTTTTGAGCCTGAATTTGAGATATAAACGGGTACAGAAGATGCATGCACATATCGACTTTTGGGCACCTAAAAGATCGATTTTCAGTATGTTTTTGGCCTGTATTTTGAAAATACTCTAACATGGAGTAGGCATGTACAGATACCTTCTGGGACCTCTAAATATCGAATTTTCGGGTGTTTTAGGACTGAATTTGATATATCGATTTTTTGGCACCTAAAATGTCGATTTTTAGCATGTTTTTAGCCTATATTTTGAAAGTATTCTAGCACTGCGTAGGCATGTACAGATTGCTTCTGGGACCCCAAAATATTGAATTTTCGGGTGTTTTGAGCCTGAATTTGAGATATAAACGGGTACAGAAGATACATGCACATATTGACTTTGGGCATCTAAAATATCGATTTTCAGCATGTTTTGAGCATGTATTTTGAAAATACTCTAACACGGAGTAGGCATGTACAGATCGCTTCTGGGACTCCTAAATATCGAATTTTCGGGTGTTTTGGGACTGAATTTGAGATATCGACTTTTTGGCACCTAAAAGATCGATTTTTAGCATGTTTTTAGCCTATATTTTGAAAATATTCTAGCACTGTACAGATTGCTTCTGGGACCCCAAAATATTGAATTTTCGGGTGTTTTGAGCCTGAATTTGAGATATAAACGGGTACAGAAGATACATGCACATATTGACTTTGGGCACCAAAAATATCGATTTTCAGCATGTTTTGGGCCTGAATTTTGAAAATACTCTAACACGGAGTAGGCATGTACAGATCGCTTCTGAGACCCCAAAATATCGAATTTTCGGGTGTTTAGGGCCAGAATTTGAGATATAAACGGGTAAAGAAGATGCATGCACATATCGACTTTTGGGCACCTAAAAGATCGATTTTCAGTATGTTTTTGGCCTGTATTTTGAAAATACTCTAACACGGAGTAGGCATGTACAGATACCTTCTGGGACATCTAAATATCGAATTTTCGGGTGTTTTCGGACTGAATTTGAGATATCGATTTTTTGGCACCTAAAATGTCGATTTTTAGCATGTTTTTAGCCTATATTTTGAAAATATTCTAGCACTGAGTAGGCATGTACAGATTGCTTCTGGGACCCCAAAATATTGAATTTTCGGGTGTTTTGAGCCTGAATTTGAGATATAAACGGGTACTGAAGATGCATGCACATATCGACTTTTGTGCACCTAAAAGATTGATTTTCAGTATGTTTTGAGCATGTATTTTGAAAATACTTTAACACGGAGTAGGCATGTACAGATCGCTTCTGGGACCCCTAAATATCGAATTTTCGGGTGTTTTGGGACTGAATTTGAGATATCGACTTTTTGGCACCTAAAAGATCGATTTTTAGCATGTTTTTAGCCTATATTTTGAAAATATTCTAGCACTGTACAGATTGCTTCTGGGACCCCAAAATATTGAATTTTCTGGTGTTTTGAGCCTGAATTTGAGATATAAACGGGTACAGAAGATACATGCACATATTGACTTTGGGCATCTAAAATATCGATTTTCAGCATGTTTTGGGCCTGTATTTTGAAAATACTCTAACACTGAGTAGGCATGTACAGATTGCTTCTGGGACCCCAAAATATTGAATTTTCGGGTGTTTTGAGCCTGAATTTGAGATATAAACGGGTACTGAAGATGCATGCACATATCGACTTTTGTGCACCTAAAAGATCGATTTTCAGTATGTTTTGAGCATGTATTTTGAAAATACTCTAACACGGAGTAGGCATGTACAGATCGCTTCTGGGACCCCTAAATATCGAATTTTCGGGTGTTTTGGGACTGAATTTGAGATATCGACTTTTTGGCACCTAAAAGATCGATTTTTAGAATGTTTTTAGCCTATATTTTGAAAATATTCTAGCACTGTGTAGGCATGTACAGATTGCTTCTTGGACCCCAAAATATTGAATTTTCGGGTGTTTTGAGCCTGAATTTGAGATATAAACGGGTACAGAAGATACATGCACATATTGACTTTGGGCATCTAAAATATCGATTTTCTGCATGTTTAAGGCCTGTATTTTGAAAATACTCTAACAATGAGTAGGCATGTACAGATTGCTTCTGGGACCCCAAAATATTGAATTTTCGGGTGTTTTGAGCCTGAATTTGAGATATAAACGGGTACTGAAGATGCATGCACATATCGACTTTTGTGCACCTAAAAGATCGATTTTCAGTATGTTTTGAGCATGTATTTTGAAAATACTCTAACACGGAGTAGGCATGTACAGATCGCTTCTGGGACCCCTAAATATCGAATTTTCGGGTGTTTTGGGACTGAATTTGAGATATCGACTTTTTGGCACCTAAAAGATCGATTTTTAGCATGTTTTTAGCCTATTTTTTGAAAATATTCTAGCACTGAGTAGGCATGTACAGATTGCTTCTGGGACCCCAAAATATTGAATTTTCGGGTGTTTTGAGCCTGAATTTGAGATATAAACGGGTACAGAAGATACATGCACATATTGACTTTGGGCACCAAAAATATCGATTTTCAGCATGTTTTGGGCCTGAATTTTGAAAATACTCTAACACGGAGTAGGCATGTACAGATCGCTTCTGGGACCCCAAAATATCGAATTTTCGGGTGTTTAGGGCCAGAATTTGAGATATAAACGGGTAAAGAAGATGCATGCACATATCGACTTTTGGGCACCTAAAAGATCGATTTTCAGTATGTTTTTGGCCTGTATTTTGAAAATACTCTAACACGGAGTAGGCATGTACAGATACCTTCTGGGACATCTAAATATCGAATTTTCGGGTGTTTTCGGACTGAATTTGAGATATCGATTTTTTGGCACCTAAAATGTCGATTTTTAGCATGTTTTTAGCCTATATTTTGAAAATATTCTAGCACTGAGTAGGCATGTACAGATTGCTTCTGGGACCCCAAAATATTGAATTTTCGGGTGTTTTGAGCCTGAATTTGAGATATAAACGGGTACTGAAGATGCATGCACATATCGACTTTTGTGCACCTAAAAGATTGATTTTCAGTATGTTTTGAGCATGTATTTTGAAAATACTTTAACACGGAGTAGGCATGTACAGATCGCTTCTGGGACCCCTAAATATCGAATTTTCGGGTGTTTTGGGACTGAATTTGAGATATCGACTTTTTGGCACCTAAAAGATCGATTTTTAGCATGTTTTTAGCCTATATTTTGAAAATATTCTAGCACTGTACAGATTGCTTCTGGGACCCCAAAATATTGAATTTTCTGGTGTTTTGAGCCTGAATTTGAGATATAAACGGGTACAGAAGATACATGCACATATTGACTTTGGGCATCTAAAATATCGATTTTCAGCATGTTTTGGGCCTGTATTTTGAAAATACTCTAACACTGAGTAGGCATGTACAGATTGCTTCTGGGACCCCAAAATATTGAATTTTCGGGTGTTTTGAGCCTGAATTTGAGATATAAACGGGTACTGAAGATGCATGCACATATCGACTTTTGTGCACCTAAAAGATCGATTTTCAGTATGTTTTGAGCATGTATTTTGAAAATACTCTAACACGGAGTAGGCATGTACAGATCGCTTCTGGGACCCCTAAATATCGAATTTTCGGGTGTTTTGGGACTGAATTTGAGATATCGACTTTTTGGCACCTAAAAGATCGATTTTTAGCATGTTTTTAGCCTATATTTTGAAAATATTCTAGCACTGTGTAGGCATGTACAGATTGCTTCTTGGACCCCAAAATATTGAATTTTCGGGTGTTTTGAGCCTGAATTTGAGATATAAACGGGTACAGAAGATACATGCACATATTGACTTTGGGCATCTAAAATATCGATTTTCTGCATGTTTTGGGCCTGTATTTTGAAAATACTCTAACAATGAGTAGGCATGTACAGATTGCTTCTGGGACCCCAAAATATTGAATTTTCGGGTGTTTTGAGCCTGAATTTGAGATATAAACGGGTACTGAAGATGCATGCACATATCGACTTTTGTGCACCTAAAAGATCGATTTTCAGTATGTTTTGAGCAAGTATTTTGAAAATACTCTAACACGGAGTAGGCATGTACAGATCGCTTCTGGGACCCCTAAATATCGAATTTTCGGGTGTTTTGGGACTGAATTTGAGATATCGACTTTTTGGCACCTAAAAGATCGATTTTTAGCATGTTTTTAGCCTATTTTTTGAAAATATTCTAGCACTGAGTAGGCATGTACAGATTGCTTCTGGGACCCCAAAATATTGAATTTTCGGGTGTTTTGAGCCTGAATTTGAGATATAAACGGGTACAGAAGATACATGCACATATTGACTTTGGGCACCAAAAATATCGATTTTCAGCATGTTTTGGGCCTGAATTTTGAAAATACTCTAACACGGAGTAGGCATGTACAGATCGCTTCTGGGACCCCAAAATATCGAATTTTCGGGTGTTTAGGGCCAGAATTTGAGATATAAACGGGTTCAGAAGATGCATGCACATATTGACTTTTGGGCACCTAAAAGATCGATTTTCAGTATGTTTTTGGCCTGTATTTTGAAAATACTCTAACACAGTGTAGGCATGTACAGATACCTTCAGGGACCTATAAATATCGAATTTTCGGGTGTTTTGGCACTGAATTTGAGATATCGATTTTTTGGCACCTAAAATGTCGATTTTTAGCATGTTTTTAGCCTATATTTTGAAAATATTCTAGCACTGTGTAGGCATGTACAGATTGCTTCTGGGACCCCAAAATATCGAATTTTCGGGTGTTTAGGGCCAAAATTTGAGATATAAACGGGTACAGAAGATGCATGCACATATCGACTTTTGGGCACCTAAAAGACCGATTTTCAGTATGTTCTTAGCCTGTATTTTGAAAATACTCTAACACAGTGTAGGCATGTACAGATACCTTCTGGGACCTCTAAATATCGAATTTTCGGGTGTTTTGGGACTGAATTTGAGATATCGATTTTTTGGCACCTAAAATGTCGATTTTTAGCATGTTTTTAGCCTATATTTTGAAAATATTCTAGCACTGTGTAGGCATGTACAGATCGCTTCTGGGACCCCAAAATATCGAATTTTCGGGTGTTTTGAGCCTGAATTTGAGATATAAACGGGTACAGAAGATACATGCACATATTGACTTTGGGCACCAAAAATATTGATTTTCAGCATGTTTTGGGCCTGAATTTTGAAAATACTCTAACACGGAGTAGGCATGTACAGATCGCTTCTGGGACCCCAAAATATCAAATTTTCGGGTGTTTAGGGCCAGAATTTGAGATATAAACGGGTACAGAAGATGCATGCACATATCGACTTTTGGGCACCTAAAAGATCGATTTTCAGTATGTTTTTGGCCTGTATTTTGAAAATACTCTAACACGGAGTTGGCATGTACAGATACCTTCTGGGACCTCTAAATATCGAATTTTCGGGTGTTTTGGGACTGAATTTGAGATATCGATATTTTGGCACCTAAAATGTCGATTTTTAGCATGTTTTTAGCCTATATTTTGAAAATATTCTAGCACTGTGTAGGCATGTACAGATTGCTTCTGGGACCCCAAAATATTGAATTTTCGGGTGTTTTGAGCCTGAATTTGAGATATAAACGGGTACAGAAGATACATGCACATATTGACTTTGGGCACCAAAAATATCGATTTTCAGCATGTTTTTGGCCTGTATTTTGAAAATACTCTAACACGGAGTAGGCATGTACAGATCGCTTCTGGGACCCCAAAATATCAAATTTTCGGGTGTTTAGGGCCAGAATTTGAGATATAAACGGGTACAGAAGATGCATGCACATATCGACTTTTGGGCACCTAAAAGATCGATTTTCAGTATGTTTTTGGCCTGTATTTTGAAAATACTCTAACACGGAGTTGGCATGTACAGATACCTTCTGGGACCTCTAAATATCGAATTTTCGGGTGTTTTGGGACTGAATTTGAGATATCGATATTTTGGCACCTAAAATGTCGATTTTTAGCATGTTTTTAGCCTATATTTTGAAAATATTCTAGCACTGTGTAGGCATGTACAGATTGCTTCTGGGACCCCAAAATATTGAATTTTCGGGTGTTTTGAGCCTGAATTTGAGATATAAACGGGTACAGAAGATACATGCACATATTGACTTTGGGCACCAAAAATATCGATTTTCAGCATGTTTTTGGCCTGTATTTTGAAAATACTCTAACACGGAGTAGGCATGTACAGATCGCTTCTGGGACCCCAAAATATTGAATTTTCGGGTGTTTAGGGCCAGAATTTGAGATATAAACGGGTACAGAAGATGCATGCACATATCGACTTTTGGGCACCTAAAAGATCGATTTTCAGTATGTTTTTGGCCTGTATTTTGAAAATACTCTAACACAGTGTAGGCATGTACAGATACCTTCAGGGACCTCTAAATATCGAATTTTCTGGTGTTTTGGGACTGAATTTGAGATATCGATTTTTTGGCACCTAAAATGTCGATTTTTAGCATGTTTTTAGCCTATATTTTGAAAATATTCTAGCACTGTGTAGGCATGTACAGATTGCTTCTGGGACCCCAAAATATTGAATTTTCGGGTGTTTTGAGCCTGAATTTGAGATATAAACGGGTACAGAAGATACATGCACATATTGACTTTGGGCATCTAAAATATCGATTTTCAGCATGTTTTGGGCCTGTATTTTGAAAATACTCTAACACTGAGTAAGGCATGTACAGATTGCTTCTGGGACCCCAAAATATTGAATTTTCGGGTGTTTTGAGCCTGAATTTGAGATATAAACGGGTACTGAAGATGCATGCACATATCGACTTTTGTGTACCTAAAAGATCGATTTTCAGTATGTTTTGAGCATGTATTTTGAAAATACTCTAAAACGGAGTAGGCATGTACAGATCGCTTCTGGGACCCCTAAATATCGAATTTTCGGGTGTTTTGGGACTGAATTTGAGATATCGACTTTTTGGCACCTAAAAGATCGATTTTTAGCATGTTTTTAGCCTATATTTTGAAAATATTCTAGCACTGTACAGATTGCTTCTGGGACCCCAAAATATTGAATTTTCGGGTGTTTTGAGCATGAATTTGAGATATAAACGGGTACAGAAGATACATGCACATATTGACTTTGGGCACCAAAAATATCGATTTTCAGCATGTTTTTGGCCTGTATTTTGAAAATACTCTAACACGGAGTAGGCATCTACAGATCGCTTCTGGGAACCCAAAATATCGAATTTTCGGGTGTTTAGGGCCAAAATTTGAGATATAAACGGGTACAGAAGATGCATGCACATATCGACTTTTGGGCACCTAAAAGACCGATTTTCAGTATGTTTTTGGCCTGTATTTTTGAAAATACTCTAACACAGTGTAGGCATGTACAGATACCTTCTGGGACCTCTAAATATCGAATTTTCGGGTGTTTTGGGACTGAATTTGAGATATCGATTTTTTGGCACCTAAAATGTCGATTTTTAGCATGTTTTTTGCCTATATTTTGAAAATATTCTAGCACTGTGTAGGCATGTACAGATTGCTTGTGGGACCCCAAAATATTGAATTTTCGGGTGTTTTGAGCCTGAATTTGAGATATAAACGGGTACAGAAGATACATGCACATATTGACTTTGGGCACCAAAAATATCGATTTTCAGCATGTTTTTGGCCTGTATTTTGAAAATACTCTAACACGGAGTAGGCATGTACAGATCGCTTCTGGGACCCCAAAATATCAAATTTTCGGTTGTTTAGGGCCAGAATTTGAGATATAAACGGGTACAGAAGATGCATGCACATATCGACTTTTGGGCACCTAAAAGATCGATTTTCAGTATGTTTTTGGCCTGTATTTTGAAAATACTCTAACACGGAGTTGGCATGTACAGATACCTTCTGGGACCTCTAAATATCGAATTTTCGGGTGTTTTGGGACTGAATTTGAGATATCGATATTTTGGCACCTAAAATGTCGATTTTTAGCATGTTTTTAGCCTATATTTTGAAAATATTCTAGCACTGTGTAGGCATGTACAGATTGCTTCTGGGACCCCAAAATATTGAATTTTCGGGTGTTTTGAGCCTGAATTTGAGATATAAACGGGTACAGAAGATACATGCACATATTGACTTTGGGCACCAAAAATATCGATTTTCAGCATGTTTTTGGCCTGTATTTTGAAAATACTCTAACACGGAGTAGGCATGTACAGATCGCTTCTGGGACCCCAAAATATTGAATTTTCGGGTGTTTAGGGCCAGAATTTGAGATATAAACGGGTACAGAAGATGCATGCACATATCGACTTTTGGGCACCTAAAAGATCGATTTTCAGTATGTTTTTGGCCTGTATTTTGAAAATACTCTAACACAGTGTAGGCATGTACAGATACCTTCAGGGACCTCTAAATATCGAATTTTCGGGTGTTTTGGGACTGAATTTGAGATATCGATTTTTTGGCACCTAAAATGTCGATTTTTAGCATGTTTTTAGCCTATATTTTGAAAATATTCTAGCACTGTGTAGGCATGTACAGATTGCTTCTGGGACCCCAAAATATTGAATTTTCGGGTGTTTTGAGCCTGAATTTGAGATATAAACGGGTACAGAAGATACATGCACATATTGACTTTGGGCATCTAAAATATCGATTTTCAGCATGTTTTGGGCCTGTATTTTGAAAATACTCTAACACTGAGTAAGGCATGTACAGATTGCTTCTGGGACCCCAAAATATTGAATTTTCGGGTGTTTTGAGCCTGAATTTGAGATATAAACGGGTACTGAAGATGCATGCACATATCGACTTTTGTGTACCTAAAAGATCGATTTTCAGTATGTTTTGAGCATGTATTTTGAAAATACTCTAAAACGGAGTAGGCATGTACAGATCGCTTCTGGGACCCCTAAATATCGAATTTTCGGGTGTTTTGGGACTGAATTTGAGATATCGACTTTTTGGCACCTAAAAGATCGATTTTTAGCATGTTTTTAGCCTATATTTTGAAAATATTCTAGCACTGTACAGATTGCTTCTGGGACCCCAAAATATTGAATTTTCGGGTGTTTTGAGCATGAATTTGAGATATAAACGGGTACAGAAGATACATGCACATATTGACTTTGGGCACCAAAAATATCGATTTTCAGCATGTTTTTGGCCTGTATTTTGAAAATACTCTAACACGGAGTAGGCATCTACAGATCGCTTCTGGGACCCCAAAATATCGAATTTTCGGGTGTTTAGGGCCAAAATTTGAGATATAAACGGGTACAGAAGATGCATGCACATATCGACTTTTGGGCACCTAAAAGACCGATTTTCAGTATGTTTTTGGCCTGTATTTTTGAAAATACTCTAACACAGTGTAGGCATGTACAGATACCTTCTGGGACCTCTAAATATCGAATTTTCGGGTGTTTTGGGACTGAATTTGAGATATCGATTTTTTGGCACCTAAAATGTCGATTTTTAGCATGTTTTTTGCCTATATTTTGAAAATATTCTAGCACTGTGTAGGCATGTACAGATTGCTTGTGGGACCCCAAAATATTGAATTTTCGGGTGTTTTGAGCCTGAATTTGAGATATAAACGGGTACAGAAGATACATGCACATATTGACTTTGGGCACCAAAAATATCGATTTTCAGCATGTTTTTGGCCTGTATTTTGAAAATACTCTAACACGGAGTAGGCATGTACAGATCGCTTCTGGGACCCCAAAATATCGAATTTTCGGGTGTTTAGGGCCAAAATTTGAGATATAAACGGGTACAGAAGATGCATGCACATATCGACTTTTGGGCACCTAAAAGACCGATTTTCAGTATGTTTTTGGCCTGTATTTTGAAAATACTCTAACACAGTGTAGGCATGTACAGATACCTTCTGGGACCTCTAAATATCGAATTTTCGGGTGTTTTGGGACTGAATTTGAGATATCGATTTTTTGGCACCTAAAATGTCGATTTTTAGCATGTTTTTAACCTATATTTTGAAAATATTCTAGCACTGTGTAGGCATGTACAGATTGCTTCTGGGACCCCAAAATATTGAATTTTCGGGTGTTTTGAGCCTGAATTTGAGATATAAACGGGTACATAAGATACATGCACATATTGACTTTGGGCACCAAAAATATCGATTTTCAGCATGTTTTGGGCTTGAATTTTGAAAATACTCTAACACGGAGTAGGCATGTACAGATCGCTTCTGGGACCCCAAAATATCGAATTTTCGGGTGTTTAGGGCCAGAATTTGAGATATAAACGGGTACAGAATATGCATGCACATATCGACTTTTGGGCACCTAAAAGATCGATTTTCAGTATGTTTTTGGCCTGTATTTTGAAAATACTGTAACACGGAGTAGGCATGTACAGATACCTTCTGGGACCTCTAAATATCGAATTTTCGGGTGTTTTGGGACTGAATTTGAGATATCGATTTTTTGGCACCTAAAATGACGATTTTTAGCATGTTTTTAGCCTATATTTTGAAAATATTCTAGCACTGTGTAGGCATGTACAGATTGCTTCTGGGACCCCAAAATATTGAATTTTCGGGAAATTGAGCCTGAATTTGAGATATAAACGGGTACAGAAGATACATGCACATATTGACTTTGGGCATCTAAAATATCGATTTTCAGCATGTTTTGGGCCTGTATTTTGAAAATACTCTAACACTGAGTAGGCATGTACAGATTGCTTCTGGGACCCCAAAATATTGAATTTTCGGGTGTTTTGAGCCTGAATTTAAGATATAAACGGGTACTGAAGATGCATGCACATATCGACTTTTGTGTACCTAAAAGATCGATTTTCAGTATGTTTTGAGCATGTATTTTGAAAATACTCTAACACGGAGTAGGCATGTACAGATCTCTTATGGGACCCCTAAATATCGAGTTTTCGGGTGTTTTGGGACTGAATTTGAGATATCGAATTTTTGGCACCTAAAATATAGATTTTTAGCTTGTTTTTAGCCTATATTTTGAAAATATTCTAGCACTGAGTAGGCATGTACAGATTGCTTCTGGGACCCCAAAATATTGAATTTTCGGGTGTTTTGAGCCTGAATTCGAGATATAAACGGGTACAGAAGATACATACATGCACATATTGACTTTGGGCATCAAAAATATCGATTTTCAGCATGTTTTGGGCCTGAATTTTGAAAATACTCTAACACGGAGTAGGCATGTACAGATCGCTTCTGGGACCCCAAAATATCGAATTTTCGGGTGTTTAGGGCCAGAATTTGAGATATAAACGGGTACAGAAGATGCATTCACATATCGACTTTTGGGCACCTAAAAGATCGATTTTCAGTATGTTTTTGGCCTGTATTTTGAAAATACTCTAACACGGAGTAGGCATGTACAGATACCTTCTGGGACCTCTAAATATCGAATTTTCGGGTGTTTTGGGACTGAATTTGAGATATCGATTTTTTGGCACCTAAAATGTCGATTTTTAGCATGTTTTTAGCCTATATTTTGAAAATATTCTAGCACTGTGTAGGCATGTACAGATTGCTTCTGGGACCCCAAAATATTGAATTTTCGGGTGTTTTGAGCCTGAATTTGAGATATAAACGGGTACAGAAGATACATGCACATATTGACTTTGGGCATCTAAAATATAGATTTTCAGCATGTTTTGGGCCTGTATTTTGAAAATACTCTAACACTGAGTAGGCATGTACAGATTGCTTCTGGGACCCCAAAATATTGAATTTTCGGGTGTTTTGAGCCTGAATTTGAGATATAAACGGGTACAGAAGATACATGCACATATTGACTTTGGGCATCTAAAATATCGATTTTCAGCATGTTTTGGGCCTGTATTTTGAAAATACTCTAACACTGAGTAGGCATGTACAGATTGCTTCTGGGACCCCAAAATATTGAATTTTCGGGTGTTTTGAGCCTGAATTTGAGATATAAACGGGTACTGAAGATGCATGCACATATCGACTTTTATGCACCTAAAAGATCGATTTTCAGTATGTTTTGAGCATGTATTTTGAAAATACTCTAATACGGAGTAGCCATGTACAGATCGCTTCTGGGACACCTAAATATCGAATTTTCGGGTGTTTTGGGACTGAATTTGAGATATCGACTTTTTGGCACCTAAAAGATCGATTTTTAGCATGTTTTTAGCCTATATTTTGAAAATATTCTAGCACTGTACAGATATCTTCTGGGACCCCAAAATATTGAATTTTCGGGTGTTTTGAGCCTGAATTTGAGATATAAACGGGTACAGAAGATACATGCACATATTGACTTTGGGCACCAAAAATATCGATTTTCAGCATGTTTTGGGCCTGTATTTTGAAAATACTCTAACACGGAGTAGGCATGTACAGATCGCTTCTGGGACCCCAAAATATCGAATTTTCGGGTGTTTAGGGCCAGAATTTGAGATATAAACGGGTTCAGAAGATGCATGCACATATCGACTTTTGGGCACCTAAAAGATCGATTTTCAGTATGTTTTTGGCCTGTATTTTGAAAATACTCTAACACAGTGTAGGCATGTACAGATACCTTCTGGGACCTCTAAATATCGAATTTTCGGGTGTTTTGGGACTGAATTTGAGATATCGATTTTTTGGCACCTAAAATGTCGATTTTTAGCATGTTTTTTGCCTATATTTTGAAAATATTCTAGCACTGTGTAGGCATGTACAGATCGCTTCTGGGACCCCAAAATATCGAATTTTCGGGTGTTTTGAGCCTGAATTTGAGATATAAACGGGTACAGAAGATACATGCACATATTGACTTTGGGCACCAAAAATATCGATTTTCAGCATGTTTTGGGCCTGAATTTTGAAAATACTCTAACACGGAGTAGGCATGTACAGATCGCTTCTGGGACCCCAAAATATCAAATTTTCGGGTGTTTAGGGCCAGAATTTGAGGTATAAACGGGTACAGAAGATGCATGCACATATCGACTTTTGGGCACCTAAAAGATCGATTTTCAGTATGTTTTTGGCCTGTATTTTGAAAATACTCTAACACGGAGTTGGCATGTACAGATACCTTCTGGGACCTCTAAATATCGAATTTTCGGGTGTTTTGGGACTGAATTTGAGATATCGATATTTTGGCACCTAAAATGTCGATTTTTAGCATGTTTTTAGCCTATATTTTGAAAATATTCTAGCACTGTGTAGGCATGTACAGATTGCTTCTGAGACCCCAAAATATTGAATTTTCGGGTGTTTTGAGCCTGAATTTGAGATATAAACGGGTACAGAAGATACATGCACATATTGACTTTGGGCACCAAAAATATCGATTTTCAGCATGTTTTTGGCCTGTATTATGGAAATACTCTAACACGGAGTAGGCATGTACAGATCGCTTCTGGGACTCCAAAATATTGAATTTTCGGGTGTTTAGGGCCAAAATTTGAGATATAAACGGGTACAGAAGATGCATGCACATATCGACTTTTGGGCACCTAAAAGATCGATTTTCAGTATGTTTTTGGCCTGTATTTTGAAAATACTCTAACACAGTGTAGGCATGTACAGATACCTTCAGGGACCTCTAAATATCGAATTTTCTGGTGTTTTGGGACTGAATTTGAGATATCGATTTTTTGGCACCTAAAATGTCGATTTTTAGCATGTTTTTAGCCTATATTTTGAAAATATTCTAGCACTGTGTAGGCATGTACAGATTGCTTCTGGGACCCCAAAATATTGAATTTTCGGGTGTTTTGAGCCTGAATTTGAGATATAAACGGGTACAGAAGATACATGCACATATTGACTTTGGGCATCTAAAATATCGATTTTCAGCATGTTTTGGGCCTGTATATTGAAAATACTCTAACACTGAGTAAGGCATGTACAGATTGCTTCTGGGACCCCAAAATATTGAATTTTCGGGTGTTTTGAGCCTGAATTTGAGATATAAACGGGTACTGAAGATGCATGCACATATCGACTTTTGTGCACCTAAAAGATCGATTTTCAGTATGTTTTGAGCATGTATTTTGAAAATACTCTAAAACGGAGTAGGCATGTACAGATCGCTTCTGGGACCCCTAAATATCGAATTTTCGGGTGTTTTGGGACTGAATTTGAGATATCGACTTTTTGGCACCTAAAAGATCGATTTTTAGCATGTTTTTAGCCTATATTTTGAAAATATTCTAGCACTGTACAGATTGCTTCTGGGACCCCAAAATATTGAATTTTCGGGTGTTTTGAGCCTGAATTTGAGATATAAACGGGTACAGAAGATACATGCACATATTGACTTTGGGCACCAAAAATATCGATTTTCAGCATGTTTTTGGCCTGTATTTTGAAAATACTCTAACACGGAGTAGGCATGTACAGATCGCTTCTGGGACCCCTAAATATCGAATTTTCGGGTGTTTTGGGACTGAATTTGAGATATCGACTTTTTGGCACCTAAAAGATAGATTTTTAGCATGTTTTTAGCCTATATTTTGAAAATATTCTAGCACTGTACAGATTGCTTCTGGGACCCCAAAATATTGAATTTTCGGGTGTTTTGAGCCTGAATTTGAGATATAAACGTTTACAGAAGATACATGCACATATTGACTTTGGGCACCAAAAATATCGATTTTCAGCATGTTTTTGGCCTGTATTTTGAAAATACTCTAACACGGAGTAGGCATGTACAGATCGCTTCTGGGACCCCAAAATATCGAATTTTCGGGTGTTTAGGGCCAAAATTTGAGATATAAACGGGTAAAGAAGATGCATGCACATATCGACTTTTGGGCACCTAAAAGACCGATTTTCAGTATGTTTTTGGCCTGTATTTTGAAAATACTCTAACACAGTGTAGGCATGTACAGATACCTTCTGGGACCTCTAAATATCGAGTTTTCGGGTGTTTTGGGACTGAATTTGAGATATCGATTTTTTGGCACCTAAAATGTCGATTTTTAGCATGTTTTTAGCCTATATTTTGAAAATATTCTAGCACTGTGTAGGCATGTACAGATTGCTTCTGGGACCCCAAAATATTGAATTTTCGGGTGTTTTGAGCCTGAAATTCAGATATAAACGGGTACAGAAGATACATGCACATATTGACTTTGGGCAAAAAAAATATCGATTTTCAGCATGTTTTGGGCTTGAATTTTGAAAATACTCTAACACGGAGTAGGCATGTACAGATCGCTTCTGGGACCCCAAAATATTGAATTTTCGGGTGTTTAGGGCCAGAATTTGAGATATAAACGGGTACAGAAGATGCATGCACATATCGACTTTTGGGCACCTAAAAGATCGATTTTCAGTATGTTTTTGGCCTGTATTTTGAAAATACTCTAACACGGAGTAGGCATGTACAGATCGCTTCTGGGACCCCTAAATATCGAATTTTCGGGTGTTTTGGGACTGAATTTGAGATATCGACTTTTTGGCACCTAAAAGATAGATTTTTAGTATGTTTTTAGCCTATATTTTGAAAATATTCTAGCACTGTACAGATTGCTTCTGGGACCCCAAAATATTGAATTTTCGGGTGTTTTGAGCCTGAATTTGAGATATAAACGGGTACAGAAGATACATGCTCATATTGACTTTGGGCACCAAAAATATCGACTTTCAGCATGTTTTTGGCCTGTATTTTGAAAATACTCTAACACGGAGTAGGCATGTACAGATCGCTTCTGGGACCCCAAAATATCGAATTTTCGGGTGTTTAGGGCCAAAATTTGAGATATAAACGGGTACAGAAGATGCATGAACATATCGACTTTTGGGCACCTAAAAGACCGATTTTCAGTATGTTTTTGGCCTGTATTTTGAAAATACTCTAACACAGTGTAGGCATGTACAGATGCCTTCTGGGACCTCTAAATATCGAATTTTCGGGTGTTTTGGGACTGAATTTGAGATATCGATTTTTTGGCACCTAAAATGTCGATTTTTAGCATGTTTTTAGCCTATATTTTGAAAATATTCTAGCACTGTGTAGGCATGTACAGATTGCTTCTGGGACCCCAAAATATCGAATTTTCGGGTGTTTAGGGCCAGAATTTGAGATATAAACGGGTACAGAAGATGCATGCACATATCGACTTTTGGGCACCTAAAAGATCGATTTTCAGTATGTTTTTGGCCTGTATTTTGAAAATACTCTAACACGGAGTAGGCATGTACAGATACCTTCTGGGACCTCTAAATATCGAATTTTCGGGTGTTTTGGGACTGAATTTGAGATATCGATTTTTTGGCACCTAAAATGTCGATTTTTAGCATGTTTTTAGCCTATATTTTGAAAATATTCTAGCACTGTGTAGGCATGTACAGATTGCTTCTGGGACCCCAAAATATTGAATTTTCGGGTGTTTTGAGCCTGAATTTGAGATATAAACGGGTACTGAAGATGCATGCACATATCGACTTTTGTGCACCTAAAAGATCGATTTTCAGTATGTTTTGAGCATGTATTTTGAAAATACTCTACCACGGAGTAGGCATGTACAGATCGCTTCTGGGACACCTAACTATCGAATTTTCGGGTGTTTTGGGACTAAATTTGAGATATCGAATTTTTGGCACCTAAAAGATCGATTTTTAGCATGTTTTTAGCCTATATTTTGAAAATATTCTAGCACTGAGTAGGCATGTACAGATTGCTTCTGGGACCCCAAAATATTGAATTTTCGGGTGTTTTGAGCATGAATCCGAGATATAAACGGGTACAGAAGATACATGCACATATCGACTTTTGTGCACCTAAAAGATCGATTTTCAGTATGTTTTGAGCATGTATTTTGAAAATACTCTAAAACGGAGTAAGCATGTACAGATCGCTTCTGGGACCCCTAAATATCGAATTTTCGGGTGTTTTGGGACTGAATTTGAGATATAAACGGGTACAGAAGATTCATGCACATATCGACTTTTGGGCACCTAAAAGATCGATTTTCAGTATGTTTTTGGCCTGTATTTTGAAAATACTCTAACACGGAGTAGGCATGTACAGATACCTTCTGGGACCTCTAAATATCGAATTTTCGGGTGTTTTGGGACTGAATTTGAGATATCGATTTTTTGGCACCTAAAATGTCGATTTTTAGCATGTTTTTAGCCTATATTTTGAAAATATTCTAGCACTGTGTAGGCATGTACAGATTGCTTCTGGGACCCCAAAATATTGAATTTTCGGGTGTTTTGAGCCTGAATTTGAGATATAAACGGGTACAGAAGATACATGCACATATTGTCTTTGGGCATCTAAAATATCGATTTTCAGCATGTTTTGGGCCTGTATTTTGAAAATACTCTAGCACTGAGTAGGCATGTACAGATTGCTTCTGGGACCCCAAAATATTGATCTTTCGGGTGTTTTGAGCCTGAATTTGAGATATAAACGGGTACTGAAGATGCATGCACATATCGACTTTTGTGCACCTAAAAGATCGATTTTCAGTATGTTTTAAGCATGTATTTTGAAAATACTCTAACACGGAGTAGGCATGTACAAATCGCTTCTGGGACCCCTAAATATCGAATTTTCGGGTGTTTTGGGACTGAATTTGAGATATCGACTTTTTGGCACCTAAAAGATAGATTTTTAGCATGTTTTTAGCCTATATTTTGAAAATATTCTAGCACTGTACAGATTGCTTCTGGGACCCCAAAATATTGAATTTTCGGGTGTTTTGAGCCTGAATTTGAGATATAAACGGGTACAGAAGATACATGCACATATTGACTTTGGGCACCAAAAATATCGATTTTCAGCATGTTTTTGGACTGTATTTTGAAAATACTCTAACACGGAGTAGGCATGTACAGATCGCTTCTGGGACCCCAAAATATCGAATTTTCGGGTGTTTAGGGCCAAAATTTGAGATATAAACGGGTACAGAAGATGCATGCACATATCGACTTTTGGGCACCTAAAAGACCGATTTTCAGTATGTTTTTGGCCTGTATTTTGAAAAAACTCTAACACAGTGTAGGCATGTACAGATACCTTCTGGGACCTCTAAATATCGAATTTTCGGGTGTTTTGGGACTGAATTTGAGATATCGATTTTTTGGCACCTAAAATGTCGATTTTTAGCATGTTTTTAGCCTATATTTTGAAAATATTCTAGCACTGTGTAGGCATGTACAGATTGCTTCTGGGACCCCAAAATATTGAATTTTCGGGTGTTTTGAGCCTGAATTTGAGATATAAACGGGTACAGAAGATACATGCACATATTGACTTTGGGCACCAAAAATATCGATTTTCAGCATGTTTTGGGCTTTAATTTTGAAAATACTCTAACACGGAGTAGGCATATACAGATCGCTTCTGGGACCCCAAAATATCGAATTTTCGGGTGTTTAGGGCCAGAATTTGAGATATAAATGGGTACAGAAGATGCATGCACATATCGACTTTTGTGCACCTAAAAGATCGATTTTCAGTATGTTTTGAGCATGTATTTTGAAAATACTCTAAAACGGAGTAGGCATGTACAGATCGCTTCTGGGACCCCTAAATATCGAATTTTCGGGTGTTTTGGGACTGAATTTGAGATATCGACTTTTTGGCACCTAAAAGATAGATTTTTAGCATGTTTTTAGCCTATATTTTGAAAATATTCTAGCACTGTACAGATTGCTTCTGGGACCCCAAAATATTGAATTTTCGGGTGTTTTGAGCCTGAATTTGAGATATAAACGGGTACAGAAGATACATGCACATATTGACTTTGGGCACCAAAAATATCGATTTTCAGCATGTTTTTGGCCTGTATTTTGAAAATACTCTAACACGGAGTAGGCATGTACAGATCGCTTCTGGGACCCCAAAATATCGAATTTTCGGGTGTTTAGGGCCAAAATTTGAGATATAAACGGGTACAGAAGATGCATGCACATATCGACTTTTGGGCACCTAAAAGACCGATTTTCAGTATGTTTTTGGCCTGTATTTTGAAAAAACTCTAACACAGTGTAGGCATGTACAGATACCTTCGGGGACCTCTAAATATCGAATTTTCGGGTGTTTTGGGACTGAATTTGAGATATCGATTTTTTGGCACCTAAAATGTCGATTTTTAGCATGTTTTTAGCCTATATTTTGAAAATATTCTAGCACTGTGTAGGCATGTACAGATTGCTTCTGGGACCCCAAAATATTGAATTTTCGGGTGTTTTGAGCCTGAATTTGAGATATAAACGGGTACAGAAGATACATGCACATATTGACTTTGGACACCAAAAATATCGATTTTCAGCATGTTTTGGGCTTGAATTTTGAAAATACTCTAACACGGAGTAGGCATGTACAGATCGCTTCTGGGACCCCAAAATATCCAATTTTCGGGTGTTTAGGGCCAGAATTTGAGATATAAATGGGTACAGAAGATGCATGCACATATCGACTTTTGGGCACCTAAAAGATCGATTTTCAGTATGTTTTTGGCCTGTATTTTGAAAATACTCTAACACGGAGTAGGCATGTACAGATACCTTCTGGGACCTCTAATTATCGAATTTTCTGGTGTTTTGGGACTGAATTTGAGATATCGAATTTTTGGCACCTAAAAGATCGATTTTTAGCATGTTTTTAGCCTATATTTTGAAAATATTCTAGCACTGTGTAGGCATGTACAGATTGCTTCTGGGACCCCAAAATATTGAATTTTCGGGTGTTTTGAGCCTGAATTTGAGATATAACGGGTACAGAAGATACATGCACATATTGACTTTGGGCATCTAAAATATCGATTTTCAGCATGTTTTGGGCCTGTATTTTGAAAATACTCTAACACTGAGTAGGCATGTACAGATTGCTTCTGGGACCCCAAAATATTGAATTTTCGGGTGTTTTGAGCCTGAATTTGAGATATAAACGGGTACAGAAGATACATGCACATATTGACTTTGGGCATCTAAAATATCGATTTTCAGCATGTTTTGGGCCTGTATTTTGAAAATACTCTAACACTGAGTAGGCATGTACAGATTGCTTCTGGGACCCCAAAATATTGAATTTTCGGGTGTTTTGAGCTTGAATTTGAGATATAAACGGGTACTGAAGATGCATGCACATATCGACTTTTGTGCACCTAAAAGATCGATTTTCAGTATGTTTTGAGCATGTATTTTGAAAATACTCTAAAACGGAGTAGGCATGTACAGATCGCTTCTGGGACCCCTAAATATCGAATTTTCGGGTGTTTTGGGACTGAATTTGAGATATCGACTTTTTGGCACCTAAAAGATCGATTTTTAGCATGTTTTTAGCCTGTATTTTGAAAATATTCTAGCACTTTACAGATTGCGTCTGGGACCCCAAAATATTGAATTTTCGGGTGTTTTGAGCCTGAATTTGAGATATAAACGGGTACAGAAGATACATGCACATATTGACTTTGGGCACCTAAAAGATCGATTTTCAGTATGTTTTGAGCATGTATTTTGAAAATACTCTAAAACGGAGTAGGCATGTACAGATCGCTTCTGGGACCTCTAAATATCGAATTTTCGGGTGTTTTGGGACTGAATTTGAGATATCGATTTTTTGGCACCTAAAATGTCGATTTTTAGCATGTTTTTAGCCTATATTTTGAAAATATTCTAGCACTGTGTAGGCATGTACAGATTGCTTCTGGGACCCCAAAATATTGAATTTTCGGGTGTTTTGAGCCTGAATTTGAGATATAAACGGGTACAGAAGATACATGCACATATTGACTTTGGGCATCTAAAATATCGATTTTCAGCATGTTTTGGGCCTGTATTTTGAAAATACTCTAACACTGAGTAGGCATGTACAGATTGCTTCTGGGACCCCAAAATATTGAATTTTCGGGTGTTTTGAGCCTGAATTTGAGATATAAACGGGTACTGAAGATGCATGCACATATCGACTTTTGTGCACCTAAAAGATCGATTTTCAGTATGTTTTGAGCATGTATTTTGAAAATACTCTAACACGGAGTAGGCATGTACAGATCGCTTCTGGGACCCCTAAATATCGAATTTTCGGGTGTTTTGGGACTGAATTTGAGATATCGACTTTTTGGCACCTAAAAGATCGATTTTTAGCATGTTTTTAGCCTATATTTTGAAAATATTCTAGCACTGTACAGATTGCTTCTGGGACCCCAAAATATTGAATTTTCGGGTGTTTTGAGCCTGAATTTGAGATATAAACGGGTACAGAAGATACATGCACATATTGACTTTGGGCACCAAAAATATCGATTTTCAGCATGTTTTTGGCCTGTATTTTGAAAATACTCTAACACAGTGTAGGCATGAACAGATACCTTCTGGGACCTCTAAATATCGAATTTTCGGGTGTTTTGGGACTGAATTTGAGATATCGATTTTTTGGCACCTAAAATGTCAATTTTTAGCATGTTTTTAGCCTATATTTTGAAAATATTCTAGCACTGTGTAGGCATGTACAGATTGCTTCTGGGACCCCAAAATATTGAATTTTCGGGTGTTTTGAGCCTGAATTTGAGATATAAACGGGTACAGAAGATACATGCACATATTGACTTTGGGCACCAAAAATATCGATTTTCAGCATGTTTTGGGCCTGAATTTTGAAAATACTCTAACACGGAGTAGGCATGTACAGATCGCTTCTGGGACCCCAAAATATCGAATTTTCGGGTGTTTAGGGCCAAAATTTGAGATATAAACGGGTACAGAAGATGCATGCACATATCGACTTTTGGGCACCTAAAAGACCGATTTTCAGTATGTTTTTGGCCTGTATTTTGAAAAAACTCTAACACAGTGTAGGCATGTACAGATACCTTCTGGGACCTCTAAATATCGAATTTTCGGGTGTTTTGGGACTGAATTTGAGATATCGATTTTTTGGCACCTAAAATGTCGATTTTTAGCATGTTTTTAGCCTATATTTTGAAAATATTCTAGCACTGTGTAGGCATGTACAGATTGCTTCTGGGACCCCAAAATATTGAATTTTCGGGTGTTTTGAGCCTGAATTTGAGATATAAACGGGTACAGAAGATACATGCACATATTGACTTTGGGCACCAAAAATATCGATTTTCAGCATGTTTTGGGCTTGAATTTTGAAAATACTCTAACACGGAGTAGGCATGTACAGATCGCTTCTGGGACCCCAAAATATCGAATTTTCGGGTGTTTAGGGCCAGAATTTGAGATATAAATGGGTACAGAAGATGCATGCACATATCGACTTTTGGGCACCTAAAAGATCGATTTTCAGTATGTTTTTGGCCTGTATTTTGAAAATACTCTAACACGGAGTAGGCATGTACAGATACCTTCTGGGACCTCTAATTATCGAATTTTCTTTTGTTTTGGGACTGAATTTGAGATATCGAATTTTTGGCACCTAAAAGATCGATTTTTAGCATGTTTTTAGCCTATATTTTGAAAATATTCTAGCACTGTGTAGGCATGTACAGATTGCTTCTGGGACCCCAAAATATTGAATTTTCGGGTGTTTTGAGCCTGAATTTGAGATATAACGGGTACAGAAGATACATGCACATATTGACTTTGGGCATCTAAAATATCGATTTTCAGCATGTTTTGGGCCTGTATTTTGAAAATACTCTAACACTGAGTAGGCATGTACAGATTGCTTCTGGGACCCCAAAATATTGAATTTTCGGGTGTTTTGAGCCTGAATTTGAGATATAAACGGGTACAGAAGATACATGCACATATTGACTTTGGGCATCTAAAATATCGATTTTCAGCATGTTTTGGGCCTGTATTTTGAAAATACTCTAACACTGAGTAGGCATGTACAGATTGCTTCTGGGACCCCAAAATATTGAATTTTCGGGTGTTTTGAGCCTGAATTTGAGATATAAACGGGTACTGAAGATGCATGCACATATCGACTTTTGTGCACCTAAAAGATCGATTTTCAGTATGTTTTGAGCATGTATTTTGAAAATACTCTAAAACGGAGTAGGCATGTACAGATCGCTTCTGGGACCCCTAAATATCGAATTTTCGGGTGTTTTGGGACTGAATTTGAGATATCGACTTTTTGGCACCTAAAAGATCGATTTTTAGCATGTTTTTAGCCTGTATTTTGAAAATATTCTAGCACTTTACAGATTGCGTCTGGGACCCCAAAATATTGAATTTTCGGGTGTTTTGAGCCTGAATTTGAGATATAAACGGGTACAGAAGATACATGCACATATTGACTTTGGGCACCAAAAATATCGATTTTCAGCATGTTTTGGGCTTGTATTTTGAAAATACTCTAACACGGAGTAGGCATGTACAGATCGCTTCTGGGACCCCAAAATATCGAATTTTCGGGTGTTTAGGGCCAGAATTTGAGATATAAACGGGTATAGAAGATGCATGCACATATCGACTTTTGGGCACCTAAAAGACCGATTTTCAGTATGTTTTTGGCCTGTATTTTGAAAATACTCTAACACAGTGTAGGCATGTACAGATACCTTCTGGGACCTCTAAATATCGAATTTTCGGGTGTTTTGGGACTGAATTTGAGATATCGATTTTTTGGCACCTAAAATGTCGATTTTTAGCATGTTTTTAGCCTATATTTTGAAAAAATTCTAGCACTGTGTAGGCATGTACAGATTGCATCTGGGACCCCAAAATATTGAATTTTCGGGTGTTTTGAGCCTGAATTTGAGATATAAACGGGTACAGAAGATACATGCACATATTGACTTTGGGCATCTAAAATATCGATTTTCAGCATGTTTTGGGCCTGTATTTTGAAAATACTCTAACACTGAGTAGGCATGTACAGATTGCTTCTGGGACCCCAAAATATTGAATTTTCGGGTGTTTTGAGCCTGAATTTGAGATATAAACGGGTACTGAAGATGCATGCACATATCGACTTTTGTGCACCTAAAAGATCGATTTTCAGTATGTTTTGAGCATGTATTTTGAAAATACTCTAAAACGGAGTAGGCATGTACAGATCGCTTCTGGGACCCCTAAATATCGAATTTTCGGATGTTTTGGGACTGAATTTGATATATCGACTTTTTGGCACCTAAAAGATCGATTTTTAGCATGTTTTTAGCCTATATTTTGAAAATATTCTAGCACTTTACAGATTGCTTCTGGGACCCCAAAATATTGAATTTTCGGGTGTTTTGAGCCTGAATTTGAGATATAAACGTGTACAGAAGATACATGCACATATTGACTTTGGGCACCAAAAATATCGATTTTCAGCATGTTTTTGGCCTGTATTTTGAAAATACTCTAACACGGAGTAGGCATGTACAGATCGCTTCTGGGACCCCAAAATATCGAATTTTCGGGTGTTTAGGGCCAAAATTTGAGATATAAACGGGTACAGAAGATGCATGCACATATCGACTTTTGGGCACCTAAAAGACCGATTTTCAGTATGTTTTTGGCCTGTATTTTGAAAATACTCTAACACAGTGTAGGCATGTACAGATACCTTCTGGGACCTCTAAATATCGAATTTTCGGGTGTTTTGGGAATGAATTTGAGATATCGATTTTTTGGCACCTAAAATGTCGATTTTTTGCATGTTTTTAGCCTATATTTTGAAAATATTCTAGCACTGTGTAGGCATGTACAGATTGCTTCTGGGACCCCAAAATATTGAATTTTCGGGTGTTTTGAGCCTGAATTTGAGATATAAACGGGTACAGAAGATACATGCACATATTGACTTTGGGCACTAAAAATATCGATTTTCAGCATGTTTTGGGCTTGTATTTTGAAAATACTCTAACACGGAGTAGGCATGTACAGATCGCTTTTGGGACCCCAAAATATCGAATTTTCGGGTGTTTAGGGCCAGAATTTGAGATATAAACGGGTATAGAAGATGCATGCACATATCGACTTTTGGGCACCTAAAAGACCGATTTTCAGTATGTTTTTGGCCTGTATTTTGAAAATACTCTAACACGGAGTAGGCATGTACAGATACCTTCTGGGACCTCTAAATATCGAATTTTCGGGTGTTTTGGGACTGAATTTGAGAAATCTATTTTTTGGCAACTAAAATGTCGATTTTTAGCATGTTTTTAGCCTATATTTTGAAAATATTCTAGCACTGTGTAGGCATGTACAGATTGCTTCTGGGACCCCAAAATATTGAATTTTCGGGTGTTTTGAGCCTGAATTTGAGATATAAACGGGTACAGAAGATACATGCACATATTGACTTTGGGCACCAAAAATATCGGTTTTCAGCATGTTTTGGGCTTGAATTTTGAAAATACTCTAACACGGAGTAGGCATGTACAGATACCTTCTGGGACCTCTAAATATCGAATTTTCGGGTGTTTTGGGAATGAATTTGAGATATCGATTTTTTGGCACCTAAAAGATCGATTTTTAGCATGTTTTTAGCCTATATTTTGAAAATATTCTAGCACTGTGTAGGCATGTACAGATTGCTTCTGGGACCCCAAAATATTGAATTTTTGGGTGTTTTGAGCCTGAATTTGAGATATAAACGGGTACAAAAGATACATGCACATATTGACTTTGGGCATCTAAAATATCGATTTTCAGCATGTTTTGGGCCTGTATTTTGAAAATACTCTAACACTGAGTAGGCATGTACAGATTGCTTCTGGGACCACAAAATATTGAATTTTCGGGTGTTTTGAGCCTGAATTTGAGATATAAACGGGTACAGAAGATACACGCACATATTGACTTTGGGCATCTAAAATATCGATTTTCAGCATGTTTTGGGAATGTATTTCGAAAATACTCTAACACTGAGTAGGCATGTACAGATTGCTTCTGGGACCCCAAAATATTGAATTTTCGGGTGTTTTGAGCCTGAATTTGAGATATAAACGGGTACTGAAGATGCATGCACATATCCACTTTTGTGCACCTAAAAGATCGATTTTCAGTATGTTTTGAGCATGTATTTTGAAAATACTCTAAAACGGAGTAGGCATGTACAGATCGATTCTGGGAACCCTAAATATCGAATTTTCGGGTGTTTTGGGACTGAATTTGAGATATCGACTTTTTGGCACCTAAAAGATCGATTTTTAGCATGTTTTTAGCCTATATTTTGAAAATATTCTAGCACTGTACAGATTGCTTCTGGGACCCCAAAATATTGAATTTTCGGGTGTTTTGAGCCTGAATTTGAGATATAAACGGGTACAGAAGATACATGCACATATTGACTTTGGGCACCAAAAATATCGATTTTCAGCATGTTTTGGGCCTGAATTTTGAAAATACTCTAACACGGAGTAGGCATGTACAGATCGCTTCTGGGACACCAAAATATCGAATTTTCGGGTGTTTAGGGCCAGAATTTGAGATATAAACGGGTACAGAAGATGCATGCACATATCGACTTTTGTGCACCTAAAAGATCGATTTTCAGTATGTTTTTGGCCTGTATTTTGAAAATACTCTAACACGGAGTAGGCATGTACAGATCGCTTCTGGGACCCCTAAATATCGAATTTTCGGGTGTTTTGAGCCTGAATTTGAGATATCGACTTTTTGGCACCTAAAAGATCGATTTTTAGCATGTTTTTAGCCTATATTTTGAAAATATTCTAGCACTGTACAGATTGCTTCTGGGACCCCAAAATATTGAATTTTCGGGTGTTTTGAGCCTGAATTTGAGATATAAACGGGTACTGAAGATGCATGCACATATCGACTTTTGTGCACCTAAAAGATCGATTTTCAGTATGTTTTGAGCATGTATTTTGAAAATACTCTAACACGGAGTAGGCATGTACAGATCGCTTCTGGGACCCCTAAATATCGAATTTTCGGGTGTTTTGGGACTGAATTTGAGATATCGATTTTTTGGCACCTAAAATGTCGATTTTTAGCATGTTTTTAGCCTATATTTTGAAAATATTCTAGCACTGTGTAGGCATGTACAGATTGCTTCTGGGACCCCAAAATATTGAATTTTCGGGTGTTTTGAGCCTGAATTTGAGATATAAACGGGTACAGAAGATACATGCACATATTGACTTTGGGCATCTAAAATATCGATTTTCAGCATGTTTTGCGCCTGTATTTTGAAAATACTCTAACACTGAGTAGGCATGTACAGATTGCTTCTGGGACCCCAAAATATTGAATTTTCGGGTGTTTTGAGCCTGAATTTGAGATATAAACGGGTACTGAAGATGCATGCACATATCGACTTTTGTGCACCTAAAAGATCGATTTTCAGTATGTTTTGAGCATGTATTTTGAAAATACTCTAACACGGAGTAGGCATGTACAGATCGCTTCTGGGACCCCTAACTATCGAATTTTCGGGTGTTTTGGGACTGAATTTGAGATATCGACTTTTTGGCACCTAAAAGATTGATTTTTAGCATGTTTTTAGCCTATATTTTGAAAATATTCTAGCACTGAGTAGGCATGTACAGATTGCTTCTGGGACCCCAAAATATTGAATTTTCGGGTGTTTTGAGCCTGAATTCGAGATATAAACGGGTACAGAAGATACATGCACATATTGACTTTGGGCACCAAAAATATCGATTTTCAGCATGTTTTGGGCCTGAATTTTGAAAATACTCTAACACGGAGTAGGCATGTACAGATCGCTTCTGGGACCCCAAAATATCGAATTTTCGGGTGTTTAGGGCCAGAATTTGAGATATAAACGGGTACAGAAGATGCATGCACATATCGACTTTTGGGCACCTAAAAGATCGATTTTCAGTATGTTTTTGGTCTGTATTTTGAAAATACTCTAACACGGAGTAGGCATGTACAGATACCTTCTGGGACCTCTAAATATCGAATTTTCGGGTGTTTTGGGACTGAATTTGAGATATCTATTCTTTGGCACCTAAAATGTCGATTTTTAGCATGTTTTTAGCCTATATTTTGAAAATATTCTAGCACTGTGTAGGCATGTACAGATTGCTTCTGGGACCCCAAAATATTGAATTTTCGGGTGTTTTGAGCCTGAATTTGAGATATAAACGGGTACAGAAGATACATGCACATATTGACTTTGGGCATCTAAAATATCGATTTTCAGCATGTTTTGGGCCTGTATTTTGAAAATACTCTAACACGGAGTAGGCATGTACAGATTGCTTCTGGGACCCCAAAATATTGAATTTTCGGATGTTTTGAGCCTGAATTTTAGATATAAACGGGTACTGAAGATGCATGCACATTTCGACTTTTGTGCACCTAAAAGATCGATTTTCAGTATGTTTTGAGCATGTATTTTGAAAATACTCTAACACGGAGTAGGCATGTACAGATCGCTTCTGGGACCCCTAAATATCGAATTTTCGGGTGTTTTGAGCCTGAATTTGAGATATCGACTTTTTGGCACCTAAAAGATCGATTTTTAGCATGTTTTTAGCCTATATTTTGAAAATATTCTAGCACTGTACAGATTGCTTCTGGGACCCCAAAATATTGAATTTTCGGGTGTTTTGAGCCTGAATTTGAGATATAAACGGGTACTGAAGATGCATGCACATATCGACTTTTGTGCACCTAAAAGATCGATTTTCAGTATGTTTTGAGCATGTATTTTGAAAATACTCTAACACGGAGTAGGCATGTACAGATCGCTTCTGGGACCCCTAAATATCGAATTTTCGGGTGTTTTGGGACTGAATTTGAGATATCGAATTTTTGGCACCTAAAAGATCGATTTTTAGCATGTTTTTAGCCTATATTTTGAAAATATTCTAGCACTGTACAGATTGCTTCTGGGACCCCAAAATATTGAATTTTCTGGTGTTTTGAGCCTGAATTTGAGATATAAACGGGTACAGAAGATACATGCACATATTGACTTTGGGCATCTAAAATATCGATTTTCAGCATGTTTTGCGCCTGTATTTTGAAAATACTCTAACACTGAGTAGGCATGTACAGATTGCTTCTGGGACCCCAAAATATTGAATTTTCGGGTGTTTTGAGCCTGAATTTGAGATATAAACGGGTACTGAAGATGCATGCACATATCGACTTTTGTGCACCTAAAAGATCGATTTTCAGTATGTTTTGAGCATGTATTTTGAAAATACTCTAACACGGAGTAGGCATGTACAGATCGCTTCTGGGACCCCTAACTATCGAATTTTCGGGTGTTTTGGGACTGAATTTGAGATATCGACTTTTTGGCACCTAAAAGATTGATTTTTAGCATGTTTTTAGCCTATATTTTGAAAATATTCTAGCACTGAGTAGGCATGTACAGATTGCTTCTGGGACCCCAAAATATTGAATTTTCGGGTGTTTTGAGCCTGAATTCGAGATATAAACGGGTACAGAAGATACATGCACATATTGACTTTGGGCACCAAAAATATCGATTTTCAGCATGTTTTGGGCCTGAATTTTGAAAATACTCTAACACGGAGTAGGCATGTACAGATCGCTTCTGGGACCCCAAAATATCGAATTTTCGGGTGTTTAGGGCCAGAATTTGAGATATAAACGGGTACAGAAGATGCATGCACATATCGACTTTTGGGCACCTAAAAGATCGATTTTCAGTATGTTTTTGGTCTGTATTTTGAAAATACTCTAACACGGAGTAGGCATGTACAGATACCTTCTGGGACCTCTAAATATCGAATTTTCGGGTGTTTTGGGACTGAATTTGAGATATCGATTCTTTGGCACCTAAAATGTCGATTTTTAGCATGTTTTTAGCCTATATTTTGAAAATATTCTAGCACTGTGTAGGCATGTACAGATTGCTTCTGGGACCCCAAAATATTGAATTTTTGGGTGTTTTGAGCCTGAATTTGAGATATAAACGGGTACAGAAGATACATGCACATATTGACTTTGGGCATCTAAAATATCGATTTTCAGCATGTTTTGGGCCTGTATTTTGAAAATACTCTAACACTGAGTAGGCATGTACAGATTGCTTCTGGGACCCCAAAATATTGAATTTTCGGGTGTTTTGAGCCTGAATTTGAGATATAAACGGGTACTGAAGATGCATGCACATTTCGACTTTTGTGCACCTAAAAGATCGATTTTCAGTATGTTTTGAGCATGTATTTTGAAAATACTCTAACACGGAGTAGGCATGTACAGATCGCTTCTGGGACCCCTAAATATCGAATTTTCGGGTGTTTTGGGACTGAATTTGAGATATCGACTTTTTGGCACCTAAAAGATCGATTTTTAAAATGTTTTTAGCCTATATTTGGAAAATATTCTAGCACTGTACAGATTGCTTCTGGGACCCCAAAATATTGAATTTTCGGGTGTTTTGAGCCTGAATTCGAGATATAAACGGGTACAGAAGATACATGCACATATTGACTTTGGGCACCAAAAATATCGATTTTAACATGTTTTGGGCCTGAATTTTGAAAATACTCTAACACGGAGTAGGCATGTACATATCGCTTCTGGGACCCCAAAATATCGAATTTTTGGGTGTTTAGGGCCAGAATTTGAGATATAAACGGGTACAGAAGATGCATGCACATATCGACTTTTGGGCACCTAAAAGATCGATTTTCAGTATGTTTTTGGCCTGTATTTTGAAAATACTCTAACACAGTGTAGGCATGTACAGATACCTTCTGGGACCTCTAAATATCGAATTTTCGGGTGTTTTGAGACTGAATTTGAGATATCGATTTTTTGGCACCAAAAATGTCGATTTTTAGCATGTTTTTAGCCTATATTTTGAAAATATTCTAGCACTGTGTAGACATGTACAGATTGCTTCTGGGACCCCAAAATATTGAATTTTCGGGTGTTTTGAGCCTGAATTTGAGATATAAACGGGTACAGAAGATACATGCACATATTGACTTTGGGCATCTAAAATATCGATTTTCAGCATGTTTTGGGCCTGTATTTTGAAAATACTCTAACACTGAGTAGGCATGTACAGATTGCTTCTGGGACCCCAAAATATTGAATTTTCGGGTGTTTTGAGCCTGAATTTGAGATATAAACGGGTACTGAAGATGCATGCACATATCGACTTTTGTGCACCTAAAAGATCGATTTTCAGTATGTTTTGAGCATGTATTTTGAAAATACTCTAACACGGAGTAGGCATGTACAGATCGCTTCTGGGACCCCTAAATATCGAATTTTCTGGTGTTTTTGGACTGAATTTGAGATATCGACTTTTTGGCACCTAAAAGATCGATTTTTAGCATGTTTTTAGCCTATATTTTGAAAATATTCTAGCACTGTACAGATTGCTTCTGGGACCCCAAAATATCGAATTTTCGGGTGTTTTGAGCCTGAATTTGAGATATAAACGGGTACTGAAGATGCATGCACATATCTACTTTTGTGCACCTAAAAGATCGATTTTCAGTATGTTTTGAGCATGTATTTTGAAAATACTCTAAAACGGAGTAGGCATGTACAGATCGCTTCTGGGACCCCTAAATATCGAATTTTCGGGTGTTTTGGGACTGAATTTGAGATATCGACTTTTTGGCACCTAAAAGATCGATTTTTAGCATGTTTTTAGCCTATATTTTGAAAATATTCTAGCACTGTACAGATTGCTTCTGGGACCCCAAAATATTGAATTTTCGGGTGTTTTGAGCCTGAATTCGAGATATAAACGGGTAGAGAAGATACATGCACATATTGACTTTGGGCACCAAAAATATCGATTTTAACATGTTTTGGGCCTGAATTTTGAAAATACTCTAACACGGAGTAGGCATGTACAGATCGCTTCTGGGACCCCAAAATATCGAATTTTCGGGTGTTTAGGGCCAGAATTTGAGATATAAACGGGTACAGAAGATGCATGCACATATCGACTTTTCGGCACCTAAAAGATAGATTTTCAGTATGTTTTTGGCCTGTATTTTGAAAATACTCTAACACGGAGTAGGCATGTACAGATACCTTCTGGGACCTCTAAATATCGAATTTTCGGGTGTTTTGGGACTGAATTTGAGATATCGATTTTTTGGCACCTAAAATGTCGATTTTTAGCATGTTTTTAGCCTATATTTTGAAAATATTCTAGCACTGTGTAGGCATGTACAGATTGCTTCTGGGACCCCAAAATATTGAATTTTCGGGTGTTTTGAGCCTGAATTTGAGATATAAACGGGTACAGAAGATACATGCACATATTGACTTTGGGCATCTAAAATATCGATTTTCAGCATGTTTTGCGCCTGTATTTTGAAAATACTCTAACACTGAGTAGGCATGTACAGATTGCTTCTGGGACCCCAAAATATTGAATTTTCGGGTGTTTTGAGCCTGAATTTGAGATATAAACGGGTACTGAAGATGCATGCACATATCGACTTTTGTGCACCTAAAAGATCGATTTTCAGTATGTTTTGAGCATGTATTTTGAAAATACTCTAACACGGAGTAGGCATGTACAGATCGCTTCTGGGACCCCTAAATATCGAATTTTCGGGTGTTTTGGGACTGAATTTGAGATATCGATTTTTTGGCACCTAAAAGATTGATTTTTAGCATGTTTTTAGCCTATATTTTGAAAATATTCTAGCACTGAGTAGGCATGTACAGATTGCTTCTGGGACCCCAAAATATTGAATTTTCGGGTGTTTTGAGCCTGAATTCGAGATATAAACGGGTACAGGAGATACATGCACATATTGACTTTGGGCACCAAAAATATCGATTTTCAACATGTTTTGGGCCTGAATTTTGAAAATACTCTAACACGGAGTAGGCATGTACAGATCGCTTCTGGGACCCCAAAATATCGAATTTTCGGGTGTTTAGGGGCAGAATTTGAGATATAAACGGGTACAGAAGATGCATGCACATATCGACTTTTGGGCACCTAAAAGATCGATTTTCAGTATGTTTTTGGCCTGTATTTTGAAAATACTCTAACACGGAGTAGGCATGTACAGATACCTTCTGGGACCTCTAAATATCGAATTTTCGGGTGTTTTGGGACTGAATTTGAGATATCGATTCTTTGGCACCTAAAATGTCGATTTTTAGCATGTTTTTAGCCTATATTTTGAAAATATTCTAGCACTGTGTAGGCATGTACAGATTGCTTCTGGGACCCCAAAATATTGAATTTTTGGGTGTTTTGAGCCTGAATTTGAGATATAAACGGGTACAGAAGATACATGCACATATTGACTTTGGGCATCTAAAATATCGATGTTCAGCATGTTTTGGGCCTGTATTTTGAAAATACTCTAACACTGAGTAGGCATGTTCAGATTGCTTCTGGGACCCCAAAATATTGAATTTTCGGGTGTTTTGAGCCTGAATTTGAGATATAAACGGGTACTGAAGATGCATGCACATTTCGACTTTTGTGCACCTAAAAGATCGATTTTCAGTATGTTTTGAGCATGTATTTTGAAAATACTCTAACACGGAGTAGGCATGTACAGATCGCTTCTGGGACCCCTAAATATCGAATTTTCGGGTGTTTTGGGACTGAATTTGGGATATCGACTTTTTGGCACCTAAAAGATCGATTTTTAGCATGTTTTTAGCCTATATTTTGAAAATATTCTAGCACTGTACAGATTGCTTCTGGGACCCCAAAATATTGAATTTTCGGGTGTTTTGAGCCTGAATTCGAGATATAAACGGGTACAGAAGATACATGCACATATTGACTTTGGGCACCAAAAATATCGATTTTAACATGTTTTGGGCCTGAATTTTGAAAATACTCTAACACGGAGTAGGCATGTACAGATCGCTTCTGGGACCCCAAAATATCGAATTTTCGGGTGTTTAGGGCCAGAATTTGAGATATAAACGGGTACAGAAGATGCATGCACATATCGACTTTTGGGCACCTAAAAGATCGATTTTCAGTATGTTTTTGGCCTGTATTTTGAAAATACTCTAACACGGAGTAGGCATGTACAGATACCTTCTGGGACCTCTAAATATCGAATTTTCGGGTGTTTTGGGACTGAATTTGAGATATCGATTTTTTGGCACCTAAAATGTCGATTTTTAGCATGTTTTTAGCCTATATTTTGAAAATATTCTAACACTGTGTAGGCATGTACAGATTGCTTCTGGGACCCCAAAATATTGAATTTTCGGGTGTTTTGAGCCTGAATTTGAGATATAAACGGGTACAGAAGATACATGCACATATTGACTTTGGGCATCTAAAATATCGATTTTCAGCATGTTTTGGGCCTGTATTTTGAAAATACTCTAACACTGAGTAGGCATGTACAGATTGCTTCTGGGACCCCAAAATATTGAATTTTCGGGTGTTTTGAGCCTGAATTTGAGATATAAACGGGTACTGAAGATGCATGCACATATCGACTTTTGTGCACCTAAAAGATCGATTTTCAGTATGTTTTGAGCATGTATTTTGAAAATACTCTAACACGGAGTAGGCATGTACAGATACCTTCTGGGACCCCTAAATATCGAATTTTCGGGTGTTTTGGGACTGAATTTGAGATATCGACTTTTTGGCACCTAAAAGATAGATTTTTAGCATGTTTTTAGCCTATATTTTGAAAATATTCTAGCACTGTACAGATTGCTTCTGGGACCCCAAAATATTGAATTTTCGGGTGTTTTGAGCCTGAATTTGAGATATAAACGGGTACAGAAGATACTTGCACATATTGACTTTGGGCACCAAAAATATCGATTTTCAGCATGTTTTGGGCCTGTATTTTAAAAATACTCTAACACGGAGTAGGCATGTACAGATCGCTTCTGGGACCCCAAAATATCGAATTTTCGGGTGTTTAGGGCCAGAATTTGAGATATAAACGGGTACAGAAGATGCATGCACATATCGACTTTTCGGCACCTAAAAGATCGATTTTCAGTATGTTTTTGGCCTGTATTTTGAAAATACTCTAACACAGTGTAGGCATGTACAGATACCTTCTGGGACCTCTAAATATCGAATTTTCGGGTGTTTTGGGACTCAATTTGAGATATCGATTTTTTGGCACCTAAAATGTCGATTTTTAGCATGTTTTTAGCCTATATTTTGAAAATATTCTAGCACTGTGTAGGCATGTACAGATTGCATCTGGGACCCCAAAATATTGATTTTTCGTGTGTTTTGAGCCTGTATTTGAGATATAAACGGGTACAGAAGATACATGCACATATTGACTTTGGGCATCTAAAATATCGATTTTCAGCATGTTTTGGGCCTGTATATTGAAAATACTCTAACACTGAGTAGGCATGTACAGATTGCTTCTGGAACCCCAAAATATTGAATTTTCGGGTGTTTTGAGCCTGAATTTGAGATATAAACGGGTACTGAAGATGCATGCACATATCGACTTTTGTGCACCTAAAAATCGATTTTCAGTATGTTTTGACCATGTATTTTGAAAATACTCTAACACGGAGTAGGCATGTACAGATCGCTTCTGGGACCCCTAAATATCGAATTTTCGGGTGTTTTGGGACTGAATTTGAGATATCGACTTTTTGGCACCTAAAAGATAGATTTTTAGCATGTTATTAGCCTATATTTTGAAAATATTCTAGCACTGAGTAGGCATGTACAGATTGCTTCTGGGACCCCAAAATATTGAATTTTCGGGTGTTTTGAGCCTGAATTTGAGATATAAACGGGTACAGAAGATACATGCACATATTGACTTTGGGCACCAAAAATATCGATTTTCAGCATGTTTTTGGCCTGTATTTTGAAAATACTCTAACACGGAGTAGGCATGTACAGATCGCTTCTGGGACCCCAAAATATCGAATTTTCGGGTGTTTAGGGCCAAAATTTGAGATATAAACGGGTACAGAAGATGCATGCACATATCGACTTTTGGGCACCTAAAAGACCGATTTTCAGTATGTTTTTGGCCTGTATTTTGAAAATACTCTAACACAGTGTAGGCATGTACAGATACCTTCTGGGACCTCTAAATATCGAATTTTCGGGTGTTTTGGGACTGAATTTGAGATATCGATTTTTTGGCACCTAAAATGTCGATTTTTAGCATGTTTTTAGCCTATATTTTGAAAATATTCTAGCACTGTGTAGGCATGTACAGATTGCTTCTGGGACCCCAAAATATTGAATTTTCGGGTGTTTTGAGCCTGAATTTGAGATATAAACGGGTACTGAAGATGCATGCACATATCGACTTTTGGGCACCTAAAAGATCGATTTTCAGTATGTTTTGAGCATGTATTTTGAAAATACTCTAAAACGGTGTAGGCATGTACAGATCGCTTCTGGGACCCCTAAATATCGAATTTTCGGGTGTTTTGGGACTGAATTTGAGATATCGACTTTTTGGCACCTAAAAGATCGATTTTTAGCATGTTTTTAGCCTATATTTTGAAAATATTCTAGCACTGTACAGATTGCTTCTGGGACCCCAAAATATTGAATTTTCGGGTGTTTTGAGCCTGAATTTGAGATATAAACGGGTACTGAAGATGCATGCACATATCGACTTTTGTGCACCTAAAAGATCGATTTTCAGTATGTTTTGAGCATGTATTTTGAAAATACTCTAACACGGAGTAGGCATGTACAGATACCTTCTGGGACCCCTAAATATCGAATTTTCGGGTGTTTTGGGACTGAATTTGAGATATCGACTTTTTGGCACCTAAAAGATAGATTTTTAGCATGTTTTTAGCCTATATTTTGAAAATATTCTAGCACTGTACAGATTGCTTCTGGGACCCCAAAATATTGAATTTTCGGGTGTTTTGAGCCTGAATTTGAGATATAAACGGGTACAGAAGATACTTGCACATATTGACTTTGGGCACCAAAAATATCGATTTTCAGCATGTTTTGGGCCTGTATTTTAAAAATACTCTAACACGGAGTAGGCATGTACAGATCGCTTCTGGGACCCCAAAATATCGAATTTTCGGGTGTTTAGGGCCAGAATTTGAGATATAAACGGGTACAGAAGATGCATGCACATATCGACTTTTCGGCACCTAAAAGATCGATTTTCAGTATGTTTTTGGCCTGTATTTTGAAAATACTCTAACACAGTGTAGGCATGTACAGATACCTTCTGGGACCTCTAAATATCGAATTTTCGGGTGTTTTGGGACTGAATTTGAGATATCGACTTTTTGGCACCTAAAAGATTGATTTTTAGCATGTTTTTAGCCTATATTTTGAAAATATTCTAGCACTGAGTAGGCATGTACAGATTGCTTCTGGGACCCCAAAATATTGAATTTTCGGGTGTTTTGAGCCTGAATTCGAGATATAAACGGGTACAGGAGATACATGCACATATTGACTTTGGGCACCAAAAATATCGATTTTCAACATGTTTTGGGCCTGAATTTTGAAAATACTCTAACACGGAGTAGGCATGTACAGATCGCTTCTGGGACCCCTAAATATCGAATTTTCGGGTGTTTTGAGCCTGAATTTGAGATATCGACTTTTTGGCACCTAAAAGATCGATTTTTAGCATGTTTTTAGCCTATATTTTGAAAATATTCTAGCCCTGTACAGATTGCTTCTGGGACCCCAAAATATTGAATTTTCGGGTGTTTTGAGCCTGAATTTGAGATATAAACGGGTACTGAAGATGCATGCACATATCGACTTTTGTGCACCTAAAAGATCGATTTTCAGTATGTTTTGAGCATGTATTTTGAAAATACTCTAACACGGAGTAGGCATGTACAGATCGCTTCTGGGACCCCTAAATATCGAATTTTCGGGTGTTTTAGGACTGAATTTGAGATATCGAATTTTTGGCACCTAAAAGATCGATTTTTAGCATGTTTTTAGCCTATATTTTGAAAATATTCTAGCACTGTACAGATTGCTTCTGGGACCCCAAAATATTGAATTTTCGGGTGTTTTGAGCCTGAATTTGAGATATAAACGGGTACAGAAGATACATGCACATATTGACTTTGGGCATCTAAAATATCGATTTTCAGCATGTTTTGCGCCTGTATTTTGAAAATACTCTAACACTGAGTAGGCATGTACAGATTGCTTCTGGGACCCCAAAATATTGAATTTTCGGGTGTTTTGAGCCTGAATTTGAGATATAAACGGGTACTGAAGATGCATGCACATATCGACTTTTGTGCACCTAAAAGATCGATTTTCAGTATGTTTTGAGCATGTATTTTGAAAATACTCTAACACGGAGTAGGCATGTACAGATCGCTTCTGGGACCCCTAACTATCGAATTTTCGGGTGTTTTGGGACTGAATTTGAGATATCGACTTTTTGGCACCTAAAAGATTGATTTTTAGCATGTTTTTAGCCTATATTTTGAAAATATTCTAGCACTGAGTAGGCATGTACAGATTGCTTCTGGGACCCCAAAATATTGAATTTTCGGGTGTTTTGAGCCTGAATTCGAGATATAAACGGGTACAGAAGATACATGCACATATTGACTTTGGGCACCAAAAATATCGATTTTCAGCATGTTTTGGGCCTGAATTTTGAAAATACTCTAACACGGAGTAGGCATGTACAGATCGCTTCTGGGACCCCAAAATATCGAATTTTCGGGTGTTTAGGGCCAGAATTTGAGATATAAACGGGTACAGAAGATGCATGCACATATCGACTTTTGGGCACCTAAAAGATCGATTTTCAGTATGTTTTTGGTCTGTATTTTGAAAATACTCTAACACGGAGTAGGCATGTACAGATACCTTCTGGGACCTCTAAATATCGAATTTTCGGGTGTTTTGGGACTGAATTTGAGATATCGATTCTTTGGCACCTAAAATGTCGATTTTTAGCATGTTTTTAGCCTATATTTTGAAAATATTCTAGCACTGTACAGATTGCTTCTGGGACCCCAAAATATTGAATTTTCGGGTGTTTTGAGCCTGAATTTGAGATATAAACGGGTACAGAAGATACTTGCACATATTGACTTTGGGCACCAAAAATATCGATTTTCAGCATGTTTTGGGCCTGTATTTTAAAAATACTCTAACACGGAGTAGGCATGTACAGATCGCTTCTGGGACCCCAAAATATCGAATTTTCGGGTGTTTAGGGCCAGAATTTGAGATATAAACGGGTACAGAAGATGCATGCACATATCGACTTTTCGGCACCTAAAAGATCGATTTTCAGTATGTTTTTGGCCTGTATTTTGAAAATACTCTAACACAGTGTAGGCATGTACAGATACCTTCTGGGACCTCTAAATATCGAATTTTCGGGTGTTTTGGGACTGAATTTGAGATATCGACTTTTTGGCACCTAAAAGATTGATTTTTAGCATGTTTTTAGCCTATATTTTGAAAATATTCTAGCACTGAGTAGGCATGTACAGATTGCTTCTGGGACCCCAAAATATTGAATTTTCGGGTGTTTTGAGCCTGAATTCGAGATATAAACGGGTACAGGAGATACATGCACATATTGACTTTGGGCACCAAAAATATCGATTTTCAACATGTTTTGGGCCTGAATTTTGAAAATACTCTAACACGGAGTAGGCATGTACAGATCGCTTCTGGGACCCCTAAATATCGAATTTTCGGGTGTTTTGAGCCTGAATTTGAGATATCGACTTTTTGGCACCTAAAAGATCGATTTTTAGCATGTTTTTAGCCTATATTTTGAAAATATTCTAGCACTGTACAGATTGCTTCTGGGACCCCAAAATATTGAATTTTCGGGTGTTTTGAGCCTGAATTTGAGATATAAACGGGTACTGAAGATGCATGCACATATCGACTTTTGTGCACCTAAAAGATCGATTTTCAGTATGTTTTGAGCATGTATTTTGAAAATACTCTAACACGGAGTAGGCATGTACAGATCGCTTCTGGGACCCCTAAATATCGAATTTTCGGGTGTTTTGGGACTGAATTTGAGATATCGAATTTTTGGCACCTAAAAGATCGATTTTTAGCATGTTTTTAGCCTATATTTTGAAAATATTCTAGCACTGTACAGATTGCTTCTGGGACCCCAAAATATTGAATTTTCGGGTGTTTTGAGCCTGAATTTGAGATATAAACGGGTACAGAAGATACATGCACATATTGACTTTGGGCATCTAAAATATCGATTTTCAGCATGTTTTGCGCCTGTATTTTGAAAATACTCTAACACTGAGTAGGCATGTACAGATTGCTTCTGGGACCCCAAAATATTGAATTTTCGGGTGTTTTGAGCCTGAATTTGAGATATAAACGGGTACTGAAGATGCATGCACATATCGACTTTTGTGCACCTAAAAGATCGATTTTCAGTATGTTTTGAGCATGTATTTTGAAAATACTCTAACACGGAGTAGGCATGTACAGATCGCTTCTGGGACCCCTAACTATCGAATTTTCGGGTGTTTTGGGACTGAATTTGAGATATCGACTTTTTGGCACCTAAAAGATTGATTTTTAGCATGTTTTTAGCCTATATTTTGAAAATATTCTAGCACTGAGTAGGCATGTACAGATTGCTTCTGGGACCCCAAAATATTGAATTTTCGGGTGTTTTGAGCCTGAATTCGAGATATAAACGGGTACAGAAGATACATGCACATATTGACTTTGGGCACCAAAAATATCGATTTTCAGCATGTTTTGGGCCTGAATTTTGAAAATACTCTAACACGGAGTAGGCATGTACAGATCGCTTCTGGGACCCCAAAATATCGAATTTTCGGGTGTTTAGGGCCAGAATTTGAGATATAAACGGGTACAGAAGATGCATGCACATATCGACTTTTGGGCACCTAAAAGATCGATTTTCAGTATGTTTTTGGTCTGTATTTTGAAAATACTCTAACACGGAGTAGGCATGTACAGATACCTTCTGGGACCTCTAAATATCGAATTTTCGGGTGTTTTGGGACTGAATTTGAGATATCGATTCTTTGGCACCTAAAATGTCGATTTTTAGCATGTTTTTAGCCTATATTTTGAAAATATTCTAGCACTGTACAGATTGCTTCTGGGACCCCAAAATATTGAATTTTCGGGTGTTTTGAGCCTGAATTTGAGATATAAACGGGTACAGAAGATACTTGCACATATTGACTTTGGGCACCAAAAATATCGATTTTCAGCATGTTTTGGGCCTGTATTTTAAAAATACTCTAACACGGAGTAGGCATGTACAGATCGCTTCTGGGACCCCAAAATATCGAATTTTCGGGTGTTTAGGGCCAGAATTTGAGATATAAACGGGTACAGAAGATGCATGCACATATCGACTTTTCGGCACCTAAAAGATCGATTTTCAGTATGTTTTTGGCCTGTATTTTGAAAATACTCTAACACAGTGTAGGCATGTACAGATACCTTCTGGGACCTCTAAATATCGAATTTTCGGGTGTTTTGGGACTGAATTTGAGATATCGACTTTTTGGCACCTAAAAGATTGATTTTTAGCATGTTTTTAGCCTATATTTTGAAAATATTCTAGCACTGAGTAGGCATGTACAGATTGCTTCTGGGACCCCAAAATATTGAATTTTCGGGTGTTTTGAGCCTGAATTCGAGATATAAACGGGTACAGGAGATACATGCACATATTGACTTTGGGCACCAAAAATATCAATTTTCAACATGTTTTGGGCCTGAATTTTGAAAATACTCTAACACGGAGTAGGCATGTACAGATCGCTTCTGGGACCCCTAAATATCGAATTTTCGGGTGTTTTGAGCCTGAATTTGAGATATCGACTTTTTGGCACCTAAAAGATCGATTTTTAGCATGTTTTTAGCCTATATTTTGAAAATATTCTAGCACTGTACAGATTGCTTCTGGGACCCCAAAATATTGAATTTTCGGGTGTTTTGAGCCTGAATTTGAGATATAAACGGGTACTGAAGATGCATGCACATATCGACTTTTGTGCACCTAAAAGATCGATTTTCAGTATGTTTTGAGCATGTATTTTGAAAATACTCTAACACGGAGTAGGCATGTACAGATACCTTCTGGGACCCCTAAATATCGAATTTTCGGGTGTTTTGGGACTGAATTTGAGATATCGACTTTTTGGCACCTAAAAGATAGATTTTTAGCATGTTTTTAGCCTATATTTTGAAAATATTCTAGCACTGTACAGATTGCTTCTGGGACCCCAAAATATTGAATTTTCGGGTGTTTTGAGCCTGAATTTGAGATATAAACGGGTACAGAAGATACTTGCACATATTGACTTTGGGCACCAAAAATATCGATTTTCAGCATGTTTTGGGCCTGTATTTTAAAAATACTCTAACACGGAGTAGGCATGTACAGATCGCTTCTGGGACCCCAAAATATCGAATTTTCGGGTGTTTAGGGCCAGAATTTGAGATATAAACGGGTACAGAAGATGCATGCACATATCGACTTTTCGGCACCTAAAAGATCGATTTTCAGTATGTTTTTGGCCTGTATTTTGAAAATACTCTAACACAGTGTAGGCATGTACAGATACCTTCTGGGACCTCTAAATATCGAATTTTCGGGTGTTTTGGGACTCAATTTGAGATATCGATTTTTTGGCACCTAAAATGTCGATTTTTAGCATGTTTTTAGCCTATATTTTGAAAATATTCTAGCACTGTGTAGGCATGTACAGATTGCATCTGGGACCCCAAAATATTGATTTTTCGTGTGTTTTGAGCCTGTATTTGAGATATAAACGGGTACAGAAGATACATGCACATATTGACTTTGGGCATCTAAAATATCGATTTTCAGCATGTTTTGGGCCTGTATATTGAAAATACTCTAACACTGAGTAGGCATGTACAGATTGCTTCTGGAACCCCAAAATATTGAATTTTCGGGTGTTTTGAGCCTGAATTTGAGATATAAACGGGTACTGAAGATGCATGCACATATCGACTTTTGTGCACCTAAAAATCGATTTTCAGTATGTTTTGACCATGTATTTTGAAAATACTCTAACACGGAGTAGGCATGTACAGATCGCTTCTGGGACCCCTAAATATCGAATTTTCGGGTGTTTTGGGACTGAATTTGAGATATCGACTTTTTGGCACCTAAAAGATAGATTTTTAGCATGTTATTAGCCTATATTTTGAAAATATTCTAGCACTGAGTAGGCATGTACAGATTGCTTCTGGGACCCCAAAATATTGAATTTTCGGGTGTTTTGAGCCTGAATTTGAGATATAAACGGGTACAGAAGATACATGCACATATTGACTTTGGGCACCAAAAATATCGATTTTCAGCATGTTTTTGGCCTGTATTTTGAAAATACTCTAACACGGAGTAGGCATGTACAGATCGCTTCTGGGACCCCAAAATATCGAATTTTCGGGTGTTTAGGGCCAAAATTTGAGATATAAACGGGTACAGAAGATGCATGCACATATCGACTTTTGGGCACCTAAAAGACCGATTTTCAGTATGTTTTTGGCCTGTATTTTGAAAATACTCTAACACAGTGTAGGCATGTACAGATACCTTCTGGGACCTCTAAATATCGAATTTTCGGGTGTTTTGGGACTGAATTTGAGATATCGATTTTTTGGCACCTAAAATGTCGATTTTTAGCATGTTTTTAGCCTATATTTTGAAAATATTCTAGCACTGTGTAGGCATGTACAGATTGCTTCTGGGACCCCAAAATATTGAATTTTCGGGTGTTTTGAGCCTGAATTTGAGATATAAACGGGTACTGAAGATGCATGCACATATCGACTTTTGGGCACCTAAAAGATCGATTTTCAGTATGTTTTGAGCATGTATTTTGAAAATACTCTAAAACGGTGTAGGCATGTACAGATCGCTTCTGGGACCCCTAAATATCGAATTTTCGGGTGTTTTGGGACTGAATTTGAGATATCGACTTTTTGGCACCTAAAAGATCGATTTTTAGCATGTTTTTAGCCTATATTTTGAAAATATTCTAGCACTGTACAGATTGCTTCTGGGACCCCAAAATATTGAATTTTCGGGTGTTTTGAGCCTGAATTTGAGATATAAACGGGTACTGAAGATGCATGCACATATCGACTTTTGTGCACCTAAAAGATCGATTTTCAGTATGTTTTGAGCATGTATTTTGAAAATACTCTAACACGGAGTAGGCATGTACAGATACCTTCTGGGACCCCTAAATATCGAATTTTCGGGTGTTTTGGGACTGAATTTGAGATATCGACTTTTTGGCACCTAAAAGATAGATTTTTAGCATGTTTTTAGCCTATATTTTGAAAATATTCTAGCACTGTACAGATTGCTTCTGGGACCCCAAAATATTGAATTTTCGGGTGTTTTGAGCCTGAATTTGAGATATAAACGGGTACAGAAGATACTTGCACATATTGACTTTGGGCACCAAAAATATCGATTTTCAGCATGTTTTGGGCCTGTATTTTAAAAATACTCTAACACGGAGTAGGCATGTACAGATCGCTTCTGGGACCCCAAAATATCGAATTTTCGGGTGTTTAGGGCCAGAATTTGAGATATAAACGGGTACAGAAGATGCATGCACATATCGACTTTTCGGCACCTAAAAGATCGATTTTCAGTATGTTTTTGGCCTGTATTTTGAAAATACTCTAACACAGTGTAGGCATGTACAGATACCTTCTGGGACCTCTAAATATCGAATTTTCGGGTGTTTTGGGACTGAATTTGAGATATCGACTTTTTGGCACCTAAAAGATTGATTTTTAGCATGTTTTTAGCCTATATTTTGAAAATATTCTAGCACTGAGTAGGCATGTACAGATTGCTTCTGGGACCCCAAAATATTGAATTTTCGGGTGTTTTGAGCCTGAATTCGAGATATAAACGGGTACAGGAGATACATGCACATATTGACTTTGGGCACCAAAAATATCGATTTTCAACATGTTTTGGGCCTGAATTTTGAAAATACTCTAACACGGAGTAGGCATGTACAGATCGCTTCTGGGACCCCTAAATATCGAATTTTCGGGTGTTTTGAGCCTGAATTTGAGATATCGACTTTTTGGCACCTAAAAGATCGATTTTTAGCATGTTTTTAGCCTATATTTTGAAAATATTCTAGCCCTGTACAGATTGCTTCTGGGACCCCAAAATATTGAATTTTCGGGTGTTTTGAGCCTGAATTTGAGATATAAACGGGTACTGAAGATGCATGCACATATCGACTTTTGTGCACCTAAAAGATCGATTTTCAGTATGTTTTGAGCATGTATTTTGAAAATACTCTAACACGGAGTAGGCATGTACAGATCGCTTCTGGGACCCCTAAATATCGAATTTTCGGGTGTTTTAGGACTGAATTTGAGATATCGAATTTTTGGCACCTAAAAGATCGATTTTTAGCATGTTTTTAGCCTATATTTTGAAAATATTCTAGCACTGTACAGATTGCTTCTGGGACCCCAAAATATTGAATTTTCGGGTGTTTTGAGCCTGAATTTGAGATATAAACGGGTACAGAAGATACATGCACATATTGACTTTGGGCATCTAAAATATCGATTTTCAGCATGTTTTGCGCCTGTATTTTGAAAATACTCTAACACTGAGTAGGCATGTACAGATTGCTTCTGGGACCCCAAAATATTGAATTTTCGGGTGTTTTGAGCCTGAATTTGAGATATAAACGGGTACTGAAGATGCATGCACATATCGACTTTTGTGCACCTAAAAGATCGATTTTCAGTATGTTTTGAGCATGTATTTTGAAAATACTCTAACACGGAGTAGGCATGTACAGATCGCTTCTGGGACCCCTAACTATCGAATTTTCGGGTGTTTTGGGACTGAATTTGAGATATCGACTTTTTGGCACCTAAAAGATTGATTTTTAGCATGTTTTTAGCCTATATTTTGAAAATATTCTAGCACTGAGTAGGCATGTACAGATTGCTTCTGGGACCCCAAAATATTGAATTTTCGGGTGTTTTGAGCCTGAATTCGAGATATAAACGGGTACAGAAGATACATGCACATATTGACTTTGGGCACCAAAAATATCGATTTTCAGCATGTTTTGGGCCTGAATTTTGAAAATACTCTAACACGGAGTAGGCATGTACAGATCGCTTCTGGGACCCCAAAATATCGAATTTTCGGGTGTTTAGGGCCAGAATTTGAGATATAAACGGGTACAGAAGATGCATGCACATATCGACTTTTGGGCACCTAAAAGATCGATTTTCAGTATGTTTTTGGTCTGTATTTTGAAAATACTCTAACACGGAGTAGGCATGTACAGATACCTTCTGGGACCTCTAAATATCGAATTTTCGGGTGTTTTGGGACTGAATTTGAGATATCGATTCTTTGGCACCTAAAATGTCGATTTTTAGCATGTTTTTAGCCTATATTTTGAAAATATTCTAGCACTGTACAGATTGCTTCTGGGACCCCAAAATATTGAATTTTCGGGTGTTTTGAGCCTGAATTTGAGATATAAACGGGTACAGAAGATACTTGCACATATTGACTTTGGGCACCAAAAATATCGATTTTCAGCATGTTTTGGGCCTGTATTTTAAAAATACTCTAACACGGAGTAGGCATGTACAGATCGCTTCTGGGACCCCAAAATATCGAATTTTCGGGTGTTTAGGGCCAGAATTTGAGATATAAACGGGTACAGAAGATGCATGCACATATCGACTTTTCGGCACCTAAAAGATCGATTTTCAGTATGTTTTTGGCCTGTATTTTGAAAATACTCTAACACAGTGTAGGCATGTACAGATACCTTCTGGGACCTCTAAATATCGAATTTTCGGGTGTTTTGGGACTGAATTTGAGATATCGACTTTTTGGCACCTAAAAGATTGATTTTTAGCATGTTTTTAGCCTATATTTTGAAAATATTCTAGCACTGAGTAGGCATGTACAGATTGCTTCTGGGACCCCAAAATATTGAATTTTCGGGTGTTTTGAGCCTGAATTCGAGATATAAACGGGTACAGGAGATACATGCACATATTGACTTTGGGCACCAAAAATATCGATTTTCAACATGTTTTGGGCCTGAATTTTGAAAATACTCTAACACGGAGTAGGCATGTACAGATCGCTTCTGGGACCCCTAAATATCGAATTTTCGGGTGTTTTGAGCCTGAATTTGAGATATCGACTTTTTGGCACCTAAAAGATCGATTTTTAGCATGTTTTTAGCCTATATTTTGAAAATATTCTAGCACTGTACAGATTGCTTCTGGGACCCCAAAATATTGAATTTTCGGGTGTTTTGAGCCTGAATTTGAGATATAAACGGGTACTGAAGATGCATGCACATATCGACTTTTGTGCACCTAAAAGATCGATTTTCAGTATGTTTTGAGCATGTATTTTGAAAATACTCTAACACGGAGTAGGCATGTACAGATCGCTTCTGGGACCCCTAAATATCGAATTTTCGGGTGTTTTGGGACTGAATTTGAGATATCGAATTTTTGGCACCTAAAAGATCGATTTTTAGCATGTTTTTAGCCTATATTTTGAAAATATTCTAGCACTGTACAGATTGCTTCTGGGACCCCAAAATATTGAATTTTCGGGTGTTTTGAGCCTGAATTTGAGATATAAACGGGTACAGAAGACACATGCACATATTGACTTTGGGCATCTAAAATATCGATTTTCAGCATGTTTTGCGCCTGTATTTTGAAAATACTCTAACACTGAGTAGGCATGTACAGATTGCTTCTGGGACCCCAAAATATTGAATTTTCGGGTGTTTTGAGCCTGAATTTGAGATATAAACGGGTACTGAAGATGCATGCACATATCGACTTTTGTGCACCTAAAAGATCGATTTTCAGTATGTTTTGAGCATGTATTTTGAAAATACTCTAACACGGAGTAGGCATGTACAGATCGCTTCTGGGACCCCTAACTATCGAATTTTCGGGTGTTTTGGGACTGAATTTGAGATATCGACTTTTTGGCACCTAAAAGATTGATTTTTAGCATGTTTTTAGCCTATATTTTGAAAATATTCTAGCACTGAGTAGGCATGTACAGATTGCTTCTGGGACCCCAAAATATTGAATTTTCGGGTGTTTTGAGCCTGAATTCGAGATATAAACGGGTACAGAAGATACATGCACATATTGACTTTGGGCACCAAAAATATCGATTTTCAGCATGTTTTGGGCCTGAATTTTGAAAATACTCTAACACGGAGTAGGCATGTACAGATCGCTTCTGGGACCCCAAAATATCGAATTTTCGGGTGTTTAGGGCCAGAATTTGAGATATAAACGGGTACAGAAGATGCATGCACATATCGACTTTTGGGCACCTAAAAGATCGATTTTCAGTATGTTTTTGGTCTGTATTTTGAAAATACTCTAACACGGAGTAGGCATGTACAGATACCTTCTGGGACCTCTAAATATCGAATTTTCGGGTGTTTTGGGACTGAATTTGAGATATCGATTCTTTGGCACCTAAAATGTCGATTTTTAGCATGTTTTTAGCCTATATTTTGAAAATATTCTAGCACTGTACAGATTGCTTCTGGGACCCCAAAATATTGAATTTTCGGGTGTTTTGAGCCTGAATTTGAGATATAAACGGGTACAGAAGATACTTGCACATATTGACTTTGGGCACCAAAAATATCGATTTTCAGCATGTTTTGGGCCTGTATTTTAAAAATACTCTAACACGGAGTAGGCATGTACAGATCGCTTCTGGGACCCCAAAATATCGAATTTTCGGGTGTTTAGGGCCAGAATTTGAGATATAAACGGGTACAGAAGATGCATGCACATATCGACTTTTCGGCACCTAAAAGATCGATTTTCAGTATGTTTTTGGCCTGTATTTTGAAAATACTCTAACACAGTGTAGGCATGTACAGATACCTTCTGGGACCTCTAAATATCGAATTTTCGGGTGTTTTGGGACTGAATTTGAGATATCGACTTTTTGGCACCTAAAAGATTGATTTTTAGCATGTTTTTAGCCTATATTTTGAAAATATTCTAGCACTGAGTAGGCATGTACAGATTGCTTCTGGGACCCCAAAATATTGAATTTTCGGGTGTTTTGAGCCTGAATTCGAGATATAAACGGGTACAGGAGATACATGCACATATTGACTTTGGGCACCAAAAATATCGATTTTCAACATGTTTTGGGCCTGAATTTTGAAAATACTCTAACACGGAGTAGGCATGTACAGATCGCTTCTGGGACCCCTAAATATCGAATTTTCGGGTGTTTTGAGCCTGAATTTGAGATATCGACTTTTTGGCACCTAAAAGATCGATTTTTAGCATGTTTTTAGCCTATATTTTGAAAATATTCTAGCACTGTACAGATTGCTTCTGGGACCCCAAAATATTGAATTTTCGGGTGTTTTGAGCCTGAATTTGAGATATAAACGGGTACTGAAGATGCATGCACATATCGACTTTTGTGCACCTAAAAGATCGATTTTCAGTATGTTTTGAGCATGTATTTTGAAAATACTCTAACACGGAGTAGGCATGTACAGATCGCTTCTGGGACCCCTAAATATCGAATTTTCGGGTGTTTTGGGACTGAATTTGAGATATCGAATTTTTGGCACCTAAAAGATCGATTTTTAGCATGTTTTTAGCCTATATTTTGAAAATATTCTAGCACTGTACAGATTGCTTCTGGGACCCCAAAATATTGAATTTTCGGGTGTTTTGAGCCTGAATTTGAGATATAAACGGGTACAGAAGATACATGCACATATTGACTTTGGGCATCTAAAATATCGATTTTCAGCATGTTTTGCGCCTGTATTTTGAAAATACTCTAACACTGAGTAGGCATGTACAGATTGCTTCTGGGACCCCAAAATATTGAATTTTCGGGTGTTTTGAGCCTGAATTTGAGATATAAACGGGTACTGAAGATGCATGCACATATCGACTTTTGTGCACCTAAAAGATCGATTTTCAGTATGTTTTGAGCATGTATTTTGAAAATACTCTAACACGGAGTAGGCATGTACAGATCGCTTCTGGGACCCCTAACTATCGAATTTTCGGGTGTTTTGGGACTGAATTTGAGATATCGACTTTTTGGCACCTAAAAGATTGATTTTTAGCATGTTTTTAGCCTATATTTTGAAAATATTCTAGCACTGAGTAGGCATGTACAGATTGCTTCTGGGACCCCAAAATATTGAATTTTCGGGTGTTTTGAGCCTGAATTCGAGATATAAACGGGTACAGAAGATACATGCACATATTGACTTTGGGCACCAAAAATATCGATTTTCAGCATGTTTTGGGCCTGAATTTTGAAAATACTCTAACACGGAGTAGGCATGTACAGATCGCTTCTGGGACCCCAAAATATCGAATTTTCGGGTGTTTAGGGCCAGAATTTGAGATATAAACGTGTACAGAAGATGCATGCACATATCGACTTTTGGGCACCTAAAAGATCGATTTTCAGTATGTTTTTGGTCTGTATTTTGAAAATACTCTAACACGGAGTAGGCATGTACAGATACCTTCTGGGACCTCTAAATATCGAATTTTCGGGTGTTTTGGGACTGAATTTGAGATATCGATTCTTTGGCACCTAAAATGTCGATTTTTAGCATGTTTTTAGCCTATATTTTGAAAATATTCTAGCACTGTGTAGGCATGTACAGATTGCTTCTGGGACCCCAAAATATTGAATTTTTGGGTGTTTTGAGCCTGAATTTGAGATATAAACGGGTACAGAAGATACATGCACATATTGACTTTGGGCATCTAAAATATCGATTTTCAGCATGTTTTGGGCCTGTATTTTGAAAATACTCTAACACTGAGTAGGCATGTACAGATTGCTTCTGGGACCCCAAAATATTGAATTTTCGGGTGTTTTGAGCCTGAATTTGAGATATAAACGGGTACTGAAGATGCATGCACATTTCGACTTTTGTGCACCTAAAAGATCGATTTTCAGTATGTTTTGAGCATGTATTTTGAAAATACTCTAACACGGAGTAGGCATGTACAGATCGCTTCTGGGACCCCTAAATATCGAATTTTCGGTTGTTTTGGGACTGAATTTGAGATATCGACTTTTTGGCACCTAAAAGATCGATTTTTAAAATGTTTTTAGCCTATATTTGGAAAATATTCTAGCACTGTACAGATTGCTTCTGGGACCCCAAAATATTGAATTTTCGGGTGTTTTGAGCCTGAATTCGAGATATAAACGGGTACAGAAGATACATGCACATATTGACTTTGGGCACCAAAAATATCGATTTTAACATGTTTTGGGCCTGAATTTTGAAAATACTCTAACACGGAGTAGGCATGTACATATCGCTTCTGGGACCCCAAAATATCGAATTTTTGGGTGTTTAGGGCCAGAATTTGAGATATAAACGGGTACAGAAGATGCATGCACATATCGACTTTTGGGCACCTAAAAGATCGATTTTCAGTATGTTTTTGGCCTGTATTTTGAAAATACTCTAACACGGAGTAGGCATGTACAGATACCTTCTGGGACCTCTAAATATCGAATTTTCGGGTGTTTTGGGACTGAATTTGAGATATCGATTTTTTGGCACCTAAAATGTCGATTTTTAGCATGTTTTTAGCCTATATTTTGAAAATATTCTAGCACTGTGTACGCATGTACAGATTGCTTCTGGGACCCCAAAATATTGAATTTTCGGGTGTTTTGAGCCTGAATTTGAGATATAAACGGGTACAGAAGATACATGCACATATTGACTTTGGGCATCTAAAATATCGATTTTCAGCATGTTTTGGGCCTGTATTTTGAAAATACTCTAACACTGAGTAGGCATGTACAGATTGCTTCTGGGACCCCAAAATATTGAATTTTCGGGTGTTTTGAGCCTGAATTTGAGATATAAACGGGTACTGAAGATGCATGCACATATCGACTTTTGTGCACCTAAAAGATCGATTTTCCGTATGTTTTGAGCATGTATTTTGAAAATACTCTAACACGGAGTAGGCATGTACAGATACCTTCTGGGACCCCTAAATATCGAATTTTCGGGTGTTTTGGGACTGAATTTGAGATATCGACTTTTTGGCACCTAAAAGATAGATTTTTAGCATGTTTTTAGCCTATATTTTGAAAATATTCTAGCACTGTACAGATTGCTTCTGGGACCCCAAAATATTGAATTTTCGGGTGTTTTGAGCCTGAATTTGAGATATAAACGGGTACAGAAGATACTTGCACATATTGACTTTGGGCACCAAAAATATCGATTTTCAGCATGTTTTTGGCCTGTATTTTAAAAATACTCTAACACGGAGTAGGCATGTACAGATCGCTTCTGGGATCCCAAAATATCGAATTTTCGGGTGTTTAGGGCCAGAATTTGAGATATAAACGGGTACAGAAGATGCATGCACATATCGACTTTTGGGCACCTAAAAGATCGATTTTCAGTATGTTTTTGGCCTGTATTTTGAAAATACTCTAACACAGTGTAGGCATGTACAGATACCTTCTGGGACCTCTAAATATCGAATTTTCGGGTGTTTTGGGACTGAATTTGAGATATCTATTTTTTGGCACCTAAAATGTCGATTTTTAGCATGTTTTTAGCCTATATTTTGAAAATATTCTAGCACTGTGTAGGCATGTACAGATTGCATCTGGGACCCCAAAATATTGAATTTTCGGGTGTTTTGAGCTTGTATTTGAGATATAAACGGGTACAGAAGATACATGCACATATTGACTTTGGGCATCTAAAATATCGATTTTCAGCATGTTTTGGGCCTGTATTTTGAAAATACTCTAACACTGAGTAGGCATGTACAGATTGCTTCTGGAACCCCAAAATATTGAATTTTCGGGTGTTTTGAGCCTGAATTTGAGATATAAACGGGTACTGAAGATGCATGCACATATCGACTTTTGTGCACCTAAAAATCGTTTTTCAGTATGTTTTGACCATGTATTTTGAAAATACTCTAACACGGAGTAGGCATGTACAGATCGCTTCTGGGACCCCTAAATATCGAATTTTCGGGTGTTTTGGGACTGAATTTGAGATATCGACTTTTTGGCACCTAAAAGATAGATTTTTAGCATGTTATTAGCCTATATTTTGAAAATATTCTAGCACTGAGTAGGCATGTACAGATTGCTTCTGGGACCCACAAATATTGAATTTTCGGGTGTTTTGAGCCTGAATTTGAGATATAAACGGGTACAAAAGATACATGCACATATTGACTTTGGGCACCAAAAATATCGATTTTCAGCATGTTTTGGGCCTGAATTTTGAAAATACTCTAACACGGAGTAGGCATGTACAGATCGCTTCTGGGACCCCAAAATATCGAATTTTCGGGTGTTTAGGGCCAGAATTTGAGATATAAACGGGTACAGAAGATGCATGCACATATCGACTTTTGGGCACCTAAAAGATCGATTTTCAGTATGTTTTTGGCCTGTATTTTGAAAATACTCTAACAAAGTGTAGGCATGTACAGATACCTTCTGGGACCTCTAAATATCGAATTTTCGGGTGTTTTGAGACTGAATTTGAGATATCGATTTTTTGGCACCAAAAATGTCGATTTTTAGCATGTTTTTAGCCTATATTTTGAAAATATTCTAGCACTGTGTAGACATGTACAGATTGCTTCTGGGACCCCAAAATATTGAATTTTCGGGTGTTTTGAGCCTGAATTTGAGATATAAACGGGTACAGAAGATACATGCACATATTGACTTTGGGCATCTAAAATATCGATTTTCAGCATGTTTTGGGCCTGTATTTTGAAAATACTCTAACACTGAGTAGGCATGTACAGATTGCTTCTGGGACCCCAAAATATTGAATTTTCGGGTGTTTTGAGCCTGAATTTGAGATATAAACGGGTACTGAAGATGCATGCACATATCGACTTTTGTGCACCTAAAAGATCGATTTTCAGTCTGTTTTGAGCATGTATTTTGAAAATACTCTAACACGGAGTAGGCATGTACATATCGCTTCTGGGACCCCTAAATATCGAATTTTCTGGTGTTTTTGGACTGAATTTGAGATATCGACTTTTTGGCACCTAAAAGATCGATTTTTAGCATGTTTTTAGCCTATATTTTGAAAATATTCTAGCACTGTACAGATTGCTTCTGGGACCCCAAAATATTGAATTTTCGGGTGTTTTGAGCCTGAATTTGAGATATAAACGGGTACTGAAGATGCATGCACATATCGACTTTTGTGCACCTAAAAGATCGATTTTCAGTATGTTTTGAGCATGTATTTTGAAAATACTCTAACACGGAGTAGGCATGTACAGATACCTTCTGGGACCCCTAAATATCGAATTTTCGGGTGTTTTGGGACTGAATTTGAGATATCGACTTTTTGGCACCTAAAAGATAGATTTTTAGCATGTTTTTAGCCTATATTTTGAAAATATTCTAGCACTGTACAGATTGCTTCTGGGACCCCAAAATATTGAATTTTCGGGTGTTTTGAGCCTGAATTTGAGATATAAACGGGTACAGAAGATACTTGCACATATTGACTTTGGGCACCAAAAATATCGATTTTCAGCATGTTTTGGGCCTGTATTTTAAAAATACTCTAACACGGAGTAGGCATGTACAGATCGCTTCTGGGACCCCAAAATATCGAATTTTCGGGTGTTTAGGGCCAGAATTTGAGATATAAACGGGTACAGAAGATGCATGCACATATCGACTTTTCGGCACCTAAAAGATCGATTTTCAGTATGTTTTTGGCCTGTATTTTGAAAATACTCTAACACAGTGTAGGCATGTACAGATACCTTCTGGGACCTCTAAATATCGAATTTTCGGGTGTTTTGGGACTGAATTTGAGATATCGACTTTTTGGCACCTAAAAGATTGATTTTTAGCATGTTTTTAGCCTATATTTTGAAAATATTCTAGCACTGAGTAGGCATGTACAGATTGCTTCTGGGACCCCAAAATATTGAATTTTCGGGTGTTTTGAGCCTGAATTCGAGATATAAACGGGTACAGGAGATACATGCACATATTGACTTTGGGCACCAAAAATATCGATTTTCAACATGTTTTGGGCCTGAATTTTGAAAATACTCTAACACGGAGTAGGCATGTACAGATCGCTTCTGGGACCCCAAAATATCGAATTTTCGGGTGTTTAGGGCCAGAATTTGAGATATAAACGGGTACAGAAGATGCATGCACATATCGACTTTTGGGCACCTAAAAGATCGATTTTCAGTATGTTTTTGGCCTGTATTTTGAAAATACTCTAACACGGAGTAGGCATGTACAGATACCTTCTGGGACCTCTAAATATCGAATTTTCGGGTGTTTTGGGACTGAATTTGAGATATCGATTCTTTGGCACCTAAAATGTCGATTTTTAGCATGTTTTTAGCCTATATTTTGAAAATATTCTAGCACTGTGTAGGCATGTACAGATTGATTCTGGGACCCCAAAATATTGAATTTTTGGGTGTTTTGAGCCTGAATTTGAGATATAAACGGGTACAGAAGATACATGCACATATTGACTTTGGGCATCTAAAATATCGATGTTCAGCATGTTTTGGGCCTGTATTTTGAAAATACTCTAACACTGAGTAGGCATGTTCAGATTGCTTCTGGGACCCCAAAATATTGAATTTTCGGGTGTTTTGAGCCTGAATTTGAGATATAAACGGGTACTGAAGATGCATGCACATTTCGACTTTTGTGCACCTAAAAGATCGATTTTCAGTATGTTTTGAATATGTATTTTGAAAATACTCTAACACGGAGTAGGCATGTACAGATCGCTTCTGGGACCCCTAAATATCGAATTTTCGGGTGTTTTGGGACTGAATTTGGGATATCGACTTTTTGGCACCTAAAAGATCGATTTTTAGCATGTTTTTAGCCTATATTTTGAAAATATTCTAGCACTGTACAGATTGCTTCTGGGACCCCAAAATATTGAATTTTCGGGTGTTTTGAGCCTGAATTCGAGATATAAACGGGTACAGAAGATACATGCACATATTGACTTTGGGCACCAAAAATATCGATTTTAACATGTTTTGGGCCTGAATTTTGAAAATACTCTAACACGGAGTAGGCATGTACAGATCGCTTCTGGGACCCCAAAATATCGAATTTTCGGGTGTTTAGGGCCAGAATTTGAGATATAAACGGGTACAGAAGATGCATGCACATATCGACTTTTGGGCACCTAAAAGATCGATTTTCAGTATGTTTTTGGCCTGTATTTTGAAAATACTCTAACACGGAGTAGGCATGTACAGATACCTTCTGGGACCTCTAAATATCGAATTTTCGGGTGTTTTGGGACTGAATTTGAGATATCGATTTTTTGGCACCTAAAATGTCGATTATTAGCATGTTTTTAGCCTATATTTTGAAAATATTCTAGCACTGTGTAGGCATGTACAGATTGCTTCTGTGACCCCAAAATATTGAATTTTCGGGTGTTTTGAGCCTGAATTTGAGATATAAACGGGTACAGAAGATACATGCACATATTGACTTTGGGCATCTAAAATATCGATTTTCAGCATGTTTTGCGCCTGTATTTTGAAAATACTCTAACACTGAGTAGGCATGTACAGATTGCTTCTGGGACCCCAAAATATTGAATTTTCGGGTGTTTTGAGCCTGAATTTGAGATATAAACGGGTACTGAAGATGCATGCACATATCGACTTTTGTGCACCTAAAAGATCGATTTTCAGTATGTTTTGAGCATGTATTTTGAAAATACTCTAACACGGAGTAGGCATGTACAGATCGCTTCTGGGACCCCTAACTATCGAATTTTCGGGTGTTTTGGGACTGAATTTGAGATATCGACTTTTTGGCACCTAAAAGATTGATTTTTAGCATGTTTTTAGCCTATATTTTGAAAATATTCTAGCACTGAGTAGGCATGTACAGATTGCTTCTGGGACCCCAAAATATTGAATTTTCGGGTGTTTTGAGCCTGAATTCGAGATATAAACGGGTACAGAAGATACATGCACATATTGACTTTGGGCACCAAAAATATCGATTTTCAGCATGTTTTGGGCCTGAATTTTGAAAATACTCTAACACGGAGTAGGCATGTACAGATCGCTTCTGGGACCCCAAAATATCGAATTTTCGGGTGTTTAGGGCCAGAATTTGAGATATAAACGGGTACAGAAGATGCATGCACATATCGACTTTTGGGCACCTAAAAGATCGATTTTCAGTATGTTTTTGGTCTGTATTTTGAAAATACTCTAACACGGAGTAGGCATGTACAGATACCTTCTGGGACCTCTAAATATCGAATTTTCGGGTGTTTTGGGACTGAATTTGAGATATCGATTCTTTGGCACCTAAAATGTCGATTTTTAGCATGTTTTTAGCCTATATTTTGAAAATATTCTAGCACTGTGTAGGCATGTACAGATTGCTTCTGGGACCCCAAAATATTGAATTTTTGGGTGTTTTGAGCCTGAATTTGAGATATAAACGGGTACAGAAGATACATGCACATATTGACTTTGGGCATCTAAAATATCGATTTTCAGCATGTTTTGGGCCTGTATTTTGAAAATACTCTAACACTGAGTAGGCATGTACAGATTGCTTCTGGGACCCCAAAATATTGAATTTTCGGGTGTTTTGAGCCTGAATTTGAGATATAAACGGGTACTGAAGATGCATGCACATTTCGACTTTTGTGCACCTAAAAGATCGATTTTCAGTATGTTTTGAGCATGTATTTTGAAAATACTCTAACACGGAGTAGGCATGTACAGATCGCTTCTGGGACCCCTAAATATCGAATTTTCGGGTGTTTTGGGACTGAATTTGAGATATCGACTTTTTGGCACCTAAAAGATCGATTTTTAAAATGTTTTTAGCCTATATTTGGAAAATATTCTAGCACTGTACAGATTGCTTCTGGGACCCCAAAATATTGAATTTTCGGGTGTTTTGAGCCTGAATTCGAGATATAAACGGGTACAGAAGATACATGCACATATTGACTTTGGGCACCAAAAATATCGATTTTAACATGTTTTGGGCCTGAATTTTGAAAATACTCTAACACGGAGTAGGCATGTACATATCGCTTCTGGGACCCCAAAATATCGAATTTTTGGGTGTTTAGGGCCAGAATTTGAGATATAAACGGGTACAGAAGATGCATGCACATATCGACTTTTGGGCACCTAAAAGATCGATTTTCAGTATGTTTTTGGCCTGTATTTTGAAAATACTCTAACACGGAGTAGGCATGTACAGATACCTTCTGGGACCTCTAAATATCGAATTTTCGGGTGTTTTGGGACTGAATTTGAGATATCGATTTTTTGGCACCTAAAATGTCGATTTTTAGCATGTTTTTAGCCTATATTTTGAAAATATTCTAGCACTGTGTAGGCATGTACAGATTGCTTCTGGGACCCCAAAATATTGAATTTTCGGGTGTTTTGAGCCTGAATTTGAGATATAAACGGGTACAGAAGATACATGCACATATTGACTTTGGGCATCTAAAATATCGATTTTCAGCATGTTTTGGGCCTGTATTTTGAAAATACTCTAACACTGAGTAGGCATGTACAGATTGCTTCTGGGACCCCAAAATATTGAATTTTCGGGTGTTTTGAGCCTGAATTTGAGATATAAACGGGTACTGAAGATGCATGCACATATCGACTTTTGTGCACCTAAAAGATCGATTTTCAGTATGTTTTGAGCATGTATTTTGAAAATACTCTAACACGGAGTAGGCATGTACAGATACCTTCTGGGACCCCTAAATATCGAATTTTCGGGTGTTTTGGGACTGAATTTGAGATATCGACTTTTTGGCACCTAAAAGATAGATTTTTAGCATGTTTTTAGCCTATATTTTGAAAATATTCTAGCACTGTACAGATTGCTTCTGGGACCCCAAAATATTGAATTTTCGGGTGTTTTGAGCCTGAATTTGAGATATAAACGGGTACAGAAGATACTTGCACATATTGACTTTGGGCACCAAAAATATCGATTTTCAGCATGTTTTTGGCCTGTATTTTAAAAATACTCTAACACGGAGTAGGCATGTACAGATCGCTTCTGGGATCCTAAAATATCGAATTTTCGGGTGTTTAGGGCCAGAATTTGAGATATAAACGGGTACAGAAGATGCATGCACATATCGACTTTTGGGCACCTAAAAGATCGATTTTCAGTATGTTTTTGGCCTGTATTTTGAAAATACTCTAACACAGTGTAGGCATGTACAGATACCTTCTGGGACCTCTAAATATCGAATTTTCGGGTGTTTTGGGACTGAATTTGAGATATCTATTTTTTGGCACCTAAAATGTCGATTTTTAGCATGTTTTTAGCCTATATTTTGAAAATATTCTAGCACTGTGTAGGCATGTACAGATTGCATCTGGGACCCCAAAATATTGAATTTTCGGGTGTTTTGAGCTTGTATTTGAGATATAAACGGGTACAGAAGATACATGCACATATTGACTTTGGGCATCTAAAATATCGATTTTCAGCATGTTTTGGGCCTGTATTTTGAAAATACTCTAACACTGAGTAGGCATGTACAGATTGCTTCTGGAACCCCAAAATATTGAATTTTCGGGTGTTTTGAGCCTGAATTTGAGATATAAACGGGTACTGAAGATGCATGCATATATCGACTTTTGTGCACCTAAAAATCGTTTTTCAGTATGTTTTGACCATGTATTTTGAAAATACTCTAACACGGAGTAGGCATGTACAGATCGCTTCTGGGACCCCTAAATATCGAATTTTCGGGTGTTTTGGGACTGAATTTGAGATATCGACTTTTTGGCACCTAAAAGATAGATTTTTAGCATGTTATTAGCCTATATTTTGAAAATATTCTAGCACTGAGTAGGCATGTACAGATTGCTTCTGGGACCCACAAATATTGAATTTTCGGGTGTTTTGAGCCTGAATTTGAGATATAAACGGGTACAAAAGATACATGCACATATTGACTTTGGGCACCAAAAATATCGATTTTCAGCATGTTTTGGGCCTGAATTTTGAAAATACTCTAACACGGAGTAGGCATGTACAGATCGCTTCTGGGACCCCAAAATATCGAATTTTCGGGTGTTTAGGGCCAGAATTTGAGATATAAACGGGTACAGAAGATGCATGCACATATCGACTTTTGTGCACCTAAAAGATCGATTTTCAGTCTGTTTTGAGCATGTATTTTGAAAATACTCTAACACGGAGTAGGCATGTACATATCGCTTCTGGGACCCCTAAATATCGAATTTTCTGGTGTTTTTGGACTGAATTTGAGATATCGACTTTTTGGCACCTAAAAGATCGATTTTTAGCATGTTTTTAGCCTATATTTTGAAAATATTCTAGCACTGTACAGATTGCTTCTGGGACCCCAAAATATTGAATTTTCGGGTGTTTTGAGCCTGAATTTGAGATATAAACGGGTACTGAAGATGCATGCACATATCGACTTTTGTGCACCTAAAAGATCGATTTTCAGTATGTTTTGAGCATGTATTTTGAAAATACTCTAACACGGAGTAGGCATGTACAGATACCTTCTGGGACCCCTAAATATCGAATTTTCGGGTGTTTTGGGACTGAATTTGAGATATCGACTTTTTGGCACCTAAAAGATAGATTTTTAGCATGTTTTTAGCCTATATTTTGAAAATATTCTAGCACTGTACAGATTGCTTCTGGGACCCCAAAATATTGAATTTTCGGGTGTTTTGAGCCTGAATTTGAGATATAAACGGGTACAGAAGATACTTGCACATATTGACTTTGGGCACCAAAAATATCGATTTTCAGCATGTTTTGGGCCTGTATTTTAAAAATACTCTAACACGGAGTAGGCATGTACAGATCGCTTCTGGGACCCCAAAATATCGAATTTTCGGGTGTTTAGGGCCAGAATTTGAGATATAAACGGGTACAGAAGATGCATGCACATATCGACTTTTCGGCACCTAAAAGATCGATTTTCAGTATGTTTTTGGCCTGTATTTTGAAAATACTCTAACACAGTGTAGGCATGGGGGACCTCTAAATATCGAATTTTCGGGTGTTTTGGGACTGAATTTGAGATATCGACTTTTTGGCACCTAAAAGATTGATTTTTAGCATGTTTTTAGCCTATATTTTGAAAATATTCTAGCACTGAGTAGGCATGTACAGATTGCTTCTGGGACCCCAAAATATTGAATTTTCGGGTGTTTTGAGCCTGAATTCGAGATATAAACGGGTACAGGAGATACATGCACATATTGACTTTGGGCACCAAAAATATCGATTTTCAACATGTTTTGGGCCTGAATTTTGAAAATACTCTAACACGGAGTAGGCATGTACAGATCGCTTCTGGGACCCCAAAATATCGAATTTTCGGGTGTTTAGGGCCAGAATTTGAGATATAAACGGGTACAGAAGATGCATGCACATATCGACTTTTGGGCACCTAAAAGATCGATTTTCAGTATGTTTTTGGCCTGTATTTTGAAAATACTCTAACACGGAGTAGGCATGTACAGATACCTTCTGGGACCTCTAAATATCGAATTTTCGGGTGTTTTGGGACTGAATTTGAGATATCGATTCTTTGGCACCTAAAATGTCGATTTTTAGCATGTTTTTAGCCTATATTTTGAAAATATTCTAGCACTGTGTAGGCATGTACAGATTGATTCTGGGACCCCAAAATATTGAATTTTTGGGTGTTTTGAGCCTGAATTTGAGATATAAACGGGTACAGAAGATACATGCACATATTGACTTTGGGCATCTAAAATATCGATGTTCAGCATGTTTTGGGCCTGTATTTTGAAAATACTCTAACACTGAGTAGGCATGTTCAGATTGCTTCTGGGACCCCAAAATATTGAATTTTCGGGTGTTTTGAGCCTGAATTTGAGATATAAACGGGTACTGAAGATGCATGCACATTTCGACTTTTGTGCACCTAAAAGATCGATTTTCAGTATGTTTTGAGCATGTATTTTGAAAATACTCTAACACGGAGTAGGCATGTACAGATCGCTTCTGGGACCCCTAAATATCGAATTTTCGGGTGTTTTGGGACTGAATTTGGGATATCGACTTTTTGGCACCTAAAAGATCGATTTTTAGCATGTTTTTAGCCTATATTTTGAAAATATTCTAGCACTGTACAGATTGCTTCTGGGACCCCAAAATATTGAATTTTCGGGTGTTTTGAGCCTGAATTCGAGATATAAACGGGTACAGAAGATACATGCACATATTGACTTTGGGCACCAAAAATATCGATTTTAACATGTTTTGGGCCTGAATTTTGAAAATACTCTAACACGGAGTAGGCATGTACAGATCGCTTCTGGGACCCCAAAATATCGAATTTTCGGGTGTTTAGGGCCAGAATTTGAGATATAAACGGGTACAGAAGATGCATGCACATATCGACTTTTGGGCACCTAAAAGATCGATTTTCAGTATGTTTTTGGCCTGTATTTTGAAAATACTCTAACACGGAGTAGGCATGTACAGATACCTTCTGGGACCTCTAAATATCGAATTTTCGGGTGTTTTGGGACTGAATTTGAGATATCGATTTTTTGGCACCTAAAATGTCGATTATTAGCATGTTTTTAGCCTATATTTTGAAAATATTCTAGCACTGTGTAGGCATGTACAGATTGCTTCTGTGACCCCAAAATATTGAATTTTCGGGTGTTTTGAGCCTGAATTTGAGATATAAACGGGTACAGAAGATACATGCACATATTGACTTTGGGCATCTAAAATATCGATTTTCAGCATGTTTTGGGCCTGTATTTTGAAAATACTCTAACACTGAGTAGGCATGTACAGATTGCTTCTGGGACCCCAAAATATTGAATTTTCGGGTGTTTTGAGCCTGAATTTGAGATATAAACGGGTACTGAAGATGCATGCACATATCGACTTTTGTGCACCTAAAAGATCGATTTTCAGTATGTTTTGAGCATGTATTTTGAAAATACTCTAACACGGAGTAGGCATGTACAGATACCTTCTGGGACCCCTAAATATCGAATTTTCGGGTGTTTTGGGACTGAATTTGAGATATCGACTTTTTGGCACCTAAAAGATAGATTTTTAGCATGTTTTTAGCCTATATTTTGAAAATATTCTAGCACTGTACAGATTACTTCTGGGACCCCAAAATATTGAATTTTCGGGTGTTTTGAGCCTGAATTTGAGATATAAACGGGTACAGAAGATACTTGCACATATTGACTTTGGGCACCAAAAATATCGATTTTCAGCATGTTTTGGGCCTGTATTTTAAAAATACTCTAACACGGAGTAGGCATGTACAGATCGTTTCTGGGACCCCAAAATATCGAATTTTCGGGTGTTTAGGGCCAGAATTTGAGATATAAACGGGTACAGAAGATGCATGCACATATCGACTTTTCGGCACCTAAAAGATCGATTTTCAGTATGTTTTTGGCCTGTATTTTGAAAATACTCTAACACAGTGTAGGCATGTACAGATACCTTCTGGGACCTCTAAATATCGAATTTTCGGGTGTTTTGGGACTCAATTTGAGATCTCGATTTTTTGGCACCTAAAATGTCGATTTTTAGCATGTTTTTAGCCTATATTTTGAAAATATTCTAGCACTGTGTAGGCATGTACAGATTGCATCTGGGACCCCAAAATATTGATTTTTCGTGTGTTTTGAGCCTGTATTTGAGATATAAACGGGTACAGAAGATACATGCACATATTGACTTTGGGCATCTAAAATATCGATTTTCAGCATGTTTTGGGCCTGTATTTTGAAAATACTCTAACACTGAGTAGGCATGTACAGATTGCTTCTGGAACCCCAAAATATTGAATTTTCGGGTGTTTTGAGCCTGAATTTGAGATATAAACGGGTACTGAAGATGCATGCACATATCGACTTTTGTGCACCTAAAAATCGATTTTCAGTATGTTTTGACCATGTATTTTGAAAATACTCTAACACGGAGTAGGCATGTACAGATCGCTTCTGGGACCCCTAAATATCGAATTTTCGGGTGTTTTGGGACTGAATTTGAGATATCGACTTTTTGGCACCTAAAAGATAGATTTTTAGCATGTTATTAGCCTATATTTTGAAAATATTCTAGCACTGAGTAGGCATGTACAGATTGCTTCTGGGACCCCAAAATATTGAATTTTCGGGTGTTTTGAGCCTGAATTTGAGATATAAACGGGTACAGAAGATACATGCACATATTGACTTTGGGCACCAAAAATATCGATTTTCAGCATGTTTTGGGCCTGTATTTTGAAAATACTCTAACACGGAGTAGGCATGTACAGATCTCTTCTGGGACCCCAAAATATCGAATTTTCGGGTGTTTAGGGCCAAAATTTGAGATATAAACGGGTACAGAAGATGCATGCACATATCGACTTTTGGGCACCTAAAAGACCGATTTTCAGTATGTTTTTGGCCTGTATTTTGAAAATACTCTAACACAGTGTAGGCATGTACAGATACCTTCTGGGACCTCTAAATATCGAATTTTCGGGTGTTTTGGGACTGAATTTGAGATATCGATTTTTTGGCACCTAAAATGTCGATTTTTAGCATGTTTTTAGCCTATATTTTGAAAATATTCTAGCACTGTGTAGGCATGTACAGATTGCTTCTGGGACCCCAAAATATTGAATTTTCGGGTGTTTTGAGCCTGAATTTGAGATATAAACGGGTACTGAAGATGCATGCACATATCGACTTTTGGGCACCTAAAAGATCGATTTTCAGTATGTTTTGAGCATGTATTTTGAAAATACTCTAAAACGGTGTAGGCATGTACAGATCGCTTCTGGGACCCCTAAATATCGAATTTTCGGGTGTTTTGGGACTGAATTTGAGATATCGACTTTTTGGCACCTAAAAGATCGATTTTTAGCATGTTTTTAGCCTATATTTTGAAAATATTCTAGCACTGTACAGATTGCTTCTGGGACCCCAAAATATTGAATTTTCGGGTGTTTTGAGCCTGAATTTGAGATATAAACGGGTACAGAAGAAACATGCACATATTGACTTTGGGCACCAAAAATATCGATTTTCAGCATGTTTTGGGCCTGTATTTTGAAAATACTCTAACACGGAGTAGGCATGTACAGATCGCTTCTGGGACCCCAAAATATCGAATTTTCGGGTGTTTAGGGCCAAAATTTGAGATATAAACGGGTACAGAAGATGCATGCACATATCGACTTTTGGGCACCTAAAAGATCGATTTTCAGTATGTTTTTGGCCTGTATTTTGAAAATACTCTAACACGGAGTAGGCATGTACAGATACCTTGTGGGACCTCTAAATATCGAATTTTCTGGTGTTTTGGGACTGAATTTGAGATATCGATTTTTTGGCACCTAAAATGTCGATTTTTAGCATGTTTTTAGCCTATATTTTGAAAATATTCTAGCACTGTGTAGGCATGTACAGATTGCTTCTGGGACCCCAAAATATTGAATTTTCGGGTGTTTTGAGGCTGAATTTGAGATATAAACGGGTACTGAAGATGCATGCACATATCGACTTTTGTGCACCTAAAAGATCGATTTTCAGTATGTTTTGAGCATGTATTTTGAAAATACTCTAACACGGAGTAGGCATGTACAGATCGCTTCTGGGACCCCTAAATATCGAATTTTCTGGTGTTTTGGGACTGAATTTGAGATATCGACTTTTTGGCACCTAAAAGATCGATTTTTAGCATGTTTTTAGCCTATATTTTGAAAATATTCTAGCACTGTACAGATTGCTTCTGGGACCCCAAAATATTGAATTTTCGGGTGTTTTGAGGCTGAATTTGAGATATAAACGGGTACTGAAGATGCATGCACATATCGACTTTTGTGCACCTAAAAGATCGATTTTCAGTATGTTTTGAGCATGTATTTTGAAAATACTCTAACACGGAGTAGGCATGTACAGATCGCTTCTGGGACCCCTAAATATCGAATTTTCTGGTGTTTTGGGACTGAATTTGAGATATCGACTTTTTGGCACCTAAAAGATCGATTTTTAGCATGTTTTTAGCCTATATTTTGAAAATATTCTAGCACTGTACAGATTGCTTCTGGGACCCCAAAATATTGAATTTTCGGGTGTTTTGAGCCTGAATTTGAGATATAAACGGGTACTGAAGATGCATGCACATATCGACTTTTGTGCACCTAAAAGATCGATTTTCAGTATGTTTTGAGCATGTATTTTGAAAATACTCTAACACGGAGTAGGCATGTACAGATCGCTTCTGGGACCCCTAAATATCGAATTTTCGGGTGTTTTGGGACTGAATTTGAGATATCGACTTTTTGGCACTTAAAAGATCGATTTTTAGCATGTTTTTAGCCTATATTTTGAAAATATTCTAGCACTGTACAGATTGCTTCTGGGACCCCAAAATATTGAATTTTCGGGTGTTTTGAGCCTGAATTCGAGATATAAACGGGTACAGAAGATACATGCACATATTGACTTTGGGCACCAAAAATATCGATTTTAACATGTTTTGGGCCTGAATTTTGAAAATACTCTAACACGGAGTAGGCATGTACAGATCGCTTCTGGGACCCCAAAATATCGAATTTTCGGGTGTTTAGGGCCAGAATTTGAGATATAAACGGGTACAGAAGATTCATGCACATATCGACTTTTGGGCACCTAAAAGATCGATTTTTAGTATGTTTTTGGCCTGTATTTTGAAAATACTCTAACACGGAGTAGGCATGTACAGATACCTTCTGGGACCTCTAAATATCGAATTTTCGGGTGTTTTGGGACTGAATTTGAGATATCGATTTTTTGGCACCTAAAATGTCGATTTTTAGCATGTTTTTAGCCTATATTTTGAAAATATTCTAGCACTGTGTAGGCATGTACAGATTGCTTCTGGGACCCCAAAATATTGAATTTTCGGGTGTTTTGAGCCTGAATTTGAGATATAAACGGGTACAGAAGATACATGCACATATTGACTTTGGGCATCTAAAATATCGATTTTCAGCATGTTTTGCGCCTGTATTTTGAAAATACTCTAACACTGAGTAGGCATGTACAGATTGCTTCTGGGACCCCAAAATATTGAATTTTCGGGTGTTTTGAGCCTGAATTTGAGATATAAACGGGTACTGAAGATGCATGCACATATCGACTTTTGTGCACCTAAAAGATCGATTTTCAGTATGTTTTGAGCATGTATTTTGAAAATACTCTAACACGGAGTAGGCATGTACAGATCGCTTCTGGGACCCCTAACTATCGAATTTTCGGGTGTTTTGGGACTGAATTTGAGATATCGACTTTTTGGCACCTAAAAGATTGATTTTTAGCATGTTTTTAGCCTATATTTTGAAAATATTCTAGCACTGAGTAGGCATGTACAGATTGCTTCTGGGACCCCAAAATATTGAATTTTCGGGTGTTTTGAGCCTGAATTCGAGATATAAACGGGTACAGAAGATACATGCACATATTGACTTTGGGCACCAAAAATATCGATTTTCAGCATGTTTTGGGCCTGAATTTTGAAAATACTCTAACACGGAGTAGGCATGTACAGATCGCTTCTGGGACCCCAAAATATCGAATTTTCGGGTGTTTAGGGCCAGAATTTGAGATATAAACGGGTACAGAAGATGCATGCACATATCAACTTTTGGGCACCTAAAAGATCGATTTTCAGTATGTTTTTGGCCTGTATTTTGAAAATACTCTAACACGGAGTAGGCATGTACAGATACCTTCTGGGACCTCTAAATATCGAATTTTCGGGTGTTTTGGGACTGAATTTGAGATATCGATTCTTTGGCACCTAAAATGTCGATTTTTAGCATGTTTTTAGCCTATATTTTGAAAATATTCTAGCACTGTGTAGGCATGTACAGATTGCTTCTGGGACCCCAAAATATTGAATTTTTGGGTGTTTTGAGCCTGAATTTGAGATATAAACGGGTACAGAAGATACATGCACATATTGACTTTGGGCATCTAAAATATCGATGTTCAGCATGTTTTGGGCCTGTATTTTGAAAATACTCTAACACTGAGTAGGCATGTACAGATTGCTTCTGGGACCCCAAAATATTGAATTTTCGGGTGTTTTGAGCCTGAATTTGAGATATAAACGGGTACTGAAGATGCATGCACATTTCGACTTTTGTGCACCTAAAAGATCGATTTTCAGTATGTTTTGAGCATGTATTTTGAAAATACTCTAACACGGAGTAGGCATGTACAGATCGCTTCTGGGACCCCTAAATATCGAATTTTCGGGTGTTTTGGGACTGAATTTGAGATATCGACTTTTTGGCACCTAAAAGATCGATTTTTAGCATGTTTTTAGCCTATATTTTGAAAATATTCTAGCACTGTACAGATTGCTTCTGGGACCCCAAAATATTGAATTTTCGGGTGTTTTGAGCCTGAATTCGAGATATAAACGGGTACAGAAGATACATGCACATATTGACTTTGGGCACCAAAAATATCGATTTTAACATGTTTTGGGCCTGAATTTTGAAAATACTCTAACACGGAGTAGGCATGTACAGATTGCTTCTGGGACCCCAAAATATTGAATTTTCGGGTGTTTTGAGCCTGAATTTGAGATATAAACGGGTACAGAAGATACATGCACATATTGACTTTGGGCATCTAAAATATCGATTTTCAGCATGTTTTGCGCCTGTATTTTGAAAATACTCTAACACTGAGTAGGCATGTACAGATTGCTTCTGGGACCCCAAAATATTGAATTTTCGGGTGTTTTGAGCCTGAATTTGAGATATAAACGGGTACTGAAGATGCATGCACATATCGACTTTTGTGCACCTAAAAGATCGATTTTCAGTATGTTTTGAGCATGTATTTTGAAAATACTCTAACACGGAGTAGGCATGTACAGATCGCTTCTGGGACCCCTAACTATCGAATTTTCGGGTGTTTTGGGACTGAATTTGAGATATCGACTTTTTGGCACCTAAAAGATTGATTTTTAGCATGTTTTTAGCCTATATTTTGAAAATATTCTAGCACTGAGTAGGCATGTACAGATTGATTCTGGGACCCCAAAATATTGAATTTTCGGGTGTTTTGAGCCTGAATTCGAGATATAAACGGGTACAGAAGATACATGCACATATTGACTTTGGGCACCAAAAATATCGATTTTCAGCATGTTTTGGGCCTGAATTTTGAAAATACTCTAACACGGAGTAGGCATGTACAGATCGCTTCTGGGACCCCAAAATATCGAATTTTCGGGTGTTTAGGGCCAGAATTTGAGATATAAACGGGTACAGAAGATGCATGCACATATCGACTTTTGGGCACCTAAAAGATCGATTTTCAGTATGTTTTTGGCCTGTATTTTGAAAATACTCTAACACGGATTAGGCATGTACAGATACCTTCTGGGACCTCTAAATATCGAATTTTCGGGTGTTTTGGGACTGAATTTGAGATATCGATTCTTTGGCACCTAAAATGTCGATTTTTAGCATGTTTTTAGCCTATATTTTGAAAATATTCTAGCACTGTGTAGGCATGTACAGATTGCTTCTGGGACCCCAAAATATTGAATTTTTGGGTGTTTTGAGCCTGAATTTGAGATATAAACGGGTACAGAAGATACATGCACATATTGACTTTGGGCATCTAAAATATCGATGTTCAGCATGTTTTGGGCCTGTATTTTGAAAATACTCTAACACTGAGTAGGCATGTACAGATTGCTTCTGGGACCCCAAAATATTGAATTTTCGGGTGTTTTGAGCCTGAATTTGAGATATAAACGGGTACTGAAGATGCATGCACATTTCGACTTTTGTGCACCTAAAAGATCGATTTTCAGTATGTTTTGAGCATGTATTTTGAAAATACTCTAACACGGAGTAGGCATGTACAGATCGCTTCTGGGACCCCTAAATATCGAATTTTCGGGTGTTTTGGGACTGAATTTGAGATATCGACTTTTTGGCACCTAAAAGATCGATTTTTAGCATGTTTTTAGCCTATATTTTGAAAATATTCTAGCACTGTACAGATTGCTTCTGGGACCCCAAAATATTGAATTTTCGGGTGTTTTGAGCCTGAATTCGAGATATAAACGGGTACAGAAGATACATGCACATATTGACTTTGGGCACCAAAAATATCGATTTTAACATGTTTTGGGCCTGAATTTTGAAAATACTCTAACACGGAGTAGGCATGTACAGATCGCTTCTGGGACCCCAAAATATCGAATTTTCGGGTGTTTAGGGCCAGAATTTGAGATATAAACGGGTACAGAAGATGCATGCACATATCGACTTTTGGGCACCTAAAAGATCGATTTTCAGTATGTTTTTGGCCTGTATTTTGAAAATACTCTAACACAGTGTAGGCATGTACAGATACCTTCTGGGACCTCTAAATATCGAATTTTCGGGTGTTTTGGGACTCAATTTGAGATATCGATTTTTTGGCACCTAAAATGTCGATTTTTAGCATGTTTTTAGCCTATATTTTGAAAATATTCTAGCACTGTGTAGGCATGTACAGATTGCTTCTGGGACCCCAAAATATTGAATTTTCGGGTGTTTTGAGCCTGAATTTGAGATATAAACGGGTACAGAAGATACATGCACATATTGACTTTGGGCATCTAAAATATCGATTTTCAGCATGTTTTGGGCCTTTATTTTGAAAATACTCTAACACTGAGTAGGCATGTACAGATTGCTTCTGGGACCCCAAAATATTGAATTTTCGGGTGTTTTGAGCCTGAATTTGAGATATAAACGGGTACTGAAGATGCATGCACATATCGACTTTTGTGCACCTAAAAGATCGATTTTCAGTATGTTTTGAGCATGTATTTTGAAAATACTCTAACACGGAGTAGGCATGTACAGATACCTTCTGGGACCCCTAAATATCGAATTTTCGGGTGTTTTGGGACTGAATTTGAGATATCGACTTTTTGGCACCTAAAAGATAGATTTTTAGCATGTTTTTAGCCTATATTTTGAAAATATTCTAGCACTGTACAGATTGCTTCTGGGACCCCAAAATATTGAATTTTCGGGTGTTTTGAGCCTGAATTTGAGATATAAACGGGTACAGAAGATACTTGCACATATTGACTTTGGGCACCAAAAATATCGATTTTCAGCATGTTTTGGGCCTGTATTTTAAAAATACTCTAACACGGAGTAGGCATGTACAGATCGCTTCTGGGACCCCAAAATATCGAATTTTCGGGTGTTTAGGGCCAGAATTTGAGATATAAACGGGTACAGAAGATGCATGCACATATCGACTTTTCGGCACCTAAAAGATCGATTTTCAGTATGTTTTTGGCCTGTATTTTGAAAATACTCTAACACAGTGTAGGCATGTACAGATACCTTCTGGGACCTCTAAATATCGAATTTTCGGGTGTTTTGGGACTGAATTTGAGATATCGATTTTTTGGCACCTAAAATGTCGATTTTTAGCATGTTTTTAGCCTATATTTTGAAAATATTCTAGCACTGTGTAGGCATGTACAGATTGCATCTGGGACCCCAAAATATTGATTTTTCGTGTGTTTTGAGCCTGTATTTGAGATATAAACGGGTACAGAAGATACATGCACATATTAACTTTGGGCATCTAAAATATCGATTTTCAGCATGTTTTGGGCCTGTATTTTGAAAATACTCTAACACTGAGTAGGCATGTACAGATTGCTTCTGGAACCCCAAAATATTGAATTTTCGGGTGTTTTGAGCCTGAATTTGAGATATAAACGGGTACTGAAGATGCATGCACATATCGACTTTTGTGCACCTAAAAATCGATTTTCAGTATGTTTTGACCATGTATTTTGAAAATACTCTAACACGGAATAGGCATGTACAGATCGCTTCTGGGACCCCTAAATATCGAATTTTCGGGTGTTTTGGGACTGACTTTGAGATATCGACTTTTTGGCACCTAAAAGATAGATTTTTAGCATGTTATTAGCCTATATTTTGAAAATATTCTAGCACTGAGTAGGCATGTACAGATTGCTTCTGGGACCCCAAAATATTGAATTTTCGGGTGTTTTGAGCCTGAATTTGAGATATAAACGGGTACAGAAGATACATGCACATATTGACTTTGGGCACCAAAAATATCGATTTTCAGCATGTTTTGGGCCTGAATTTTGAAAATACTCTAACACGGAGTAGGCATGTACAGATCGCTTCTGGGACCCCAAAATATCGAATTTTCGGGTGTTTAGGGCCAGAATTTGAGATATAAACGGGTACAGAAGATGCATGCACATATCGACTTTTGGGCACCTAAAAGATCGATTTTTAGTATGTTTTTGGCCTGTATTTTGAAAATACTCTAACACGGAGTAGGCATGTACAGATACCTTCTGGGACCTCTAAATATCGAATTTTCGGGTGTTTTGGGACTGAATTTGAGATATCGATTTTTTGGCACCTAAAATGTCGATTTTTAGCATGTTTTTAGCCTATATTTTGAAAATATTCTAGCACTGTGTAGGCATGTACAGATTGCTTCTGGGACCCCAAAATATTGAATTTTCGGGTGTTTTGAGCCTGAATTTGAGATATAAACGGGTACAGAAGATACATGCACATATTGACTTTGGGCATCTAAAATATCGATTTTCAGCATGTTTTGCGCCTGTATTTTGAAAATACTCTAACACTGAGTAGGCATGTACAGATTGCTTCTGGGACCCCAAAATATTGAATTTTCGGGTGTTTTGAGCCTGAATTTGAGATATAAACGGGTACTGAAGATGCATGCACATATCGACTTTTGTGCACCTAAAAGATCGATTTTCAGTATGTTTTGAGCATGTATTTTGAAAATACTCTAACACGGAGTAGGCATGTACAGATCGCTTCTGGGACCCCTAACTATCGAATTTTCGGGTGTTTTGGGACTGAATTTGAGATATCGACTTTTTGGCACCTAAAAGATTGATTTTTAGCATGTTTTTAGCCTATATTTTGAAAATATTCTAGCACTGAGTAGGCATGTACAGATTGCTTCTGGGACCCCAAAATATTGAATTTTCGGGTGTTTTGAGCCTGAATTCGAGATATAAACGGGTACAGAAGATACATGCACATATTGACTTTGGGCACCAAAAATATCGATTTTCAGCATGTTTTGGGCCTGAATTTTGAAAATACTCTAACACGGAGTAGGCATGTACAGATCGCTTCTGGGACCCCAAAATATCGAATTTTCGGGTGTTTAGGGCCAGAATTTGAGATATAAACGGGTACAGAAGATGCATGCACATATCAACTTTTGGGCACCTAAAAGATCGATTTTCAGTATGTTTTTGGCCTGTATTTTGAAAATACTCTAACACGGAGTAGGCATGTACAGATACCTTCTGGGACCTCTAAATATCGAATTTTCGGGTGTTTTGGGACTGAATTTGAGATATCGATTCTTTGGCACCTAAAATGTCGATTTTTAGCATGTTTTTAGCCTATATTTTGAAAATATTCTAGCACTGTGTAGGCATGTACAGATTGCTTCTGGGACCCCAAAATATTGAATTTTTGGGTGTTTTGAGCCTGAATTTGAGATATAAACGGGTACAGAAGATACATGCACATATTGACTTTGGGCATCTAAAATATCGATGTTCAGCATGTTTTGGGCCTGTATTTTGAAAATACTCTAACACTGAGTAGGCATGTACAGATTGCTTCTGGGACCCCAAAATATTGAATTTTCGGGTGTTTTGAGCCTGAATTTGAGATATAAACGGGTACTGAAGATGCATGCACATTTCGACTTTTGTGCACCTAAAAGATCGATTTTCAGTATGTTTTGAGCATGTATTTTGAAAATACTCTAACACGGAGTAGGCATGTACAGATCGCTTCTGGGACCCCTAAATATCGAATTTTCGGGTGTTTTGGGACTGAATTTGAGATATCGACTTTTTGGCACCTAAAAGATCGATTTTTAGCATGTTTTTAGCCTATATTTTGAAAATATTCTAGCACTGTACAGATTGCTTCTGGGACCCCAAAATATTGAATTTTCGGGTGTTTTGAGCCTGAATTCGAGATATAAACGGGTACAGAAGATACATGCACATATTGACTTTGGGCACCAAAAATATCGATTTTAACATGTTTTGGGCCTGAATTTTGAAAATACTCTAACACGGAGTAGGCATGTACAGATTGCTTCTGGGACCCCAAAATATTGAATTTTCGGGTGTTTTGAGCCTGAATTTGAGATATAAACGGGTACAGAAGATACATGCACATATTGACTTTGGGCATCTAAAATATCGATTTTCAGCATGTTTTGCGCCTGTATTTTGAAAATACTCTAACACTGAGTAGGCATGTACAGATTGCTTCTGGGACCCCAAAATATTGAATTTTCGGGTGTTTTGAGCCTGAATTTGAGATATAAACGGGTACTGAAGATGCATGCACATATCGACTTTTGTGCACCTAAAAGATCGATTTTCAGTATGTTTTGAGCATGTATTTTGAAAATACTCTAACACGGAGTAGGCATGTACAGATCGCTTCTGGGACCCCTAACTATCGAATTTTCGGGTGTTTTGGGACTGAATTTGAGATATCGACTTTTTGGCACCTAAAAGATTGATTTTTAGCATGTTTTTAGCCTATATTTTGAAAATATTCTAGCACTGAGTAGGCATGTACAGATTGATTCTGGGACCCCAAAATATTGAATTTTCGGGTGTTTTGAGCCTGAATTCGAGATATAAACGGGTACAGAAGATACATGCACATATTGACTTTGGGCACCAAAAATATCGATTTTCAGCATGTTTTGGGCCTGAATTTTGAAAATACTCTAACACGGAGTAGGCATGTACAGATCGCTTCTGGGACCCCAAAATATCGAATTTTCGGGTGTTTAGGGCCAGAATTTGAGATATAAACGGGTACAGAAGATGCATGCACATATCGACTTTTGGGCACCTAAAAGATCGATTTTCAGTATGTTTTTGGCCTGTATTTTGAAAATACTCTAACACGGATTAGGCATGTACAGATACCTTCTGGGACCTCTAAATATCGAATTTTCGGGTGTTTTGGGACTGAATTTGAGATATCGATTCTTTGGCACCTAAAATGTCGATTTTTAGCATGTTTTTAGCCTATATTTTGAAAATATTCTAGCACTGTGTAGGCATGTACAGATTGCTTCTGGGACCCCAAAATATTGAATTTTTGGGTGTTTTGAGCCTGAATTTGAGATATAAACGGGTACAGAAGATACATGCACATATTGACTTTGGGCATCTAAAATATCGATGTTCAGCATGTTTTGGGCCTGTATTTTGAAAATACTCTAACACTGAGTAGGCATGTACAGATTGCTTCTGGGACCCCAAAATATTGAATTTTCGGGTGTTTTGAGCCTGAATTTGAGATATAAACGGGTACTGAAGATGCATGCACATTTCGACTTTTGTGCACCTAAAAGATCGATTTTCAGTATGTTTTGAGCATGTATTTTGAAAATACTCTAACACGGAGTAGGCATGTACAGATCGCTTCTGGGACCCCTAAATATCGAATTTTCGGGTGTTTTGGGACTGAATTTGAGATATCGACTTTTTGGCACCTAAAAGATCGATTTTTAGCATGTTTTTAGCCTATATTTTGAAAATATTCTAGCACTGTACAGATTGCTTCTGGGACCCCAAAATATTGAATTTTCGGGTGTTTTGAGCCTGAATTCGAGATATAAACGGGTACAGAAGATACATGCACATATTGACTTTGGGCACCAAAAATATCGATTTTAACATGTTTTGGGCCTGAATTTTGAAAATACTCTAACACGGAGTAGGCATGTACAGATCGCTTCTGGGACCCCAAAATATCGAATTTTCGGGTGTTTAGGGCCAGAATTTGAGATATAAACGGGTACAGAAGATGCATGCACATATCGACTTTTGGGCACCTAAAAGATCGATTTTCAGTATGTTTTTGGCCTGTATTTTGAAAATACTCTAACACAGTGTAGGCATGTACAGATACCTTCTGGGACCTCTAAATATCGAATTTTCGGGTGTTTTGGGACTCAATTTGAGATATCGATTTTTTGGCACCTAAAATGTCGATTTTTAGCATGTTTTTAGCCTATATTTTGAAAATATTCTAGCACTGTGTAGGCATGTACAGATTGCTTCTGGGACCCCAAAATATTGAATTTTCGGGTGTTTTGAGCCTGAATTTGAGATATAAACGGGTACAGAAGATACATGCACATATTGACTTTGGGCATCTAAAATATCGATTTTCAGCATGTTTTGGGCCTTTATTTTGAAAATACTCTAACACTGAGTAGGCATGTACAGATTGCTTCTGGGACCCCAAAATATTGAATTTTCGGGTGTTTTGAGCCTGAATTTGAGATATAAACGGGTACTGAAGATGCATGCACATATCGACTTTTGTGCACCTAAAAGATCGATTTTCAGTATGTTTTGAGCATGTATTTTGAAAATACTCTAACACGGAGTAGGCATGTACAGATACCTTCTGGGACCCCTAAATATCGAATTTTCGGGTGTTTTGGGACTGAATTTGAGATATCGACTTTTTGGCACCTAAAAGATAGATTTTTAGCATGTTTTTAGCCTATATTTTGAAAATATTCTAGCACTGTACAGATTGCTTCTGGGACCCCAAAATATTGAATTTTCGGGTGTTTTGAGCCTGAATTTGAGATATAAACGGGTACAGAAGATACTTGCACATATTGACTTTGGGCACCAAAAATATCGATTTTCAGCATGTTTTGGGCCTGTATTTTAAAAATACTCTAACACGGAGTAGGCATGTACAGATCGCTTCTGGGACCCCAAAATATCGAATTTTCGGGTGTTTAGGGCCAGAATTTGAGATATAAACGGGTACAGAAGATGCATGCACATATCGACTTTTCGGCACCTAAAAGATCGATTTTCAGTATGTTTTTGGCCTGTATTTTGAAAATACTCTAACACAGTGTAGGCATGTACAGATACCTTCTGGGACCTCTAAATATCGAATTTTCGGGTGTTTTGGGACTGAATTTGAGATATCGATTTTTTGGCACCTAAAATGTCGATTTTTAGCATGTTTTTAGCCTATATTTTGAAAATATTCTAGCACTGTGTAGGCATGTACAGATTGCATCTGGGACCCCAAAATATTGATTTTTCGTGTGTTTTGAGCCTGTATTTGAGATATAAACGGGTACAGAAGATACATGCACATATTAACTTTGGGCATCTAAAATATCGATTTTCAGCATGTTTTGGGCCTGTATTTTGAAAATACTCTAACACTGAGTAGGCATGTACAGATTGCTTCTGGAACCCCAAAATATTGAATTTTCGGGTGTTTTGAGCCTGAATTTGAGATATAAACGGGTACTGAAGATGCATGCACATATCGACTTTTGTGCACCTAAAAATCGATTTTCAGTATGTTTTGACCATGTATTTTGAAAATACTCTAACACGGAATAGGCATGTACAGATCGCTTCTGGGACCCCTAAATATCGAATTTTCGGGTGTTTTGGGACTGACTTTGAGATATCGACTTTTTGGCACCTAAAAGATAGATTTTTAGCATGTTATTAGCCTATATTTTGAAAATATTCTAGCACTGAGTAGGCATGTACAGATTGCTTCTGGGACCCCAAAATATTGAATTTTCGGGTGTTTTGAGCCTGAATTTGAGATATAAACGGGTACAGAAGATACATGCACATATTGACTTTGGGCACCAAAAATATCGATTTTCAGCATGTTTTGGGCCTGAATTTTGAAAATACTCTAACACGGAGTAGGCATGTACAGATCGCTTCTGGGACCCCAAAATATCGAATTTTCGGGTGTTTAGGGCCAGAATTTGAGATATAAACGGGTACAGAAGATGCATGCACATATCGACTTTTGGGCACCTAAAAGATCGATTTTCAGTATGTTTTTGGCCTGTATTTTGAAAATACTCTAACACAGTGTAGGCATGTACAGATACCTTCTGGGACCTCTAAATATCGAATTTTCGGGTGTTTTGGGACTGAATTTGAGATATCGATTTTTTGGCACCTAAAATGTCGATTTTTAGCATGTTTTTAGCCTATATTTTGAAAATATTCTAGCACTGTGTAGGCATGTACAGATTGCTTCTGGGACCCCAAAATATTGAATTTTCTGGTGTTTTGAGCCTGAATTTGAGATATAAACGGGTACTGAAGATGCATGCACATATCGACTTTTGGGCACCTAAAAGATCGATTTTCAGTATGTTTTGAGCATGTATTTTGAAAATACTCTAAAACGGTGTAGGCATGTACAGATCGCTTCTGGGACCCCTAAATATCGAATTTTCGGGTGTTTTGGGACTGAATTTGAGATATCGACTTTTTGGCACCTAAAAGATCGATTTTTAGCATGTTTTTAGCCTATATTTTGAAAATATTCTAGCACTGTACAGATTGCTTCTGGGACCCCAAAATATTGAATTTTCGGGTGTTTTGAGCCTGAATTTGAGATATAAACGGGTACAGAAGAAACATGCACATATTGACTTTGGGCACCAAAAATATCGATTTTCAGCATGTTTTGGGCCTGTATTTTGAAAATACTCTAACACGGAGTAGGCATGTACAGATCGCTTCTGGGACCCCAAAATATCGAATTTTCGGGTGTTTAGGGCCAAAATTTGAGATATAAACGGGTACAGAAGATGCATGCACATATCGACTTTTGGGCACCTAAAAGATCGATTTTCAGTATGTTTTTGGCCTGTATTTTGAAAATACTCTAACACGGAGTAGGCATGTACAGATACCTTGTGGGACCTCTAAATATCGAATTTTCGGGTGTTTTGGGACTGAATTTGAGATATCGATTATTTGGCACCTAAAATGTCGATTTTTAGCATGTTTTTAGCCTATATTTTGAAAATATTCTAGCACTGTGTAGGCATGTACAGATTGCTTCTGGGACCCCAAAATATTGAATTTTCGGGTGTTTTGAGGCTGAATTTGAGATATAAACGGGTACTGAAGATGCATGCACATATCGACTTTTGTGCACCTAAAAGATCGATTTTCAGTATGTTTTGAGCATGTATTTTGAAAATACTCTAACACGGAGTAGGCATGTACAGATCGCTTCTGGGACCCCTAAATATCGAATTTTCTGGTGTTTTGGGACTGAATTTGAGATATCGACTTTTTGGCACCTAAAAGATCGATTTTTAGCATGTTTTTAGCCTATATATTTTGAAAATATTCTAGCACTGTACAGATTGCTTCTGGGACCCCAAAATATTGAATTTTCGGGTGTTTTGAGCCTGAATTCGAGATATAAACGGGTACAGAAGATACATGCACATATTGACTTTGGGCACCAAAAATATCGATTTTCAGCATGTTTTGGGCCTGAATTTTGAAAATACTCTAACACGGAGTAGGCATGTACAGATCGCTTCTGGGACCCCAAAATATCGAATTTTCGGGTGTTTAGGGCCAGAATTTGAGATATAAACGGGTACAGAAGATGCATGCACATATCGACTTTTGGGCACCTAAAAGATCGATTTTCAGTATGTTTTTGGCCTGTATTTTGAAAATACTCTAACACGGAGTAGGCATGTACAGATACCTTCTGGGACCTCTAAATATCGAATTTTCGGGTGTTTTGGGACTGAATTTGAGATATCGATTCTTTGGCACCTAAAATGTCGATTTTTAGCATGTTTTTAGCCTATATTTTGAAAATATTCTAGCACTGTGTAGGCATGTACAGATTGCTTCTGGGACCCCAAAATATTGAATTTTTGGGTGTTTTGAGCCTGAATTTGAGATATAAACGGGTACAGAAGATACATGCACATATTGACTTTGGGCATCTAAAATATCGATGTTCAGCATGTTTTGGGCCTGTATTTTGAAAATACTCTAACACTGAGTAGGCATGTACAGATTGCTTCTGGGACCCCAAAATATTGAATTTTCGGGTGTTTTGAGCCTGAATTTGAGATATAAACGGGTACTGAAGATGCATGCACATTTCGACTTTTGTGCACCTAAAAGATCGATTTTCAGTATGTTTTGAGCATGTATTTTGAAAATACTCTAACACGGAGTAGGCATGTACAGATCGCTTCTGGGACCCCTAAATATCGAATTTTCGGGTGTTTTGGGACTGAATTTGAGATATCGACTTTTTGGCACCTAAAAGATTGATTTTTAGCATGTTTTTAGCCTATATTTTGAAAATATTCTAGCACTGAGTAGGCATGTACAGATTGCTTCTGGGACCCCAAAATATTGAATTTTCGGGTGTTTTGAGCCTGAATTCGAGATATAAACGGGTACAGAAGATACATGCACATATTGACTTTGGGCACCAAAAATATCGATTTTCAGCATGTTTTGGGCCTGAATTTTGAAAATACTCTAACACGGAGTAGGCATGTACAGATCGCTTCTGGGACCCCAAAATATCGAATTTTCGGGTGTTTAGGGCCAGAATTTGAGATATAAACGGGTACAGAAGATGCATGCACATATCGACTTTTGGGCACCTAAAAGATCGATTTTCAGTATGTTTTTGGCCTGTATTTTGAAAATACTCTAACACTGAGTAGGCATGTACAGATTGCTTCTGGGACCCCAAAATATTGAATTTTCGGGTGTTTTGAGCCAGAATTTGAGATATAAACGGGTACTGAAGATGCATGCACATATCGACTTTTGTGCACCTAAAAGATCGATTTTCAGTATGTTTTGAGCATATATTTTGAAAATACTCTAACACGGAGTAGGCATGTACAGATCGCTTCTGGGACCCCTAACTATCGAATTTACGGGTGTTTTGGGACTGAATTTGAGATATCGACTTTTTGGCACCTAAAAGATTGATTTTTAGCATGTTTTTAGCCTATATTTTGAAAATATTCTAGCACTGAGTAGGCATGTACAGATTGCTTCTGGGACCCCAAAATATTGAATTTTCGGGTGTTTTGAGCCTGAATTCGAGATATAAACGGGTACAGAAGATACATGCACATATTGACTTTGGGCACCAAAAATATCGATTTTCAGCATGTTTTGGGCCTGAATTTTGAAAATACTCTAACACGGAGTAGGCATGTACAGATCGCTTCTGGGACCCCAAAATATCGAATTTTCGGGTGTTTAGGGCCAGAATTTGAGATATAAACGGGTACAGAAGATGCATGCACATATCGACTTTTGGGCACCTAAAAGATCGATTTTCAGTATGTTTTTGGCCTGTATTTTGAAAATACTCTAACACGGAGTAGGCATGTACAGATACCTTCTGGGACCTCTAAATATCGAATTTTCGGGTGTTTTGGGACTGAATTTGAGATATCGATTCTTTGGCACCTAAAATGTCGATTTTTAGCATGTTTTTAGCCTATATTTTGAAAATATTCTAGCACTGTGTAGGCATGTACAGATTGCTTCTGGGACCCCAAAATATTGAATTTTTGGGTGTTTTGAGCCTGAATTTGAGATATAAACGGGTACAGAAGATACATGCACATATTGAATTTGGGCATCTAAAATATCGATGTTCAGCATGTTTTGGGCCTGTATTTTGAAAATACTCTAACACTGAGTAGGCATGTACAGATTGCTTCTGGGACCCCAAAATATTGAATTTTCGGGTGTTTTGAGCCTGAATTTGAGATATAAACGGGTACTGAAGATGCATGCACATTTCGACTTTTGTGCACCTAAAAGATCGATTTTCAGTATGTTTTGAGCATGTATTTTGAAAATACTCTAACACGGAGTAGGCATGTACAGATACCTTCTGGGACCCCTAAATATCGAATTTTCGGGTGTTTTGGGACTGAATTTGAGATATCGACTTTTTGGCACCTAAAAGATAGATTTTTAGCATGTTTTTAGCCTATATTTTGAAAATATTCTAGCACTGTACAGATTGCTTCTGGGACCCCAAAATATTGAATTTTCGGGTGTTTTGAGCCTGAATTTGAGATATAAACGGGTACAGAAGATACTTGCACATATTGACTTTGGGCACCAAAAATATCGATTTTCAGCATGTTTTGGGCCTGTATTTTAAAAATACTCTAACACGGAGTAGGCATGTACAGATACCTTCTGGGACCTCTAAATATCGAATTTTCGGGTGTTTTGGGACTGAATTTGAGATATCGATTCTTTGGCACCTAAAATGTCGATTTTTAGCATGTTTTTAGCCTATATTTTGAAAATATTCTAGCACTGTGTAGGCATGTACAGATTGCTTCTGGGACCCCAAAATATTGAATTTTTGGGTGTTTTGAGCCTGAATTTGAGATATAAACGGGTACAGAAGATACATGCACATATTGACTTTGGGCATCTAAAATATCGATGTTCAGCATGTTTTGGGCCTGTATTTTGAAAATACTCTAACACTGAGTAGGCATGTACAGATTGCTTCTGGGACCCCAAAATATTGAATTTTCGGGTGTTTTGAGCCTGAATTTGAGATATAAACGGGTACTGAAGATGCATGCACATTTCGACTTTTGTGCACCTAAAAGATCGATTTTCAGTATGTTTTGAGCATGTATTTTGAAAATACTCTAACACGGAGTAGGCATGTACAGATACCTTCTGGGACCCCTAAATATCGAATTTTCGGGTGTTTTGGGACTGAATTTGAGATATCGACTTTTTGGCACCTAAAAGATAGATTTTTAGCATGTTTTTAGCCTATATTTTGAAAATATTCTAGCACTGTACAGATTGCTTCTGGGACCCCAAAATATTGAATTTTCGGGTGTTTTGAGCCTGAATTTGAGATATAAACGGGTACAGAAGATACTTGCACATATTGACTTTGGGCACCAAAAATATCGATTTTCAGCATGTTTTGGGCCTGTATTTTAAAAATACTCTAACACGGAGTAGGCATGTACAGATCGCTTCTGGGACCCCAAAATATCGAATTTTCGGGTGTTTAGGGCCAGAATTTGAGATATAAACGGGTACAGAAGATGCATGCACATATCGACTTTTCGGCACCTAAAAGATCGATTTTCAGTATGTTTTTGGCCTGTATTTTGAAAATACTCTAACACAGTGTAGGCATGTACAGATACCTTCTGGGACCTCTAAATATCGAATTTTCGGGTGTTTTGGGACTCAATTTGAGATATCGATTTTTTGGCACCTAAAATGTCGATTTTTAGCATGTTTTTAGCCTATATTTTGAAAATATTCTAGCACTGTGTAGGCATGTACAGATTGCATCTGGGACCCCAAAATATTGATTTTTCGTGTGTTTTGAGCCTGTATTTGAGATATAAACGGGTACAGAAGATACATGCACATATTGACTTTGGGCATCTAAAATATCGATTTTCAGCATGTTTTGGGCCTGTATTTTGAAAATACTCTAACACTGAGTAGGCATGTACAGATTGCTTCTGGAACCCCAAAATATTGAATTTTCGGGTGTTTTGAGCCTGAATTTGAGATATAAACGGGTACTGAAGATGCATGCACATATCGACTTTTGTGCACCTAAAAATCGATTTTCAGTATGTTTTGACCATGTATTTTGAAAATACTCTAACACGGAGTAGGCATGTACAGATCGCTTCTGGGACCCCTAAATATCGAATTTTCGGGTGTTTTGGGACTGACTTTGAGATATCGACTTTTTGGCACCTAAAAGATAGATTTTTAGCATGTTATTAGCCTATATTTTGAAAATATTCTAGCACTGAGTAGGCATGTACAGATTGCTTCTGGGACCCCAAAATATTGAATTTTCGGGTGTTTTGAGCCTGAATTTGAGATATAAACGGGTACAGAAGATACATGCACATATTGACTTTGGGCACCAAAAATATCGATTTTCAGCATGTTTTGGGCCTGAATTTTGAAAATACTCTAACACGGAGTAGGCATGTACAGATCGCTTCTGGGACCCCAAAATATCGAATTTTCGGGTGTTTAGGGCCAGAATTTGAGATATAAACGGGTACAGAAGATGCATGCACATATCGACTTTTGGGCACCTAAAAGATCGATTTTCAGTATGTTTTTGGCCTGTATTTTGAAAATACTCTAACACAGTGTAGGCATGTACAGATACCTTCTGGGACCTCTAAATATCGAATTTTCGGGTGTTTTGGGACTGAATTTGAGATATCGATTCTTTGGCACCTAAAATGTCGATTTTTAGCATGTTTTTAGCCTATATTTTGAAAATATTCTAGCACTGTGTAGGCATGTACAGATTGCTTCTGGGACCCCAAAATATTGAATTTTCGGGTGTTTTGAGCCTGAATTTGAGATATAAACGGGTACTGAAGATGCATGCACATATCGACTTTTGGGCACCTAAAAGATCGATTTTCAGTATGTTTTGAGCATGTATTTTGAAAATACTCTAAAACGGTGTAGGCATGTACAGATCGCTTCTGGGACCCCTAAATATCGAATTTTCGGGTGTTTTGGGACTGAATTTGAGATATCGACTTTTTGGCACCTAAAAGATCGATTTTTAGCATGTTTTTAGCCTATATTTTGAAAATATTCTAGCACTGTACAGATTGCTTCTGGGACCCCAAAATATTGAATTTTCGGGTGTTTTGAGCCTGAATTTGAGATATAAACGGGTACAGAAGAAACATGCACATATTGACTTTGGGCACCAAAAATATCGATTTTCAGCATGTTTTGGGCCTGTATTTTGAAAATACTCTAACACGGAGTAGGCATGTACAGATCGCTTCTGGGACCCCAAAATATCGAATTTTCGGGTGTTTAGGGCCAAAATTTGAGATATAAACGGGTACAGAAGATGCATGCACATATCGACTTTTGGGCACCTAAAAGATCGATTTTCAGTATGTTTTTGGCCTGTATTTTGAAAATACTCTAACACGGAGTAGGCATGTACAGATACCTTGTGGGACCTCTAAATATCGAATTTTCTGGTGTTTTGGGACTGAATTTGAGATATCGATTTTTTGGCACCTAAAATGTCGATTTTTAGCATGTTTTTAGCCTATATTTTGAAAATATTCTAGCACTGTGTAGGCATGTACAGATTGCTTCTGGGACCCCAAAATATTGAATTTTCGGGTGTTTTGAGGCTGAATTTGAGATATAAACGGGTACTTAAGATGCATGCACATATCGACTTTTGTGCACCTAAAAGATCGATTTTCAGTATGTTTTGAGCATGTATTTTGAAAATACTCTAACACGGAGTAGGCATGTACAGATCGCTTCTGGGACCCCTAAATATCGAATTTTCTGGTGTTTTGGGACTGAATTTGAGATATCGACTTTTTGGCACCTAAAAGATCGATTTTTAGCATGTTTTTAGCCTATATTTTGAAAATATTCTAGCACTGTACAGATTGCTTCTGGGACCCCAAAATATTGAATTTTCGGGTGTTTTGAGCCTGAATTTGAGATATAAACGGGTACTGAAGATGCATGCACATATCGACTTTTGTGCACCTAAAAGATCGATTTTCAGTATGTTTTGAGCATGTATTTTGAAAATACTCTAACACGGAGTAGGCATGTACAGATCGCTTCTGGGACCCCTAAATATCGAATTTTCGGGTGTTTTGGGACTGAATTTGAGATATCGACTTTTTGGCACCTAAAAGATCGATTTTTAGCATGTTTTTAGCCTATATTTTGAAAATATTCTAGCACTGTACAGATTGCTTCTGGGACCCCAAAATATTGAATTTTCGGGTGTTTTGAGCCTGAATTCGAGATATAAACGGGTACAGAAGATACATGCACATATTGACTTTGGGCACCAAAAATATCGATTTTAACATGTTTTGGGCCTGAATTTTGAAAATACTCTAACACGGAGTAGGCATGTACAGATCGCTTCTGGGACCCCAAAATATCGAATTTTCGGGTGTTTAGGGCCAGAATTTGAGATATAAACGGGTACAGAAGATTCATGCACATATCGACTTTTGGGCACCTAAAAGATCGATTTTCAGTATGTTTTTGGCCTGTATTTTGAAAATACTCTAACACGGAGTAGGCATGTACAGATACCTTCTGGGACCTCTAAATATCGAATTTTCGGGTGTTTTGGGACTGAATTTGAGATATCGATTTTTTGGCACCTAAAATGTCGATTTTTAGCATGTTTTTAGCCTATATTTTGAAAATATTCTAGCACTGTGTAGGCATGTACAGATTGCTTCTGGGACCCCAAAATATTGAATTTTCGGGTGTTTTGAGCCTGAATTTGAGATATAAACGGGTACAGAAGATACATGCACATATTGACTTTGGGCATCTAAAATATCGATTTTCAGCATGTTTTGCGCCTGTATTTTGAAAATACTCTAACACTGAGTAGGCATGTACAGATTGCTTCTGGGACCCCAAAATATTGAATTTTCGGGTGTTTTGAGCCTGAATTTGAGATATAAACGGGTACTGAAGATGCATGCACATATCGACTTTTGTGCACCTAAAAGATCGATTTTCAGTATGTTTTGAGCATGTATTTTGAAAATACTCTAACACGGAGTAGGCATGTACAGATCGCTTCTGGGACCCCTAACTATCGAATTTTCGGGTGTTTTGGGACTGAATTTGAGATATCGACTTTTTGGCACCTAAAAGATTGATTTTTAGCATGTTTTTAGCCTATATTTTGAAAATATTCTAGCACTGAGTAGGCATGTACAGATTGCTTCTGGGACCCCAAAATATTGAATTTTCGGGTGTTTTGAGCCTGAATTCGAGATATAAACGGGTACAGAAGATACATGCACATATTGACTTTGGGCACCAAAAATATCGATTTTCAGCATGTTTTGGGCCTGAATTTTGAAAATACTCTAACACGGAGTAGGCATGTACAGATCGCTTCTGGGACCCCAAAATATCGAATTTTCGGGTGTTTAGGGCCAGAATTTGAGATATAAACGGGTACAGAAGATGCATGCACATATCGACTTTTGGGCACCTAAAAGATCGATTTTCAGTATGTTTTTGGCCTGTATTTTGAAAATACTCTAACACGGAGTAGGCATGTACAGATACCTTCTGGGACCTCTAAATATCGAATTTTCGGGTGTTTTGGGACTGAATTTGAGATATCGATTCTTTGGCACCTAAAATGTCGATTTTTAGCATGTTTTTAGCCTATATTTTGAAAATATTCTAGCACTGTACAGATTGCTTCTGGGACCCCAAAATATTGAATTTTCGGGTGTTTTGAGCCTGAATTCGAGATATAAACGGGTACAGAAGATACATGCACATATTGACTTTGGGCACCAAAAATATCGATTTTAACATGTTTTGGGCATGAATTTTGAAAATACTCTAACACGGAGTAGGCATGTACAGATTGCTACTGGGACCCCAAAATATTGAATTTTCGGGTGTTTTGAGCCTGAATTTGAGATATAAACGGGTACAGAAGATACATGCACATATTGACTTTGGGCATCTAAAATATCGATTTTCAGCATGTTTTGCGCCTGTATTTTGAAAATACTCTAACACTGAGTAGGCATGTACAGATTGCTTCTGGGACCCCAAAATATTGAATTTTCGGGTGTTTTGAGCCTGAATTTGAGATATAAACGGGTACTGAAGATGCATGCACATATCGACTTTTGTGCACCTAAAAGATCGATTTTCAGTATGTTTTGAGCATGTATTTTGAAAATACTCTAACACGGAGTAGGCATGTACAGATCGCTTCTGGGACCCCTAACTATCGAATTTACGGGTGTTTTGGGACTGAATTTGAGATATCGACTTTTTGGCACCTAAAAGATTGATTTTTAGCATGTTTTTAGCCTATATTTTGAAAATATTCTAGCACTGAGTAGGCATGTACAGATTGCTTCTGGGACCCCAAAATATTGAATTTTCGGGTGTTTTGAGCCTGAATTCGAGATATAAACGGGTACAGAAGATACATGCACATATTGACTTTGGGCACCAAAAATATCGATTTTCAGCATGTTTTGGGCCTGAATTTTGAAAATACTCTAACACGGAGTAGGCATGTACAGATCGCTTCTGGGACCCCAAAATATCGAATTTTCGGGTGTTTAGGGCCAGAATTTGAGATATAAACGGGTACAGAAGATGCATGCACATATCGACTTTTGGGCACCTAAAAGATCGATTTTCAGTATGTTTTTGGCCTGTATTTTGAAAATACTCTAACACGGAGTAGGCATGTACAGATACCTTCTGGGACCTCTAAATATCGAATTTTCGGGTGTTTTGGGACTGAATTTGAGATATCGATTCTTTGGCACCTAAAATGTCGATTTTTAGCATGTTTTTAGCCTATATTTTGAAAATATTCTAGCACTGTGTAGGCATGTACAGATTGCTTCTGGGACCCCAAAATATTGAATTTTTGGGTGTTTTGAGCCTGAATTTGAGATATAAACGGGTACAGAAGATACATGCACATATTGACTTTGGGCATCTAAAATATCGATGTTCAGCATGTTTTGGGCCTGTATTTTGAAAATACTCTAACACTGAGTAGGCATGTACAGATTGCTTCTGGGACCCCAAAATATTGAATTTTCGGGTGTTTTGAGCCTGAATTTGAGATATAAACGGGTACTGAAGATGCATGCACATTTCGACTTTTGTGCACCTAAAAGATCGATTTTCAGTATGTTTTGAGCATGTATTTTGAAAATACTCTAACACGGAGTAGGCATGTACAGATCGCTTCTGGGACCCCTAAATATCGAATTTTCGGGTGTTTTGGGACTGAATTTGAGATATCGACTTTTTGGCACCTAAAAGATCGATTTTTAGCATGTTTTTAGCCTATATTTTGAAAATATTCTAGCACTGTACAGATTGCTTCTGGGACCCCAAAATATTGAATTTTCGGGTGTTTTGAGCCTGAATTCGAGATATAAACGGGTACAGAAGATACATGCACATATTGACTTTGGGCACCAAAAATATCGATTTTAACATGTTTTGGGCCTGAATTTTGAAAATACTCTAACACGGAGTAGGCATGTACAGATCGCTTCTGGGACCCCAAAATATCGAATTTTCGGGTGTTTAGGGCCAGAATTTGAGATATAAACGGGTACAGAAGATGCATGCACATATCGACTTTTCGGCACCTAAAAGATCGATTTTCAGTATGTTTTTGGCCTGTATTTTGAAAATACTCTAACACAGTGTAGGCATGTACAGATACCTTCTGGGACCTCTAAATATCGAATTTTCGGGTGTTTTGGGACTCAATTTGAGATATCGATTTTTTGGCACCTAAAATGTCGATTTTTAGCATGTTTTTAGCATATATTTTGAAAATATTCTAGCACTGTGTAGGCATGTACAGATTGCTTCTGGGACCCCAAAATATTGAATTTTCGGGTGTTTTGAGCCTGAATTTGAGATATAAACGGGTACAGAAGATACATGCACATATTGACTTTGGGCATCTAAAATATCGATTTTCAGCATGTTTTGGGCCTTTATTTTGAAAATACTCTAACACTGAGTAGGCATGTACAGATTGCTTCTGGGACCCCAAAATATTGAATTTTCGGGTGTTTTGAGCCTGAATTTGAGATATAAACGGGTACTGAAGATGCATGCACATATCGACTTTTGTGCACCTAAAAGATCGATTTTCAGTATGTTTTGAGCATGTATTTTGAAAATACTCTAACACGGAGTAGGCATGTACAGATACCTTCTGGGACCGCTAAATATCGAATTTTCGGGTGTTTTGGGACTGAATTTGAGATATCGACTTTTTGGCACCTAAAAGATAGATTTTTAGCATGTTTTTAGCCTATATTTTGAAAATATTCTAGCACTGTACAGATTGCTTCTGGGACCCCAAAATATTGAATTTTCGGGTGTTTTGAGCCTGAATTTGAGATATAAACGGGTACAGAAGATACTTGCACATATTGACTTTGGGCACCAAAAATATCGATTTTCAGCATGTTTTGGGCCTGTATTTTAAAAATACTCTAACACGGAGTAGGCATGTACAGATCGCTTCTGGGACCCCAAAATATCGAATTTTCGGGTGTTTAGGGCCAGAATTTGAGATATAAACGGGTACAGAAGATGCATGCACATATCGACTTTTCGGCACCTAAAAGATCGATTTTCAGTATGTTTTTGGCCTGTATTTTGAAAATACTCTAACACAGTGTAGGCATGTACAGATACCTTCTGGGACCTCTAAATATCGAATTTTCGGGTGTTTTGGGACTCAATTTGAGATATCGATTTTTTGGCACCTAAAATGTCGATTTTTAGCATGTTTTTAGCCTATATTTTGAAAATATTCTAGCACTGTGTAGGCATGTACAGATTGCATCTGGGACCCCAAAATATTGATTTTTCGTGTGTTTTGAGCCTGTATTTGAGATATAAACGGGTACAGAAGATACATGCACATATTGACTTTGGGCATCTAAAATATCGATTTTCAGCATGTTTTGGGCCTGTATTTTGAAAATACTCTAACACTGAGTAGGCATGTACAGATTGCTTCTGGAACCCCAAAATATTGAATTTTCGGGTGTTTTGAGCCTGAATTTGAGATATAAACGGGTACTGAAGATGCATGCACATATCGACTTTTGTGCACCTAAAAATCGATTTTCAGTATGTTTTGACCATGTATTTTGAAAATACTCTAACACGGAGTAGGCATGTACAGATCGCTTCTGGGACCCCTAAATATCGAATTTTCGGGTGTTTTGGGACTGAATTTGAGATATCGACTTTTTGGCACCTAAAAGATAGATTTTTAGCATGTTATTAGCCTATATTTTGAAAATATTCTAGCACTGAGTAGGCATGTACAGATTGCTTCTGGGACCCCAAAATATTGAATTTTCGGGTGTTTTGAGCCTGAATTTGAGATATAAACGGGTACAGAAGATACATGCACATATTGACTTTGGGCACCAAAAATATCGATTTTCAGCATGTTTTGGGCCTGAATTTTGAAAATACTCTAACACGGAGTAGGCATGTACAGATCGCTTCTGGGACCCCAAAATATCGAATTTTCGGGTGTTTAGGGTCAGAATTTGAGATATAAACGGGTACAGAAGATGCATGCACATATCGACTTTTGGGCACCTAAAAGATCGATTTTCAGTATGTTTTTGGCCTGTATTTTGAAAATACTCTAACACAGTGTAGGCATGTACAGATACCTTCTGGGACCTCTAAATATCGAATTTTCGGGTGTTTTGGGACTGAATTTGAGATATCGATTTTTTGGCACCTAAAATGTCGATTTTTAGCATGTTTTTAGCCTATATTTTGAAAATATTCTAGCACTGTGTAGGCATGTACAGATTGCTTCTGGGACCCCAAAATATTGAATTTTCGGGTGTTTTGAGCCTGAATTTGAGATATAAACGGGTACAGAAGATACATGCACAATATCATATTGACTTTGGGCATCTAAAATATCGATTTTCAGCATGTTTTGGGCCTGTATTTTGAAAATACTCTAACACTGAGTAGGCATGTACAGATTGCTTCTGGGACCCCAAAATATTGAATTTTCGGGTGTTTTGAGCCTGAATTTGAGATATAAACGGGTACTGAAGATGCATGCACATATCGACTTTTGTGCACCTAAAAGATCGATTTTCATTATGTTTTGAGCATGTATTTTGAAAATACTCTAACACGGAGTAGGCATGTACAGATCGCTTCTGGGACCCCTAAATATCGAATTTTCTGGTGTTTTGGGACTGAATTTGAGATATCCACTTTTTGGCACCTAAAAGATCGATTTTTAGCATGTTTTTAGCCTATATTTTGAAAATATTCTAGCACTGTACAGATTGCTTCTGGGACCCCAAAATATTGAATTTTCGGGTGTTTTGAGCCTGAATTTGAGATATAAAAGGGTACTGAAGATGCATGCACATATCGACTTTTGTGCACCTAAAAGATCGATTTTCAGTATGTTTTGAGCATGTATTTTGAAAATACTCTAACACGGAGTAGGCATGTACAGATCGCTTCTGGGACCCATAAATATCGAATTTTCGGGTGTTTTGGGACTGAATTTGAGATATCGACTTTTTGGCACCTAAAAGATCGATTTTTAGCATGTTTTTAGCCTATATTTTGAAAATATTCTAGCACTGTACAGATTGCTTCTAGGACCCCAAAATATTGAATTTTCGGGTGTTTTGAGACTGAATTTGAGATATAAACGGGTACAGAAGATACATGCACATATTGACTTTGGGCACCAAAAATATCGATTTTCAGCATGTTTTTGGCCTGTATTTTGAAAATACTCTAACACGGAGTAGGCATGTACAGATCGCTTCTGGGACCCCAAAATATCGAATTTTCGGGTGTTTAGGGCCAAAATTTGAGATATAAACGGGTACAGAAGATGCATGCACATATCGACTTTTGGGCACCTAAAAGACCAATTTTCAGTATGTTTTTGGCCTGTATTTTGAAAATACTATAACACAGTGTAGGCATGTACAGATACCTTCTGGGACCTCTAAATATCGAATTTTCGGGTGTTTTGGGACTGAATTTGAGATATCGATTTTTTGGCACCTAAAATGTCGATTTTTAGCATGTTTTTAGCCTATATTTTGAAAATATTCTAGCACTGTGTAGGCATGTACAGATTGCTTCTGGGACCCCAAAATATTGAATTTTCGGGTGTTTTGAGCCTGAATTTGAGATATAAACGGGTACTGAAGATGCATGCACATATCGACTTTTGGGCACCTAAAAGATCTATTTTCAGTATGTTTTGAGCATGTATTTTGAAAATACTCTAAAACGGTGTAGGCATGTACAGATCGCTTCTGGGACCCCTAAATATCGAATTTTCGGGTGTTTTGGGACTGAATTTGAGATATCGACTTTTTGGCACCTAAAAGATCGATTTTTAGCATGTTTTTAGCCTATATTTTGAAAATATTCTAGCACTGTACAGATAGCTTCTGGGACCCCAAAATATTGAATTTTCGGGTGTTTTGAGCCTGAATTTGAGATATAAACGGGTACAGAAGAAACATGCACATATTGACTTTGGGCACCAAAAATATCGATTTTCAGCATGTTTTGGGCCTGTATTTTGAAAATACTCTAACACGGAGTAGGCATGTACAGATCGCTTCTGGGACCCCAAAATATCGAATTTTCGGGTGTTTAGGGCCAAAATTTGAGATATAAACGGGTACAGAAGATGCATGCACATATCGACTTTTGGGCACCTAAAAGATCGATTTTCAGTATGTTTTTGGCCTGTATTTTGAAAATACTCTAACACGGAGTAGGCATGTACAGATACCTTGTGGGACCTCTAAATATCGAATTTTCTGGTGTTTTGGGACTGAATTTGAGATATCGATTTTTTGGCACCTAAAATGTCGATTTTTAGCATGTTTTTAGCCTATATTTTGAAAATATTCTAGCACTGTGTAGGCATGTACAGATTGCTTCTGGGACCCCAAAATATTGAATTTTCGGGTGTTTTGAGCCTGAATTTGAGATATAAACGGGTACTGAAGATGCATGCACATATCGACTTTTGTGCACCTAAAAGATGGATTTTCAGTATGTTTTGAGCATGTATTTTGAAAATACTCTAACACGGAGTAGGCATGTACAGATCGCTTCTGGGACCCCTAACTATCGAATTTTCGGGTGTTTTGGGACTGAATTTGAGATATCGACTTTTTGGCACCTAAAAGATCGATTTTTAGCATGTTTTTAGCCTATATTTTGAAAATATTCTAGCACCGAGTAGGCATGTACAGATTGCTTCTGGGACCCCAAAATATTGAATTTTCTGGTGTTTTGAGCCTGAATTCGAGATATAAACGGGTACAGAAGATACATGCACATATTGACTTTGGGCACCAAAAATATCGATTTTCAGCATGTTTTGGGCCTGAATTTTGAAAATACTCTAACACGGAGTAGGCATGTACAGATCGCTTCTGGGACCCCAAAATATCGAATTTTCGGGTGTTTAGGGCCAGAATTTGAGATATAAACGGATACAGAAGATGCATGCACATATCGACTTTTGGGCACCTAAAAGATCGATTTTCAGTATGTTTTTGGCCTGTATTTTGAAAATACTCTAACACGGACCTCTAAATATCGAATTTTCGGGTGTTTTGGGACTGAATTTGAGATATCGATTCTTTGGCACCTAAAAGATCGATTTTTAGCATGTTTTTAGCCTATATTTTGAAAATATTCTAGCACTGTACAGATTGCTTCTGGGACCCCAAAATATTGAATTTTCGGGTGTTTTGAGCCTGAATTTGAGATATAAACGGGTACAGAAGATACATGCACATATTGACTTTGGGCACCAAAAATATCGATTTTCAGCATGTTTTTGGCCTGTATTTTGAAAATACTCTAACACGGAGTAGGCATGTACAGATCGCTTCTGGGACCCCAAAATATCGAATTTTCGGGTGTTTAGGGCCAAAATTTGAGATATAAACGGGTACAGAAGATGCATGCACATATCGACTTTTGGGCACCTAAAAGACCGATTTTCAGTATGTTTTTGGCCTGTATTTTGAAAATACTCTAACACAGTGTAGGCATGTACAGATACCTTCTGGGACCTCTAAATATCGAATTTTCGGGTGTTTTGGGACTGAATTTGAGATATCTATTTTTTGGCACCTAAAATGTCGATTTTTAGCATGTTTTTAGCCTATATTTTGAAAATATTCTAGCACTGTGTAGGCATGTACAGATTGCTTCTGGGACCCCAAAATATTGAATTTTCGGGTGTTTTTAGCCTGAATTTGAGATATAAACGGGTACTGAAGATGCATGCACATATCGACTTTTGGGCACCTAAAAGATCGATTTTCAGTATGTTTTGAGCATGTATTTTGAAAATACTCTAAAACGGAGTAGGCATGTACAGATCGCTTCTGGGACCCCTAAATATCGAATTTTCGGGTGTTTTGGGACTGAATTTGAGATATCGACTTTTTGGCACCTAAAAGATCGATTTTTAGCATGTTTTTAGCCTATATTTTGAAAATATTCTAGCACTGTACAGATTGCTTCTGGGACCCCAAAATATTGAATTTTCGGGTGTTTTGAGCCTGAATTTGAGATATAAACGGGTACAGAAGATACATGCACATATTGACTTTGGGCACCAAAAATATCGATTTTCAGCATGTTTTGGGCCTATATTTTGAAAATACTCTAACACGGAGTAGGCATGTACAGATCGCTTCTGGGAACCCAAAATATCGAATTTTCGGGTGTTTAGGGCCAAAATTTGAGATATAAACGAGTACAGAAGATGCATGCACATATCGACTTTTGGGCACCTAAAAGACCGATTTTCAGTATGTTTTTGGCCTGTATTTTGAAAATACTCTAACACAGTGTAGGCATGTACAGATACCTTCTGGGACCTCTAAATATCGAATTTTCGGGTGTTTTGGGACTGAATTTGAGATATCGATTTTTTGGCACCTAAAATGTCGATTTTTAGCATGTTTTAACCCTATATTTTGAAAATATTCTAGCACTGTGTAGGCATGTACAGATTGCTTCTGGGACCCCAAAATATTGAATTTTCGGGTGTTTTTAGCCTGAATTTGAGATATAAACGGGTACTGAAGATGCATGCACATATCGACTTTTGGGCACCTAAAAGATCGATTTTCAGTATGTTTTGAGCATGTATTTTGAAAATACTCTAAAACGGAGTAGGCATGTACAGATCGCTTCTGGGACCCCTAAATATCGAATTTTCGGGTGTTTTGGGACTGAATTTGAGATATCGACTTTTTGGCACCTAAAAGATCGATTTTTAGCATGTTTTTAGCCTATATTTTGAAAATATTCTAGCACTGTACAGATTGCTTCTGGGACCCCAAAATATTGAATTTTCGGGTGTTTTGAGCCTGAATTTGAGATATAAACGGGTACAGAAGATACATGCACATATTGACTTTGGGCACCAAAAATATCGATTTTCAGCATGTTTTGGGCCTATATTTTGAAAATACTCTAACACGGAGTAGGCATGTACAGATCGCTTCTGGGAACCCAAAATATCGAATTTTCGGGTGTTTAGGGCCAAAATTTGAGATATAAACGAGTACAGAAGATGCATGCACATATCGACTTTTGGGCACCTAAAAGACCGATTTTCAGTATGTTTTTGGCCTGTATTTTGAAAATACTCTAACACAGTGTAGGCATGTACAGATACCTTCTGGGACCTCTAAATATCGAATTTTCGGGTGTTTTGGGACTGAATTTGAGATATCGATTTTTTGGCACCTAAAATGTCGATTTTTAGCATGTTTTAACCCTATATTTTGAAAATATTCTAGCACTGTGTAGGCATGTACAGATTGCTTCTGGGACCCCAAAATATTGAATTTTCGGGTGTTTTGAGCCTGAATTTGAGATATAAACGGGTACAGAAGATACATGCACATATTGACTTTGGGCACCAAAAATATCGATTTTCAGCATGTTTTGGGCTTGAATTTTGAAAATACTCTAACACGGAGTAGGCATGTACAGATCGCTTCTGGGACCTCAAAATATCGAATTTTCGGGTGTTTAGGGCCAGAATTTGAGATATAAACGGGTACAGAAGATGCATGCACATATCGACTTTTGGGCACCTAAAAGATCGATTTTCAGTATGTTTTTGGCCTGTATTTTGAAAATACTCTAACACGGAGTAGGCATGTACAGATACCTTGTGGGACCTCTAAATCTCGAATTTTCGGGTGTTTTGGGACTGAATTTGAGATATCGATTTTTTGGCACCTAAAATGTCGATTTTTAGCATGTTTTTAGCCTATATTTTGAAAATATTCTAGCACTGTGTAGGCATGTACAGATTGCTTCTGGGACCCCAAAATATTGAATTTTCGGGTGTTTTGAGCCTGAATTTGAGATATAAACGGGTACTGAAGATGCATGCACATATCGACTTTTGTGCACCTAAAAGATGGATTTTCAGTATGTTTTGAGCATGTATTTTGAAAATACTCTAACACGGAGTAGGCATGTACAGATCGCTTCTGGGACCCCTAACTATCGAATTTTCGGGTGTTTTGGGACTGAATTTGAGATATCAACTTTTTGGCACCTAAAAGATCGATTTTTAGCATGTTTTTAGCCTATATTTTGAAAATATTCTAGCACTGAGTAGGCATGTACAGATTGCTTCTGGGACCCCAAAATATTGAATTTTCGGGTGTTTTGAGCCTGAATTCGAGATATAAACGGGTACAGAAGATACATGCACATATTGACTTTGGGCACCAAAAATATCGATTTTCAGCATGTTTTGGGCCTGAATTTTGAAAATACTCTAACACGGAGTAGGCATGTACAGATCGCTTCTGGGACCCCAAAATATCGAATTTTCGGGTGTTTAGGGCCAGAATTTGAGATATAAACGGGTCCAGAAGATGCATGCACATATCGACTTTTGGGCACCTAAAAGATCGATTTTCAGTATGTTTTTGGCATGTATTTTGAAAATACTCTAACACGGACCTCTAAATATCGAATTTTCGGGTGTTTTGGGACTGAATTTGAGATATCGATTCTTTGGCACCTAAAATGTCGATTTTTAGCATGTTTTTAGCCTATATTTTGAAAATATTCTAGCACTGTACAGATTGCTTCTGGGACCCCAAAATATTGAATTTTCGGGTGTTTTGAGCCTGAATTTGAGATATAAACGGGTACTGAAGATGCATGCACATATCGACTTTTGTGCACCTAAAAGATCGATTTTCTGTATGTTTTGAGCATGTATTTTGAAAATACTCTAACACGGAGTAGGCATGTACAGATCGCTTCTGGGAACCCTAAATATCGAATTTTCGGGTGTTTTGGGACTGAATTTGAGATATCGACTTTTTGGCACCTAAAAGATCGATTTTTAGCATGTTTTTAGCCTACATTTTGAAAATATTCTAGCACTGTACAGATTGCTTCTGTGACCCCAAAATATTGAATTTTCGGGTGTTTTGAGCCTGAATTTGAGATATAAACGGGTACAGAAGATACATGCACATATTGACTTTGGGCACCAAAAATATCGATTTTCAGCATGTTTTTGGCCTGTATTTTGAAAATACTCTAACACGGAGTAGGCATGTACAGATCGCTTCTGGGACCCCAAAATATCGAATTTTCGGGTGTTTAGGGCCAAAATTTGAGATATAAACGGGTACAGAAGATGCATGCACATATCGACTTTTGGGCACCTAAAAGATCGATTTTCAGTATGTTTTTGGCCTGTATTTTGAAAATTCTCTAACACAGTGTAGGCATGTACAGATACCTTCTGGGACCTCTAAATATCGAATTTTCGGGTGTTTTGGGACTGAATTTGAGATATCGATTTTTTGGCACCTAAAATGTCGATTTTTAGCATGTTTTTAGCCTATATTTTGAAAATATTCTAGCACTGTGTAGGCATGTACAGATTGCTTCTGGGACCCCAAAATATTGAATTTTCGGGTGTTTTGAGCCTGAATTTGAGATATAAACGGGTACAGAAGATACATGCACATATTGACTTTGGGCATCTAAAATATCGATTTTCAGCATGTTTTGGGCCTGTATTTTGAAAATACTCTAACACTGAGTAGGCATGTACAGATTGCTTCTGGGACCCCAAAATATTGAATTTTCGGGTGTTTTGAGCCTGAATTTGAGATATAAACGGGTACTGAAGATGCATGCACATATCGACTTTTGTGCACCTAAAAGATCGATTTTCAGTATGTTTTGAGCATGTATTTTGAAAATACTCTAACACGGAGTAGGCATGTACATATCGCTTCTGGGACCCCTAAATATCGAATTTTCTGGTGTTTTGGGACTGAATTTGAGATATCGACTTTTTGGCACCTAAAAGATCGATTTTTAGCATGTTTTTAGCCTATATTTTGAAAATATTCTAGCACTGTACAGATTGCTTCTGGGACCCCAAAATATTGAATTTTCGGGTGTTTTGAGCTTGAATTTGAGATATAAACGGGTACTGAAGATGCATGCACATATCGACTTTTGTCCACCTAAAAGATCGATTTTCAGTATGTTTTGAGCATGTATTTTGAAAATACTCTAACACGGAGTAGGCATGTACAGATCGCTTCTGGGAACCCTAAATATCGAATTTTCGGGTGTTTTGGGACTGAATTTGAGATATCGACTTTTTGGCACCTAAAAGATCGATTTTTAGCATGTTTTTAGCCTACATTTTGAAAATATTCTAGCACTGTACAGATTGCTTCTGGGACCCCAAAATATTGAATTTTCGGGTGTTTTGAGCCTGAATTTGAGATATAAACGGGTACAGAAGATACATGCACATATTGACTTTGGGCCCCAAAAATATCGATTTTCAGCATGTTTTTGGCCTGTATTTTGAAAATACTCTAACACGGAGTAGGCATGTACAGATCGCTTCTGGGACCCCAAAATATCGAATTTTCGGGTGTTTAGGGCCAAAATTTGAGATATAAACGGGTACAGAAGATGCATGCACATATCGACTTTTGGGCACCTAAAAGACCGATTTTCAGTATGTTTTTGGCCTGTATTTTGAAAATACTCTAACACGGAGTAGGCATGTACAGATACCTTCTGGGACCTCTAAATATCGAATTTTCTGATGTTTTGGGACTGAATTTGAGATATCGATTTTTTGGCACCTAAAATGTCGATTTTTAGCATGTTTTTAGCCTATATTTTGAAAATATTCTAGCACTGTGTAGGCATGTACAGATTGCTTCTGGGACCCCAAAATATTGAATTTTCGGGTGTTTTGAGCCTGAATTCGAGATATAAACGGGTACAGAAGATACATGCACATATTAACTTTGGGCATCTAAAATATCGATTTTCAGCATGTTTTGGGCCTGAATTTTGAAAATACTCTAACACTGAGTAGGCATGTACAGATTGCTTCTGGGACCCAAAATATTGAATTTTCGGGTGTTTTGAGACTGAATTTGAGATATAAACGGGTACAGAAGATACATGCACATATTGACTTTGGGCATCTGAAATATCGATTTTCAGCATGTTTTGGGCCTGTATTTTGAAAATACTCTAACACTGAGTTGGCATGTACAGATAGCTTCTGGGACCCCAAAATATTGAATTTTCGGGTGTTTTGAGCCTGAATTTGAGATATAAACGGGTACTGAAGATGCATGCACATATCGACTTTTGTGCACCTAAAAGATCGATTTTCAGTATGTTTTGAGCATTTATTTTGAAAATACTCTAAAACGGAGTAGGCATGTACAGATCGCTTCTGGGACCCCTAAATATCGAATTTTCGGATGTTTTGGGACTGAATTTGAGATATCGACTTTTTGGCACCTAAAAGATCGATTTTTAGCATGTTTTTAGCCTATATTTTGAAAATATTCTAGCACTTTACAGATTGCTTCTGGGACCCCAAAATATTGAATTTTCGGGTGTTTTGAGCCTGAATTTGAGATATAAACGGGTACAGAAGATACATGCACATATTGACTTTGGGCACCAAAAATATCGATTTTCAGCATGTTTTGGGCTTGAATTTTGAAAATACTCTAACACGGAGAAGGCATGTACAGATACCTTCTGGGACCTCTAAATATCGAATTTTCTGGTGTTTTGGGACTGAATTTGATATATCGATTTTTTGGCACCTAAAATGTCGATTTTTAGCATGTTTTTAGCCTATATTTTGAAAATATTCTAGCACTGAGTAGGCATGTACAGATCGCTTCTGGGACCCCAAAATATCGAATTTTCGGGTGTTTAGGGCCAGAATTTGAGATATAAACGGGTACAGAAGATGCATGCACATATTGACTTCTGGGCACCTAAAAGATCGATTTTCAGTATGTTTTTGGCCTGTATTTTGAAAATACTCTAACACGGAGTAGGCATGTACAGATACCTTCTGGGACCACTAAATATTGAATTTTCGGGTGTTTTGGGACTGAATTTGAGATATCGATTTTTTGGCACCTAAAATGTCGATTTTTAGCATGTTTTTAGCCTATATTTTGAAAATATTCTAGCACTGTGTAGGCATGTACAGATTGCTTCTGGGACCCCAAAATATTGAATTTTCGGGTGTTTTGAGCCTGAATTTGAGATATAAACGGGTACAGGAGATACATGCACATATTGACTTTGGGCATCTAAAATATCGATTTTCAGCATGTTTTGGGCCTGTATTTTGAAAATACTCTAACACTGAGTAGGCATGTACAGATTGCTTCTGGGACCCCAAAATATTGAATTTTCGGGTGTTTTGATCCTGAATTTGAGATATAAACGGGTATTGAAGATGCATGCACATATCGACTTTTGTGCACCTAAAAGATCGATTTTCAGTATGTTTTGAGCATGTATTTTGAAAATACTCTAACACGGAGTAGGCATGTACAGATCGCTTCTGGGACCCCTAAATATCGAATTTTCGGGTGTTTTGGGACTGAATTTGAGATATCGACTTTTTGGCACCTAAAAGATCGATTTTTAGCATGTTTTTAACCTATATTTTGAAAATATTCTAGCACTGTGTAGGCATGTACAGATTGCTTCTGTGACCCCAAAATATTGAATTTTCGGGTGTTTTGAGCCTGAATTTGAGATATAAACGGGTACAAAAGATACATGCACATATTGACTTTGGGCATCTAAAATATCGATTTTCAGCATGTTTTGGGCCTGTATTTTGAAAATACTCTAACACTGAGTAGGCATGTACAGATTGCTTCTGGGACCCCAAAATATTGAATTTTCGGGTGTTTTGAGCCTGAATTTGAGATATAAACGGGTACAGAAGATACATGGACATATTGACTTTGGGCATCTAAAATATCGATTTTCAGCATGTTTTGGGCCTGTATTTTGAAAATACTCTAACACTGAGTAGGCATGTACAGATTGCTTCTGGGACCCCAAAATATTGAATTTTCGGGTGTTTTGAGCCTGAATTTGAGATATAAACGGGTACTGAAGATGCATGCACATATCGACTTTTGTGCACCTAAAAGATCGATTTTCAGTATGTTTTGAGCATGTATTTTGAAAATACTCTAAAACGGAGTAGGCATGTACAGATCGCTTCTGGGACCCCTAAATATCGAATTTTCGGGTGTTTTGGGACTGAATTTGAGATATCGACTTTTTGGCACCTAAAAGATCGATTTTTAGCATGTTTTTAGCCTATATTTTGAAAATATTCTAGCACTGTGTAGGCATGTACAGATTGCTTCTGTGACCCCAAAATATTGAATTTTCGGGTGTTTTGAGCCTGAATTTGAGATATAAACGGGTACAAAAGATACATGCACATATTGACTTTGGGCATCTAAAATATCGATTTTCAGCATGTTTTGGGCCTGTATTTTGAAAATACTCTAACACTGAGTAGGCATGTACAGATTGCTTCTGGGACCCCAAAATATTGAATTTTCGGGTGTTTTGAGCCTGAATTTGAGATATAAACGGGTACAGAAGATACATGCACATATTGACTTTGGGCATCTAAAATATCGATTTTCAGCATGTTTTGGGCCTGTATTTTGAAAATACTCTAACACTGAGTAGGCATGTACAGATTGCTTCTGGGACCCCAAAATATTGAATTTTCGGGTGTTTTGAGCCTGAATTTGAGATATAAACGGGTACTGAAGATGCATGCACATATCGAATTTTGTGCACCTAAAAGATCGATTTTCAGTATGTTTTGAGCATGTATTTTGAAAATACTCTAAAACGGAGTAGGCATGTACAGATCGCTTCTGGGACCCCTAAATATCGAATTTTCGGGTGTTTTGGGACTGAATTTGAGATATCGACTTTTTGGCACCTAAAAGATCGATTTTTAGCATGTTTTTAGCCTATATTTTGAAAATATTCTAGCACTGTACAGATTGCTTCTGGGACCCCAAAATATTGAATTTTCGGGTGTTTTGAGCCTGAATTTGAGATATACACGGGTACAGAAGATACATGCACATATTGACTTTGGGCACCAAAAATATCGATTTTCAGCATGTTTTTGGCCTGTATTTTGAAAATACTCTAACACGGAGTAGGCATGTACAGATCGCTTCTGGGACCCCAAAATATCGAATTTTCGGGTGTTTAGGGCCAAAATTTGAGATATAAACGGGTACAGAAGATGCATGCACATATCGACTTTTGGGCACCTAAAAGATCGATTTTCAGTATGTTTTTGGCCTGTATTTTGAAAATACTCTAACACGGAGTAGGCATGTACAGATACCTTGTGGGACCTCTAAATATCGAATTATCTGGTGTTTTGGGACTGAATTTGAGATATCGATTTTTTGGGACCTAAAATATCGATTTTTAGCATGTTTTTAGCCTATATTTTGAAAATATTCTAGCACTGAGTAGGCATGTACAGATCGCTTCTGGGACCCCAAAATATCGAATTTTCGGGTGTTTAGGGCCAGAATTTGAGATATAAACGGGTACAGAAGATGCATGCACATATTGACTTTTGGGCACCTAAAAGATCGATTTTCAGTATGTTTTTGGCCTGTATTTTGAAAATACTCTAACACGGAGTAGGCATGTACAGATACCTTCTGGGACCACTAAATATCGAATTTTCGGGTGTTTTGGGACTGAATTTGAGATATCGATTTTTTGGCACCTAAAATGTCGATTTTTAGCATGTTTTTAGCCTATATTTTGAAAATATTCTAGCACTGTGTAGGCATGTACAGATTGCTTCTGGGACCCCAAAATATTGAATTTTCGGGTGTTTTGAGCCTGAATTTGAGATATAAACGGGTACAGAAGATACATGCACATATTGACTTTGGGCATCTAAAATATCGATTTTCAGCATGTTTTGGGCCTGTATTTTGAAAATACTCTAACACTGAGTAGGCATGTACAGATTGCTTCTGGGACCCCAAAATATTGAATTTTCGGGTGTTTTGAGCCTTAATTTGAGATATAAACGGGTATTGAAGATGCATGCACATATCGACTTTTGTGCACCTAAAAGATCGATTTTCAGTATGTTTTGAGCATGTATTTTGAAAATACTCTAACACGGAGTAGGCATGTACAGATCGCTTCTGGGACCCTTAAATATCGAATTTTCGGGTGTTTTGGGACTGAATTTGAGATATCGACTTTTTGGCACCTAAAAGATCGATTTTTAGCATGTTTTTAACCTATATTTTGAAAATATTCTAGCACTGTGTAGGCATGTACAGATTGCTTCTGGGACCCCAAAATATTGAATTTTCGGATGTTTTGAGCCTGAATTTGAGATATAAACGGGTACAAAAGATACATGCACATATTGACTTTGGGCATCTAAAATATCGATTTTCAGCATGTTGTGGGCCTGTATTTTGAAAATACTCTAACACTGAGTAGGCATGTACAGATTGCTTCTGGGACCCCAAAATATTGAATTTTCGGGTGTTTTGAGCCTGAATTTGAGATATAAACGGGTACAGAAGATACATGCACATATTGACTTTGGGCATCTAAAATATCGATTTTCAGCATGTTTTGGGCCTGTATTTTGAAAATACTCTAACACTGAGTAGGCATGTACAGATTGCTTCTGGGACCCCAAAATATTGAATTTTCGGGTGTTTTGAGCCTGAATTTGAGATATAAACGGGTACTGAAGATGCATGCACATATCGACTTTTGTGCACCTAAAAGATCGATTTTCAGTATGTTTTGAGCATGTATTTTGAAAATACTATAAAACGGAGTAGGCATGTACAGATCGCTTCTGGGACCCCTAAATATCGAATTTTCGGGTGTTTTGGGACTGAATTTGAGATATCGACTTTTTGGCACCTAAAAGATCGATTTTTAGCATGTTTTTACCTATATTTTGAAAATATTCTAGCACTGTACAGATTGCTTCTGGGAGCCCAAAATATTGAATTTTCGGGTGTTATGAGCCTGAATTCGAGATTTAAACGGGTACAGAAGATACATGCACATATTGACTTTGGGCACCAAAAATATCGATTTTCAGCATGTTTTGGGCCTGAATTTTGAAAATACTCTAACACGGAGTAGGCATGTACAGATCGCTTCTGGGACCCCAAAATATCGAATTTTCGGGTGATTAGGGCCAGAATTTGAGATATAAACGGGTACAGAAGATGCATGCACATATCGACTTTTGGGCACCTAAAAGATCGATTTTCAGTATGTTTTTGGCCTGTATTTTGAAAATACTCTAACACGGAGTAGGCATGTACAGATACCTTCTGGGACCTCTAAATATCGAATTTTCGGGTGTTTTGGGACTGAATTTGAGATATCGATTTTTTGGCACCTAAAATGTCGATTTTTAGCATGTTTTTAGCCTATATTTTGAAAATATTCTAGCACTGTGTAGGCATGTACAGATTGCTTCTGGGACCCCAAAATATTGAATTTTCGGGTGTTTTGAGCCTGAATTTGAGATATAAACGGGTACAGAAGATACATGCACATATTGACTTTGGGCATCTAAAATATCGATTTTCAGCATGTTTTGGGCCTGTATTTTGAAAATACTCTAACACGAAGTAGGCATGTACAGATCGCTTCTAGGACCCCAAAATATCGAATTTTCGGGTGATTAGGGCCAGAATTTGAGATATAAACGGGTACAGAAGATGCATGCACATATCGACTTTTTGGCACCTAAAAGATCGATTTTTAGCATGTTTTTATCCTATATTTTGAAAATATTCTAGCACTGTACAGATTGCTTCTGGGACCCCAAAATATCGAATTTTCGGGTGTTTAGGGCCAGAATTTGAGATATAAACGGGTACAGAAGATGCATGCACATATCGACTTTTGGGCACCTAAAAGATCGATTTTCAGTATGTTTTTGGCCTGTATTTTGAAAATACTCTAACACGGAGTAGGCATGTACAGATACCTAGTGGGACCTCTAACAATCGAATTTTCTGGTGTTTTGGGACTGAATTTGAGATATCGACTTTTTGGCACCTAAAAGATCGATTTTTAGCATGTTTTTAGCCTATATTTTGAAAATATTCTAGCACTGAGTAGGCATGTACAGATTGCTTCTGGGACCCCAAAATATTGAATTTTCGGGTGTTTTGAGCCTGAATTCGAGATATAAACGGGTACAGAAGATACATGCACATATTGACTTTGGGCACCAAAAATATCGATTTTCAGCATGTTTTGGGCCTGAATTTTGAAAATACTCTAACACGGAGTAGGCATGTACAGATCGCTTCTGGGACCCCAAAATATCGAATTTTCGGTTGTTTAGGGCCAGAATTTGAGATATAAACGGGTACAGAAGATGCATGCACATATCGACTTTTGGGCACCTAAAAGATCGATTTTCAGTATGTTTTTGGCCTGTATTTTGAAAATACTCTAACACGGAGTAGGCATGTAAAGATACCTTCTGGGACCTCTAAATATCGAATTTTCGGGTGTTTTGGGACTGAATTTGAGATATCGATTTTTTGGCACCTAAAATGTCGATTTTTAGCATGTTTTTAGCCTATATTTTGAAAATATTCTAGCACTGTGTAGGCATGTACAGATTGCTTCTGGGACCCCAAAATATTGAATTTTCGGGTGTTTTGAGCCTGAATTTGAGATATAAACGGGTACTGAAGATGCATGCACATATCGACTTTTGTGCACCTAAAAGATCGATTTTCAGTATGTTTTGAGCATGTATTTTGAAAATACTCTAACACGGAGTAGGCATGTACAGATCGCTTCTGGGACCCATAAATATCGAATTTTCGGGTGTTTTGGGACTGAATTTGAGATATCGACTTTTTGGCACCTAAAAGATCGATTTTTAGCATGTTTTTAGCCTATATTTTGAAAATATTCTAGCACTGTACAGATTGCTTCTGGGACCCCAAAATATTGAATTTTCGGGTGTTTTGAGCCTGAATTTGAGATATAAACGGGTACAGAAGATACATGCACATATTGACTTTGGGCACCAAAAATATCGATTTTCAGCATGTTTTTGGCCTGAATTTTGAAAATACTCTAACACGGAGTAGGCATGTACAGATCGTTTCTGGGACCCCAAAATATCGAATTTTCGGGTGTTTAGGGCCAGAATTTGAGATATAAACGGGTACAGAAGATGCATGCACATATCGACTTTTGGGCACCTAAAAGACCGATTTTCAGTATGTTTTTGGCCTGTATTTTGAAAATACTCTAACACAGTGTAGGCATGTACAGATACCTTCTGGGACCTCTAAATATCGAATTTTCGGGTGTTTTGGGACTGAATTTGAGATATCGATTTTTTGGCACCTAAAATGTCGATTTTTAGCATGTTTTTAGCCTATATTTTGAAAATATTCTAGCACTGTGTAGGCATGTACAGATTGCTTCTGGGACCCCAAAATATTGAATTTTCAGGTGTTTTGAGCCTGAATTTGAGATATAAACGGGTACAGAAGATACATGCACATATTGACTTTGGGCACCAAAAATATCGATTTTCAGCATGTTTTGGGCTTGAATTTTGAAAATACTCTAACACGGAGTAGGCATGTACATATCGCTATTGGGACCCCAAAATATCGAATTTTCGGGTGTTTAGGGCCAGAATTTGAGATATAAACGGGTACTGAAGATGCATGCACATATCGACTTTTGTGCACCTAAAAGATCGATTTTCAGTATGTTTTGAGCATGTATTTTGAAAATACTCTAACACGGAGTAGGCATGTACAGATCGCTTCTGGGACCCCTAACTATCGAATTTTCGGGTGTTTTGGGACTGAATTTGAGATATCGACTTTTTGGCACCTAAAAGATCGATTTTTAGCATGTTTTTAGCCTATATTTTGAAAATATTCTAGCACTGTACAGATTGCTTCTGGGACCCCAAAATATTGAATTTTCGGGTGTTTTGAGCCTGAATTTGAGATATAAACGGGTACAGAAGATACATGCACATATTGACTTTGGGCACCAAAAATATCGATTTTCAGCATGTTTTTGGCCTGAATTTTGAAAATACTCTAACACGGAGTAGGCATGTACAGATCGTTTCTGGGACCCCAAAATATCGAATTTTCGGGTGTTTAGGGCCAGAATTTGAGATATAAACGGGTACAGAAGATGCATGCACATATCGACTTTTGGGCACCTAAAAGACCGATTTTCAGTATGTTTTTGGCCTGTATTTTGAAAATACTCTAACACAGTGTAGGCATGTACAGATACCTTCTGGGACCTCTAAATATCGAATTTTCGGGTGTTTTGGGACTGAATTTGAGATATCGATTTTTTGGCACCTAAAATGTCGATTTTTAGCATGTTTTTAGCCTATATTTTGAAAATATTCTAGCACTGTGTAGGCATGTACAGATTGCTTCTGGGACCCCAAAATATTGAATTTTCAGGTGTTTTGAGCCTGAATTTGAGATATAAACGGGTACAGAAGATACATGCACATATTGACTTTGGGCACCAAAAATATCGATTTTCAGCATGTTTTGGGCTTGAATTTTGAAAATACTCTAACACGGAGTAGGCATGTACATATCGCTATTGGGACCCCAAAATATCGAATTTTCGGGTGTTTAGGGCCAGAATTTGAGATATAAACGGGTACTGAAGATGCATGCACATATCGACTTTTGTGCACCTAAAAGATCGATTTTCAGTATGTTTTGAGCATGTATTTTGAAAATACTCTAACACGGAGTAGGCATGTACAGATCGCTTCTGGGACCCCTAACTATCGAATTTTCGGGTGTTTTGGGACTGAATTTGAGATATCGAATTTTTGGCACCTAAAAGATCGATTTTTAGCATGTTTTTAGCCTATATTTTGAAAATATTCTAGCACTGAGTAGGCATGTACAGATTGCTTCTGGGACCCCAAAATATTGAATTTTCGGGTGTTTTGAGCCTGAATTCGAGATATAAACGGGTACAGAAGATACATGCACATATTGACTTTGGGCACCAAAAATATCGATTTTCAGCATGTTTTGGGCCTGAATTTTGAAAATACTCTAACACGGGGTAGGCATGTACAGATCGCTTCTGGGACCCCAAAATATCGAATTTTCGGGTGTTTAGGGCCAGAATTTGAGATATAAACGGGTACAGAAGATGCATGCACATATCGACTTTTGGGCACCTAAAAGATCGATTTTCAGTATGTTTTTGGCCTGTATTTTGAAAATACTCTAACACGGAGTAGGCATGTACAGATACCTTCTGGGACCTCTAAATATCGAATTTTCGGGTGTTTTGGGACTGAATTTGAGATATCGATTTTTTGGCACCTAAAATGTCGATTTTTAGCATGTTTTTAGCCTATATTTTGAAAATATTCTAGCACTGTGTAGGCATGTACAGATTGCTTCTGGGACCCCAAAATATTGAATTTTCGGGTGTTTTGAGCCTGAATTTGAGATATAAACGGGTACAGAAGATACATCCACATATTGACTTTGGGCATCTAAAATATCGATTTTCAGAATGTTTTGGGCCTGTATTTTGAAAAATACTCTAACACTGAGTAGGCATGTACAGATTGCTTCTGGGACCCCAAAATATTGAATTTTCAGGTGTTTTGAGCCTGAATTTGAGATATAAACGGGTACAGATGATACATGCACATATTGACTTTGGGCATCTAAAATATCGATTTTCAGCATGTTTTGGGCCTGTATTTTGAAAATACTCTAACACTGAGTAGGCATGTACAGATTGCTTCTGGGACCCCAAAATATTGAATTTTCGGGTGTTTTGAGCCTGAATTTGAGATATAAACGGGTACTGAAGATGCATGCACATATCGACTTTTGTGCACCTAAAAGATCTATTTTCAGTATGTTTTGAGCATGTATTTTGAAAATACTCTAACACGGAGTAGGCATGTACAGATCGCTTCTGGGACCCATAAATATCGAATTTTCGGTTGTTTTGGGACTGAATTTGAGATATCGACTTTTTGGCACCTAAAAGATCGATTTTTAGCATGTTTTTAGCCTATATTTTGAAAATATTCTAGCACTGTACAGATTGCTTCTGGGACCCCAAAATATTGAATTTTCGGGTGTTTTGAGCCTGAATTTGAGATATAAACGGGTACAGAAGATACATGCACATATTGACTTTGGGCACCAAAAATATCGATTTTCAGCATGTTTTTGGCCTGAATTTTGAAAATACTCTAACACGGAGTAGGCATGTACAGATCGTTTCTGGGACCCCAAAATATCGAATTTTCGGGTGTTTAGGGCCAGAATTTGAGATATAAACGGGTACAGAAGATGCATGCACATATCGACTTTTGGGCACCTAAAAGACCGATTTTCAGTATGTTTTTGGCCTGTATTTTGAAAATACTCTAACACAGTGTAGGCATGTACAGATACCTTCTGGGACCTCTAAATATCGAATTTTCGGGTGTTTTGGGACTGAATTTGAGATATCGATTTTTTGGCACCTAAAATGTCGATTTTTAGCATGTTTTTAGCCTATATTTTGAAAATATTCTAGCACTGTGTAGGCATGTACAGATTGCTTCTGGGACCCCAAAATATTGAATTATCAGGTGTTTTGAGCCTGAATTTGAGATATAAACGGGTACAGAAGATACATGCACATATTGACTTTGGGCACCAAAAATATCGATTTTCAGCATGTTTTGGGCTTGAATTTTGAAAATACTCTAACACGGAGTAGGCATGTACATATCGCTATTGGGACCCCAAAATATCGAATTTTCGGGTGTTTAGGGCCAGAATTTGAGATATAAACGGGTACTGAAGATGCATGCACATATCGACTTTTGTGCACCTAAAAGATCGATTTTCAGTATGTTTTGAGCATGTATTTTGAAAATACTCTAACACGGAGTAGGCATGTACAGATCGCTTCTGGGACCCCTAACTATCGAATTTTCGGGTGTTTTGGGACTGAATTTGAGATATCGAATTTTTGGCACCTAAAAGATCGATTTTTAGCATGTTTTTAGCCTATATTTTGAAAATATTCTAGCACTGAGTAGGCATGTACAGATTGCTTCTGGGACCCCAAAATATTGAATTTTCGGGTGTTTTGAGCCTGAATTCGAGATATAAACGGGTACAGAAGATACATGCACATATTGACTTTGGGCACCAAAAATATCGATTTTCAGCATGTTTTGGGCCTGAATTTTGAAAATACTCTAACACGGGGTAGGCATGTACAGATCGCTTCTGGGACCCCAAAATATCGAATTTTCGGGTGTTTAGGGCCAGAATTTGAGATATAAACGGGTACAGAAGATGCATGCACATATCGACTTTTGGGCACCTAAAAGATCGATTTTCAGTATGTTTTTGGCCTTTATTTTGAAAATACTCTAACACGGAGTAGGCATGTACAGATACCTTCTGGGACCTCTAAATATCGAATTTTCGGGTGTTTTGGGACTGAATTTGAGATATCGATTTTTTGGCACCTAAAATGTCGATTTTTAGCATGTTTTTAGCCTATATTTTGAAAATATTCTAGCACTGTGTAGGCATGTACAGATTGCTTCTGGGACCCCAAAATATTGAATTTTCGGGTGTTTTGAGCCTGAATTTGAGATATAAACGGGTACAGAAGATACATCCACATATTGACTTTGGGCATCTAAAATATCGATTTTCAGAATGTTTTGGGCCTGTATTTTGAAAAATACTCTAACACTGAGTAGGCATGTACAGATTGCTTCTGGGACCCCAAAATATTGAATTTTCAGGTGTTTTGAGCCTGAATTTGAGATATAAACGGGTACAGATGATACATGCACATATTGACTTTGGGCATCTAAAATATCGATTTTCAGCATGTTTTGGGCCTGTATTTTGAAAATACTCTAACACTGAGTAGGCATGTACATATCGCTTCTGGGACCCCAAAATATTGAATTTTCGGGTGTTTTGAGCCTGAATTTGAGATATAAACGGGTACTGAAGATGCATGCACATATCGACTTTTGTGCACCTAAAAGATCTATTTTCAGTATGTTTTGAGCATGTATTTTGAAAATACTCTAACACGGAGTAGGCATGTACAGATCGCTTCTGGGACCCCTAAATATCGAAATTTCGGGTGTTTTGGGACTGAATTTGAGATATCGTCTTTTTGGCACCTAAAAGATCTATTTTTAGCATGTTTTTAGCCTATATTTTGAAAATATTCTAGCACTGAGTAGGCATGTACAGATTGCTTCTGGGACCCCAAAATATTGAATTTTCGGGTGTTTTGAGCCTGAATTCGAGATATAAACGGGTACAGAAGATACATGCACATATTGACTTTGGGCACCAAAAATATCGATTTTCAGCATGTTTTGGGCCTGAATTTTGAAAATACTCTAACACGTAGTAGGCATGTACAGATCGCTTCTGGGACCCCAAAATATCGAATTTTCGGGTGTTTAGGGCCAGAATTTGAGATATAAACGGGTACAGAAGATGCATGCACATATCGACTTTTGGGCACCTAAAAGATCGATTTTCAGTATGTTTTTGGCCTGTATTTTGAAAATACTCTAACACGGAGTAGGCATGTACAGATACCTTCTGGGACCTCTAAATATCGAATTTTCTGGTGTTTTGGGACTGAATTTGAGATATCGATTTTTTGGCACCTAAAATGTCGATTTTTAGCATGTTTTTAGCCTATATTTTGAAAATATTCTAGCACTGTACAGATTGCTTCTGGGACCCCAAAATATTGAATTTTCGGGTGTTTTGAGCCTGAATTTGAGATATAAACGGGTACAGAAGATACATGCACATATTGACTTTGGGCATCTAAAATATCGATTTTCAGCATGTTTTTGGCCTGTATTTTGAAAATACTCTAACACTGAGTAGGCATGTACAGATTGCTTCTGGGACCCCAAAATATTGAATTTTCGGGTGTTTTGAGCCTGAATTTGAGATATAAACGGGTACAGAAGATACATGCACATATTGACTTTGGGCATCTAAAATATCGATTTTCAGCATGTTTTGGGCCTGTATTTTGAAAATACTCTAACACTGAGTAGGCATGTACAGATTGCTTCTGGGACCCCAAAATATTGAATTTTCGGGTGTTTTGAGCCTGAATTTGAGATATAAACGGGTACTGAAGATGCATGCACATATCGACTTTTGTGCACCTAAAAGATCGATTTTCAGTATGTTTTGAGCATGTATTTTGAAAATACTCTAACACGGAGTAGGCATGTACAGATCGCTTCTGGGACCTCTAAATATCGAAATTTCGGGTGTTTTGGGACTGAATTTGAGATATCGACTTTTTGGCACCTAAAAGATCGATTTTTAGCATGTTTTTAGCCTATATTTTGAAAATATTCTAGCACTGTACAGATTGCTTCTGGGACCCTAAAATATTGAATTTTCGGGTGTTTTGAGCCTGAATTTGAGATATAAACGGGTACAGAAGATACATGCACATATTGACTTTGGGCACCAAAAATATCGATTTTCAGCATGTTTTTGGCCTGAATTTTGAAAATACTCTAACACGGAGTAGGCATGTACAGATCGTTTCTGGGACCCCAAAATATCGAATTTTCGGGTGTTTAGGGCCAGAATTTGAGATATAAACGGGTACAGAAGATGCATGCACATATCGACTTTTGGGCACCTAAAAGACCGATTTTCAGTATGTTTTTGGCCTGTATTTTGAAAATACTCTAACACAGTGTAGGCATGTACAGATACCTTCTGGGACCTCTAAATATCGAATTTTCGGGTGTTTTGGGACTGAATTTGAGATATCGATTTTTTGGCACCTAAAATGTCGATTTTTAGCATGTTTTTAGCCTATATTTTGAAAATATTCTAGCACTGTGTAGGCATGTACAGATTGCTTCTGGGACCCCAAAATATTGAATTTTCAGGTGTTTTGAGCCTGAATTTGAGATATAAACGGGTACAGAAGATACATGCACATATTGACTTTGGGCACCAAAAATATCGATTTTCAGCATGTTTTGGGCTTGAATTTTGAAAATACTCTAACACGGAGTAGGCATGTACATATCGCTTCTGGGACCCCAAAATATCGAATTTTCGGGTGTTTAGGGCCAGAATTTGAGATATAAACGGGTACTGAAGATGCATGCACATATCGACTTTTGTGCACCTAAAAGATCGATTTTCAGTATGTTTTGAGCATGTATTTTGAAAATACTCTAACACGGAGTAGGCATGTACAGATCGCTTCTGGGACCCCTAACTATCGAATTTTCGGTTGTTTTGGGACTGAATTTGAGATATCGAATTTTTGGCACCTAAAAGATCGATTTTTAGCATGTTTTTAGCCTATATTTTGAAAATATTCTAGCACTGAGTAGGCATGTACAGATTGCTTCTGGGACCCCAAAATATTGAATTTTCGGGTGTTTTGAGCCTGAATTTGAGATATAAACGGGTACAGAAGATACATGCACATATTGACTTTGGGCACCAAAAATATCGATTTTCAGCATGTTTTGGGCCTGAATTTTGAAAATACTCTAACACGTAGTAGGCATGTACAGATCGCTTCTGGGACCCCAAAATATCGAATTTTCGGGTGTTTAGGGCCAGAATTTGAGATATAAACGGGTACAGAAGATGCATGCACATATCGACTTTTGGGCACCTAAAAGATCGATTTTCAGTATGTTTTTGGCCTGTATTTTGAAAATACTCTAACACGGAGTAGGCATGTACAGATACCTTCTGGGACCTCTAAATATCGAATTTTCTGGTGTTTTGGGACTGAATTTGAGATATCGATTTTTTGGCACCTAAAATGTCGATTTTTAGCATGTTTTTAGCCTATATTTTGAAAATATTCTAGCACTGTACAGATTGCTTCTGGGACCCCAAAATATTGAATTTTCGGGTGTTTTGAGCCTGAATTTGAGATATAAACGGGTACAGAAGATACATGCACATATTGACTTTGGGCATCTAAAATATCGATTTTCAGCATGTTTTTGGCCTGTATTTTGAAAATACTCTAACACTGAGTAGGCATGTACAGATTGCTTCTGGGACCCCAAAATATTGAATTTTCGGGTGTTTTGAGCCTGAATTTGAGATATAAACGGGTACAGAAGATACATGCACATATTGACTTTGGGCATCTAAAATATCGATTTTCAGCATGTTTTGGGCCTGTATTTTGAAAATACTCTAACACTGAGTAGGCATGTACAGATTGCTTCTGGGACCCCAAAATATTGAATTTTCGGGTGTTTTGAGCCTGAATTTGAGATATAAACGGGTACTGAAGATGCATGCACATATCGACTTTTGTGCACCTAAAAGATCGATTTTCAGTATGTTTTGAGCATGTATTTTGAAAATACTCTAACACGGAGTAGGCATGTACAGATCGCTTCTGGGACCTCTAAATATCGAATTTTCGGGTGTTTTGGGACTGAATTTGAGATATCGACTTTTTGGCACCTAAAAGATCGATTTTTAGCATGTTTTTAGCCTATATTTTGAAAATATTCTAGCACTGTACAGATTGCTTCTGGGACCCCAAAATATTGAATTTTCGGGTGTTTTGAGCCTGAATTTGAGATATAAACGGGTACAGAAGATACATGCACATATTGACTTTGGGCACCAAAAATATCGATTTTCAGCATGTTTTGTGCCTGAATTTTGAATATACTCTAACACTGAGTAGGCATGTACAGATTGCTTCTGGGACCCCAAAATATTGAATTTTCGGGTGTTTTGAGCCTGAATTTGAGATATAAACGGGTACTGAAGATGCATGCACATATCGACTTTTGTGCACCTAAAAGATCGATTTTCAGTATGTTTTGAGCATGTATTTTGAAAATACTCTAACACGGAGTAGGCATGTACAGATCGCTTCTGGGACCTCTAAATATCGAATTTTCGGGTGTTTTGGGACTGAATTTGAGATATCGACTTTTTGGCACCTAAAAGATCGATTTTTAGCATGTTTTTAGCCTATATTTTGAAAATATTCTAGCACTGTACAGATTGCTTCTGGGACCCCAAAATATTGAATTTTCGGGTGTTTTGAGCCTGAATTTGAGATATAAACGGGTACAGAAGATACATGCACATATTGACTTTGGGCACCAAAAATATCGATTTTCAGCATGTTTTGGGCCTGAATTTTGAATATACTCTAACACGGAGTAGGCATGTACAGATCGCTTCTGGGACCCCAAAATATCGAATTTTCGGGTGTTTAGGGCCAGAATTTGAGATATAAACGGGTACAGAAGATGCATGCACATATCGACTTTTGGGCACCTAAAAGATCGATTTTCAGTATGTTTTTGGCCTGTATTTTGAAAATACTCTAACACGGAGTAGGCATGTACAGATACCTTCTGGGACCTCTAAATATCGAATTTTCGGGTGTTTTGGGACTGAATTTGAGATATCGATTTTTTGGCACCTAAAATGTCGATTTTTAGCATGTTTTTAGCCTATATTTTGAAAATATTCTAGCACTGTGTAGGCATGTACAGATTGCTTCTGGGACCCCAAAATATTGAATTTTCGGGTGTTTTGAGCCTGAATTTGAGATATAAACGGGTACAGAAGATACATGCACATACTGACTTTGGGCATCTAAAATATCGATTTTCAGCATGTTTTGGGCCTGTATTTTGAAAATACTCTAACACTGAGTAGGCATGTACAGATTGCTTCTGGGACCCCAAAATATTGAATTTTCGGGTGTTTTGAGCCTGAATTTGAGATATAAACGGGTACTGAAGATGCATGCACATATCGACTTTTGTGCACCTAAAAGATCGATTTTCAGTATGTTTTGAGCATGTATTTTGAAAATACTCTAACACGTAGTAGGCATGTACAGATCGCTTCTGGGACCCCTAAATATCGAATTTTCGGGTGTTTTGTGACTGAATTTGAGATATCGAATTTTTGGCACCTAAAAGATCGATTTTTAGCATGTTTTTAGCCTATATTTTGAAAATATTCTATAGCACTGTACAGATTGCTTCTGGGACCCCAAAATATTGAATTTTAGGGTGTTTTGAGCCTGAATTTGAGATATAAACGGGTACAGAAGATACATGCACATATTGACTTTGGGCACCAAAAATAATGATTTTCAGCATGTTTTTGGCCTGAATTTTGAAAATACTCTAACACGGAGTAGGCATGTACAGATCGCTTCTGGGACCCCAAAATATTGAATTTTCGGGTGTTTAGGGCCAGAATTTGAGATATAAACGGGTACAGAAGATGCATGCACATATCGACTTTTGGGCACCTAAAAGACCGATTTTCAGTATGTTTTTGGCCTGTATTTTGAAAATACTCTAACACAGTGTAGGCATGTACAGATACCTTCTGGGACCTCTAAATATCGAATTTTCGGGTGTTTTGGGACTGAATTTGAGATATCGATTTTTTGGCACCTAAAATGTCGATTTTTAGCATATTTTTGGCCTATATTTTGAAAATATTCTAGCACTGTGTAGGCATGTACAGATTGCTTCTGGGACCCCAAAATATTGAATTTTCGGGTGTTTTGAGCCTGAATTTGAGATATAAACGGGTACAGAAGATACATGCACATATTGACTTTGGGCACCAAAAATATCGATTTTCAGCATGTTTTGGGCTTGAATTTTGAAAATACTCTAACACGGAGTAGGCATGTACAGATCGCTTCTGGGACCCCAAAATATCGAATTTTCGGGTGTTTAGGGCCAGAATTTGAGATATAAACGGGTACTGAAGATGCATGCACATATCGACTTTTGTGCACCTAAAAGATCGATTTTCAGTATGTTTTGAGCATGTATTTTGAAAATACTCTAACACGGAGTAGGCATGTACAGATCGCTTCTGGGACCCCTAACTATCGAATTTTCGGGTGTTTTGGGACTGAATTTGAGATATCGAATTTTTGGCACCTAAAAGATCGATTTTTAGCATGTTTTTAGCCTATATTTTGAAAATATTCTAGCACTGAGTAGGCATGTACAGATTGCTTCTGGGACCCCAAAATATTGAATTTTCGGGTGTTTTGAGCCTGAATTCGAGATATAAATGGGTACAGAAGATACATGCACATATTGACTTTGGGCACCAAAAATATCGATTTTCAGCATGTTTTGGGCCTGAATTTTGAAAATACTCTAACACGTAGTAGGCATGTACAGATCGCTTCTGGGACCCCTAAATATCGAATTTTCGGGTGTTTTGGGACTGAATTTGAGATATCGACTTTTTGGCACCTAAAAGATAGATTTTTAGCATGTTTTTAGCCTATATTTTGAAAATATTCTAGCACTGTACAGATTGCTTCTGGGACCCCAAAATATTGAATTTTCGGGTGTTTTGAGCCTGAATTTGAGATATAAACGGGTACAGAAGATACTTGCACATATTGACTTTGGGCACCAAAAATATCGATTTTCAGCATGTTTTGGGCCTGTATTTTGAAAATACTCTAACACGGAGTAGGCATGTACAGATCGCTTCTGGGACCCCAAAATATCGAATTTTCGGGTGTTTAGGGCCAGAATTTGAGATATAAACGGGTACAGAAGATGCATGCACATATCGACTTTTGGGCACCTAAAAGATCGATTTTCAGTATGTTTTTGGCCTGTATTTTGAAAATACTCTAACACAGTGTAGGCATGTACAGATACCTTCTGGGACCTCTAAATATCGAATTTTTGGGTGTTTTGGGACTGAATTTGAGATATCGATTTTTTGGCACCTAAAATGTCGATTTTTAGCATGTTTTTAGCCTATATTTTGAAAATATTCTAGCACTGTGTAGGCATGTACAGATTGCTTCTGGGACCCCAAAATATTGAATTTTCGGGTGTTTTGAGCCTGAAATTGAGATATAAACGGGTACAGAAGAATATTGACTTTGGGCATCTAAAATATCGATTTTCAGCATGTTTTGGGCCTGTATTTTGAAAATACTCTAACACTGAGTAGGCATGTACAGATTGCTTCTGGGACCCCAAAATATTGAATTTTTGGGTGTTTTGAGCCTGAATTTGAGATATAAACGGGTACAGAAGATACATGCACATATTGACTTTGGGCACCAAAAATATCGATTTTCAGCATGTTTTGGGCTTGAATTTTGAAAATACTCTAACACGGAGTAGGCATGTACAGATCGCTTCTGGGACCCCAAAATATCGAATTTTCGGGTGTTTAGGGCCAGAATTTGAGATATAAACGGGTACAGAAGATGCATGCACATATCGACTTTTGGGCACCTAAAAGATCGATTTTCAGTATGTTTTGAGCATGTATTTTGAAAATACTCTAACACGGAGTAGGCATGTACAGATCGCTTCTGGGACCCCTAACTATCGAATTTTCGGGTGTTTTGGGACTGAATTTGAGATATCGAATTTTTGGCACCTAAAAGATCGATTTTTAGCATGTTTTTAGCCTATATTTTGAAAATATTCTAGCACTGTGTAGGCATGTACAGATTGCTTCTGGGACCCCAAAATATTGAATTTTCGGGTGTTTTGAGCCTGAATTTGAGATATAAACGGGTACAGAAGATACATGCACATATTGACTTTGGGCATCTAAAATATCGATTTTCAGCATGTTTTGGGCCTGTATTTTGAAAATACTCTAACAGTGAGTAGGCATGTACAGATTGCTTCTGGGACCCCAAAATATTGAATTTTTGGGTGTTTTGAGCCTGAATTTGAGATATAAACGGGTACTGAAGATGCATGCACATATCGACTTTTGTGCACCTAAAAGATCGATTTTCAGTATGTTTTGATCATGTATTTTGAAAATACTCTAACACGGAGTAGGCATGTACAGATCGCTTCTGGGACCCCTAACTATCGAATTTTCGGGTGTTTTGGGACTGAATTTGAGATATCGAATTTTTGGCACCTAAAAGATCGATTTTTAGCATGTTTTTAGCCTATATTTTGAAAATATTCTAGCACTGAGTAGGCATGTACAGATTGCTTATGGGACCCCTAAATATTGAATTTTCGGGTGTTTTGAGCCTGAATTCGAGATATAAACGGGTACAGAAGATACATGCACATTTTGACTTTGGGCACCAAAAATATCGATTTTCAGCATGTTTTGGGCCTGAATTTTGAAAATACTCTAACACGGAGTAGGCATGTACAGATCGCTTCTGGGACCCCAAAATATCGAATTTTCGGGTGTTTAGAGCCAGAATTTGAGATATAAACGGGTACAGAAGATGCATGCACATATCGACTTCTGGGCACCTAAAAGATCGATTTTCAGTATGTTTTTGGCCTGTATTGTGAAAATACTCTAACACGGAGTAGGCATGTACAGATACCTTCTGGGACCTCTAAATATCGAATTTTCGGGTGTTTTGGGACTGAATTTGAGATATCGATTTTTTGGCACCTAAAATGTCGATTTTTAGCATGTTTTTAGCCTATATTTTGAAAATATTCTAGCACTGTGTAGGCATGTACAGATTGCTTCTGGGACCCCAAAATATTGAATTTTCGGGTGTTTTGAGCCTGAATTTGAGATATAAACGGGTACAGAAGATACATGCACATATTGACTTTGGGCATCTAAAATATCGATTTTCAGCATGTTTTGGGCCTATATTTTGAAAATACTCTAACACTGAGTAGGCATGTACAGATTGCTTCTGGGACCCCAAAATATTGAATTTTCGGGTGTTTTGAGCCTGAATTTGAGATATAAACGGGTACTGAAGATGCATGCACATATCGACTTTTGTGCAACTAAAAGATCGATTTTCAGTATGTTTTGAGCATGTATTTTGAAAATACTCTAACACGGAGTAGGGATGTACAGATCGCTTCTGGGACCCCTAAATATCGAATTTTCGGGTGTTTTGGGACTGAATTTGAGATATCGACTTTTTGGCACCTAAAAGATAGATTTTTAGCATGTTTTTAGCCTATATTTTGAAAATATTCTAGCACTGTACAGATTGCTTCTGGGACCCCAAAATATTGAATTTTCGGGTGTTTTGAGCCTGAATTTGAGATATAAATGGGTACAGAAGATACTTGCACATATTGACTTTGGGCACAAAAAATATCGATTTTCAGCATGTTTTTGGCTTGTATTTTGAAAATACTCTAACACTGAGTAGGCATGTACAGATTGCTTCTATAACCCCAAAATATTGAATTTTCGGGTGTTTTGAGCCTGAATTTGAGATATAAACGGGTACTGAAGATGCATGCACATATCGACTTTTGTGCACCTAAAAATCGATTTTCAGTATGTTTTGAGCATGTATTTTGAAAATACTCTAACACGGAGTAGACATGTACAGATCGCTTCTGGGACCCCTAAATATCGAATTTTCCGGTGTTTTGGGACTGAATTTGAGATATCGAAGTTTTGGCACCTAAAAGATCGATTTTTAGCATGCTTTTAGCCTATATTTTGAAAATATTCTAGCACTGAGTAGGCATGTACAGATTGCTTCTGGGACCCCAAAATATTGAATTTTCGGGTGTTTTGAGCCTGAATTTGAGATATAAACGGGTACTGAAGATGCATGCACATATCGACTTTTGGGCACCTAAAAGATCGATTTTCAGTAAGTTTTTGGCCTGTATTTTGAAAATACTCTAACACGGAGTAGGCATGTACAGATACCTTCTGGGACCTCTAAATATCGAATTTTCGGGTGTTTTGGGACTGAATTTGAGATATCGATTTTTTGGCACCTAAAATGTCGATTTTTAACATGTTTTTAGCCTATATTTTGAAAATATTCTAGCACTGAGTAGGCATGTACAGATTGCTTCTGGGACCCCAAAATATTGAATTTTCGGGTGTTTTGAGCCTGAATTTGAGATATAAACGGGTACAGAAGATACATGCACATATTGACTTTGGGCACCAAAAATATCGATTTTCAGCATGTTTTGGGCCTGAATTTTGAAAATACTCTAACACGGAGTAGGCATGTACAGATCGCTTCTGGGACCCCAAAATATCGAATTTTCGGTTGTTTAGGGCCAGAATTTGAGATATAAACGGGTACAGAAGATGCATGCACATATCGACTTTTGGCACCTAAAAGATCGATTTTCAGTATGTTTTTGGCCTGTATTTTGAAAATACTCTAACACGGAGTAGGCATGTACAGATACCTTCTGGGACCTCTAAATATCGAATTTTCGGGTGTTTTGGGACTGAATTTGAGATATCGATTTTTTGACACCTAAAATGTCGATTTTTAGCATGTTTTTAGCCTATATTTTGAAAATATTCTAGCACTGTGTAGGCATGTACAGATTGCTTCTGGGACCCCAAAATATTGAATTTTCGGGTGTTTTGAGCCTGAATTTGAGATATAAACGGGTACAGAAGATACATGCACATATTGACTTTGGTCACCAAAAATGTCGATTTTCAGCATGTTTTGGGCCTGAATTTTGAAAATACTCTAACACGGAGTAGGCATGTACAGATCGCTTCTGGGACCCCAAAATATCGAATTTTCGGGTGTTTAGGGCCAGAATTTGAGATATAAACGGGTACAGAAGATGCATGCACATATCGACTTTTGGGCACCTAAAAGATCGATTTTCAGTATGTTTTTGGCCTGTATTTTGAAAATACTCTAACACGGAGTAGGCATGTACAGATACCTTCTGGGACCTCTAAATATCGAATTTTCGGGTGTTTTGGGACTGAATTTGAGATATCGAATTTTTGGCACCTAAAATGTCGATTTTTAGCATGTTTTTAGCCTATATTTTGAAAATATTCTAGCACTGAGTAGGCATGTACAGATTGCTTCTGGGACCCCAAAATATTGAATTTTCGGGTGTTTTGAGCCTGAATTTGAGATATAAACGGGTACAGAAGATACATGCACATATTGACTTTGGGCACCAAAAATATCGATTTTCAGCATGTTTTGGGCCTGAATTTTGAAAATACTCTAACACGGAGTAGGCATGTACAGATCGCTTCTGGGACCCCAAAATATCGAATTTTCGGGTGTTTAGGGCCAGAATTTGAGATATAAACGGGTACAGAAGATGCATGCACATATCGACTTTTGGGCACCTAAAAGATCGATTTTCAGTATGTTTTTGGCCTGTATTTTGAAAATACTCTAACACGGAGTAGGCATGTACAGATCGCTTCTGGGACCCCAAAATATCGAATTTTCGGTTGTTTAGGGCCAGAATTTGAGATATAAACGGGTACATAAGATGCATGCACATATCGACTTTTGGCACCTAAAAGATCGATTTTCAGTATGTTTTTGGCCTGTATTTTGAAAATACTCTAACACGGAGTAAGCATGTACAGATACCTTCTGGGACCTCTAAATATCGAATTTTCGGGTGTTTTGGGACTGAATTTGAGATATCGATTTTTTGGCACCAAAAATGTCGATTTTTAGCATGTTTTTAGCCTATATTTTGAAAATATTCTAGCACTGTGTAGGCATGTACAGATTGCTTCTGGGACCCCAAAATATTGAATTTTCGGGTGTTTTGAGCCTGAATTTGAGATATAAACGGGTACAGAAGAATATTGACTTTGGGCATCTAAAATATCGATTTTCAGCATGTTTTGGGCCTGTATTTTGAAAATACTCTAACACTGAGTAGACATGTACAGATTGCTTCTATAACCCCAAAATATTGAATTTTCGGGTGTTTTGAGCCTGAATTCGAGATATAAACGGGTACTGAAGATGCATGCACATATCGACTTTTGTGCACCTAAAAATCGATTTTCAGTATGTTTTGAGCATGTATTTTGAAAATACTCTAACACGGAGTAGGCATGTACAGATCGCTTCTGGGACCCCTAAATATCGAATTTTCCGGTGTTTTGGGACTGAATTTGAGATATCGAAGTTTTGGCACCTAAAAGATCGATTTTTAGCATGCTTTTAGCCTATATTTTGAAAATATTCTAGCACTGAGTAGGCATGTACAGATTGCTTCTGGGACCCCAAAATATTGAATTTTCGGGTGTTTTGAGCCTGAATTTGAGATATAAACGGGTACAGAAGATACATGCACATATTGACTTTGGGCACCAAAAATATCGATTTTCAGCATGTTTTGGGCCTGAATTTTGAAAATACTCTAACACGGAGTAGGCATGTACAGATCGCTTCTGGGACCCCAAAATATCGAATTTTCGGGTGTTTAGGGCCACAATTTGAGATATAAACGGGTACAGAAGATGCATGCACATATCGACTTTTGGGCACCTAAAAGATCGATTTTCAGTAAGTTTTTGGCCTGTATTTTGAAAATACTCTAACACGGAGTAGGCATGTACAGATACCTTCTGGGACCTCTAAATATCGAATTTTCGGGTGTTTTGGGACTGAATTTGAGATATCGATTTTTTGGCACCTAAAATGTCGATTTTTAGCATGTTTTTAGCCTATATTTTGAAAATATTCTAGCACTGAGTAGGCATGTACAGATTGCTTCTGGGACCCCAAAATATTGAATTTTCGGGTGTTTTGAGCCTGAATTTGAGATATAAACGGGTACAGAAGATACATGCACATATTGACTTTGGGCACCAAAAATATCGATTTTCAGCATGTTTTGGGCCTGAATTTTGAAAATACTCTAACACGGAGTAGGCATGTACAGATCGCTTCTGGGACCCCAAAATATCGAATTTTCGGGTGTTTAGGGCCAGAATTTGAGATATAAACGGGTACAGAAGATGCATGCACATATCGACTTTTGGGCACCTAAAAGATCGATTTTCAGTATGTTTTTGGCCTGTATTTTGAAAATACTCTAACACGGAGTAGGCATGTACAGATACCCTCTGGGACCTCTAAATATCGAATTTTCGGGTGTTTTGGGACTGAATTTGAGATATCGATTTTTTGACACCTAAAATGTCGATTTTTAGCATGTTTTTAGCCTATATTTTGAAAATATTTTAGCACTGTGTAGGCATGTACAGATTGCTTCTGGGACCCCAAAATATTGAATTTTCGGGTGTTTTGAGCCTGAATTTGAGATATAAACGGGTACAGAAGATACATGCACATATTGACTTTGGGCATCTAAAATATCGATTTTCAGCATGTTTTGGGCCTGTAATTTGAAAATACTCTAACACTGAGTAGGCATGTACAGATTGCTTCTGGGACCCCAAAATATTGAATTTTCGGGTGTTTTGAGCCTGAATTCGAGATATAAACGGGTACAGAAGATACATGCACATATTGACTTTGGGCTCCAAAAATATCGATTTTCAGCATGTTTTGGGCCTGAATTTTGAAAATACTCTAACACGGAGTAGGCATGTACAGATCGCTTCTGGGACCCCAAAATATCGAATTTTCGGTTGTTTAGGGCCAGAATTTGAGATATAAACGGGTACAGAAGATGCATGCACATATCGACTTTTGGCACCTAAAAGATCGATTTTCAGTATGTTTTTGGCCTGTATTTTGAAAATACTCTAACACGGAGTAAGCATGTACAGATACCTTCTGGGACCTCTAAATATCGAATTTTCGGGTGTTTTGGGACAGAATTTGAGATATCGATTTTTTGGCACCAAAAATGTCGATTTTTAGCATGTTTTTAGCCTATATTTTGAAAATATTCTAGCACTGTGTAGGCATGTACAGATTGCTTCTGGGACCCCAAAATATTGAATTTTCGGGTGTTTTGAGCCTGAATTTGAGATATAAACGGGTACAGAAGAATATTGACTTTGGGCATCTAAAATATCGATTTTCAGCATGTTTTGGGCCTGTATTTTGAAAATACTCTAACAGTGAGTAGGCATGTACAGATTGCTTCTGGGACCCCAAAATATTGAATTTTCGGGTGTTTTGAGCCTGAATTTGAGATATAAACGGGTACTGAAGATGCATGCACATATCGACTTTTGTGCACCTAAAAGATCGATTTTCAGTATGTTTTGAGCATGTATTTTGAAAATACTCTAACACGGAGTAGGCATGTACAGATCGCTTCTGGGACCCCTAACTATCGAATTTTCGGGTGTTTTGGGACTGAATTTGAGATATCGAATTTTTGGCACCTAAAAGATCGATTTTTAGCATGTTTTTAGCCTATATTTTGAAAATATTCTAGCACTGAGTAGGCATGTACAGATTGCTTATGGGACCCCAAAATATTGAATTTTCGGGTGTTTTGAGCCTGAATTCGAGATATAAACGGGTACAGAAGATACATGCACATTTTGACTTTGGGCACCAAAAATATCGATTTTCAGCATGTTTTGGGCCTGAATTTTGAAAATACTCTAACACGGAGTAGGCATGTACAGATCGCTTCTGGGACCCCAAAATATCGAATTTTCGGGTGTTTAGAGCCAGAATTTGAGATATAAACGGGTACAGAAAATGCATGCACATATCGACTTCTGGGCACCTAAAAGATCGATTTTCAGTATGTTTTGAGCATGTATTTTGAAAATACTCTAACACGGAGTAGGCATGTACAGATCGCTTCTGGGACCCCTAACTATCGAATTTTCGGGTGTTTTGGGACTGAATTTGAGATATCGAATTTTTGGCACCTAAAAGATCGATTTTTATCATGTTTTTAGCCTATATTTTGAAAATATTCTAGCACTGAGTAGGCATGTACAGATTGCTTCTGGGACCCCAAAATATTGAATTTTCGGGTGTTTTGAGCCTGAATTCGAGATATAAACGGGTACAGAAGATACATGCACATATTGACTTTGGGCATCTAAAATATCGATTTTCAGCATGTTTTGGGCCTGTATTTTGAATATACTCTAACACTGAGTAGGCATGTACAGATTGCTTCTGGGACCCCAAAATATTGAATTTTCGGGTGTTTTGAGCCTGAATTTGAGATATAAACGGGTACTGAAGATGCATGCACATATCGACTTTTGTGCACCTAAAAGATCGATTTTCAGTATGTTTTGAGCATGTATTTTGAAAATACTCTAACACGGAGTAGGCATGTACAGATCGCTTCTGGGACCCCTAAATATCGAATTTTCGGGTGTTTTGGGACTGAATTTGAGATATCGACTTTTTGGCACCTAAAAGATCGATTTTTAGCATGTTTTTAGCCTATATTTTGAAAATATTCTAGCACTGAGTAGGCATGTACAGATTGCTTCTGGGACCCCAAAATATTGAATATTCGGGTGTTTTGAGCCTGAATTTGAGATATAAACGGGTACAGAAGAATATTGACTTTGGGCATCTAAAATATCGATTTTCAGCATGTTTTGGGCCTGTATTTTGAAAATACTCTAACACTGAGTAGGCATGTACAGATTGCTTCTGGGACCCCAAAATATTGAATTTTCGAGTGTTTTGAGCCTGAATTTGAGATATAAACGGGTACTGAAGATGCATGCACATATCGACTTTTGTGCACCTAAAAGATCGATTTTCAGTATGTTTTGATAATGTATTTTGAAAATACTCTAACACGGAGTAGGCATGTACAGATCGCTTCTGGGACCCCTAACTATCGAATTTTCGGGTGTTTTGGGACTGAATTTGAGATATTGAATTTTTGGCACCTAAAAGATCGATTTTTAGCATGTTTTTAGCCTATATTTTGAAAATATTCTAGCACTGAGTAGGCATGTACAGATTGCTTATGGGACCCCAAAATATTGAATTTTCGGGTGTTTTGAGCCTGAATTCGAGATATAAACGGGTACAGAAGATTCATGCACATTTTGACTTTGGGCACCAAAAATATCGATTTTCAGCATGTTTTGGGCCTGAATTTTGAAAATACTCTAACACTGAGTAGGCATGTACAGATTGCTTCTATAACCCCAAAATATTGAATTTTCGGGTGTTTTGAGACTGAATTTGAGATATAAATGGGTACTGAAGATGCATGCACATATCGACTTTTGTGCACCTAAAAATCGATTTTCAGTATGTTTTGAGCATGTATTTTGAAAATACTCTAACACGGAGTAGGCATGTACAGATCGCTTCTGGGACCCCTAAATATCGAATTTTCCGGTGTTTTGGGACTGAATTTGAGATATAAACGGGTACAGAAGATACATGCACATATTGACTTTGGGCACCAAAAATATCGATTTTCAGCATGTTTTGGGCCTGAATTTTGAAAATACTCTAACACGGAGTAGGCATGTACAGATCGCTTCTGGGACCCCAAAATATCGAATTTTCGGGTGTTTAGGGCCACAATTTGAGATATAAACGGGTACAGAAGATGCATGCACATATCGACTTTTGGGCACCTAAAAGATCGATTTTCAGTATGTTTTTGGCCTGTAATTTGAAAATACTCTAACACGGAGTAGGCATGTACAGATACCTTCTGGGACCACTAAATATCGAATTTTCGGGTGTTTTGGGACTGAATTTGAGATATCGATTTTTTGGCACCTAAAATGTCGATTTTTAGCATGTTTTTAGCCTATATTATGAAAATATTCTAGCACTGTGTAGGCATGTACAGATTGCTTCTGGGACCCCAAAATATTGAATAATCGGGTGTTTTGAGCCTGAATTTGAGATATAAACGGGTACAGAAGATACATGCACATATTGACTTTGGGCATCTAAAATATCGATTTTCAGCATGTTTTGGGCCTGTATTTTGAAAATACTCTAACACTGAGTAGGCATGTACAGATTGCTTCTGGAACCCCAAAATATTGAATTTTCGGGTGTTTTGAGGCTGAATTTGAGATATAAATGGGTACTGAAGATGCATGCACATATCGACTTTTGTGCACCTAAAAGATCGATTTTCAGTATGTTTTGAGCATGTATTTTGAAAATACTCTAACACGGAGTAGGCATGTACAGATCGCTTCTGGGACCCCTAACTATCGAATTTTCGGGTGTTTTGGGACTGAATTTGAGATATCGAATTTTTGGCACCTAAAAGATCGATTTTTAGCATGTTTTTAGCCTATATTTTGAAAATATTCTAGCACTGAGTAGGCATGTACAGATTGCTTCTTGGACCCCAAAATATTTAATTTTCGGGTGTTTTGAGCCTGAATTTGAGATATAAACGGGTACAGAAGATACATGCACATATTGACTTTGGGCACCAAAAATGTCGATTTTCAGCATGTTTTGGGCCTGAATTTTGAAAATACTCTAACACGGAGTATGCATGTACAGATCGCTTCTGGGACCCCAAAATATCGAATTTTCGGGTGTTTAGGGCCAGAATTTGAAATATAAACGGGTACAGAAGATGCATGCACATATCGACTTTTGGGCACCTAAAAGATCGATTTTCAGTATGTTTTTGGCCTGTATTTTGAAAATACTCTAACACGGAGTAGGCATGTACAGATACCTTCTGGGACCTCTAAATATCGAATTTTCCGGTGTTTTGGGACTGAATTTGAGATATCGATTTTTTGGCACCTAAAATGTCGATTTTTAGCATGTTTTTAGCCTATATTTTGAAAATATTCTAGCACTGTGTAGGCATGTACAGATTGATTCTGGGACCCTAAAATATTGAATTTTCGGGTGTTTTGAGCCTGAATTTGAGATATAAACGGGTACAGAAGATACATGCACATATTGACTTTGGGCATCTAAAATATCGATTTTCAGTATGTTTTTGGCCTGTATTTTGAAAATACTCTAACACTGAGTAGGCATGTACAGATTGCTTCTGGGACCCCAAAATATCGAATTTTCGGGTGTTTTGAGCCTGAATTTAAGATATAAACGGGTACTGAAGATGCATGCACATATCGACTTTTGTGCACCTAAAAGATCGATTTTCAGTATGTTTTAAACATGTATTTTGAAAATACTCTAACACGGAGTAGGCATGTACAGATCGCTTCTGGGACCCCTAACTATCGAATTTTCGGGTGTTTTGGGACTGAATTTGAGATATCGAATTTTTGGCACCTAAAAGATCGATTTTTAGCATGTTTTTAGCCTATATTTTGAAAATATTCTAGCACTGAGTAGGCATGTACAGATTGCTTATGGGACCCCAAAATATTGAATTTTCGGGTGTTTTGAGCCTGAATTCGAGATATAAACGGGTACAGAAGATACATGCACATTTTGACTTTGGGCACCAAAAATATCGATTTTCAGCATGTTTTGGGCCTGAATTTTGAAAATACTCTAACACGGAGTAGGCATGTACAGATCGCTTCTGGGACCCCAAAATATCGAATTTTCGGGTGTTTAGAGCCAGAATTTGAGATATAAACGGGTACAGAAGATGCATGCACATATCGACTTCAGGGCACCTAAAAGATCGATTTTCAGTATGTTTTTGGCCTGTATTTTGAAAATACTCTAACACGGAGTAGGCATGTACAGATACCTTCTGGGACCTCTAAATATCGAATTTTCGGGTGTTTTGGGACTGAATTTGAGATATCGATTTTTTGGCACCTAAAATGTCGATTTTTATCATGTTTTTAGCCTATATTTTGAAAATATTCTAGCACTGTGTAGGCATGTACAGATTGCTTCTGGGACCCCAAAATATTGAATTTTCGGGTGTTTTGAGCCTGAATTTGAGATATAAACGGGTACAGAAGATACATGCACATATTGACTTTGGGCATCTAAAATATCGATTTTCAGCATGTTTTGGGCCTGTATTTTGAAAATACTCTAACACTGAGTAGGCATGTACAGATTGCTTCTGGGACCCCAAAATATTGAATTTTCGGGTGTTTTGAGCCTGAAATTGAGATATAAACGGGTACTGAAGATGCATGCACATATCGACTTTTGTGCACCTAAAAGATCGATTTTCAGTATGTTTTGAGCATGTATTTTGAAAATACTCTAACACGGAGTAGGCATGTACAGATCGCTTCTGGGACCCCTAAATATCGAATTTTCGGGTGTTTTGGGACTGAATTTGAGATATCGACTTTTTGGCACCTAAAAGATCGATTTTTAGCATGCTTTTAGCCTATATTTTGAAAATATTCTAGCACTGAGTAGGCATGTACAGATTGCTTCTGGGACCCCAAAATATTGAATTTTCGGGTGTTTTGAGCCTGAATTTGAGATATAAACGGGTACAGAAGAATATTGACTTTGGGCATCTAAAATATCGATTTTCAGCATGTTTTGGGCCTGTATTTTGAAAATACTCTAACACTGAGTAGGCATGTACAGATTGCTTCTGGGACCCCAAAATATTGAATTTTTGGGTGTTTTGAGCCTGAATTTGAGATATAAACGGGTACAGAAGATACATGCACATTTTGACTTTGGGCACCAAAAATATCGATTTTCAGCATGTTTTGGGCCTGAATTTTGAAAATACTCTAACACGGAGTAGGCATGTACAGATACCTTCTGGGACCTCTAAATATCGAATTTTCGGGTGTTTTGGGACTGAATTTGAGATATCGATTTTTTGGCACCTAAAATGTCGATTTTTAGCATGTTTTTAGCCTATATTTTGAAAATATTCTAGCACTGTGTAGGCATGTACAGATTGATTCTGGGACCCTAAAATATTGAATTTTCGGGTGTTTTGAGCCTGAATTTGAGATATAAACGGGTACAGAAGATACATGCACATATTGACTTTGGGCATCTAAAATATCGATTTTCAGTATGTTTTTGGCCTGTATTTTGAAAATACTCTAACACTGAGTAGGCATGTACAGATTGCTTCTGGGACCCCAAAATATCGAATTTTCGGGTGTTTTGAGCCTGAATTTAAGATATAAACGGGTACTGAAGATGCATGCACATATCGACTTTTGTGCACCTAAAAGATCGATTTTCAGTATGTTTTGAGCATGTATTTTGAAAATACTCTAACACGGAGTAGGCATGTACAGATCGCTTCTGGGACCCCTAACTATCGAATTTTCGGGTGTTTTGGGACTGAATTTGAGATATCGAATTTTTGGCACCTAAAAGATCGATTTTTAGCATGTTTTTAGCCTATATTTTGAAAATATTCTAGCACTGTGTAGGCATGTACAGATTGATTCTGGGACCCTAAAATATTGAATTTTCGGGTGTTTTGAGCCTGAATTTGAGATATAAACGGGTACAGAAGATACATGCACATATTGACTTTGGGCATCTAAAATATCGATTTTCAGTATGTTTTTGGCCTGTATTTTGAAAATACTCTAACACTGAGTAGGCATGTACAGATTGCTTCTGGGACCCCAAAATATCGAATTTTCGGGTGTTTTGAGCCTGAATTTAAGATATAAACGGGTACTGAAGATGCATGCACATATCGACTTTTGTGCACCTAAAAGATCGATTTTCAGTATGTTTTGAGCATGTATTTTGAAAATACTCTAACACGGAGTAGGCATGTACAGATCGCTTCTGGGACCCCTAACTATCGAATTTTCGGGTGTTTTGGGACTGAATTTGAGATATCGAATTTTTGGCACCTAAAAGATCGATTTTTAGCATGTTTTTAGCCTATATTTTGAAAATATTCTAGCACTGAGTAGGCATGTACAGATTGCTTATGGGACCCCAAAATATTGAATTTTCGGGTGTTTTGAGCCTGAATTCGAGATATAAACGGGTACAGAAGATACATGCACATTTTGACTTTGGGCACCAAAAATATCGATTTTCAGCATGTTTTGGGCCTGAATTTTGAAAATACTCTAACACGGAGTAGGCATGTACAGATCGCTTCTGGGACCCCAAAATATCGAATTTTCGGGTGTTTAGAGCCAGAATTTGAGATATAAACGGGTACAGAAGATGCATGCACATATCGACTTCTGGGCACCTAAAAGATCGATTTTCAGTATGTTTTTGGCCTGTATTTTGAAAATACTCTAACACGGAGTAGGCATGTACAGATACCTTCTGGGACCTCTAAATATCGAATTTTCGGGTGTTTTGGGACTGAATTTGAGATATCGATTTTTTGGCACCTAAAATGTCGATTTTTATCATGTTTTTAGCCTATATTTTGAAAATATTCTAGCACTGTGTAGGCATGTACAGATTGCTTCTGGGACCCCAAAATATTGAATTTTCGGGTGTTTTGAGCCTGAATTTGAGATATAAACGGGTACAGAAGATACATGCACATATTGACTTTGGGCATCTAAAATATCGATTTTCAGCATGTTTTGGGCCTGTATTTTGAAAATACTCTAACACTGAGTAGGCATGTACAGATTGCTTCTGGGACCCCAAAATATTGAATTTTCGGGTGTTTTGAGCCTGAATTTGAGATATAAACGGGTACTGAAGATGCATGCACATATCGACTTTTGTGCACCTAAAAGATCGATTTTCATTATGTTTTGAGCATGTATTTTGAAAATACTCTAACACGGAGTAGGCATGTACAGATCGCTTCTGGGACCCCTAAATATCGAATTTTCGGGTGTTTTGGGACTGAATTTGAGATATCGACTTTTTGGCACCTAAAAGATCGATTTTTAGCATGCTTTTAGCCTATATTTTGAAAATATTCTAGCACTGAGTAGGCATGTACAGATTGCTTCTGGGACCCCAAAATATTGAATTTTCGGGTGTTTTGAGCCTGAATTTGAGATATAAACGGGTACAGAAGAATATTGACTTTGGGCATCTAAAATATCGATTTTCAGCATGTTTTGGGCCTGTATTTTGAAACTACTCTAACACTGAGTAGGCATGTACAGATTGCTTCTGGGACCCCAAAATATTGAATTTTTGGGTGTTTTGAGCCTGAATTTGAGATATAAACGGGTACAGAAGATACATGCACATATTGACTTTGGGCACCAAAAATATCGATTTTCAGCATGTTTTGGGCTTGAATTTTGAAAATACTCTAACACGGAGTAGGCATGTACAGATCGCTTCTGGGACCCCAAAATATCGAATTTTCGGGTGTTTAGGGCCAGAATTTGAGATATAAACGGGTACAGAAGATGCATGAACATATCGACTTTTGGGCACCTAAAAGATCGATTTTCAGTATGTTTTTGGCCTGTATTTTGAAAATACTATAACACGGAGTAGGCATGTACAGATACCTTCTGGGACCTCTAAATATTGAATTTTCTGGTGTTTTGGACTGAATTTGAGATATCGATTTTTTGGCACCTAAAATGTCGATTTTTAGCATGTTTTTAGCCTATATTGTGAAAATATTCTAGCACTGTGTAGGCATGTACAGATTGCTTCTGGGACCCCAAAATATTGAATTTTCGGGTGTTTTGAGCCTGAATTTGAGATATAAACGGGTACAGAAGATACATGCACATATTGACTTTGGGCATCTAAAATATCGATTTTCAGCATGTTTTGGGCCTGTATTTTGAAAATACTCTAACACTGAGTAGGCATGTACAGATTGCTTCTGGGACCCCAAAATATTGAATTTTCGGGTGTTTTGAGCCTGAATTTGAGATATAAACGGGTACTGAAGATGCATGCACATATCGACTTTTGTGCACCTAAAAGATCGATTTTCAGTATGTTTTGAGCATGTATTTTGAAAACACTCTAACACGGAGTAGGCATGTACAGATCGCTTCTGGGACCCCTAAATATCGAATTTTCGGGTGTTTTGGGACTGAATTTGAGATATCGACTTTTTGGCACCTAAAATATAGATTTTTAGCATGTTTTTAGCCTATATTTTGAAAATATTCTAGCACTGTACAGATTGCTTCTGGGACCCCAAAATATTGAATTTTCGGGTGTTTTGAGCCTGAATTTGAGATATAAACGGGTACAGAAGATACTTGAACATATTGACTTTGGGCACCAAAAATATCGATTTTCAGCATGTTTTTGGCTTGTATTTTGAAAATACTCTAACACTGAGTAGGCATGTACAGATTGCTTCTATAACCCCAAAATATTGAATTTTCGGGTGTTTTGAGCCTGAATTTGAGATATAAATGGGTACTGAAGATGCATGCACATATCGACTTTTGTGCACCTAAAAATCGATTTTCAGTATGTTTTGAGCATGTATTTTGAAAATACTCTAACACGGAGTAGGCATGTACAGATCGCTTCTGGGACCCCTAAATATCGAATTTTCCGGTGTTTTGGGACTGAATTTGAGATATCGAAGTTTTGGCACCTAAAAGATCGATTTTTAGCATGCTTTTAGCCTATATTTTGAAAATATTCTAGCACTGAGTAGGCATGTACAGATTGCTTCTGGGACCCCAAAATATTGAATTTTCGGGTGTTTTGAGCCTGAATTTGAAATATAAACGGGTACAGAAGATACATGCACATATTGACTTTGGGCACCAAAAATATCGATTTTCAGCATGTTTTGGGCCTGAATTTTGAAAATACTCTAACACGGAGTAGGCATGTACAGATCGCTTCTGGGACCCCAAAATATCGAATTTTCGGGTGTTTAGGGCCACAATTTGAGATATAAACGGGTACAGAAGATGCATGCACATATCGACTTTTGGGCACCTAAAAGATCGATTTTCAGTATGTTTTTGGCCTGTAATATGAAAATACTCTAACACGGAGTAGGCATGTACAGATACCTTCTGGGACCTCTAAATATCGAATTTTCGGGTGTTTTGGGACTGAATTTGAGATATCGATTTTTTGGCACCTAAAATGTCGATTTTTAGCATGTTTTTAGCCTACATTATGAAAATATTCTAGCACTGTGTAGGCATGTACAGATTGCTTCTGGGACCCCAAAATATTGAATTTTCGGGTGTTTTGAGCCTGAATTTGAGATATAAACGGGTACAGAAGATACATGCACATATTGACTTTGGGCATCTAAAATATCGATTTTCAGCATGTTTTGGGCCTGTATTTTGAAAATACTCTAACACTGAGTAGGCATGTACAGATTGCTTCTGGAACCCCAAAATATTGAATTTTCGGGTGTTTTGAGGCTGAATTTGAGATATAAACGGGTACTGAAGATGCATGCACATATCGACTTTTGTGCACCTAAAAGATCGATTTTCAGTATGTTTTGCGCATGTATTTTGAAAATACTCTAACACGGAGTAGGCATGTACAGATCGCTTCTGGGACCCCTAACTATCGAATTTTCGGGTGTTTTGGGACTGAATTTGAGATATCGAATTTTTGGCACCTAAAAGATCGATTTTTAGCATGTTTTTAGCCTATATTTTGAAAATATTCTAGCACTGAGTAGGCATGTACAGATTGCTTCTGGGACCCCAAAATATTTAATTTTCGGGTGTTTTGAGCCTGAATTTGAGATATAAACGGGTACAGAAGATACATGCACATATTGACTTTGGTCACCAAAAATGTCGATTTTCAGCATGTTTTGGGCCTGAATTTTGAAAATACTCTAACACGGAGTAGGCATGTACAGATCGCTTCGGGGACCCCAAAATATCGAATTTTTGGGTGTTTAGGGCCAGAATTTGAGATATAAACGGGTACAGAAGATGCATGCACATATCGACTTTTGGGCACCTAAAAGATCGATTTTCAGTATGTTTTTGGCCTGTATTTTGAAAATACTCTAACACGGAGTAGGCATGTACAGATACCTTCTGGGACCTCTAAATATCGAATTTTCCGGTGTTTTGGGACTGAATTTGAGATATCGATTTTTTGGCACCTAAAATGTCGATTTTTAGCATGTTTTTTGCCTATATTTTGAAAATATTCTAGCACTGTGTAGGCATGTACAGATTGCTTCTGGGACCCCAAAATATTGAATTTTCGGGTGTTTTGAGCTTGAATTTGAGATATAAACGGGTACTGAAGATGCATGCACATATCGACTTTTGTGCACCTAAAAGATCGATTTTCAGTATGTTTTGAGCATGTATTTTGAAAATACTCTAAAACGGAGTAGGCATGTACAGATCGCTTCTGGGACCCCTAAATATCGAATTTTCGGGTGTTTTGGGACTGAATTTGAGATATCGACTTTTTGGCACCTAAAAGATAGATTTTTAGCATGTTTTTAGCCTATATTTTGAAAATATTCTAGCACTGTACAGATTGCTTCTGGGACCCCAAAATATTGAATTTTCGGGTGTTTTGAGCCTGAATTTGAGATATAAACGGGTACAGAAGATACATGCACATATTGACTTTGGGCACCAAAAATGTCGATTTTCAGCATGTTTTGGGCCTGAATTTTGAAAATACTCTAACACGGAGTATGCATGTACAGATCGCTTCTGGGACCCCAAAATATCGAATTTTCGGGTGTTTAGGGCCAGAATTTGAAATATAAACGGGTACAGAAGATGCATGCACATATCGACTTTTGGGCACCTAAAAGATCGATTTTCAGTATGTTTTTGGCCTGTATTTTGAAAATACTCTAACACGGAGTAGGCATGTACAGATACCTTCTGGGACCTCTAAATATCGAATTTTCGGGTGTTTTGGGACTGAATTTGAGATATCGATTTTTTGGCACCTAAAATGTCGATTTTTAGCATGTTTTTAGCCTATATTTTGAAAATATTCTAGCACTGTGTAGGCATGTACAGATTGATTCTGGGACCCTAAAATATTGAATTTTCGGGTGTTTTGAGCCTGAATTTGAGATATAAACGGGTACAGAAGATACATGCACATATTGACTTTGGGCATCTAAAATATCGATTTTCAGTATGTTTTTGGCCTGTATTTTGAAAAAACTCTAACACTGAGTAGGCATGTACAGATTGCTTCTGGGACCCCAAAATATCGAATTTTCGGGTGTTTTGAGCCTGAATTTAAGATATAAACGGATACTGAAGATGCATGCACATATCGACTTTTGTCCACCTAAAAGATCGATTTTCAGTATGCTTTGAGCATGTATTTTGAAAATACTCTAACACGGAGTAGGCATGTACAGATCGCTTCAGGGACCCCTAAATATCGAATTTTCGGGTGTTTTGGGACTGAATTTGAGATATCGAATTTTTGGCACCTAAAAGATCGATTTTTAGCATGTTTTTAGCCTATATTTTGAAAATATTCTAGCACTGAGTAGGCATGTACAGATTGCTTCTGGGACCCCAAAATATTGAATTTTCGGGTGTTTTGAGCCTGAATTTGAGATATAAACGGGTATAGAAGATACATGCACATATTGACTTTGGGCACCAAAAATATCGATTTTCAGCATGTTTTGGGCCTGAATTTTGAAAATACTCTAACACGGAGTAGGCATGTACAGATCGCTTCTGGGACCCCAAAATATTGAATTTTCGGGTGTTTAGGGCCAGAATTTGAGATATAAACGGGTACAGAAGATGCATGCACATATCGACTTTTGGGCACCTAAAAGATCGATTTTCAGTATGTTTTTGGCCTGTATTTTGAAAATACTCTAACACGGAGTAGGCATGTACAGATACCTTCTGGGACCTCTAAATATCGAATTTTCGGGTGTTTTGGGACTGAATTTGAGATATCGATTTTTTGACACCTAAAATGTCGATTTTTAGCATGTTTTTAGCCTATATTTTGAAAATATTCTAGCACTGTGTAGGCATGTACAAATTGCTTCTGGGACCCCAAAATATTGAATTTTAGGGTGTTTTGAGCCTGAATTTGAGATATAAACGGGTACAGAAGATACATGCACATATTGACTTTGGGCATCTAAAATATCGATTTTCAGCATGTTTTGGGCCTGTAATTTGAAAATACTCTAACACTGAGTAGGCATGTACAGATTGCTTCTGGGACCCCAAAATATTGAATTTTCGGGTGTTTTGAGCCTGAATTCGAGATATAAACGGGTACAGAAGATACATGCACATATTGACTTTGGGCTCCAAAAATATCGATTTTCAGCATGTTTTGGGCCTGAATTTTGAAAATATTCTAACACGGAGTAGGCATGTACAGATCGCTTCTGGGACCCCAAAATATCGAATTTTCGGTTGTTTAGGGCCAGAATTTGATATATAAACGGGTACAGAAGATGCATTCACATATCGACTTTTGGGCACCTAAAAGATCGATTTTCAGTATGTTTTTGGCCTGTATTTTGAAAATACTCTAACACGGAGTAAGCATGTACAGATACCTTCTGGGACCTCTAAATATCGAATTTTCGGGTGTTTTGGGACTGAATTTGAGATATCGATTTTTTGGCACCAAAAATGTCGATTTTTAGCATGTTTTTAGCCTATATTTTGAAAATATTCTAGCACTGTGTAGGCATGTACAGATTGCTTCTGGGACCCCAAAATATTGAATTTTCGGGTGTTTTGAGCCTGAATTTGAGATATAAACGGGTACAGAAGATACATGCACATATTGACTTTGGGCATCTAAAATATCGATTTTCAGCATGTTTTGGGCCTGTATTTTGAAAATACTCTAACACTGAGTAGGCATGTACAGATTGCTTCTGGGACCCCAAAATATTGAATTTTCGGGTGTTTTGAGCCTGAATTTGAGATATAAACGGGTACTGAAGATGCATGCACATATCGACTTTTGTGCACCTAAAAGATCGATTTTCAGTATGTTTTGAGCATGTATTTTGAAAATACTCTAACACGGAGTAGGCATGTACAGATCGCTTCTGGGACCCCTAACTATCGAATTTTCGGGTGTTTTGGGACTGAATTTGAGATATCGAATTTTTGGCACCTAAAAGATCGATTTTTAGCATGTTTTTAGCCTATATTTTGAAAATATTCTAGCACTGAGTAGGCATGTACAGATTGCATATGGGACCCCAAAATATTGAATTTTCGGGTGTTTTGAGCCTGAATTCGAGATATAAACGGGTACAGAAGATACATGCACATTTTGACTTTGGGCACCAAAAATATCGATTTTCAGCATGTTTTGGGCCTGAATTTTGAAAATACTCTAACACGGAGTAGGCATGTACAGATCGCTTCTGGGACCCCAAAATATCGAATTTTCGGGTGTTTAGAGCCAGAATTTGAGATATAAACGGGTACAGAAGATGCATGCACATATCGACTTCTGGGCACCTAAAAGATCGATTTTCAGTATGTTTTTGGCCTGTATTTTGAAAATACTCTAACACGGAGTAGGCATGTACAGATACCTTCTGGGACCTCTAAATATCGAATTTTTGGGTGTTTTGGGACTGAATTTGAGATATCGATTTTTTGGCACCTAAAATGTCGATTTTTATCATGTTTTTAGCCTATATTTTGAAAATATTCTAGCACTGTGTAGGCATGTACAGATTGCTTCTGGGACCCCAAAATATTGAATTTTCGGGTGTTTTGAGCCTGAATTCGAGATATAAACGGGTACAGAAGATACATGCACATATTGACTTTGGGCATCTAAAATATCGATTTTCAGCATGTTTTGGGCCTGTATTTTGAAAATACTCTAACACTGAGTAGGCATGTACAGATTGCTTCTGGGACCCCAAAATATTGAATTTTCGGGTGTTTTGAGCCTGAATTTGAGATATAAACGGGTACTGAAGATGCATGCACATATCGACTTTTGTGCACCTAAAAGATCGATTTTCAGTATGTTTTGAGCATGTATTTTGAAAATACTCTAACACGGAGTAGGCATGTACAGATCGCTTCTGGGACCCCTAAATATCGAATTTTCGGGTGTTTTGGGACTGAATTTGAGATATCGACTTTTTGGCACCTAAAAGATCGATTTTTAGCATGCTTTTAGCCTATATTTTGAAAATATTCTAGCACTGAGTAGGCATGTACAGATTGCTTCTGGGACCCCAAAATATTGAATTTTCGGGTGTTTTGAGCCTGAATTTGAGATATAAACGGGTACAGAAGAATATTGACTTTGGGCATCTAAAATATCGATTTTCAGCATGTTTTGGGCCTGTATTTTGAAAATACTCTAACACTGAGTAGGCATGTACAGATTGCTTCTGAGACCCCAAAATATTGAATTTTTGTGTGTTTTGAGCCTGAATTTGAGATATAAACGGGTACAGAAGATACATGCACATATTGACTTTGGGCACCAAAAATATTGATTTTCAGCATGTTTTGGGCTTGAATTTTGAAAATACTCTAACACGGAGTAGGCATGTACAGATCGCTTCTGGGACCCCAAAATATCGAATTTTCGGGTGTTTAGGGCCAGAAATTGAGATATAAACGGGTACAGAAGATGCATGAACATATCGACTTTTGGGCACCTAAAAGATCGATTTTCAGTATGTTTTGATAATGTATTTTGAAAATACTCTAACACGGAGTAGGCATGTACAGATCGCTTCTGGGACCCCTAACTATCGAATTTTCGGGTGTTTTGGGACTGAATTTGAGATATCGAATTTTTGGCACCTAAAAGATCGATTTTTAGCATGTTTTTAGCCTATATTTTGAAAATATTCTAGCACTGAGTAGGCATGTACAGATTGCTTATGGGACCCCAAAATATTGAATTTTCGGGTGTTTTGAGCCTGAATTCGAGATATAAACGGGTACAGAAGATACATGCACATTTTGACTTTGGGCACCAAAAATATCGATTTTCAGCATGTTTTGGGCCTGAATTTTGAAAATACTCTAACACGGAGTAGGCATGTACAGATCGCTTCTGGGTCCCCAAAATATCGAATTTTCGGGTGTTTAGAGCCAGAATTTGAGATATAAACGGGTACAGAAGATGCATGCACATATCGACTTCTGGGCACCTAAAAGATCGATTTTCAGTATGTTTTTGGCCTGTATTTTGAAAATACTCTAACACGGAGTAGGCATGTACAGATACCTTCTGGGACCTCTAAATATCGAATTTTCGGGTGTTTTGGGACTGAATTTGAGATATCGATTTTTAGCATGTTTTTAGCCTATATTTTGAAAATATTCTAGCACTGTGTAGGCATGTACAGATTGCTTCTGGGACCCCAAAATATTGAATTTTCGGGTGTTTTGAGCCTGAATTTGAGATATAAACGGGTACAGAAGATACATGCACATATTGACTTTGGGCATCTAAAATATCGATTTTCAGCATGTTTTGGGCCTGTATTTTGAAAATACTCTAACACTGAGTAGGCATGTACAGATTGCTTCTGGGACCCCAAAATATTGAATTTTCGGGTGTTTTGAGCCTGAATTTGAGATATAAACGGGTACTGAAGATGCATGCACATATCGACTTTTGTGCACCTAAAAGATCGATTTTCAGTATGTTTTGAGCATGTATTTTGAAAATACTCTAACACGGAGTAGGCATGTACAGATCGCTTCTGGGACCCCTAAATATCGAATTTTCGGGTGTTTTGGGACTGAATTTGAGATATCGACTTTTTGGCACCTAAAATATAGATTTTTAGCATGTTTTTAGCCTATATTTTGAAAATATTCTAGCACTGTACAGATTGCTTCTGGGACCCCAAAATATTGAATTTTCGGGTGTTTTGAGCCTGAATTTGAGATATAAACGGGTACAGAAGATACTTGAACATATTGACTTTGGGCACCAAAAATATCGATTTTCAGCATGTTTTTGGCTTGTATTTTGAAAATACTCTAACACTGAGTAGGCATGTACAGATTTCTTCTATAACCCCAAAATATTGAATTTTAGGGTGTTTTGAGCCTGAATTTGAGATATAAACGGGTACTGAAGATGCATGCACATATCGACTTTTGTGCACCTAAAAATCGATTTTCAGTATGTTTTGAGCATGTATTTTTGAAAATACTCTAACACGGAGTAGGCATGTACAGATCGCTTCTGGGACCCCTAAATATCGAATTTTCCGGTGTTTTGGGACTGAATTTGAGATATCGAAGTTTTGGCACCTAAAAGATCGATTTTTAGCATGCTTTTAGCCTATATTTTGAAAATATTCTAGCACTGAATAGGCATGTACAGATTGCTTCTGGGACCCCAAAATATTGAATTTTCGGGTGTTTTGAGCCTGAATTTGAAATATAAACGGGTACAGAAGATACATGCACATATTGACTTTGGGCACCAAAAATATCGATTTTCAGCATGTTTTGGGCCTGAATTTTGAAAATACTCTAACACGGAGTAGGCATGTACAGATCGCTTCTGGGACCCCAAAATATCGAATTTTCGGGTGTTTAGAGCCAGAATTTGAGATATAAACGGGTACAGAAGATGCATGCACATATCGACTTCTGGGCACCTAAAAGATCGATTTTCAGTATGTTTTTGGCCTGTATTTTGAAAATACTCTAACACGGAGTAGGCATGTACAGATACCTTCTGGGACCTCTAAATATCGAATTTTTGGGTGTTTTGGGACTGAATTTGAGATATCGATTTTTTGGCACCTAAAATGTCGATTTTTATCATGTTTTTAGCCTATATTTTGAAAATATTCTAGCACTGTGTAGGCATGTACAGATTGCTTCTGGGACCCCAAAATATTGAATTTTCGGGTGTTTTGAGCCTGAATTCGAGATATAAACGGGTACAGAAGATACATGCACATATTGACTTTGGGCATCTAAAATATCGATTTTCAGCATGTTTTGGGCCTGTATTTTGAAAATACTCTAACACTGAGTAGGCATGTACAGATTTCTTCTGGGACCCCAAAATATTGAATTTTCGGGTGTTTTGAGCCTGAATTTGAGATATAAACGGGTACTGAAGATGCATGCACATATCGACTTTTGTGCACCTAAAAGATCGATTTTCAGTATGTTTTGAGCATGTATTTTGAAAATACTCTAACACGGAGTAGGCATGTACAGATCGCTTCTGGGACCCCTAAATATCGAATTTTCGGGTGTTTTGGGACTGAATTTGAGATATCGACTTTTTGGCACCTAAAAGATCGATTTTTAGCATGCTTTTAGCCTATATTTTGAAAATATTCTAGCAATGAGTAGGCATGTACAGATTGCTTCTGGGACCCCAAAATATTGAATTTTCGGGTGTTTTGAGCCTGAATTTGAGATATAAACGGGTACAGAAGAATATTGACTTTGGGCATCTAAAATATCGATTTTCAGCATGTTTTGGGCCTGTATTTTGAAAATACTCTAACACTGAGTAGGCATGTACAGATTGCTTCTGAGACCCCAAAATATTGAATTTTTGTGTGTTTTGAGCCTGAATTTGAGATATAAACGGGTACAGAAGATACATGCACATATTGACTTTGGGCACCAAAAATATTGATTTTCAGCATGTTTTGGGCTTGAATTTTGAAAATACTCTAACACGGAGTAGGCATGTACAGATCGCTTCTGGGACCCCAAAATATCGAATTTTCGGGTGTTTAGGGCCAGAAATTGAGATATAAACGGGTACAGAAGATGCATGAACATATCGACTTTTGGGCACCTAAAAGATCGATTTTCAGTATGTTTTGATAATGTATTTTGAAAATACTCTAACACGGAGTAGGCATGTACAGATCGCTTCTGGGACCCCTAACTATCGAATTTTCGGGTGTTTTGGGACTGAATTTGAGATATCGAATTTTTGGCACCTAAAAGATCGATTTTTAGCATGTTTTTAGCCTATATTTTGAAAATATTCTAGCACTGAGTAGGCATGTACAGATTGCTTATGGGACCCCAAAATATTGAATTTTCGGGTGTTTTGAGCCTGAATTCGAGATATAAACGGGTACAGAAGATACATGCACATTTTGACTTTGGGCACCAAAAATATCGATTTTCAGCATGTTTTGGGCCTGAATTTTGAAAATACTCTAACACGGAGTAGGCATGTACAGATCGCTTCTGGGTCCCCAAAATATCGAATTTTCGGGTGTTTAGAGCCAGAATTTGAGATATAAACGGGTACAGAAGATGCATGCACATATCGACTTCTGGGCACCTAAAAGATCGATTTTCAGTATGTTTTTGGCCTGTATTTTGAAAATACTCTAACACGGAGTAGGCATGTACAGATACCTTCTGGGACCTCTAAATATCGAATTTTTGGGTGTTTTGGGACTGAATTTGAGATATCGATTTTTTGGCACCTAAAATGTCGATTTTTATCATGTTTTTAGCCTATATTTTGAAAATATTCTAGCACTGTGTAGGCATGTACAGATTGCTTCTGGGACCCCAAAATATTGAATTTTCGGGTGTTTTGAGCCTGAATTCGAGATATAAACGGGTACAGAAGATACATGCACATATTGACTTTGGGCATCTAAAATATCGATTTTCAGCATGTTTTGGGCCTGTATTTTGAAAATACTCTAACACTGAGTAGGCATGTACAGATTGCTTCTGGGACCCCAAAATATTGAATTTTCGGGTGTTTTGAGCCTGAATTTGAGATATAAACGGGTACTGAAGATGCATGCACATATCGACTTTTGTGCACCTAAAAGATCGATTTTCAGTATGTTTTGAGCATGTATTTTGAAAATACTCTAACACGGAGTAGGCATGTACAGATCGCTTCTGGGACCCCTAAATATCGAATTTTCGGGTGTTTTGGGACTGAATTTGAGATATCGACTTTTTGGCACCTAAAAGATCGATTTTTAGCATGCTTTTAGCCTATATTTTGAAAATATTCTAGCAATGAGTAGGCATGTACAGATTGCTTCTGGGACCCCAAAATATTGAATTTTCGGGTGTTTTGAGCCTGAATTTGAGATATAAACGGGTACAGAAGAATATTGACTTTGGGCATCTAAAATATCGATTTTCAGCATGTTTTGGGCCTGTATTTTGAAAATACTCTAACACTGAGTAGGCATGTACAGATTGCTTCTGAGACCCCAAAATATTGAATTTTTGTGTGTTTTGAGCCTGAATTTGAGATATAAACGGGTACAGAAGATACATGCACATATTGACTTTGGGCACCAAAAATATTGATTTTCAGCATGTTTTGGGCTTGAATTTTGAAAATACTCTAACACGGAGTAGGCATGTACAGATCGCTTCTGGGACCCCAAAATATCGAATTTTCGGGTGTTTAGGGCCAGAAATTGAGATATAAACGGGTACAGAAGATGCATGAACATATCGACTTTTGGGCACCTAAAAGATCGATTTTCAGTATGTTTTGATAATGTATTTTGAAAATACTCTAACACGGAGTAGGCATGTACAGATCGCTTCTGGGACCCCTAACTATCGAATTTTCGGGTGTTTTGGGACTGAATTTGAGATATCGAATTTTTGGCACCTAAAAGATCGATTTTTAGCATGTTTTTAGCCTATATTTTGAAAATATTCTAGCACTGAGTAGGCATGTACAGATTGCTTATGGGACCCCAAAATATTGAATTTTCGGGTGTTTTGAGCCTGAATTCGAGATATAAACGGGTACAGAAGATACATGCACATTTTGACTTTGGGCACCAAAAATATCGATTTTCAGCATGTTTTGGGCCTGAATTTTGAAAATACTCTAACACGGAGTAGGCATGTACAGATCGCTTCTGGGTCCCCAAAATATCGAATTTTCGGGTGTTTAGAGCCAGAATTTGAGATATAAACGGGTACAGAAGATGCATGCACATATCGACTTCTGGGCACCTAAAAGATCGATTTTCAGTATGTTTTTGGCCTGTATTTTGAAAATACTCTAACACGGAGTAGGCATGTACAGATACCTTCTGGGACCTCTAAATATCGAATTTTCGGGTGTTTTGGGACTGAATTTGAGATATCGATTTTTAGCATGTTTTTAGCCTATATTTTGAAAATATTCTAGCACTGTGTAGGCATGTACAGATTGCTTCTGGGACCCCAAAATATTGAATTTTCGGGTGTTTTGAGCCTGAATTTGAGATATAAACGGGTACAGAAGATACATGCACATATTGACTTTGGGCATCTAAAATATCGATTTTCAGCATGTTTTGGGCCTGTATTTTGAAAATACTCTAACACTGAGTAGGCATGTACAGATTGCTTCTGGGACCCCAAAATATTGAATTTTCGGGTGTTTTGAGCCTGAATTTGAGATATAAACGGGTACTGAAGATGCATGCACATATCGACTTTTGTGCACCTAAAAGATCGATTTTCAGTATGTTTTGAGCATGTATTTTGAAAATACTCTAACACGGAGTAGGCATGTACAGATCGCTTCTGGGACCCCTAAATATCGAATTTTCGGGTGTTTTGGGACTGAATTTGAGATATCGACTTTTTGGCACCTAAAATATAGATTTTTAGCATGTTTTTAGCCTATATTTTGAAAATATTCTAGCACTGTACAGATTGCTTCTGGGACCCCAAAATATTGAATTTTCGGGTGTTTTGAGCCTGAATTTGAGATATAAACGGGTACAGAAGATACTTGAACATATTGACTTTGGGCACCAAAAATATCGATTTTCAGCATGTTTTTGGCTTGTATTTTGAAAATACTCTAACACTGAGTAGGCATGTACAGATTTCTTCTATAACCCCAAAATATTGAATTTTAGGGTGTTTTGAGCCTGAATTTGAGATATAAACGGGTACTGAAGATGCATGCACATATCGACTTTTGTGCACCTAAAAATCGATTTTCAGTATGTTTTGAGCATGTATTTTTGAAAATACTCTAACACGGAGTAGGCATGTACAGATCGCTTCTGGGACCCCTAAATATCGAATTTTCCGGTGTTTTGGGACTGAATTTGAGATATCGAAGTTTTGGCACCTAAAAGATCGATTTTTAGCATGCTTTTAGCCTATATTTTGAAAATATTCTAGCACTGAGTAGGCATGTACAGATTGCTTCTGGGACCCCAAAATATTGAATTTTCGGGTGTTTTGAGCCTGAATTTGAAATATAAACGGGTACAGAAGATACATGCACATATTGACTTTGGGCACCAAAAATATCGATTTTCAGCATGTTTTGGGCCTGAATTTTGAAAATACTCTAACACGGAGTAGGCATGTACAGATCGCTTCTGGGACCCCAAAATATCGAATTTTCGGGTGTTTAGGGCCACAATTTGAGATATAAACGGGTACAGAAGATGCATGCACATATCGACTTTTGGGCACCTAAAAGATCGATTTTCAGTATGTTTTTGGCCTGTAATTTGAAAATACTCTAACACTGAGTAGGCATGTACAGATACCTTCTGGGACCTCTAAATATCGAATTTTCGGGTGTTTTGGGACTGAATTTGAGATATCGATTTTTTGGCACCTAAAATGTCGATTTTTAGCATGTTTTTAGCCTATATTATGAAAATATTCTAGCACTGTGTAGGCATGTACAGATTGCTTCTGGGACCCCAAAATATTGAATTTTCGGGTGTTTTGAGCCTGAATTTGAGATATAAACGGGTACAGAAGATACATGCACATATTGACTTTGGGCATCTAAAATATCGATTTTCAGCATGTTTTGGGCCTGTATTTTGAAAATACTCTAACACTGAGTAGGCATGTACAGATTGCTTCTGGAACCCCAAAATATTGAATTTTCGGGTGTTTTGAGGCTGAATTTGAGATATAAACGGGTACTGAAGATGCATGCACATATCGACTTTTGTGCACCTAAAAGATCGATTTTCAGTATGTTTTGAGCATGTATTTTGAAAATACTCTAACACGGAGTAGGCATGTACAGATCGCTTCTGGGACCCCTAACTATCGAATTTTCGGGTGTTTTGGGACTGAATTAGAGATATCGAATTTTTGGCACCTAAAAGATCGATTTTTAGCATGTTTTTAGCCTATATTTTGAAAATATTCTAGCACTGAGTAGGCATGTACAGATTGCTTCTGGGACCCCAAAATATTGAATTTTCGGGTGTTTTGAGCCTGAATTTGAGATATAAACGGGTACAGAAGAATATTGACTTTGGGCATCTAAAATATCGATTTTCAGCATGTTTTGGGCCTGTATTTTGAAAATACTCTAACACTGAGTAGGCATGTACAGATTGCTTCTGAGACCCCAAAATATTGAATTTTTGGGTGTTTTGAGCCTGAATTTCAGATATAAACGGGTACAGAAGATACATGCACATATTGACTTTGGGCACCAAAAATATTGATTTTCAGCATGTTTTGGGCTTGAATTTTGAAAATACTCTAACACGGAGTAGGCATGTACAGATCGCTTCTGGGACCCCAAAATATCGAATTTTCGGGTGTTTAGGGCCAGAATTTGAGATATAAACGGGTACAGAAGATGCATGCACATATCGACTTTTGTGCACCTAAAAGATCGATTTTCAGTATGTTTTGAGCATGTATTTTGAAAATACTCTAACACGGAGTAGGCATGTACAGATCGCTTCTGGGACCCCTAACTATCGAATTTTCGGGTGTTTTGGGACTGAATTAGAGATATCGAATTTTTGGCACCTAAAAGATCGATTTTTAGCATGCTTTTAGCCTATATTTTGAAAATATTCTAGCACTGAGTAGGCATGTACAGATTGCTTCTGGGACCCCAAAATATTGAATTTTCGGGTGTTTTGAGCCTGAATTTGAGATATAAACGGGTACAGAAGAATATTGACTTTGGGCATCTAAAATATCGATTTTCAGCATGTTTTGGGCCTGTATTTTGAAAATACTCTAACACTGAGTAGGCATGTACAGATTGCTTCTGAGACCCCAAAATATTGAATTTTTGGGTGTTTTGAGCCTGAATTTGAGATATAAACGGGTACAGAAGATACATGCACATATTGACTTTGGGCACCAAAAATATTGATTTTCAGCATGTTTTGGGCTTGAATTTTGAAAATACTCTAACACGGAGTAGGCATGTACAGATCGCTTCTGGGACCCCAAAATATCGAATTTTCGGGTGTTTAGGGCCAGAATTTGAGATATAAACGGGTACAGAAGATGCATGCACATATCGACTTTTGGGCACCTAAAAGATCGATTTTCAGTATGTTTTTGGCCTGTATTTTGAAAATACTCTAACACGGAGTAGGCATGTACAGATACCTTCTGGGACCTCTAAATATCGAATTTTCCGGTGTTTTGGGACTGAATTTGAGATATCGATTTTTTGGCACCTAAAATGTCGATTTTTAGCATGTTTTTAGCCTATATTTTGAAAATATTCTAGCACTGTGTAGGCATGTACAGATTGCTTCTGGGACCCCAAAATATTGAATTTTCGGGTGTTTTGAGCCTGAATTTGAGATATAAACGGGTACTGAAGATGCATGCACATATCGACTTTTGTGCACCTAAAAGATCGATTTTCAGTATGTTTTGAGCATCTATTTTGAAAATACTCTAACACGGAGTAGGCATGTACAGATCGCTTCTGGGACCTCTAAATATCGAATTTTCGGGTGTTTTGGGACTGAATTTGAGATATCGACTTTTTGGAACCTAAAAGATAGATTTTTATCATGTTTTTAGCCTATATTTTGAAAATATTCTAGCACTGTACAGATTGCTTCTGGGACCCCAAAATATTGAATTTTCGGGTGTTTTGAGCCTGAATTTGAGATATAAACGGGTACAGAAGATACATGCACATATTGACTTTGGGCACCAAAAATGTCGATTTTCAGCATGTTTTGGGCCTGAATTTTGAAAATACTCTAACACGGAGTATGCATGTACAGATCGCTTCTGGGACCCAAAAATATCGAATTTTCGGGTGTTTAGGGCCAGAATTTGAGATATAAACGGGTACAGAAGATGCATGCACATATCGACTTTTGGGCACCTAAAAGATCGATTTTCAGTATGTTTTTGGCCTGTATTTTGAAAATACTCTAACACGGAGTAGGCATGTACAGATACCTTCTGGGACCTCTAAATATCGAATTTTCTGGTGTTTTGGGACTGAATTTGAGATATCGATTTTTTGGCACGTAAAATGTCGATTTTTAGCATGTTTTTAGCCTATATTTTAAAAATATTCTAGCACTGTGTAGGCATGTACAGATTGATTCTGGGACCCTAAAATATTGAATTTTCGGGTGTTTTGAGCCTGAATTTGAGATATAAACGGGTACAGAAGATACATGCACATATTGACTTTGGGCATCTAAAATATCGATTTTCAGCATGTTTTAGGCCTGTATTTTGAAAATACTCTAACACTGAGTAGGCATGTACAGATTGCTTCTGGGACCCCAAAATATCGAATTTTCGGGTGTTTTGAGCCTGAATTTGAGATATAAACGGGTACTGAAGATGCATGCACATATCGACTTTTGTGCACCTAAAAGATCGATTTTCAGTATGTTTTGAGCATGTATTTTGAAAATACTCTAACACGGAGTAGGCATGTACAGATCGCTTCTGGGACCCCTAAATATCGAATTTTCGGGTGTTTTGGGACTGAATTTGAGATATCGACTTTTTGGCACCTAAAAGATAGATTTTTAGCATGTTTTTAGCCTATATTTTGAAAATATTCTAGCACTGTACAGATTGCTTCTGGGACCCCAAAATATTGAATTTTCGGGTGTTTTGAGCCTGAATTTGAGATATAAACGGGTACAGAAGATACATGCACATATTGACTTTGGGCACCAAAAATGTCGATTTTCAGCATGTTTTTTGGCCTGAATTTTGAAAATACTCTAACACGGAGTATGCATGTACAGATCGCTTCTGGGACCCCAAAATATCGAATTTTCGGGTGTTTAGGGCCAGAATTTGAGATATAAACGGGTACAGAAGATGCATGCACATATCGACTTTTGGGCACCTAAAAGATCGATTTTCAGTATGTTTTTGGCCTGTATTTTGAAAATACTCTAACACGGAGTAGGCATGTACAGATACCTTCTGGGACCTCTAAATATCGAATTTTCGGGTGTTTTGGGACTGAATTTGAGATATCGATTTTTTGGCACCTAAAATGTCGATTTTCAGCATGTTTTTAGCCTATATTTTGAAAATATTCTAGCACTGTGTAGGCATGTACAGATTGCTTCTGGGACCCCAAAATATCGAATTTTCGGGTGTTTTGAGCCTGAATTTGAGATATAAACGGGTACTGAAGATGCATGCACATATCGACTTTTGTGCACCTAAAAGATCGATTTTCAGTATGTTTTGAGCATGTATTTTGAAAATACTCTAACACGGAGTAGGCATGTACAGATTGCTTCTGGGACCCCAAAATATTGAATTTTCGGGTGTTTTGAGCCTGAATTCGAGATATAAACGGGTACAGAAGATACATGCACATATTGACTATGGGCACCAATAATATCGATTTTCAGCATGTTTTGGGCCTGAATTTTGAAAATACTCTAACACGGAGTAGGCATGTACAGATCGCTTCTGGGACCCCAAAATATCGAATTTTCGGGTGTTTAGGGCCAGAATTTGAGATATAAACGGGTACAGAAGATGCATGCACATTTCAATTTTTCTGCACCTAAAAGATCGATTTTCAGTATGTTTTTGGCCTGTATTTTGAAAATACTCTAACACGGAGTAGGCATGTACAGATTGCTTCTGGGACCCCAAAATATCGAATTTTCGGGTGTTAAGTGCCAGAATTTGAGATATAAACGGGTACTGAAGATGCATGCACATATCGACTTTTGTGCACCTAAAAGATCGATTTTCAGTATGTTTTGAGCATGTATTTTGAAAATACTCTAACACGGAGTAGGCATGTACAGATCGCTTCTGGGACCCCTAAATATCGAATTTTCGGGTGTTTTGGGACTGAATTTGAGATATCGACTTTTTGGCACCTAAAAGATCGATTTTTAGCATGTTTTTAGCCTATATTTTGAAAATATTCTAGCACTGAGTAGGCATGTACAGATTGCTTCTGGGACCCCAAAATATTGAATTTTCGGGTGTTTTGAGCCTGAATTTGAGATATAAACGGGTACAGAAGATACATGCACATAATGACTTTGGGCACGAAAAATATCGATTTTCAGCATGTTTTGGGCCTGAATTTTGAAAATACTCTAACACGGAGTAGGGATGTACAGATCGCTTCTGGGACCCCAAAATTTCGAATTTTCGGGTGTTTAGGGCCAGAATTTGAGATATAAACGGGTACAGAAGATGCATGCACATATCGACTTTTGGGCACCTAAAAGATCGATTTTCAGTATGTTTTTGGCCTGTATTTTGAAAATTCTCTAACACGGAGTAGGCATGTACAGATACCTTCTGGGACCTCTAAATATCGAATTTTCGGGTGTTTTGGGACTGAATTTGAGATATCAATTTTTTGGCACCTAAAATATCGATTTTTAGCATGTTTTTAGCCTATATTTTGAAAATATTCTAGCACTGTGTAGGCATGTACAGATTGCTTCTGGGACCCCAAAATATTGAATTTTCAGGTGTTTTGAGCCTGAATTTGAGATATAAACGGGTACAGAATATACATGCACATATTGACTTTGGGCATCTAAAATATCGATTTTCAGCATGTTTTGGACCTGTATTTTGAAAATACTCAAACACTGAGTAGGCATGTATAGATTGCTTCTGGGACCCAAAAATATTGAATTTTCGGGTGTTTTGAGCCTGAATTTGAGATATAAACGGGTACAGAAGATACATGCACATAATGACTTTGGGCACCAAAAATATCGATTTTCAGCATGTTTTGGGCCTGAATTTTGAAAATACTCTAACATGGAGTAGGGATGTACAGATCGCTTCTGGGACCCCAAAATTTCGAATTTTCGGGTGTTTAGGGCCAGAATTTGAGATATAAACGGGTACAGAAGATGCATGCACATATCGACTTTTGGGCACCTAAAAGATCGATTTTCAGTATGTTTTTGGCCTGTATTTTGAAAATTCTCTAACACGGAGTAGGCATGTACAGATACCTTCTGGGACCTCTAAATATCGAATTTTCGGGTGTTTTTGGACTGAATTTGAGATATCAATTTTTTGGCAGCACCTAAAATGTCGATTTTTAGCATGTTTTTAGCCTATATTTTGAAAATATTCTAGCACTGTGTAGGCATGTACAGATTGCTTCTGGGACCCCAAAATATTGAATTTTCGGGTGTTTTGAGCCTGAATTTGAGATATAAACGGGTACAGAAGATACATGCACATATTGACTTTGGGCATCTAAAATATCGATTTTCAGCATGTTTTGGGCCTGTATTTTGAAAATACTCTAACACTGAGTAGGCATGTACAGATTGCTTCTGGGACCCCAAAATATTGAATTTTCGGGTGTTTTGAGCCTGAATTTTAGATATAAACGGGTACTGAAGATGCATGCACATATCGACTTTTGTGCACCTAAAAGATCGATTTTCAGTATGTTTTGAGCATGTATTTTGAAAATACTCTAACACGGAGTAGGCATGTACAGATCGCTTCTGGGACCCCTAAATATCGAATTTTCGGGTGTTTTGGGACTGAATTTGAGATATCGACTTTTTGGCACCTAAAAGATAGATTTTTATCATGTTTTTAGCCTATATTTTGAAAATATTCTAGCACTGTTCAGATTGCTTCTGGGACCCCAAAATATTGAATTTTCAGGTGTTTTGAGCCTGAATTTGAGATATAAACGGGTACAGAATATACATGCACATATTGACTTTGGGCATCTAAAATATCGATTTTCAGCATGTTTTGGGCCTGAATTTTGAAAATACTCTAACACGGAGTAGGCATGTACAGATTGCTTCTGGGACCCCAAAATATTGAATTTTCGGGTGTTTTGAGCCTGAATTTGAGATATAAACGGGTACTGAAGATGCATGCACATATCGACTTTTGTGCACCTAAAAGATCGATTTTCAGTATGTTTTGAGCATGTATTTTGAAAATACTCTAAAACGGAGTAGGCATGTACAGATCACTTCTGGGACCCCTAAATATCGAATTTTCGGGTGTTTTGGGACTGAATTTGAGATATCGACTTTTTGGCACCTAAAAGATCGATTTTTAGCATGTTTTTAGCCTATATTTTGAAAATATTCTAGCACTGAGTAGGCATGTACAGATTGCATATGGGACCCCAAAATATTGAATTTTCGGGTGTTTTGAGCCTGAATTCGAGATATAAACGGGTACAGAAGATACATGCACATTTTGACTTTGGGCACCAAAAATATCGATTTTCAGCATGTTTTGGGCCTGAATTTTGAAAATACTCTAACACGGAGTAGGCATGTACAGATCGCTTCTGGGACCCCAAAATATCGAATTTTCGGGTGTTTAGAGCCAGAATTTGAGATATAAACGGGTACAGAAGATGCATGCACATATCGACTTCTGGGCACCTAAAAGATCGATTTTCAGTATGTTTTTGGCCTGTATTTTGAAAATACTCTAACACGGAGTAGGCATGTACAGATACCTTCTGGGACCTCTAAATATCGAATTTTTGGGTGTTTTGGGACTGAATTTGAGATATCGATTTTTTGGCACCTAAAATGTCGATTTTTATCATGTTTTTAGCCTATATTTTGAAAATATTCTAGCACTGTGTAGGCATGTACAGATTGCTTCTGGGACCCCAAAATATTGAATTTTCGGGTGTTTTGAGCCTGAATTCGAGATATAAACGGGTACAGAAGATACATGCACATATTGACTTTGGGCATCTAAAATATCGATTTTCAGCATGTTTTGGGCCTGTATTTTGAAAATACTCTAACACTGAGTAGGCATGTACAGATTGCTTCTGGGACCCCAAAATATTGAATTTTCGGGTGTTTTGAGCCTGAATTTGAGATATAAACGGGTACTGAAGATGCATGCACATATCGACTTTTGTGCACCTAAAAGATCGATTTTCAGTATGTTTTGAGCATGTATTTTGAAAATACTCTAACACGGAGTAGGCATGTACAGATCGCTTCTGGGACCCCTAAATATCGAATTTTCGGGTGTTTTGGGACTGAATTTGAGATATCGACTTTTTGGCACCTAAAAGATCGATTTTTAGCATGCTTTTAGCCTATATTTTAAAAATATTCTAGCACTGAGTAGGCATGTACAGATTGCTTCTGGGACCCCAAAATATTGAATTTTCGGGTGTTTTGAGCCTGAATTTGAGATATAAACGGGTACAGAAGAATATTGACTTTGGGCATCTAAAATATCGATTTTCAGCATGTTTTGGGCCTGTATTTTGAAAATACTCTAACACTGAGTAGGCATGTACAGATTGCTTCTGAGACCCCAAAATATTGAATTTTTGGGTGTTTTGAGCCTGAATTTGAGATATAAACGGGTACAGAAGATACATGCACATATTGACTTTGGGCACCAAAAATATTGATTTTCAGCATGTTTTGGGCTTGAATTTTGAAAATACTCTAACACGGAGTAGGCATGTACAGATCGCTTCTGGGACCCCAAAATATCGAATTTTCGGGTGTTTAGGGCCAGAAATTAAGATATAAACGGGTACAGAAGATGCATGAACATATCGACTTTTGGGCACCTAAAAGATCGATTTTCAGTATGTTTTGATAATGTATTTTGAAAATACTCTAACACGGAGTAGGCATGTACAGATCGCTTCTGGGACCCCTAACTATCGAATTTTCGGGTGTTTTGGGACTGAATTTGAGATATCGAATTTTTGGCACCTAAAAGATCGATTTTTAGCATGTTTTTAGCCTATATTTTGAAAATATTCTAGCACTGAGTAGGCATGTACAGATTGCTTATGGGACCCCAAAATATTGAATTTTCGGGTGTTTTGAGCCTGAATTCGAGATATAAACGGGTACAGAAGATACATGCACATTTTGACTTTGGGCACCAAAAATATCGATTTTCAGCATGTTTTGGGCCTGAATTTTGAAAATACTCTAACACGGAGTAGGCATGTACAGATCGCTTCTGGGTCCCCAAAATATCGAATTTTCGGGTGTTTAGAGCCAGAATTTGAGATATAAACGGGTACAGAAGATGCATGCACATATCGACTTCTGGGCACCTAAAAGATCGATTTTCAGTATGTTTTTGGCCTGTATTTTGAAAATACTCTAACACGGAGTAGGCATGTACAGATACCTTCTGGGACCTCTAAATATCGAATTTTCGGGTGTTTTGGGACTGAATTTGAGATATCGATTTTTAGCATGTTTTTAGCCTATATTTTGAAAATATTCTAGCACTGTGTAGGCATGTACAGATTGCTTCTGGGACCCCAAAATATTGAATTTTCGGGTGTTTTGAGCCTGAATTTGAGATATAAACGGGTACAGAAGATACATGCACATATTGACTTTGGGCATCTAAAATATCGATTTTCAGCATGTTTTGGGCCTGTATTTTGAAAATACTCTAACACTGAGTAGGCATGTACAGATTGCTTCTGGGACCCCAAAATATTGAATTTTCGGGTGTTTTGAGCCTGAATTTGAGATATAAACGGGTACTGAAGATGCATGCACATATCGACTTTTGTGCACCTAAAAGATCGATTTTCAGTATGTTTTGAGCATGTATTTTGAAAATACTCTAACACGGAGTAGGCATGTACAGATCGCTTCTGGGACCCCTAAATATCGAATTTTCGGGTGTTTTGGGACTGAATTTGAGATATCGACTTTTTGGCACCTAAAATATAGATTTTTAGCATGTTTTTAGCCTATATTTTGAAAATATTCTAGCACTGTACAGATTGCTTCTGGGACCCCAAAATATTGAATTTTCGGGTGTTTTGAGCCTGAATTTGAGATATAAACGGGTACAGAAGATACTTGAACATATTGACTTTGGGCACCAAAAATATCGATTTTCAGCATGTTTTTGGCTTGTATTTTGAAAATACTCTAACACTGAGTAGGCATGTACAGATTTCTTCTATAACCCCAAAATATTGAATTTTAGGGTGTTTTGAGCCTGAATTTGAGATATAAACGGGTACTGAAGATGCATGCACATATCGACTTTTGTGCACCTAAAAATCGATTTTCAGTATGTTTTGAGCATGTATTTTTGAAAATACTCTAACACGGAGTAGGCATGTACAGATCGCTTCTGGGACCCCTAAATATCGAATTTTCCGGTGTTTTGGGACTGAATTTGAGATATCGAAGTTTTGGCACCTAAAAGATCGATTTTTAGCATGCTTTTAGCCTATATTTTGAAAATATTCTAGCACTGAGTAGGCATGTACAGATTGCTTCTGGGACCCCAAAATATTGAATTTTCGGGTGTTTTGAGCCTGAATTTGAAATATAAACGGGTACAGAAGATACATGCACATATTGACTTTGGGCACCAAAAATATCGATTTTCAGCATGTTTTGGGCCTGAATTTTGAAAATACTCTAACACGGAGTAGGCATGTACAGATCGCTTCTGGGACCCCAAAATATCGAATTTTCGGGTGTTTAGGGCCACAATTTGAGATATAAACGGGTACAGAAGATGCATGCACATATCGACTTTTGGGCACCTAAAAGATCGATTTTCAGTATGTTTTTGGCCTGTAATTTGAAAATACTCTAACACTGAGTAGGCATGTACAGATACCTTCTGGGACCTCTAAATATCGAATTTTCGGGTGTTTTGGGACTGAATTTGAGATATCGATTTTTTGGCACCTAAAATGTCGATTTTTAGCATGTTTTTAGCCTATATTATGAAAATATTCTAGCACTGTGTAGGCATGTACAGATTGCTTCTGGGACCCCAAAATATTGAATTTTCGGGTGTTTTGAGCCTGAATTTGAGATATAAACGGGTACAGAAGATACATGCACATATTGACTTTGGGCATCTAAAATATCGATTTTCAGCATGTTTTGGGCCTGTATTTTGAAAATACTCTAACACTGAGTAGGCATGTACAGATTGCTTCTGGAACCCCAAAATATTGAATTTTCGGGTGTTTTGAGGCTGAATTTGAGATATAAACGGGTACTGAAGATGCATGCACATATCGACTTTTGTGCACCTAAAAGATCGATTTTCAGTATGTTTTGAGCATGTATTTTGAAAATACTCTAACACGGAGTAGGCATGTACAGATCGCTTCTGGGACCCCTAACTATCGAATTTTCGGGTGTTTTGGGACTGAATTAGAGATATCAAATTTTTGGCACCTAAAAGATCGATTTTTAGCATGTTTTTAGCCTATATTTTGAAAATATTCTAGCACTGAGTAGGCATGTACAGATTGCTTCTGGGACCCCAAAATATTTAATTTTCGGGTGTTTTGAGCCTGAATTTGAGATATAAACGGGTACAGAAGATACATGCACATATTGACTTTGGTCACCAAAAATGTCGATTTTCAGCATGTTTTGGGCCTGAATTTTGAAAATACTCTAACACGGAGTAGGCATGTACAGATCGCTTCTGGGACCCCAAAATATCGAATTTTTGGGTGTTTAGGGCCAGAATTTGAGATATAAACGGGTACAGAAGATGCATGCACATATCGACTTTTGGGCACCTAAAAGATCGATTTTCAGTATGTTTTTGGCCTGTATTTTGAAAATACTCTAACACGGAGTAGGCATGTACAGATACCTTCTGGGACCTCTAAATATCGAATTTTCGGGTGTTTTGGGACTGAATTTGAGATATCGATTTTTTGGCACCTAAAATGTCGATTTTTAGCATGTTTTTAGCCTATATTTTGAAAATATTCTAGCACTGTGTAGGAATGTACAGATTGCTTCTGGGACCCCAAAATATTGAATTTTCGGGTGTTTTGAGCCTGAATTTGAGATATAAACGGGTACTGAAGATGCATGCACATATCGACTTTTGTGCACCTAAAAGATCGATTTTCAGTATGTTTTGAGCATCTATTTTGAAAATACTCTAACACGGAGTAGGCATGTACAGATCGCTTCTGGGACCCCTAAATATCGAATTTTCGGGTGTTTTGGGACTGAATTTGAGATATCGACTTTTTGGCACCTAAAAGATAGATTTTTATCATGTTTTTAGCCTATATTTTGAAAATATTCTAGCACTGTACAGATTGCTTCTGGGACCCCAAAATATTGAATTTTCGGGTGTTTTGAGCCTGAATTTGAGATATAAACGGGTACAGAAGATACATGCACATATTGACTTTGGGCACCAAAAATGTCGATTTTCAGCATGTTTTGGGCCTGAATTTTGAAAATACTCTAACACGGAGTATGCATGTACAGATCGCTTCTGGGACCCAAAAATATCGAATTTTCGGGTGTTTAGGGCCAGAATTTGAGATATAAACGGGTACAGAAGATGCATGCACATATCGACTTTTGGGCACCTAAAAGATCGATTTTCAGTATGTTTTTGGCCTGTATTTTGAAAATACTCTAACACGGAGTAGGCATGTACAGATACCTTCTGGGACCTCTAAATATCGAATTTTCTGGTGTTTTGGGACTGAATTTGAGATATCGATTTTTTGGCACGTAAAATGTCGATTTTTAGCATGTTTTTAGCCTATATTTTAAAAATATTCTAGCACTGTGTAGGCATGTACAGATTGATTCTGGGACCCTAAAATATTGAATTTTCGGGTGTTTTGAGCCTGAATTTGAGATATAAACGGGTACAGAAGATACATGCACATATTGACTTTGGGCATCTAAAATATCGATTTTCAGCATGTTTTAGGCCTGTATTTTGAAAATACTCTAACACTGAGTAGGCATGTACAGATTGCTTCTGGGACCCCAAAATATCGAATTTTCGGGTGTTTTGAGCCTGAATTTGAGATATAAACGGGTACTGAAGATGCATGCACATATCGACTTTTGTGCACCTAAAAGATCGATTTTCAGTATGTTTTGAGCATGTATTTTGAAAATACTCTAACACGGAGTAGGCATGTACAGATCGCTTCTGGGACCCCTAAATATCGAATTTTCGGGTGTTTTGGGACTGAATTTGAGATATCGACTTTTTGGCACCTAAAAGATAGATTTTTAGCATGTTTTTAGCCTATATTTTGAAAATATTCCAGCACTGTACAGATTGCTTCTGGGACCCCAAAATATTGAATTTTCGGGTGTTTTGAGCCTGAATTTGAGATATAAACGGGTACAGAAGATACATGCACATATTGACTTTGGGCACCAAAAATGTCGATTTTCAGCATGTTTTTTGGCCTGAATTTTGAAAATACTCTAACACGGAGTATGCATGTACAGATCGCTTCTGGGACCCCAAAATATCGAATTTTCGGGTGTTTAGGGCCAGAATTTGAGATATAAACGGGTACAGAAGATGCATGCACATATCGACTTTTGGGCACCTAAAAGATCAATTTTCAGTATGTTTTTGGCCTGTATTTTGAAAATACTCTAACACGGAGTAGGCATGTACAGATACCTTCTGGGACCTCTAAATATCGAATTTTCGGGTGTTTTGGGACTGAATTTGAGATATCGATTTTTTGGCACCTAAAATGTCGATTTTCAGCATGTTTTTAGCCTATATTTTGAAAATATTCTAGCACTGTGTAGGCATGTACAGATTGCTTCTGGGACCCCAAAATATCGAATTTTCGGGTGTTTTGAGCCTGAATTTGAGATATAAACGGGTACTGAAGATGCATGCACATATCGACTTTTGTGCACCTAAAAGATCGATTTTCAGTATGTTTTGAGCATGTATTTTGAAAATACTCTAACACGGAGTAGGCATGTACAGATTGCTTCTGGGACCCCAAAATATTGAATTTTCGGGTGTTTTGAGCCTGAATTCGAGATATAAACGGGTACTGAAGATGCATGCACATATCTACTTTTGTGCACCTAAAAATCGATTTTCAGTATGTTTTGAGCATGTATTTTAAAAATACTCTAACACGGAGTAGGCATGTACAGATCGCTTCTGGGACCCCTAAATATCGAATTTTCGGGTGTTTTGGGACTGAATTTGAGATATCGAATTTTTGGCACCTAAAAGATCGATTTTTAGCATGTTTTTAGCCTATATTTTGAAAATATTCTAGCACTGAGTAGGCATGTACATATTGCTTCTGGGACCCTAAAATATTGAATTTTCGGGTGTTTTGAGCCTGAATTTGAGATATAAACGGGTACAGAAGATACATGCACATATTGACTTTGGGCATCTAAAATATCGATTTTCAGCATGTTTTAGGCCTGTATTTTGAAAATACTCTAACACTGAGTAGGCATGTACAGATTGCTTCTGGGACCCCAAAATATCGAATTTTCGGGTGTTTTGAGCCTGAATTTGAGATATAAACGGGTACTGAAGATGCATGCACATATCGACTTTAGTGCACCTAAAAGATCGATTTTCAGTATGTTTTGAGCATGTATTTTGAAAATACTCTAACACCGAGTAAGGCATGTACAGATTGCTTCTGGGACCCCAAAATATTGAATTTTCGGGTGTTTTGAGCCTGAATTCGAGATATAAACGGGTACAGAAGATACATGCACATATTGACTTTGGGCACCAATAATATCGATTTTCAGCATGTTTTGGGCCTGAATTTTGAAAATACTCTAACACGGAGTAGGCATGTACAGATCGCTTCTGGGACCCCAAAATATCGAATTTTCGGGTGTTTAGGGCCAGAATTTGAGATATAAACGGGTACAGAAGATGCATGCACATTTCAATTTTTCTGCACCTAAAAGATCGATTTTCAGTATGTTTTTGGCCTGTATTTTGAAAATACTCTAACACGGAGTAGGCATGTACAGATTGCTTCTGGGACCCCAAAATATCGAATTTTCGGGTGTTAAGTGCCAGAATTTGAGATATAAACGGGTACTGAAGATGCATGCACATATCGACTTTTGTGCACCTAAAAGATCGATTTTCAGTATGTTTTGAGCATGTATTTTGAAAATACTCTAACACGGAGTAGGCATGTACAGATCGCTTCTGGGACCCCTAAATATCGAATTTTCGGGTGTTTTGGGACTGAATTTGAGATATCGACTTTTTGGCACCTAAAAGATCGATTTTTAGCATGTTTTTAGCCTATATTTTGAAAATATTCTAGCACTGAGTAGGCATGTACAGATTGCTTCTGGGACCCCAAAATATTGAATTTTCGGGTGTTTTGAGCCTGAATTTGAGATATAAACGGGTACAGAAGATACATGCACATATTGACTTTGGGCATCTAAAATATCGATTTTCAGCATGTTTTGGACCTGTATTTTGAAAATACTCAAACACTGAGTAGGCATGTATAGATTGCTTCTGGGACCCCAAAATATTGAATTTTCGGGTGTTTTGAGCCTGAATTTGAGATATAAACGGGTACAGAAGATACATGCACATATTGACTTTGGGCATCTAAAATATCGATTTTCAGCATGTTTTGGGCCTGTATTTTGAAAATACTCTAACACTGAGTAGGCATGTACAGATTGCTTCTGGGACCCCAAAATATTGAATTTTCGGGTGTTTTGAGCTTGAATTTTAGATATAAACGGGTACTGAAGATGCATGCACATATCGACTTTTGTGCACCTAAAAGATCGATTTTCAGTATGTTTTGAGCATGTATTTTGAAAATACTCTAACACGGAGTAGGCATGTACAGATCGCTTCTGGGACCCCTAAATATCGAATTTTCGGGTGTTTTGGGACTGAATTTGAGATATCGACTTTTTGGCACCTAAAAGATAGATTTTTATCATGTTTTTAGCCTATATTTTGAAAATATTCTAGCACTGTTCAGATTGCTTCTGGGACCCCAAAATATTGAATTTTCAGGTGTTTTGAGCCTGAATTTGAGATATAAACGGGTATTGAATATACATGCACATATTGACTTTGGGCATCTAAAATATCGATTTTCAGCATGTTTTGGGCCTGAATTTTGAAAATACTCTAACACGGAGTAGGCATGTACAGATTGCTTCTGGGACCCCAAAATATTGAATTTTCGGGTGTTTTGAGCCTGAATTTGAGATATAAACGGGTACTGAAGATGCATGCACATATCGACTTTTGTGCACCTAAAAGATCGATTTTCAGTATGTTTTGAGCATGTATTTTGAAAATACTCTAAAACGGAGTAGGCATGTACAGATCACTTCTGGGACCCCTAAATATCGAATTTTCGGGTGTTTTGGGACTGAATTTGAGATATCGACTTTTTGGCACCTAAAAGATCGATTTTTAGCATGTTTTTAGCCTATATTTTGAAAATATTCTAGCACTGTACAGATTGCTTCTGGGACCCCAAAATATTGAATTTTCGGGTGTTTTGAGCCTGAATTTGAGATATAAACGGGTACAGAAGATACGTGCACATACTGACTTTGGGCCCCAAAAATATCGATTTTCAGCATGTTTTGGGCCTGAATTTTGAAAATACTCTAACACGCAGTAGGCATGTACAGATCGCTTCTGGGACCCCAAAATATCGAATTTTCGGGTGTTTAGGGCCAGAAATTGAGATATAAACGGGTACAGAAGATGCATGCACATATCGACTTTTGGGCACCTAAAAGATCGATTTTCAGTATGTTTTTGGCCTGTATTTTGAAAATACTCTAACACGGAGTAGCCATGTACAGATACCTTCTGGGACCACTAAATATCGAATTTTCGGGTGTTTTGGGACTGAATTTGAGATATCGATTTTTTGGCACCTAAAATGTCGATTTTTAGCATGTTTTTAGCCTATATTTTGAAAATATTCTAGCACTGTGTAGGCATGTACAGATTGCTTCTGGGACCCCAAAATATTGAATTTTCGGGTGTTTTGAGCCTGAATTTGAGATATAAACGGGTACAGAAGATACATGCACATATTGACTTTGGGCATCTAAAATATCGATTTTCAGCATGTTTTGGGCCTGTATTTTGAAAATACTCTAACACTGAGTAGGCATGTACAGATTGCTTCTGGAACCCCAAAATATTGAATTTTCGGGTGTTTTGAGCCTGAATTTTAGATATAAACGGGTACTGAAGATGCATGCACATATCGACTTTTGTGCACCTAAAAGATCGATTTTCAGTATGTTTTGAGCATGTATTTTGAAAATACTCTAACACGGAGTAGGCATGTACAGATCGCTTCTGGGACCCCTAAATATCGAATTTTCGGGTGTTTTGAGACTGAATTTGAGATATCGAATTTTTGGCACCTAAAAGATCGATTTTTAGCATGTTTTTAGCCTATATTTTGAAAATATTCTAGCACTGAGTAGGCATGTACAGATTGCTTCTGGGACCCCAAAATATTGAATTTTCGGGTGTTTTGAGCCTGAATTTGAGATATAAACGGGTACAGAAGATACATGCACATATTGACTTTGGGCACCAAAAATATCGATTTTCAGCATGTTTTGGGCCTGAATTTTGAAAATACTCTAACACGGAGTAGGCATGTACAGATCGCTTCTGGGACCCCAAAATTTCGAATTTTCGGGTGTTTAGGGCCAGAATTTGAGATATAAACGGGTACAGAAGATGCATGCACATATCGACTTTTGGGCACCTAAAAGATCGATTTTCAGTATGTTTTTGGCCTGTATTATGAAAATACTCTAACACGGAGTAGGCATGTACAGATACCTAATGGGACCTCTAAATATCGAATTTTCGGTTGTTTTGGGACTGAATTTGAGATATCGATTTTTTGGCACCTAAAATGTCGATTTTTAGCATGTTTTTAGCCTATATTTTGAAAATATTCTAGCACTGTGTAGGCATGTACAGATTGCTTCTGGGACCCCAAAATATTGAATTTTCGGGTGTTTCGAGCCTGAATTTGAGATATAAACGGGTACAGAAGATACATGCACATATTGACTTTGGGCATCTAAAATATCGATTTTCAGCATGTTTTGGGCCTGAATTTTGAAAATACTCTAACACTGAGTAGGCATGTACAGATTGCTTCTGGGACCCCAAAATATTGAATTTTCGGGTGTTTTGAGCCTGAATTTGAGATATAAACGGGTACTGAAGATGCATGCACATATCGACTTTTGTGCACCTAAAAGATCGATTTTCAGTATGTTTTGAGCATGTATTTTGAAAATACTCTAACACGGAGTAGGCATGTACAGATCGCTTCTGGGACCCCTAAATATCGAATTTTCAGGTGTTTTGGGACTGAATTTGAGATATCGAATTTTTGGCACCTAAAAGATCGATTTTTAGCATGTTTTTAGCCTATAATTTGAAAATATTCTACCACTGAGTAGGCATGTACAGATTGCTTCTGGGACCCCAAAATATTGAATTTTCGGGTGTTTTGAGCCTGAATTTGAGATAAAAACGGGTACAGAAGATACATGCACATATTGACTTTGGGCACCAAAAATATCGATTTTCAGCATGTTTTTGGCCTGTATTTTAAAAATACTCTAACACGGAGTAGGCATGTACAGATCGCTTCTGGAACCCCAAAATATCGAATTTTCGGGTGTTTAGGGCCAGAATTTGAGATATAAACGGGTACAGCAGATGCATGCACATATCGACTTTTGGGCACCTAAAAGATCGATTTTCAGTATGTTTTTGGCCTGTATTTTGAAAATACTCTAACACAGTGTAGGCATGTACAGATACCTTCTGGGACCTCTAAATATCGAATTTTCGGGTGTTTTGGGACTGAATTTGAGATATCGATTTTTTGGCACCTAAAATGTCGATTTTTAGCATGTTTTTAGCCTATATTTTGAAAATATTCTAGCACTGTGTAGGCATGTACAGATTGCTTCTGGGACCCAAATATATTTAATTTTCGGGTGTTTTGAGCCTGAATTTGAGATATAAACGGGTACAGAAGATACATGCACATATTGACTTTGGGCATCTAAAATATCGATTTTCAGCATGTTTTGGGCCTGTATTTTGAAAATACTCTAACACTGAGTAGGCATGTACAGATTGCTTCTGGGACCCCAAAATATTGAATTTTCGGGTGTTTTGAGCCTGAATTTGAGATATAAACGGGTACTGAAGATGCATGCACATATCGACTTTTGTGCACCTAAAATATCGATTTTCAGTATGTTTTGAGCATGTATTTTAAAAATACTCTAAAACGGAGTAGGCATGTACAGATCTCTTCTGGGACTCCTAAATATCGAATTTTCGGGTGTTTTGGGACTGAATTTGAGATATCGACTTTTTGGCACCTAAAAGATCGATTTTTAGCATGTTTTTAGCCTATATTTTGAAAATATTCTAGCACTGTACAGATTGCTTCTGGGACCCCAAAATATTGAATTTTCGGGTGTTTTGAGCCTGAATTTGAGATATAAACGGGTACAGAAGATACATGCACATATTGACTTTGGGCACCAAAAATATCGATTTTCAGCATGTTTTGGGCCTGAATTTTGAAAATACTCTAACACGGAGTAGGCATGTACAGATCGCTTCTGGGACCCCAAAATATCGAATTTTCGGGTGTTTAGGGCCAGAATTTGAGATATAAACGGGTACAGAAGATGCATGCACATATCGACTTTTGGGCACCTAAAAGATCGATTTTCAGTATGTTTTTGGCCTGTAATTTGAAAATATTCTAACACGGAGTAGGCATGTACAGATACCTTCTGGGACCTCTAAATATCGAATTTTCGGGTGTTTTGGGACTGAATTTGAGATATCGATTTTTTGGCACCTAAAATGTCGATTTTTAGCATGTTTTTAGCCTATATTTTAAAAATATTCTAGCACTGTGTAGGCATGTACAGATTGCTTCTGGGACCCCAAAATATTGAATTTTCAGGTGTTTTGAGCCTGAATTTGAGATATAAACGGGTACAGAATATACATGCACATATTGACTTTGGGCATCTAAAATATCGATTTTCAGCATGTTTTGGGCCTGTATTTTGAAAATACTCTAACACTGAGTAGGCATGTACAGATTGCTTCTGGGACCCCAAAATATTGAATTTTCGGGTGTTTTGAGCCTGAATTTGAGATATAAACGGGTACTGAAGATGCATGCACATATCGACTTTTGTGCACCTAAAAGATCGATTTTCAGTATGTTTTGAGCATGTATTTTGAAAATACTCTAACACGGAGTAGGCATGTACAGATCGCTTCTGGGACCCCTAAATATCGAATTTTCGGGTGTTTTGGGACTGAATTTGAGATATCGACTTTTTGGCACCTAAAAGATCGATTTTTAGCATGTTTTTAGCCTATATTTTGAAAATATTCTAGCACTGTACAGATTGCTTCTGGGACCCCAAAATATTGAATTTTCGGGTGTTTTGAGCCTGAATTTGAGATATAAACGGGTACAGAAGATACATGCACATATTGACTTTGGGCACCAAAAATATCGATTTTCAGCATGTTTTGGGCCTGAATTTTGAAAATACTCTAACACGGAGTAGGCATGTACAGATCGCTTCTGGGACCCCAAAATATCGAATTTTCGGGTGTTTAGGGCCAGAATTTGAGATATAAACGGGTACAGAAGATGCATGCACATATCGACTTTTGGGCACCTAAAAGATCGATTTTCAGTATGTTTTTGGCCTGTATTTTGAAAATACTCTAACACGGAGTAGGCATGTACAGATACCTTTTGGACCTCTAAATATCGAATTTTCGGGTGTTTTGGGACTGAATTTGAGATATCGATTTTTTGGCACCTAAAATGTCGATTTTTAGCATGTTTTTAGCCTATATTTTAAAAATATTCTAGCACTGTGTAGGCATGTACAGATTGCTTCTGGGACCCCAAAATATTGAATTTTCGGGTGTTTTGAGCCTGAATTTGAGATATAAACGGGTACAGAAGATACATGCACATATTGACTTTGGGCATCTAAAATATCGATTTTCAGCATGTTTTGGGCCAGTATTTTGAAAATACTCTAACACTGAGTAGGCATGTACAGATTGCTTCTGGAACCCCAAAATATTGAATTTTCGGGTGTTTTGAGCCTGAATTTGAGATATAAACGGGTACTGAAGATGCATGCACATATCGACTTGTGTGCACCTAAAAGATCGATTTTCAGTATGTTTTGAGCATGTATTTTGAAAATACTCTAACACGGAGTAGGCATGTACAGATCGCTTCTGGGACCCCTAAATATCGAATTTTCGGGTGTTTTGGGACTGAATTTGAGATATCGACTTTTTGGCACCTAAAAGATCGATTTTTAGCATGTTTTTAGCCTATATTTTGAAAATATTCTAGCACTGAGTAGGCATGTACAGATTGCTTCTGGGACCCCAAAATATTGAATTTTCGGGTGTTTTGAGCCTGAATTTGAGATAAAAACGGGTACAGAAGATACATGCACATATTGACTTTGGGCACCAAAAATATCGATTTTCAGCATGTTTTTGGCCTGTATTTTGAAAATACTCTAACACGGAGTAGGCATGTACAGATCGCTTCTGGAACCCCAAAATATCGAATTTTCGGGTGTTTAGGGCCAGAATTTGAGATATAAACGGGTACAGAAGATGCATGCACATATCGACTTTTGGGCACCTAAAAGATCGATTTTCAGTATGTTTTTGGCCTGTATTTTGAAAATACTCTAACACGGAGTAGGCATGTACAGATACCTTCTGGGACCTCTAAATATCGAATTTTCGGGTGTTTTGGGACTGAATTTGAGATATCGATTTTTTGGCACCTAAAATGTCGATTTTTAGCATGTTTTTAGCCTATATTTTGAAAATATTCTAGCACTGTGTAGGCATGTACAGATTGCTTCTGGGACCCCAAAATATTGAATTTTCGGGTGTTTTGAGCCTGAATTTGAGATATAAACGGGTACAGAAGATACATGCACATATTGACTTTGGGCATCTAAAATATCGATTTTCAGCATGTTTTGGGCCTGTATTTTGAAAATACTCTAACACTGAGTAGGCATGTACAGATTGCTTCTGGGACCCCAAAATATTGAATTTTCGGGTGTTTTGAGCCTGAATTTGAGATATAAACGGGTACTGAAGATGCATGCACATATCGACTTTTGTGCACCTAAAAGATCGATTTTCAGTATGTTTTGAGCATGTATTTTGAAAATACTCTAACACGGAGTAGGCATGTACAGATCGCTTCTGGGACCCCTAAATATCGAATTTTCGGGTGTTTTGGGACTGAATTTGAGATATCGACTTTTTGGCACCTAAAAGATCGATTTTTAGCATGTTTTTAGCCTATATTTTGAAAATATTCTAGCACTGAGTAGGCATGTACAGATTGCTTCTGGGACCCCAAAATATTGAATTTTCGGGTGTTTTGAGCTGGAATTTGAGATAAAAACGGGTACAGAAGATGCATGCACATATCAACTTTTGGGCACCTAAAAGATCGATTTTCAGTATGTTTTTGGCCTGTATTTTGAAAATACTCTAACACAGTGTAGGCATGTACAGATACCTTCTGGGACCTCTAAATATCGAATTTTCGGGTGTTTTGGGACTGAATTTGAGATATCGATTTTTTGGCACTTAAAATGTCGATTTTTAGCATGTTTTTAGCCTATATTTTGAAAATATTCTAGCACTGTGTAGGCATGTACAGATTGCTTCTGGGACCCCAAAATATTGAATTTTAAGGTGTTTTGAGCCTGAATTTGAGATATAAACGGGTACAGAAGATACATGCACATATTGACTTTGGGCATCTAAAATATCGATTTTCAGCATGTTTTGGGCCTGTATTTTGAAAATACTCTAACACTGAGTAGGCATGTACAGATTGCTTCTGGGACCCCAAAATATTGAATTTATGGGTGTTTTGAGCCTGAATTTGAGATAAAAACGGGTACAGAAGATACATGCACATATTGACTTTGGGCACCAAAAATATCGATTTTCAGCATGTTTTTGGCCTGTATTTTAAAAATACTCTAACACGGAGTAGGCATGTACAGATCGCTTCTGGAACCCCAAAATATCGAATTTTCGGGTGTTTAGGGCCAGAATTTGAGATATAAACGGGTACAGCAGATGCATGCACATATCGACTTTTGGGCACCTAAAAGATTGATTTTCAGTATGTTTTTGGCCTGTATTTTGAAAATACTCTAACACAGTGTAGGCATGTACAGATACCTTCTGGGACCTCTAAATATCGAATTTTCGGGTGTTTTGGGACTGAATTTGAGATATCGATTTTTTGGCACCTAAAATGTCGATTTTTAGCATGTTTTTAGCCTATATTTTAAAAATATTCTAGCACTGTGTAGGCATGTACAGATTGCTTCTGGGACCCCAAAATATTGAATTTTCAGGTGTTTTGAGCCTGAATTTGAGATATAAACGGGTACAGAATATACATGCACATATTGACTTTGGGCATCTAAAATATCGATTTTCAGCATGTTTTGGGCCTGTATTTTGAAAATACTCTAACACTGAGTAGGCATGTACAGATTGCTTCTGGGACCCCAAAATATTGAATTTTCGGGTGTTTTGAGCCTGAATTTGAGATATAAACGGGTACTGAAGATGCATGCACATATCGACTTTTGTGCACCTAAAAGATCGATTTTCAGTATGTTTTGAGCATGTATTTTGAAAATACTCTAACACGGAGTAGGCATGTACAGATCGCTTCTGGGACCCCTAAATATCGAATTTTCGGGTGTTTTGGGACTGAATTTGAGATATCGACTTTTTGGCACCTAAAAGATCGATTTTTAGCATGTTTTTAGCCTATATTTTGAAAATATTCTAGCACTGTACAGATTGCTTCTGGGACCCCAAAATATTGAATTTTCGGGTGTTTTGAGCCTGAATTTGAGATATAAACGGGTACAGAAGATACATGCACATATTGACTTTGGGCACCAAAAATATCGATTTTCAGCATGTTTTGGGCCTGAATTTTGAAAATACTCTAACACGGAGTAGGCATGTACAGATCGCTTCTGGGACCCCAAAATATCGAATTTTCGGGTGTTTAGGGCCAGAATTTGAGATATAAACGGGTACAGAAGATGCATGCACATATCGACTTTTGGGCACCTAAAAGATCGATTTTCAGTATGTTTTTGGCCTGTATTTTGAAAATACTCTAACACGGAGTAGGCATGTACAGATACCTTTTGGACCTCTAAATATCGAATTTTCGGGTGTTTTGGGACTGAATTTGAGATATCGATTTTTTGGCACCTAAAATGTCGATTTTTAGCATGTTTTTAGCCTATATTTTAAAAATATTCTAGCACTGTGTAGGCATGTACAGATTGCTTCTGGGACCCCAAAATATTGAATTTTCGGGTGTTTTGAGCCTGAATTTGAGATATAAACGGGTACAGAAGATACATGCACATATTGACTTTGGGCATCTAAAATATCGATTTTCAGCATGTTTTGGGCCAGTATTTTGAAAATACTCTAACACTGAGTAGGCATGTACAGATTGCTTCTGGAACCCCAAAATATTGAATTTTCGGGTGTTTTGAGCCTGAATTTGAGATATAAACGGGTACTGAAGATGCATGCACATATCGACTTGTGTGCACCTAAAAGATCGATTTTCAGTATGTTTTGAGCATGTATTTTGAAAATACTCTAACACGGAGTAGGCATGTACAGATCGCTTCTGGGACCCCTAAATATCGAATTTTCGGGTGTTTTGGGACTGAATTTGAGATATCGACTTTTTGGCACCTAAAAGATCGATTTTTAGCATGTTTTTAGCCTATATTTTGAAAATATTCTAGCACTGAGTAGGCATGTACAGATTGCTTCTGGGACCCCAAAATATTGAATTTTCGGGTGTTTTGAGCCTGAATTTGAGATAAAAACGGGTACAGAAGATACATGCACATATTGACTTTGGGCACCAAAAATATCGATTTTCAGCATGTTTTTGGCCTGTATTTTGAAAATACTCTAACACGGAGTAGGCATGTACAGATCGCTTCTGGAACCCCAAAATATCGAATTTTCGGGTGTTTAGGGCCAGAATTTGAGATATAAACGGGTACAGAAGATGCATGCACATATCGACTTTTGGGCACCTAAAAGATCGATTTTCAGTATGTTTTTGGCCTGTATTTTGAAAATACTCTAACACGGAGTAGGCATGTACAGATACCTTCTGGGACCTCTAAATATCGAATTTTCGGGTGTTTTGGGACTGAATTTGAGATATCGATTTTTTGGCACCTAAAATGTCGATTTTTAGCATGTTTTTAGCCTATATTTTGAAAATATTCTAGCACTGTGTAGGCATGTACAGATTGCTTCTGGGACCCCAAAATATTGAATTTTCGGGTGTTTTGAGCCTGAATTTGAGATAAAAACGGGTACAGAAGATACATGCACATATTGACTTTGGGCACCAAAAATATCGATTTTCAGCATGTTTTTGGCCTGTATTTTGAAAATACTCTAACACGGAGTAGGCATGTACAGATCGCTTCTGGAACCCCAAAATATCGAATTTTCGGGTGTTTAGGGCCAGAATTTGAGATATAAACGGGTACAGAAGATGCATGCACATATCGACTTTTGGGCACCTAAAAGATCGATTTTCAGTATGTTTTTGGCCTGTATTTTGAAAATACTCTAACACGGAGTAGGCATGTACAGATACCTTCTGGGACCTCTAAATATCGAATTTTCGGGTGTTTTGGGACTGAATTTGAGATATCGATTTTTTGGCACCTAAAATGTCGATTTTTAGCATGTTTTTAGCCTATATTTTGAAAATATTCTAGCACTGTGTAGGCATGTACAGATTGCTTCTGGGACCCCAAAATATTGAATTTTCGGGTGTTTTGAGCCTGAATTTGAGATATAAACGGGTACAGAAGATACATGCACATATTGACTTTGGGCATCTAAAATATCGATTTTCAGCATGTTTTGGGCCTGTATTTTGAAAATACTCTAACACTGAGTAGGCATGTACAGATTGCTTCTGGGACCCCAAAATATTGAATTTTCGGGTGTTTTGAGCCTGAATTTGAGATATAAACGGGTACTGAAGATGCATGCACATATCGACTTTTGTGCACCTAAAAGATCGATTTTCAGTATGTTTTGAGCATGTATTTTGAAAATACTCTAACACGGAGTAGGCATGTACAGATCGCTTCTGGGACCCCTAAATATCGAATTTTCGGGTGTTTTGGGACTGAATTTGAGATATCGACTTTTTGGCACCTAAAAGATCGATTTTTAGCATGTTTTTAGCCTATATTTTGAAAATATTCTAGCACTGAGTAGGCATGTACAGATTGCTTCTGGGACCCCAAAATATTGAATTTTCGGGTGTTTTGAGCTGGAATTTGAGATAAAAACGGGTACAGAAGATGCATGCACATATCAACTTTTGGGCACCTAAAAGATCGATTTTCAGTATGTTTTTGGCCTGTATTTTGAAAATACTCTAACACAGTGTAGGCATGTACAGATACCTTCTGGGACCTCTAAATATCGAATTTTCGGGTGTTTTGGGACTGAATTTGAGATATCGATTTTTTGGCACTTAAAATGTCGATTTTTAGCATGTTTTTAGCCTATATTTTGAAAATATTCTAGCACTGTGTAGGCATGTACAGATTGCTTCTGGGACCCCAAAATATTGAATTTTAAGGTGTTTTGAGCCTGAATTTGAGATATAAACGGGTACAGAAGATACATGCTCATATTGACTTTGGGCATCTAAAATATCGATTTTCAGCATGTTTTGGGCCTGTATTTTGAAAATACTCTAACACTGAGTAGGCATGTACAGATTGCTTCTGGGACCCCAAAATATTGAATTTATGGGTGTTTTGAGCCTGAATTTGAGATAAAAACGGGTACAGAAGATACATGCACATATTGACTTTGGGCACCAAAAATATCGATTTTCAGCATGTTTTTGGCCTGTATTTTAAAAATACTCTAACACGGAGTAGGCATGTACAGATCGCTTCTGGAACCCCAAAATATCGAATTTTCGGGTGTTTAGGGCCAGAATTTGAGATATAAACGGGTACAGCAGATGCATGCACATATCGACTTTTGGGCACCTAAAAGATTGATTTTCAGTATGTTTTTGGCCTGTATTTTGAAAATACTCTAACACAGTGTAGGCATGTACAGATACCTTCTGGGACCTCTAAATATCGAATTTTCGGGTGTTTTGGGACTGAATTTGAGATATCGATTTTTTGGCACCTAAAATGTCGATTTTTAGCATGTTTTTAGCCTATGTTTTGAAAATATTCTAGCACTGTGTAGGCATGTACAGATTGCTTCTGGGACCCAAATATATTTAATTTTCGGGTGTTTTGAGCCTGAATTTGAGATATAAACGGGTACAGAAGATACATGCACATATTGACTTTGGGCATCTAAAATATCGATTTTCAGCATGTTTTGGGCCTGTATTTTGAAAATACTCTAACACTGAGTAGGCATGTACAGATTGCTTCTGGGACCCCAAAATATTGAATTTTCGGGTGTTTTGAGCCTGAATTTGAGATATAAACGGGTACTGAAGATGCATGCACATATCGACTTTTGTGCACCTAAAAGATCGATTTTCAGTATGTTTTGAGCATGTATTTTAAAAATACTCTAAAACGGAGTAGGCATGTACAGATCGCTTCTGGGACTCCTAAATATCGAATTTTCGGGTGTTTTGGGACTGAATTTGAGATATCGACTTTTTGGCACCTAAAAGATCGATTTTTAGCATGTTTTTAGCCTATATTTTGAAAATATTCTAGCACTGTACAGATTGCTTCTGGGACCCCAAAATATTGAATTTTCGGGTGTTTTGAGCCTGAATTTGAGATATAAACGGGTACAGAAGATACATGCACATATTGACTTTGGGCACCAAAAATATCGATTTTCAGCATGTTTTGGGCCTGAATTTTGAAAATACTCTAACACGGAGTAGGCATGTACAGATCGCTTCTGGGACCCCAAAATATCGAATTTTCGGGTGTTTAGGGCCAGAATTTGAGATATAAACGGGTACAGAAGATGCATGCACATATCGACTTTTGGGCACCTAAAAGATCGATTTTCAGTATGTTTTTGGCCTGTATTTTGAAAATATTCTAACACGGAGTAGGCATGTACAGATACCTTCTGGGACCTCTAAATATCGAATTTTCGGGTGTTTTGGGACTGAATTTGAGATATCGATTTTTTGGCACCTAAAATGTCGATTTTTAGCATGTTTTTAGCCTATATTTTAAAAATATTCTAGCACTGAGTAGGCATGTACAGATTGCTTCTGGGACCCCAAAATATTGAATTTTCGGGTGTTTTGAGCCGGATTTTGAGATAAAAACGGGTACAGAAGATGCATGCACATATCAACTTTTGGGCACCTAAAAGATCGATTTTCAGTATGTTTTTGGCCTGTATTTTGAAAATACTCTAACACAGTGTAGGCATGTACAGATACCTTCTGGGACCTCTAAATATCGAATTTTCGGGTGTTTTGGGACTGAATTTGAGATATCGATTTTTTGGCACCTAAAAGATCGATTTTTAGCATGTTTTTAGCCTATATTTTGAAAATATTCTAGCACTGAGTAGGCATGTACAGATTGCTTCTGGGACCCCAAAATATTGAATTTTCGGGTGTTTTGAGCCTGAATTTGAGATATAAACGGGTACAGAAGATACATGCACATATTGACTTTGGGCATCTAAAATATCGAATTTCAGCATGTTTTGGGCCTGTATTTTGAAAATACTCTAACACTGAGTAGGCATGTACAGATTGCTTCTGGGACCCCAAAATATTGAATTTTCGGGTGTTTTGAGCCTGAATTTGAGATATAAACGGGTACTGAAGATGCATGCACATATCGACTTTTGGGCACCTAAAAGATCGATTTTCAGTTTGTTTTTGGCCTGTATTTTGAAAATACTCTAACACGGAGTAAGCATGTACAGATACCTTCTGGGACCTCTAAATATCGAATTTTCGGGTGTTTTGGGACTGAATTTGAGATATCGATTTTTTGGCACCTAAAATGTCGATTTTTAGCATGTTTTTAGCCTATATTTTGAAAATATTCTAGCACTGTGTAGGCATGTACAGATTGCTTCTGGGACCCCAAAATATTGAATTTTCGGGTGCTTTGAGCCTGAATTTGAGATATAAACGGGTACAGAAGATACATGCACATATTGACTTTGGGCATCTAATATATCGATTTTCAGCATGTTTTGGGCCTGTATTTTGAAAATACTCTATCACTGAGTAGGCATGTACAGATTGCTTCTGGGACCCCAAAATATTGAATTTTCGGGTGTTTTGAGCCTGAATTTGAGATATAAACGGGTACTGAAGATGCATGCACATATCGACTTTTGTGCACCTAAAAGATCGATTTTCAGTATGTTTTGAGCATGTATTTTGAAAATACTCTAACACGGAGTAGGCATGTACAGATCGCTTCTGGTACCCCTAAATATCGTATTTTCGGGTGTTTTGGGAATGAATTTGAGATATCGACTTTTTGGCACCTAAAAGATCGATTTTTAGCATGTTTTTAGCCTATATTTTGAAAATATTCTAGCACTGTACAGATTGCTTCTGGGACCCCAAAATATTGAATTTTCGGGTGTTTTGAGCCAGAATTTGAGATATAAACGGGTACAGAAGATACATGCACATATTGACTTTGGGCACCAAAAATATCGATTTTCAGCATGTTTTGGGCCTGAATTTTGAAAATACTCTAACACGGACTAGGCATGTACAGATACCTTCTGGGACCTCAAAATATCGAATTTTCGGGTGTTTTGGGACTGAATTTGAGATATCGATTTTTTGGCACCTAAAATGTCGATTTTTAGCATGTTTTTAGCCTATATTTTGAAAATATTCTAGCACTGTTTAGGCATGTACAGATTGCTTTTGGAACCCTAAAATATTGAATTTTCGGGTGTTTTGAGCCTGAATTTGAGATATAAACGGGTACAGAAGATACATGCACATATCGACTTTGGGCATCTAAAATATCGATTTTCAGCCTGTTTTGGGCCTGTATTTTGAAAATACTCTAACACTGAGTAAGCATGTACAGATCGCTTCTGGGACCCCAAAATATTGAATTTTCGGGTGTTTTGAGCTTGAATTTGAGATATAAACGCGTACTGAAGATGCATGCACATATCGACTTTTGTACACCTAAAAGATCGATTTTCAGTATGTTTTGAGCATGTATTTTGAAAATACTCTAACACAGTGTAGGCATGTACAGATACCTTCTGGGACCTCTAAATATCGAATTTTCGGGTGTTTTGGGACTGAATTTGAGATATCGATTTTTTGGCACCTAAAATGTCTATTTTTAGCATGTTTTTAGCCTATATTTTGAAAATATTCTAGCACTGTGTAGGCATGTACTGGGACCCCAAAATATTGAATTTTCAGGTGTTTTGAGCCTGAATTTGAGATATAAACGGGTACAGAAGATACATGCACATATTGACTTTGGGCATCTAAAATATCGATTTTCAGCATGTTTTGGGCCTGTATTTTGAAAATACTCTAACACTGAGTAGGCATGTACATATTGCTTCTGGGACCCCAAAATATTGAATTTATGGGTGTTTTGAGACTGAATTTGAGATATAAACGGGTACTGAAGATGCATGCACATATCGACTTTTGTGCACCTAAAAGATCGATTTTCAGTATGTTTTGAGCATGTATTTTAAAAATACTCTAAAACGGAGTAGGCATGTACAGATCGCTTCTGGGACCCCTAAATATCGAATTTTTGGGTGTTTTGGGACTGAATTTGAGATATCGACTTTTTGGCACCTAAAAGATCGATTTTTAGCATGTTTTTAGCCTATATTTTAAAAATATTCTAGCACTGTACAGATTGCTTCTGGGACCCCAAAATATTGAATTTTCGGGTGTTTTGAGCCTGAATTTGAGATATAAACGGGTACAGAAGATACATGCACATATTGACTTTGGGCCCAAAAAATATCGATTTTCAGCATGTTTTGGGCCTGAATTTTGAAAATACTCTAACACGGAGTAGGCATGTACAGATCGCTTCTGGGATCCCAAAATATCGAATTTTCGGGTGTTTAGGGCCAGAATTTGAGATATAAACGGGTACAGAAGATGCATGCACATATCGACTTTTGGGCACCTAAAAGATCGATTTTCAGTATGTTTTTGGCCTGTATTTTGAAAATACTCTAACACGGAGTAGGCATGTACAGATACCTTCTGGGACCTCTAAATATCGAATTTTCGGGTGTTTTGGGACTGAATTTGAGATATCGATTTTTTGGCACCTAAAATGTCGATTTTTAGAATGTTTTTAGCCTATATTTTGAAAATATTCTAGCACTGTTTAGGCATGTACAGATTGCTTCTGGGACCCCAAAATATTGAATTTTCGGGTGTTTTGAGCCTGAATTTGAGATATAAACGGGCACATATTGACTTTGGGCATCTAAAATATCGATTTTCAGCATGTTTTGGGCCTGTATTTTGAAAATACTCTAACACTGAGTAGGCATGTACAGATCGCTTCTGGGACCCCTAAATATCGAATTTTCGGGTGTTTTGGGACTGAATTTGAGATATCGACTTTTTGGCACCTAAAAGATCGATTTTTAGCATGTTTTTAGCCTATATTTTGAAAATATTCTAGCACTGAGTAGGCATGTACTGATTGCTTCTGGGACCCCAAAATATTGAATTTTCGGGTGTTTTGAGCCTGAATTTGTAATAAAAACGGGTACAGAAGATACATGCACATATTGACTTTGGGCACCAAAAATATCGATTTTCAGCATGTTTTGGGCCTGAATTTTGAAAATACTCTATCACGGAGTAGGCATGTACAGATCGCTTCTGGGACCCCAAAATATCGAATTTTCGGGTGTTTAGGGCCACAATTTGAGATATAAACGGGTACAGAAGATGCATGCACATATCGACTTTTGGGCACCTAAAAGATCGATTTTCAGTATGTTTTTGGCCTGTATTTTGAAAATACTCTAACACGGAGTAGGCATGTACAGATACCTTCTGGGACCTCTAAATATCGAATTTTCGGGTGTTTTGGGACTGAATTTGAGATATCGATTTTTTGGCACCTAAAATGTCGATTTTTAGCATGTTTTTAGCCTATATTTTGAAAATATTCTAGCACTGTGTAGGCATGTACAGATTGCTTCTGGGACCCCAAAATATTGAATTTTCGGGTGTTTTGAGCCTGAATATGAGATATAAACGGGTACAGAAGAATATTGACTTTGGGCATCTAAAATATCGATTTTCAGCATGTTTTGGGCCTGTATTTTGAAAATACTCTAACACTGAGTAGGCATGTACAGATTGCTTCTGGGACCCCAAAATATTGAATTTTCGAGTGTTTTGAGCTTGAATTTGAGATATAAACGGGTACTGAAGATGCATGCACATATCGACTTTTGTACACCTAAAAGATCGATTTTCAGTATGTTTTGAGCATGTATTTTGAAAATACTCTAACACGGAGTAAGCATGTAGAGATACCTTCTGGGACCTCTAAATATCGAATTTTCGGGTGTTTTGGGACTGAATTTGAGATATCGATTTTTTGGCACCTAAAATGTCGATTTTTAGCATGGTTTTAGCCTATATTTTGAAAATATTCTAGCACTGTGTGGTTGCATGTACAGATTGCTTCTGGGACCCCAAAATATTGAATTTTCGGGTGCTTTGAGCCTGAATTTGAGATATAAACGGGTACAGAAGATACATGCACATATTGACTTTGGGCATCTAATATATCGATTTTCTGCATGTTTTGGGCCTATATTTTGAAAATACTCTAACACTGAGTAGGCATGTACAGATTGCTTCTGGGACCCCAAAATATTTAATTTTCGGGTGTTTTGAGCCTGAATTTGAGATATAAACGGGTACTGAAGATGCATGCACATATCGACTTTTGTGCACCTAAAAGATCGATTTTCAGTATGTTTTGAGCATGTATTTTGAAAATACTCTAACACGGAGTAGGCATGTACAGATCGCTTCTGGTACCCCTAAATATCGAATTTTCGGTTGTTTTGGGACTGAATTTGAGATATCGACTTTTTGGCACCTAAAAGATCGATTTTTAGCATGTTTTTAGCCTATATTTTGAAAATATTCTAGCACTGTACAGATTGCTTCTGGGACCCCAAAATATTGAATTTTCGGGTGTTTTGAGCCTGAATTTGAGATATATACGGGTACAGAAGATACATGCACATATTGACTTTGGGCACCAAAAATATCGATTTTCAGCATGTTTTGGGCCTGAATTTTGAAAATACTCTAACACGGAGTAGGCATGTACAGATACCTTCTGGGACCTCTAAATATCAAATTTTCGGGTGTTTTGGGACTGAATTTGAGATATCGGTTTTTTGGCACCTAAAAGATCGATTTTTAGCATGTTTTTAGCCTATATTTTGAAAATATTCTAGCACTGAGTAGGCATGTACTGATTGCTTCTGGGACCCCAAAATATTGTTTTTTCGGGTGTTTTGAGCCTGAATTTGTAATATAAACGGGTACAGAAGATACATGCACATATTGACTTTGGGCACCAAAAATATCGATTTTCAGCATGTTTTGGGCCTGAATTTTGAAAATACTCTATCACGGAGTAGGCATGTACAGATTGCTTCTGGAACCCCAAAATATCGAATTTTCGGGTGTTTAGGGCCAGAATTTGAGATATCGACTTTTTGGCACCTAAAAGATCGATTTTTAGCATGTTTTTAGCCTATATTTTGAAAATATTCTAGCACTGAGTAGGCATGTACTGATTGCTTCTGGGACCGCAAAATATTGATTTTTCGGGTGTTTTGAGCCTGAATTTGTAATATAAACGGGTACAGAAGATACATGCACATATTGACTTTGGGCACCAAAAATATCGATTTTCAGCATGTTTTGGGCTTGAATTTTGAAAATACTCTATCACGGAGTAGGCATGTACAGATTGCTTCTGGAACCCCAAAATATCGAATTTTCGGGTGTTTAGGGCCAGAATTTGAGATATAAACGGGTACTGAAGATGCATGCACATATCGACTTTTGTGCACCTAAAAGATCGATTTTCAGTATGTTTTGAGCATGTATTTTGAAAATACTCTAACACGGAGTAGGCATGTACAGATCGCTTCTGGGACCCCTAAATATCGAATTTTCGGGTGTTTTGGGACTGAATTTGAGATATCGACTTTTTGGCACCTAAAAGATCGATTTTTAGCATGTTTTTAGCCTATATTTTGAAAATATTCTAGCACTGACTAGGCATGTACAGATTGCTTCTGGGACCCCAAAATATTGAATTTTCGGGTGTTTTGAGCCTGAATTTGAGATATAAACGGGTACAGAAGATACATGCACATATTGACTTTGGGCACCAAAAATATCGATTTTTAGCATGATTTGGGTCTGAATTTTGAAAATACTCTAACACGGAGTAGTCATGTACAGATCGCTTCTGGGACCCCAAAATATCGAATTTATGGGTGTTTAGGGCCAGAATTTGAGATATAAACGGGTACAGAAGATGCATGCACATATCGATTTTTGGACACCTAAAAGATCGATTTTCAGTATGTTTTTGGCCTGTATTTTGAAAATACTCTAACACGGAGTAGGCATGTACAGATACCTTCTGGGACCTCTAAATATCGAATTTTCGGGTGTTTTGGGACTGAATTTGAGATATCGATTTTTTGGCACCTAAAATGTCGATTTTTAGCATGTTTTTAGCCTATATTTTGAAAATATTCTAGCACTGTGTAGGCATGTACAGATTGCTTCTGGGACCCCAAAATATTGAATTTTCGGGTGTTTTGAGCCTGAATTTGAGATATAAACGGGTACAGAAGATACATGCACATATTGACTTTGGGCATCTAAAATCTCGATTTTCAGCATGTTTTGGGCCTGTATTTTGAAAATATTCTAACACTGAGTAGGCATGTACAGATTGCTTCTGGGACCCCAAAATATTGAATTTTCGGGTGTTTTGAGCCTGAATTTGAGATATAAACGGGTACTGAAGATGCATGCACATATCGACTTTTGTGCACCTAAAAGATCGATTTTCAGTATGTTTTGAGCAAGTATTTTGAAAATACTCTAACACGGAGTAGGCATGTACAGATTGCTTCTGGGACCTCTAAATATCGAATTTTCGGGTGTTTTGGGACTGAATTTGAGATATCGACTTTTTGGCACCTAAAAGATCGATTTTTAGCATGTTTTTAGCCTATATTTTGAAAATATTCTAGCACTGAGTTGGCATGTACAGATTGCTTATGGGACCCCAAAATATTGAATTTTCGGGTGTTTTGAGCCTGAATTTGAGATATAAACGGGTACAGAAGATACATGCACATACTGACTTTGGGCACCAAAAATATCGATTTTCAGCATGTTTTGGGCCTGAATTTTGAAAATACTCTAACACGGAGTAGGCATGTACAGATCGCTTTTGGGACCCAAAAATATCGAATTTTCGGGTGTTTAGGGCCAGAATTTGAGATATAAACGGGTACAGAAGATGCATGCACATATCGACTTTTGGGCACCTAAAAGATCGATTTTCAGTATGTTTTGAGCAAGTATTTTGAAAATACTCTAACATGGAGTAGGCATGTACAGATACCTTCTGGGACCTCTAAATATCGAATTTTCGGGTGTTTTGGTACTGAATTTGAGATATCGATTTTTTGGCACCTAAAATGTCGATTTTTAGCATGTTTTTAGCCTATATTTTGAAAATATTCTAGCACTGCGTAGGCTTGTACAGATTGCTTCTGGGACCCCAAAATATTGAATTTTCGGGTGTTTTGAGCCTGAATTTGAGATATAAACGGGTACAGAAGATACATGCACATATTGACTTTGGGCACCAAAAATATCGATTTCAGCATGTTTTGGGTCTGAATTTTGAAAATACTCTAACACTGAGTAGGCATGTACAGATCGCTTCTGGGACCCCAAAATATCGAATTTTCGGGTGTTTAGGGCCAGAATTTGAGATATAAACGGGTACAGAAGATGCATGCACATATCGACTTTTGGGCACCTAAAAGATCGATTTTCAGTATGTTTTGCGCCTGTATTTTGAAAATACTCTAACATGGAGTAGGCATGTACAGATACCTTCTGGGACCTCTAAATATCGAATTTTCGGGTGTTTTGGTACTGAATTTGAGATATCGATTTTTTGGCACCTAAAATGTCGATTTTTAGCATGTTTTTAGCCTATATTTTGAAAATATTCTAGCACTGTGTAGGCATGTACAGATTGCTTCTGGGACCCAAAAATATTGAATTTTCGGGTGTTTTGAGCCTGAATTTGAGATATAAACGGGTACAGAAGATACATGCACATATTGACTTTGGGCATCTATAATATCGATTTTCAGCATGTTTTGGGCCTGTATTTTGAAAATACTCTAACACTGAGTAGGCATGTACAGATTGCTTCTGGGACCCCAAAATATTGAATTTTCGGGTGTTTTGAGCCTGAATTTGAGATATAAACGGGTACTGAAGATGCATGCACATATCGACTTTTGTGCACCTAAAAGATCGATTTTCAGTATGTTTTGAGCATGTATTTTGAAAATACTCTAACACGGAGTAGGCATGTACAGATCGCTTCTGGGACCCCTAAATATCGAATTTTCGGGTGTTTTGGGACTGAATTTGAGATATCGACTTTTTGGCACCTAAAAGATCGAATTTTAGCATGTTTTTAGCCTATATTTTGAAAATATTCTAGCACTGAGTAGGCATGTACAGATTGCTTCTGGGACCCCAAAATATTGAATTTTCGGGTGTTTTGAGCCTGAATTTGAGATATAAACAGGTACAGAAGATACATGCACATATTGACTTTGGGCACCAAAAATATCGATTTCAGCATGTTTTGGGTCTGAATTTTGAAAATACTCTAACACTGAGTAGGCATGTACAGATCGCTTCTGGGACCCCAAAATATCGATTTTTCGGGTGTTTAGGGCCAGAATTTGAGATATAAACGGGTACTGAAGATGCATGCACATATCGACTTTTGGGCACCTAAAAGATCGATTTTCAGTATGTTTTTGGCCTGTATTTTGAAAATACTCTAACATGGAGTAGGCATGTACAGATACCTTCTGGGACCTCTAAATATCGAATTTTCGGGTGTTTTGGGACTGAATTTGAGATATCGATTTTTTGGCACCTAAAATGTCGATTTTTAGCATGTTTTTAGCCTATATTTTGAAAATATTCTAGCACTGTGTAGGCATGTACAGATTGCTTCTGGGACCCCAAAATATTGAATTTTCGGGTGTTTTGAGCCTGAATTTGAGATATAAACGGGTACAGAAGATACATGCACATATTGACTTTGGGCATCTAAAATATCGATTTTCAGCATGTTTTGGGCCTGTATTTTGCAAATACTCTAACACTGAGTAGGCATGTACAGATTGCTTCTAGGACCCCAAAATATTGAATTTTCGGGTATTTTGAGCCTGAATTTGAGATATAGACGGGTACTGAAGATGCATGCACATATCGACTTTTGTGCACCTAAAAGATCGATTTTCAGTATGTTTTGAGCATGTATTTTGAAAATACTCTAAAACGGAGTAGGCATGTACAGATCGCTTCTGGGACCCCTAAATATCGAATTTTCGGGTGTTTTGGGACTGAATTTGAGATATCGACTTTTTGGCACCTAAAAGATCGATTTTTAGCATGTTTTTAGCCTATATTTTGAAAATATTCTAGCACTGAGTAGGCATGTACAGATTGCTTCTGGGACCCCAAAATATTGAATTTTCGGGTGTTTTGAGCCTGAATTTGAGATATAAACAGGTACAGAAGATACATGCACATATTGACTTTGGGCACCAAAAATATCGATTTCAGCATGTTTTGGGTCTGAATTTTGAAAATACTCTAACACTGAGTAGGCATGTACAGATCGCTTCTGGGACCCCAAAATATCGAATTTTCGGGTGTTTAGGGCCAGAATTTGAGATATAAACGGGTACAGAAGATGCATGCACATATCGACTTTTGTGCACCTAAAAGATCGATTTTCAGTATGTTTTTGGCCTGTATTTTGAAAATACTCTAACACGGAGTAGGCATGTACAGATACCTTCTGGGACCTCTAAATATCGAATTTTCGGGTGTTTTGGAACTGAATTTGAGATATCGATTTTTTGGCACCTAAAATGTCGATTTTTAGCATGTTTTTAGCCTATATTTTGAAAATATTCTAGCACTGTGTATTTATGTACAGATTGCTTCTGGGACCCCAAAATATTGAATTTTCGGGTGTTTTGAGCCTGAATTTGAGATATAAACGGGTACTGAAGATGCATGCACATATCGACTTTTGTGCACCTAAAAGATCGATTTTCAGTATGTTTTGAGCATGTATTTTGAAAATACTCTAACACGGAGTAGGCATGTACAGATTGCTTCTGGGACCCCTAAATATCGAATTTTCGGGTGTTTTGGGACTGAATTTGAGATATCGACTTTTTGGCACCTAAAAGATCGATTTCTAGCATTTTTTTAGCCTATATTTTGAAAATATTCTAGCTCTGTACAGATTGCTTCTGGGACCCCAAAATATTGAATTTTCGGGTGTTTTGAGCCTGAATTTGAGATATAAACGGGTACAGAAGATACATGCACATATTGACTTTGGGCACCAAAAATATCGATTTTCAGCATGTTTTGGGCCTGAATTTTGAAAATACTCTAACACGGAGTAGGCATGTACAGATCGCTTCTGGGACCCCTAAATATCGAATTTTCGGGTGTTTTGGGACTGAATTTGAGATATCGACTTTTTGGCACCTAAAAGATCGATATTTATCATGTTTTTAGCCTGTATTTTGAAAATATTCTAGCACTGAGTAGGCATGTACTGATTGCTTCTGGGACCCCAAAATATTGATTTTTCGGGTGTTTTGAGCCTGAATTTGTAATATAAACGGGTACAGAAGATACATGCACATATTGACTTTGGGCACCAAAAATATCGATTTTCAGCATGTTTTGGGCCTGAATTTTGAAAATACTCTATCATGGAGTAGGCATGTACAGATTGCTTCTGGAACCCCAAAATATCGAATTTTCGGGTGTTTAGGGCCAGAATTTGAGATATAAACGGGTACTGAAGATGCATGCGCATATCGACTTTTGTGCACCTAAAAGATCGATTTTCAGTATGTTTTGAGCATGTATTTTGAAAATACTCTAACACGGAGTAGGCATGTACAGATCGCTTCTGGGACCCCTAAATATCGAATTTTCGGGTGTTTTGGGACTGAATTTGAGATATCGACTTTTTGGCACCTAAAAGATCGATTTTTAGCATGTTTTTAGCCTATATTTTGAAAATATTCTAGCACTGACTAGGCATGTACAGATTGCTTCTGGGACCCCAAAATATTGAATTTTCGGGTGTTTTGAGCCTGAATTTGAGATATAAACGGGTACAGAAGATACATGCACATATTGACTTTGGGCACCAAAAATATCGATTTTCAGCATGATTTGGGCCTGAATTTTGAAAATACTCTAACACGGAATAGTCATGTACAGATCGCTTCTGGGACCCCAAAATATCGAATTTTTGGGTGTTTAGGGCCAGAATTTGAGATATAAACGGGTACAGAAGATGCATGCACATATCGACTTTTGGGCACCTAAAAGATCGATTTTCAGTATGTTTTTGGCCTGTATTTTGAAAATACTCTAACACGGAGTAGGCATGTACAGATACCTTCTGGGGCCTCTAAATATCGAATTTTCGGGTGTTTTGGGACTGAATTTGAGATATCGATTTTTTGGCACCTAAAATGTCGATTTTTAGCATGTTTTTAGCCTATATTTTGAAAATATTCTAGCACTGTGTAGGCATGTACAGATTGCTTCTGGGACCCCAAAATATTGAATTTTCGGGTGTTTTGAGCCTGAATTTGAGATATAAACGGGTACAGAAGATACATGCACATATTGACTTTGGGCATCTAAAATCTCGATTTTCAGCATGTTTTGGGCCTGTATTTTGAAAATACTCTAACACTGAGTAGGCATGTACAGATTGCTTCTGGGACCCCAAAATATTGAATTTTCGGGTGTTTTGAGCCTGAATTTGAGATATAAACGGGTACTGAAGATGCATGCACATATCGACTTTTGTGCACCTAAAAGATCGATTTTCAGTATGTTTTGAGCAAGTATTTTGAAAATACTCTAACACGGAGTAGGCATGTACAGATCGCTTCTGGGACCTCTAAATATCGAATTTTCGGGTGTTTTGGGACTGAATTTAAGATATCGACTTTTTGGCACCTAAAAGATCGATTTTTAGCATGTTTTTAGCCTATATTTTGAAAATATTCTAGCACTGAGTAGGCATGTACAGATTGCTTCTGGGACCCCAAAATATTGATTTTTCGGGTGTTTTGAGCCTGAATTTGTAATATAAACGGGTACAGAAGATACATGCACATATTGACTTTGGGCACCAAAAATATCGATTTTCAGCATGTTTTGGGCCTGAATTTTGAAAATACTCTATCACGGAGTAGGCATGTACAGATTGCTTCTGGAACCCCAAAATATCGAATTTTCGGGTGTTTAGTGCCAGAATTTGAGATATAAACGTGTACTGAAGATGCATGCACATATCGACTTTTGTGCACCTAAAAGATTGATTTTCAGTATGTTTTGAGCATGTATTTTGAAAATACTCTAACACGGAGTAGGCATGTACAGATCGCTTCTGGGACCCCTAAATATCGAATTTTCGGGTGTTTTGGGACTGAATTTGAGATATCGACTTTTTGGCACCTAAAAGATCGATTTTTAGCATGTTTTTAGCCTATATTTTGAAAATATTCTAGCACTGACTAGGCATGTACAGATTGCTTCTGGGACCCCAAAATATTGAATTTTCGGGTGTTTTGAGCCTGAATTTGAGATATAAACGGGTACAGAAGATACATGCACATATTGACTTTGGGCACCAAAAATATCGATTTTCAGCATGATTTGGGCCTGAATTTTGAAAATACTCTAACACGGAGTAGTCATGTACAGATCGCTTCTGGGACCCCAAAATATCGAATTTTTGGGTGTTTAGGGCCAGAATTTGAGATATAAACGGATACAGAAGATGCATGCACATATCGACTTTTGGGCACCTAAAAGATCGATTTTCAGTATGTTTTTGGCCTGTATTTTGAAAATACTCTAACACGGAGTAGGCATGTACAGATACCTTCTGGGACCTCTAAATATCGAATTTTTGGGTGTTTTGGGACTGAATTTGAGATATCGATTTTTTGGCACCTAAAATGTCGATTTTTAGCATGTTTTTAGCCTATATTTTAAAATATTCTAGCACTGTGTAGGCATGTACAGATTGCTTCTGGGACCCCAAAATATTGAATTTTCGGGTGTTTTGAGCCTGAATTTGAGATATAAACGGGTACAGAAGATACATGCACATATTGACTTTGGGCATCTAAAATATCGATTTTCAGCATGTTTTGGGCCTGTATTTTGAAAATACTCTGACACTGAGTAGGCATGTACAGATTGCTTCTGGGACCCCAAAATATTGAATTTTCGGGTGTTTTGAGCCTGAATTTGAGATATAAACGGGTACTGAAGATGCATGCACATATCGACTTTTGTGCACCTAAAAGATCGATTTTCAGTATGTTTTGAGCAAGTATTTTGAAAATACTCTAACACGGAGTAGGCATGTACAGATCGCTTCTGGGACCTCTAAATATCGAATTTTCGGGTGTTTTGGGACTGAATTTGAGATATCGACTTTTTGGCACCTAAAAGATCGATTTTTAGCATGTTTTTAGCCTATATTTTGAAAATATTCTAGCACTGACTAGGCATGTACAGATTGCTTCTGGGACCCCAAAATATTGAATTTTCGGGTGTTTTGAGCCTGAATTTGAGATATAAACGGGTACAGAAGATACATGCACATATCGACTTTTGGGCACCTAAAAGATCGATTTTCAGTATGTTTTGCGCCTGTATTTTGAAAATACTCTAACATGGAGTAGGCATGTACAGATACCTTCTGGGACCTCTAAATATCGAATTTTCGGGTGTTTAGGGCCAGAATTTGAGATATAAACGGGTACAGAAGATGCATGCACATATCGACTTTTGGGCACCTAAAAGATCGATTTTCAGTATGTTTTTGGTCTGTATTTTGAAAATACTCTAACACGGAGTAGGCATGTACAGATACCTTCTGGGACCTCTAAATATCGAATTTTCGGGTGTTTTGGGACTGAATTTGAGATATCGATTTTTTGGCACCTAAAATGTCGATTTTTAGCATGTTTTTAGCCTATATTTTGAAAATATTCTAGCACTGTGTAGGCATGTACAGATTGCTTCTGGGACCCCAAAATATTGAATTTTCGGGTGTTTTGAGCCTGAATTTGAGATATAAACGGGTACAGAAGATACATGCACATATTGACTTTGGGCACCAAAAATATCGATTTTCAGCATGTTTTGGGCCTGTATTTTGAAAATACTCTAACACTGAGTAGGCATGTACAGATTGCTTCTGGGACCCCAAAATATTGAATTTTCGGGTGTTTTGAGCCTGAATTTGAGATATAAACGGGTACTGAAGATGCATGCACATATCGACTTTTGTGCACCTAAATGATCGATTTTCAGTATGTTTTGAGCATGTATTTTGAAAATACTCTAACACGGAGTAGGCATGTACAGATCGCTTCTGGGACCCCTAAATAACGAATTTTCGGGTGTTTTGGGACTGAATTTGAGATATCGACTTTTTGGCACCTAAAAGATCGATTTTTAGCATGTTTTTAGCCTATATTTTGAAAATATTCTAGCACTGAGTAGGCATGTACAGATTGCTTCTGGGACCCCAAAATATTGAATTTTCGGGTGTTTTGAGCCTGAATTTGAGATATAAACGGGTACAGAAGATACATACACTTATTGACTTTGGACACCAAAAATATCGATTTTCAGCATGTTTTGGGCCTGAATTTTGAAAATACTCTAACACGGAGTAGGCATGTACAGATACCTTCTGGGACCTCTAAATATCGAATTTTCGGGTGATTTGGGACTGAATTTGAGATATCGATTTTTTGGCACCTAAAATGTCGATTTTTAGCATGTTTTTAGCCTATATTTTGAAAATATTCTAGCACTGTGTAGGCATGTACAGATTGCTTCTGGGACCCCAAAATATTGAATTTTCGGGTGTTTTGAGCCTGAATTTGAGATATAAACGGGTACTGAAGATGCATGCACATATCGAATTTTGTGCACCTAAAAGATCGATTTTCAGTATGTTTTGAGCATGTATTTTGAAAATACTCTAACACGGAGTAGGCATGTACAGATTGCTTCTGGGACCCCTAAATATCGAATTTTCGGGTGTTTTGGGACTGAATTTGAGATATCGACTTTTTGGCACCTAAAAGATCGATTTCTAGCATTTTTTTAGCCTATATTTTGAAAATATTCTAGCTCTGTACAGATTGCTTCTGGGACCCCAAAATATTGAATTTTCGGGTGTTTTGAGCCTGAATTTGAGATATAAACGGGTACAGAAGATACATGCACATATTGACTTTGGGCACCAAAAATATCGATTTTCAGCATGTTTTGGGCCTGAATTTTGAAAATACTCTAACACGGAGTAGGCATGTACAGATCGCTTCTGGGACCCCTAAATATCGAATTTTCGGGTGTTTTGGGACTGAATTTGAGATATCGACTTTTTGGCACCTAAAAGATCGATTTTTAGCATGTTTTTAGCCTATATTTTGAAAATATTCTAGCACTGAGTAGGCATGTACTGATTGCTTCTGTGACCCCAAAATATTGATTTTTCGGGTGTTTTGAGCCTGAATTTGTAATATAAACGGGTACAGAAGATACATGCACATATTGACTTTGGGCACCAAAAATATCGATTTTCAGCATGTTTTGGGCCTGAATTTTGAAAATACTCTATCATGGAGTAGGCATGTACAGATTGCTTCTGGAACCCCAAAATATCGAATTTTCGGGTGTTTAGGGCCAGAATTTGAGATATAAACGGGTACTGAAGATGCATGCACATATCGACTTTTGTGCACCTAAAAGATCGATTTTCAGTATGTTTTGAGCATGTATTTTGAAAATACTCTAACACGGAGTAGGCATGTACAGATCGCTTCTGGGACCCCTAAATATCGAATTTTCGGGTGTTTTGGGACTGAATTTGAGATATCGACTTTTTGGCACCTAAAAGATCGATTTTTAGCATGTTTTTAGCCTATATTTTGAAAATATTCTAGCACTGACTAGGCATGTACAGATTGCTTCTGGGACCCCAAAATATTGAATTTTCGGGTGTTTTGAGCCTGAATTTGAGATATAAACGGGTACAGAAGATACATGCACATATTGACTTTGGGCACCAAAAATATCGATTTTCAGCATGATTTGGGCCTGAATTTTGAAAATACTCTAACACGGAGTAGTCATGTACAGATCGCTTCTGGGACCCCAAAATATCGAATTTTTGGGTGTTTAGGGCCAGAATTTGAGATATAAACGGGTACAGAAGATGCATGCACATATCGACTTTTGGGCACCTAAAAGATCGATTTTCAGTATGTTTTTGGCCTGTATTTTGAAAATACTCTAACACGGAGTAGGCATGTACAGATACCTTCTGGGACCTCTAAATATCGAATTTTCGGGTGTTTTGGGACTGAATTTGAGATATCGATTTTTTGGCACCTAAAATGTCGATTTTTAGCATGTTTTTAGCCTATATTTTAAAATATTCTAGCACTGTGTAGGCATGTACAGATTGCTTCTGGGACCCCAAAATATTGAATTTTCGGGTGTTTTGAGCCTGAATTTGAGATATAAACGGGTACAGAAGATACATGCACATATTGACTTTGGGCATCTAAAATATCGATTTTCAGCATGTTTTGGGCCTGTATTTTGAAAATACTCTGACACTGAGTAGGCATGTACAGATTGCTTCTGGGACCCCAAAATATTGAATTTTCGGGTGTTTTGAGCCTGAATTTGAGATATAAACTGGTACTGAAGATGCATGCACATATCGACTTTTGTGCACCTAAAAGATCGATTTTCAGTATGTTTTGAGCAAGTATTTTGAAAATACTCTAACACGGAGTAGGCATGTACAGATCGCTTCTGGGACCTCTAAATATCGAATTTTCGGGTGTTTTGGGACTGAATTTGAGATATCGACTTTTTGGCACCTAAAAGATCGATTTTTAGCATGTTTTTAGCCTATATTTTGAAAATATTCTAGCACTGACTAGGCATGTACAGATTGCTTCTGGGACCCCAAAATATTGAATTTTCGGGTGTTTTGAGCCTGAATTTGAGATATAAACGGGTACAGAAGATACATGCACATATTGACTTTGGGCACCAAAAATATCGATTTTCAGCATGATTTGGGCCTGAATTTTGAAAATACTCTAACACGGAGTAGTCATGTACAGATCGCTTCTGGGACCCCAAAATATTGAATTTTTGGGTGTTTAGGGCCAGAATTTGAGATATAAACGGGTACAGAAGATGCATGCACATATCGACTTTTGGGCACCTAAAAGATCGATTTTCAGTATGTTTTTGGTCTGTATTTTGAAAATACTCTAACACGGAGTAGGCATGTACAGATACCTTCTGGGACCTCTAAATATCGAATTTTCGGGTGTTTTGGGACTGAATTTGAGATATCGATTTTTTGGCACCTAAAATGTCGATTTTTAGCATGTTTTTAGCCTATATTTTGAAAATATTCTAGCACTGTGTAGGCATGTACAGATTGCTTCTGGGACCCCAAAATATTGAATTTTCGGGTGTTTTGAGCCTGAATTTGAGATATAAACGGGTACAGAAGATACATGCACATATTGACTTTGGGCATCTAAAATCTCGATTTTCAGCATGTTTTGGGCCTGTATTTTGAAAATACTCTAACACTGAGTAGGCATGTACAGATTGCTTCTGGGACCCCAAAATATTGAATTTTCGGGTGTTTTGAGCCTGAATTTGAGATATAAACGGGTACTGAAGATGCATGCACATATCGACTTTTGTGCACCTAAAAGATCGATTTTCAGTATGTTTTGAGCAAGTATTTTGAAAATACTCTAACACGGAGTAGGCATGTACAGATCGCTTCTGGGACCTCTAAATATCGAATTTTCGGGTGTTTTGGGACTGAATTTGAGATATCGACTTTTTGGCACCTAAAATGTCGATTTTTAGCATGTTTTTAGCCTATATTTTGAAAATATTCTAGCACTGAGTAGGCATGTACAGATTGCTTCTGGGACCCCAAAATATTGAATTTTCGGGTGTTTTGAGCCTGAATTTGAGATATAAACGGGTACAGAAGATACATGCACATACTGACTTTGGGCACCAAAAATATCGATTTTCAGCATGTTTTGGGCCTGAATTTTGAAAATACTCTAACACGGAGTATGCATGTACATATCGCTTCTGGGACCCTAAAATATCGAATTTTCGGGTGTTTAGGGCCAGAATTTGAGATATAAACGGGTACAGAAGATGCATGCACATATCGACTTTTGGGCACCTAAAAGATCGATTTTCAGTATGTTTTGCGCCTGTATTTTGAAAATACTCTAACATGGAGTAGGCATGTACAGATACCTTCTGGGACCTCTAAATATCGAATTTTCGGGTGTTTTGGTACTGAATTTGAGATATCGATTTTTTGGCACCTAAAATGTCGATTTTTAGCATGTTTTTAGCCTATATTTTGAAAATATTCTAGCACTGTGTAGGCATGTACAGATTGCTTCTGGGACCCAAAAATATTGAATTTTCGGGTGTTTTGAGCCTGAATTTGAGATATAAACGGGTACAGAAGATACATGCACATATTGACTTTGGGCATCTAAAATATCGATTTTCAGCATGTTTTGGGCCTGTATTTTGAAAATACTCTAACACTGAGTAGGCATGTACAGATTGCTTCTGGGACCCCAAAATATTGAATTTTCGGGTGTTTTGAGCCTGAATTTGAGATATAAACGGGTACTGAAGATGCATGCACATATCGACTTTTATGCACCTAAAAGATCGATTTTCAGTATGTTTTGAGCATGTATTTTGAAAATACTCTAACACGGAGTAGGCATGTACAGATCGCTTCTGGGACCCCTAATTATCGAATTTTCGGGTGTTTTGGGACTGAATTTGAGATATCGACTTTTTGGCACCTAAAAGATCGAATTTTAGCATGTTTTTAGCCTATATTTTGAAAATATTCTAGCACTGAGTAGGCATGTACAGATTGCTTCTGGGACCCCAAAATATTGAATTTTCGGGTATTTTGAGCCTGAATTTGAGATATAAACAGGTACAGAAGATACATGCACATATTGACTTTGGGCACCAAAAATATCGATTTCAGCATGTTTTGGGTCTGAATTTTGAAAATACTCTAACACTGAGTAGGCATGTACAGATCGCTTCTGGGACCCCAAAATATCGATTTTTCGGGTGTTTAGGGCCAGAATTTGAGATATAAACGGGTACAGAAGATGCATGCACATATCGACTTTTGGGCACCTAAAAGATCGATTTTCAGTATGTTTTTGGCCTGTAGTTTGAAAATACTCTAACATGGAGTAGGCATGTACAGATACCTTCTGGGACCTCTAAATATCGAATTTTCGGGTGTTTTGGGACTGAATTTGAGATATCGATTTTTTGACACCTAAAATGTCGATTTTTAGCATGTTTTTAGCCTATATTTTGAAAATATTCTAGCACTGTGTAGGCATGTACAGATTGCTTCTGGGACCCCAAAATATTGAATTTTCGGGTGTTTTGAGCCTGAATTTGAGATATAAACGGGTACAGAAGATACATGCACATATTGACTTTGGGCACCAAAAATATCGATTTTCAGCATGTTTTGGGCCTGTATTTTGAAAATACTCTAACACTGAGTAGGCATGTACAGATTGCTTCTGGGACCCCAAAATATTGAATTTTCGGGTGTTTTGAGCCTGAATTTGAGATATAAACGGGTACTGAAGATGCATGCACATATCGACTTTTGTGCACCTAAATGATCGATTTTCAGTATGTTTTGAGCATGTATTTTGAAAATACTCTAACACGGAGTAGGCATGTACAGATCGCTTCTGGGACCCCTAAATAACGAATTTTCGGGTGTTTTGGGACTGAATTTGAGATATCGACTTTTTGGCACCTAAAAGATCGATTTTTAGCATGTTTTTAGCCTATATTTTGAAAATATTCTAGCACTGAGTAGGCATGTACAGATTGCTTCTGGGACCCCAAAATATTGAATTTTCGGGTGTTTTGAGCCTGAATTTGAGATATAAACGGGTACAGAAGATACATACACTTATTGACTTTGGACACCAAAAATATCGATTTTCAGCATGTTTTGGGCCTGAATTTTGAAAATACTCTAACACGGAGTAGGCATGTACAGATACCTTCTGGGACCTCTAAATATCGAATTTTCGGGTGATTTGGGACTGAATTTGAGATATCGATTTTTTGGCACCTAAAATGTCGATTTTTAGCATGTTTTTAGCCTATATTTTGAAAATATTCTAGCACTGTGTAGGCATGTACAGATTGCTTCTGGGACCCCAAAATATTGAATTTTCGGGTGTTTTGAGCCTGAATTTGAGATATAAACGGGTACAGAAGATACATGCACATATTGACTTTGGGCATCTAAAAAATCGATTTTCAGCATGTTTTGGGCCTGTATTTTGAAAATACTCTAACACGGAGTAGGCATGTACAGATCGCTTCTGGGACCCCTAAATATCGAATTTTCGGGTGTTTTGGGACTGAATTTGAGATATCGACTTTTTGGCACCTAAAAGATCGATTTTTAGCATGTTTTTAGCTTACATTTTGAAAATATTCTTGCACTGAGTAGGCATGTACAGATTGCTTCTGGGACCCCAAAATATTGAATTTTCGGGTGTTTTGAGCCTGAATTTGAGATATAAACGGGTACAGAAGATACATGCACATATTGACTTTGGGCACCAAAAATATCGATTTTCAGCATGTTTTGGGCCTGAATTTTGAAAATACTCTAACACGGAGTAGGCATGTACAGATCGCTTCTGGGACCCCAAAATATCGAATTTTCGCGTGTTTAGGGCCAGAATTTGAGATATAAACGGGTACAGAAGATGCATGAACATATCGACTTTTGGGCACTTAAAAGATCGATTTTCAGTATGTTTTTGGCCTGTATTTTGAAAATACTCTAACACGGAGTAGGCATGTACAGATACCTTCTGGGACCTCTAAATATCGAATTTTCGGGTGTTTTGGGACTGAATTTGAGATATCGATTTTTTGGCACCTAAAATGTCGATTTTTAGCATGTTTTTAGCCGATATTTTGAAAATATTCTAGCACTGTGTAGGCATGTACAGATTGCTTCTGGGACCCCAAAATATTGAATTTTCGGGTGTTTTGAGCCTGAATTTGAGATATAAACGGGTACAGAAGATACATGCACATATTGACTTTGGGCATCTAAAATATCGATTTTCAGCATGTTTTGGGCCAGTATTTTGAAAATACTCTAACACTGAGTAGGCATGTACAGATCGCTTCTGGGACCCCAAAATATCGAATTTTCGGGTGTTTAGGGCCAGAATTTGAGATATAAACGGGTACTGAAGATGCATACACATATATATCGACTTTTGTGCACCTAAAAGATCGATTTTCAGTATGTTTTGAGCATGTATTTTGAAAATACTCTAACACGAAGTAGGCATGTACAGATCGCTTCTGGGACACCTAAATATCGAATTTTCGGGTGTTTTGGGACTGAATTTGAGATATCGACTTTTTGGCACCTAAAAGATCGATTTTTAGCATGTTTTTAGCTTACATTTTGTAAATATTCTATCACTGAGTAGGCATGTACAGATTGCTTCTGGGACCCCAAAATATTGAATTTTCGGGTGTTTTGAGCCTGAATTTGAGATATAAACGGGTACTGAAGATGCATGCACATATCGACTTTTGTGCACATAAATGATCGATTTTCAGTATGTTTTGAGCATGTATTTTGAAAATACTCTAACACGGAGTAGGCATGTACAGATCGCTTCTGGGACCCCTAAATATCGAATTTTCGGGTGTTTTGGGACTGAATTTGAGATATAGACTTTTTGGCACCTAAAAGATCGATTTTTAGCATGTTTTTAGCCTATATTTTGAAAATATTCTAGCACTGAGTAGGCATGTACAGATTGCTTCTGGGACCCCAAAATATTGAATTTTCGGGTGTTTTGAGCCTGAATTTGAGATATAAACGGGTACAGAAGATACATGCACATATTGACTTTGGGCACCAAAAATATCGATTTTCAGCATGTTTTGGGCCTGAATTTTGAAAATACACTAACACGGAGTAGGCATGTACAGATACCTTCTGGGACCTCTAAATATCGAATTTTCGGGTGTTTTGGGACTGAATTTGAGATATCGATTTTTTGGCACCTAAAATGTCGATTTTTAGCATGTTTTTAGCCTATATTTTGAAAATATTCTAGCACTGTGTAGGCATGTACAGATTGCTTCTGGGACCCCAAAATATTGAATTTTCGGGTGTTTTGAGCCTGAATTTGAGATATAAACGGGTACAGATGATACATTCACATATTGACTTTGGGCATCTAAAATATCGATTTTCAGCATGTTTTGGGCCTGTATTTTGAAAATACTCTAACACTGAGTAGGCATGTACAGATTGCTTCTGGGACCCCAAAATATTGAATTTTCGGGTGTTTTAAGCCTGAATTTGAGATATAAACGGGTACTGAAGATGCATGCACATATCGACTTTTGTGCACCTAAAAGATCGATTTTCAGTATGTTTTGAGCATGTATTTTGAAAATACTCTAACACTGTGTAGGCATGTACAGATTGCTTCTGGGACCCCAAAATATTGAATTTTCGGGTGTTTTGAGCCTGAATTTGAGATATAAACGGGTACAGATGATACATTCACATATTGACTTTGGGCATCTAAAATATCGATTTTCAGCATGTTTTGGGCCTGTATTTTGAAAATACTCTAACACTGAGTAGGCATGTACAGATTGCTTCTGGGACCCCAAAATATTGAATTTTCGGGTGTTTTGAGCCTGAATTTGAGATATAAACGGGTACTGAAGATGCATGCACATATTGACTTTTGTGCACCTAAAAGATCGATTTTCAGTATGTTTTGAGCATGTATTTTGAAAATACTCTAACACGGAGTAGGCATGTACAGATCGCTTCTGGGACCCCTAAATATCGAATTTTCGGGTGTTTTGGGACTGAATTTGAGATATCGACTTTTTGGCACCTAAAAGATCGATTTTTAGCATGTTTTTAGCCTATATTTTGAAAATATTCTAGCACTAAGTAGGCATGTACAGATTGCTTCTGGGACCCCAAAATATTGAATTTTCGGGTGTTTTGAGCCTGAATTTGAGATATAAACGGGTACAGAAGATACATGCACATATTGACTTTGGGCATCTAAAATATCGATTTTCAGCATGTTTTGGGCCTGTATTTTGAAAATACTCTAACACTGAGTAGGCATGTACAGATTGCTTCTGGGACCCCAAAATATTGAATTTTCGGGTGTTTTGAGCGTGAATTTGAGATATAAACGGGTACTGAAGATGCATGCACATATCTACTTTTGTGCACCTAAATGATCGATTTTCAGTATGTTTTGAGCATGTATTTTGAAAATACTCTAACACGGAGTAGGCATGTACAGATCGCTTCTGGGACCCCTAAATATCGAATTTTCGGGTGTTTTGGGACTGAATTTGAGATATCGACTTTTTGGCACCTAAAAGATCGATTTTTAGCATGTTTTTTAGCCTATATTTTGAAAATATTCTAGCACTGAGTAGGCATGTACAGATTGCTTCTGGGACCCCAAAATATTGAATTTTCGGGTGTTTTGAGCCTGAATTTGAGATATAAACGGGTACAGAAGATACATGCACATATTGACTTTGGGCAACAAAAATATCGATTTTCAGCATGTTTTGGGCCTGAATTTTGAAAATACACTAACACGGAGTAGGCATGTACAGATACCTTCTGGGACCTCTAAATATCGAATTTTCGGGTGTTTTGGGACTGAATTTGAGATATCGATTTTTTGGAACCTAAAATGTCGATTTTTAGCATGTTTTTAGCCTATATTTTGAAAATATTCTAGCACTGTGTAGGCATGTACAGATTGCTTCTGAGACCCCAAAATATTGAATTTTCGGGTGTTTTGAGCCTGAATTTGAGATATAAACGGGTACAGAAGATACATGCACATAATGACTTTGGGCATCTAAAATATCGATTTTCAGCATGTTTTGGGCCTGTATTTTGAAAATACTCTAACACGGAGTAGGCATGTACAGATCGCTTCTGGGACCCCTAAATATCGAATTTTCGGGTGTTTTGGGACTGAATTTGAGATATCGACTTTTTGGCACCTAAAATATCGATTTTCAGCATGTTTTGGGCCTGAATTTTGAAAATAGTCTAACACGGAGTAGGCATGTACAGATCGCTTCTGGGACCCCAAAATATCGAATTTTCGGGTGTTTAGGGCCAGAATTTGAGATATAAACGGGTACAGAAGATGCATGAACATATCGACTTTTGGGCACTTAAAAGATCGATTTTCAGTATGTTTTTTGCCTGTATTTTGAAAATACTCTAACACGGAGTAGGCATGTACAGATACCTTCTGGGACCTCTAAATATCGAATTTTCGGGTGTTTTGGGACTGAATTTGATATATCGATTTTTTGGCACCTAAAATGTCGATTTTTAGCATGTTTTTAGCCTATATTTTGAAAATATTCTAGCACTGTGTAGGCATGTACAGATTGCTTCTGGGACCCCAAAATATTGAATTTTCGGGTGTTTTGAGCCTGAATATGAGATATAAATGGGTACAGAAGATACATGCACATATTGACTTTGGGCATCTAAAATATCGATTTTCAGCATGTTTTGGGCCAGTATTTTGAAAATACTCTAACACTGAGTAGGCATGTACAGATCGCTTCTGGGACCCCAAAATATCGAATATTCGGGTGTTTAGGGCCAGAATTTGAGATATAAACGGGTACTGAAGATGCATACACATATCGACTTTTGTGCACCTAAAAGATCGATTTTCAGTATGTTTTGAGCATGTATTTTGAAAATACTCTAACACGGAGTAGGCATGTACAGATCGCTTCTGGGACACCTAAATATCGAATTTTCGGGTGTTTTGGGACTGAATTTGAGATATCGACTTTTTGGCACCTAAAAGATCGATTTTTAGCATGTTTTTAGCCTACATTTTGAAAATATTCTAGCACCGAGTAGGCATGTACAGATTGCTTCTGGGACCCCAAATTTTGAATTTTCGGGTGTTTTGAGCCTGAATTTGAGATATAAACGGGTACAGAAGATACATGCACATATTGACGTTGGGCACCAAAAATATCGATTTTCAGCATGTTTTGGGCCTGAATTTTGAAAATACACTAACACGGAGTAGGCATGTACAAATTGCTTCTGGGACCCCAAAATATTGAATTTTCGGGTGTTTTGAGCGTGAATTTGAGATATAAACGGGTACTGAAGATGCATGCACATATCTACTTTTGTGCACCTAAATGATCGATTTTCAGTATGTTTTGAGCATGTATTTTGAAAATACTCTAACACGGAGTAGGCATGTACAGATCGCTTCTGGGACCCCTAAATATCGAATTTTCGGGTGTTTTGGGACTGAATTTGAGATATCGACTTTTTGGCACCTAAAAGATCGATTTTTAGCATGTTTTTAGCCTATATTTTGAAAATATTCTAGCACTGAGTAGGCATGTACAGATTGCTTCTGGGACCCCAAAATATTGAATTTTCGGGTGTTTTGAGCCTGAATTTGAGATATAAACGGGTACAGAAGATACATGCACATATTGACTTTGGGCATCTAAAATATCGATTTTCAGCATGTTTTGGGCCTGTATTTTGAAAATACTCTAACACTGAGTAGGCATGTACAGATTGCTTCTGGGACCCCTAAATATCGAATTTTCGGGTGTTTTGGGACTGAATTTGAGATATCGACTTTTTGGTACCTAAAAGATCGATTTTTAGCATGTTTTTAGCCTATATTTTGAAAATATTCTAGCACTGAGTAGGCATGTACAGATTGCTTCTGGGACCCCAAAATATTGAATTTTCGGGTGTTTTGAGCCTGAATTTGAAATATAAACGGGTACAGAAGATACATGCACGTATTGACTTTGGGCACCAAAAATATCGATTTTCAGCATGTTTTGGGCCTGAATTTTGAAAATACTCTAACACGGAGTAGGCATGTACAGATCGCTTCTGGGACCCCAAAATATCGAATTTTCGGGTGTTTAGGGCCAGAATTTGAGATATAAACGGGTGCAGAAGATGCATGCACATATCTACTTTTGTGCACCTAAATGATCGATTTTCAGTATGTTTTGAGCATGTATTTTGAAAATACTCTAACACGGAGTAGGCATGTACAGATCGCTTCTGGGACCCCTAAATATCGAATTTTCGGGTGTTTTGGGACTGAATTTGAGATATCGACTTTTTGGCACCTAAAGGATCGATTTTTAACATGTTTTTAGCCTATATTTTGAAAATATTCTAGCACTGAGTAGGCATGTACAGATTGCTTCTGGGACCCCAAATTATTGAATTTTCGGGTGTTTTGAGCCTGAATTTGAGATATAAACGGGTACAGAAGATACATACACATATTGACTTTGGGCACCAAAAATATCGATTTTCAGCATGTTTTGGGCCTGAAATTTGAAAATACTCTAACACGGAGTAGGCATGTACAGATACCTTCTGGGACCTCTAAATATCGAATTTTCGGGTGATTTGGGACTGAATTTGAGATATCGATTTTTTGGAACCTAAAATGTCGATTTTTAGCATGTTTTTAGCCTATATTTTGAAAATATTCTAGCACTGTGTAGGCATGTACAGATTGCTTCTGAGACCCCAAAATATTGAATTTTCGGGTGTTTTGAGCCTGAATTTGAGATATAAACGGGTACAGAAGATACATGCACATAATGACTTTGGGCATCTAAAATATCGATTTTCAGCATGTTTTGGGCCTGTATTTTGAAAATACTCTAACACGGAGTAGGCATGTACAGATCGCTTCTGGGACCCCTAAATATCGAATTTTCGGGTGTTTTGGGAGTGAATTTGAGATATCGACTTTTTGGCACCTAAAATATCGATTTTCAGCATGTTTTGGGCCTGAATTTTGAAAATAGTCTAACACGGAGTAGGCATGTACAGATCGCTTCTGGGACCCCAAAATATCGAATTTTCGGGTGTTTAGGGCCAAAATTTGAGATATAAACGGGTACAGAAGATGCATGAACATATCGACTTTTGGGCACTTAAAAGATCGATTTTCAGTATGTTTTTGGCCTGTATTTTGAAAATACTCTAACACGGAGTAGGCATGTACAGATACCTTCTGGGACCTCTAAATATCGAATTTTCGGGTGTTTTGGGACTGAATTTGAGATATCGATTTTTTGGCACCTAAAATGTCGATTTTTAGCATGTTTTTAGCCTATATTTTGAAAATATTCTAGCACTGTGTAGGCATGTACAGATTGCTTCTGGGACCCCAAAATATTGAATTTTCGGGTTTTTTGAGCCTGAATATGAGATATAAATGGGTACAGAAGATACATGCACATATTGACTTTGGGCATCTAAAATATCGATTTTCAGCATGTTTTGGGCCAGTATTTTGAAAATACTCTAACACTGAGTAGGCATGTACAGATCGCTTCTGGGACCCCAAAATATCGAATATTCGGGTGTTTAGGGCCAGAATTTGAGATATAAACGGGTACTGAAGATGCATACACATATCGACTTTTGTGCACCTAAAAGATCGATTTTCAGTATGTTTTGAGCATGTATTTTGAAAATACTCTAACACGGAGTAGGCATGTACAGATCGCTTCTGGGACACCTAAATATCGAATTTTCGGGTGTTTTGGGACTGAATTTGAGATATCGACTTTTTGGCACCTAAAAGATCGATTTTAAGCATGTTTTTAGCCTACATTTTGAAAATATTCTAGCACTGAGTAGGCATGTACAGATTGCTTCTGGGACCCCAAATTTTGAATTTTCGGGTGTTTTGAGCCTGAATTTGAGATATAAACGGGTACAGAAGATACATGCACATATTGACGTTGGGCACCAAAAATATCGATTTTCAGCATGTTTTCGGCCTGAATTTTGAAAATACACTAACACGGAGTAGGCATGTACAGATACCTTCTGGGACCTCTAAATATCGAATTTTCGGGTGTTTTGGGACTGAATTTGAGATATCGATTTTTTGGCACCTAAAATGTCGATTTTTAGCATGTTTTTAGCCTATATTTTGAAAATATTCTAGCACTGTGTAGGCATGTACAGATTGCTTCTGGGACCCCAAAATATTGAATTTTCGGGTGTTTTGAGCCTGAATTTGAGATATAAACGGGTACAGATGATACATGCACATATTGACTTTGGGCATCTAAAATATCGATTTTCAGCATGTTTTGGGCCTGTATTTTGAAAATACTCTAACACTGAGTAGGCATGTACAAATTGCTTCTGGGACCCCAAAATATTGAATTTTCGGGTGTTTTGAGCCTGAATTTGAGATATAAACGGGAACTGAAGATGCATGCACATATCGACTTTTGTGCACCTAAATGATCGATTTTCAGTATGTTTTGAGCATGTATTTTGAAAATACTCTAACACGGAGTAGGCATGTACAGATCGCTTCTGGGACCCCTAAATATCGAATTTTCGGGTGTTTTGGGACTGAATTTGAGATATCGACTTTTTGGCACCTAAAAGATCGATTTTTAGCATGTTTTTAGCCTATATTTTGAAAATATTCTAGCACTGAGTAGGCATGTACAGATTGCTTCTGGGACCCCAAAATATTGAATTTTCGGGTGTTTTGAGCCTGAATTTGAGATATAAACGGGTACAGAAGATACATGCACATATTGACTTTGGGCATCTAAAATATCGATTTTCAGCATGTTTTGGGCCTGTATTTTGAAAATACTCTAACACTGAGTAGGCATGTACAGATTGCTTCTGGGACCCCTAAATATCGAATTTTCGGGTGTTTTGGGACTGAATTTGAGATATCGACTTTTTGGTACCTAAAAGATCGATTTTTAGCATGTTTTTAGCCTATATTTTGAAAATATTCTAGCACTGAGTAGGCATGTACAGATTGCTTCTGGGACCCCAAAATATTGAATTTTCGGGTGTTTTGAGCCTGAATTTGAAATATAAACGGGTACAGAAGATACATGCACATATTGACTTTGGGCAACAAAAATATCGATTTTCAGCATGTTTTGGGCCTGAATTTTGAAAATACTCTAACACGGAGTAGGCATTTACAGATACCTTCTGGGACCTCTAAATATCGAATTTTCGGGTGTTTTGGGACTGAATTTGAGATATCGATTTTTTGGCACCTAAAATGTCGATTTTTAGCATGTTTTTAGCCTACATTTTGAAAATATTCTAGCACTGTGTAGGCATGTACAGATTGCTTCTGGAACCCCAAAATATTGAATTTTTGGGTGTTTTGAGCCTGAATTTGAGATATAAACGGGAACTGAAGATGCATGCACATATCGACTTTTGTGCACCTAAATGATCGATTTTCAGAATGTTTTGAGCATGTATTTTGAAAATACTCTAACACGGAGTAGGCATGTACAGATCGCTTCTGGGACCCCTAAATATCGAATTTTCGGGTGTTTTGGGACTGAATTTGAGATATCGACTTTTTGGCACCTAAAAGATCGATTTTTAGCATGTTTTTAGCCTATATTTTGAAAATATTCTAGCACTGAGTAGGCATGTACAGATTGCTTCTGGGACCCCAAAATATTGAATTTTCGGGTGTTTTGAGCCTGAATTTGAGATATAAACGGGTACAGAAGATATATGCACATATTGACTTTTGGAATCTAAAATATCGATTTTCAGCATGTTTTGGGCATGTATTTTGAAAATACTCTAACACGGAGTAGGCATGTACAGATCGCTTCTGGGACCCTAAAATATCGAATTTTCGGGTGTTTTGAGCCTGAATTTGAGATATAAACGGGTACTGAAGATGCATGCACATATCGACTTTTGGGCACCTAAAACATCGATTTTGAGCATGTTTTGGGCATGTATTTTGTAAATACTCTAACACGGAGTAGGAATGTACAGATCGCTTCTGGGACCCCAAAATATCGAATTTTCGGGTGTTTTGGGCCTGAATTTGAGATATAAACGAGTACAGACGATGCATTCACATATCAACATTTGGGCACCTAAAATATCGATTTTGAGCATGTTTTGAGCCTATATTTTGAAAACATTCTAGCACTGAGTAGGCATGTACAGATCGCTTCTGGGACCCCAAAATATCGAATTTTCGGGTGTTTAGGGCCAGAATTTGAGATATAAACGGGTACAGAAGATGAATGCACATATCGACTTTTGGGCCCTTAAAATATCGATTTTGAGCATGTTTTGATCCTATATTTTGAAAACATTCTAGCACTGAGTAGGCTTGTACAGATCGCTTCTGGGATCCCAAAATATCGAATTTTCGGGTGTTTAGGGCCAGAATTTGAGATATAAACGGGTACAGAAGATGCATGCACATATCGACTTTTGGGCACCTAAAAGATCGATTTTCAGTATGTTTTTGGCCTGTATTTTGAAAATAATCTAACACGGAGTAGGCATGTACAGATCGCTTCTGGGACCCCTAAATATCGAATTTTCGGGTGTTTTAGGCCTTAATTTGAGATATCGACTTTTTGGCACCTAAAATATCGATTTTTAGCATGTTTTTAGCCTATATTTTGAAAATATTCTAGCACTGAGTAGGCATGTACAGATTGCTTCTGGGACCCCAAAATATTGAATTCTCGGGTGTTTTGAGCCTGAATTTGAGATATAAACGGGTACAGAAGATACATGCACATATTGACTTTGGGCATCTAAAATATCGATTTTCAGCATGTTTTGGGCCTGTATTTTGAAAATACTCTAACACGGAGTAGGCATGTACAGATCGCTTCTGGGACCCCCAAATATCGAATTTTCGGGTGTTTTGAGTCTGAATTTGAGATATAAACGGGTACTGAAGATGCATTCACATATCGACTTTTGGGCACCTAAAACATCGATTTTAAGCATGTTTTGGGCCTATATTTTGAAAACATTCTAGCACTGAGTAGGCATGTACAGATCGTTTCAGAGACCCCAAAATAACGAATTTTCGGGTGTTTAGGGCCAGAATTTGAGATATAAACGGGTACAGAAGATGAATGCACATATCGACTTTTGGGCACCTAAAATATCGATTTTGAGCATGTTTTGAGCCTATATTTTGAAAACATTCTAGCACTGAGTAGGCATGTACAAATCGCTTCTGGGACCCCTAAATATCGAATTTTCGGGTGTTTTGAGCTTGAATTTGAGATATAAACAAGTTCAGAAGATGCATGCACATATCGACTTTTGGGCACCTAAAATATCGATTTTGAGCATGTTTTGAGCCTATATTTTGAAAACATTCTAGCACTGAGTAGGCATGTACAGATCGTTTCAGGGACCCCAAAATATCGAATTTTCGGGTGTTTAGGGCCAGAATTTGAGATATAAACGGGAACAGAAGATGCATGCACATATTGACTTTTGGGCACCTAAAATATCGATTTTCAGTATGTTTTTGCCCTGTATTTTGAAAATACTCTAACACGGAGTAGGCATATACAGATCGCTTCTGGGACCCCTAAATATCGAATTTTTGGGTGTTTTGGGCCTTAATTTGAGATATCTACTTTTTGGCACCTAAAATATCGATTTTTAGCATGTTTTTAGCCTATATTTTGAAAATATTCTAGCACTGAGTAGGCATGTACAGATTGCTTCTGGGACCCCAAAATATTGAATTTTCAGGTGTTCAGGGCCAGAATTTGAGATATAAACGGGTACAGAAGATGCATGCACATATCGACTTTTGGGCACCTAAAAGATCGATTTTCAGTATGTTTTTGGCCTGTATTTTGAAAATACTCTAACACGGAGTAGGCATGTACAGATCGCTTCTGGGACCTCTAAATATCGAATTTTCGGGTGTTTAGTTCCAGAATTTGAGATATAAACGGGTACAGAAGATGCATGCACATATCTACTTTAGGGCACCTAAAAGATCGATTTTCAGTATGTTTTTGGCCTGTATTTTGAAAATACTCTAACACGGAGTATGCATGTACTGAGACCCCTAAATATCGAATTTTCGCGTGTTTTGGGCCTTAATTTGAGATATCGCCTTTACGCACCTAAAATATCGATTTTTAGCATGTTTTGAGATTATATTTTGAAAATATTCTAGCACTGAGTAGGCATGTAAAGATCGCTTCTGGGACCCCAAAATATCGAATTTTCGGGTGTTTTGAGCCTGAATTTGATATATAAACGAGTACAGAAGATGCATGCACATATCGACTTTTGGGCACCTAAAATATCGATTTTGAGCATGTTTTGACCCTATATTTTGAAAACATTCTAGCACTGAGTAGGCATGTACAGATCGCTTCTGGGACCCCAAAATATCGAATTTTCGGGTGTTTAGGGCCAGAATTTGAGATATAAACGGGTACAGAAGAAGCATGCACATATCGACTTTTGAGCACCTAAAAGATCGATTTTCAGTATGTGTTTGGCCTGTATTTTGAAAATACTCTAACACGGAGTAGGCATGTTCAGATCGCTTCTGGGACCCCTAAATATCGAATTTTCTGGTGTTTTGGGACTGAATTTAAAGATATCGACTTTTTGGCACCTAAAATATCGATTTTTAGCATGTTTTTAGCCTATGTTTTGAAAATATTCTAGCACTGAGTAGGCATGTACAGATTGCTTCTGGGACCCCAAAATATTGAATTTTCGGGTGTTTAGGGCCAAACTTTGAGATATAAACGGGTACAGAAGATGCATCATACACATATCGACTTTTGAGCACCTAAAAGATCGATTTTCAGTATGTTTTTGGCCTGTATTTTGAAAATACTCTAACACGGAGTAGGCATGTACAGATCGCTTCTGGGACCCCTAAATATCGAAATTTCGGGTGTTTTGGGACTGAATTTGAGATATCGACTTTTTGGCACCTAAAAGATCGATTTTTAGCATGTTTTTAGCCTATATTTTGAAAATATTCTAGCACTGAGTAGGCATGTACAGATTGCTTCTGGGACCCCAAAATATTGAATTTTCGGGTGTTTTGAGCCTGAATTTGAGATATAAACGGGTACAGAAGATATATGCACATATTGACTTTTGGAATCTAAAATATCGATTTTCAGCATGTTTTGGGCATGTATTTTGAAAATACTCTAACACGGAGTAGGCATGTACAGATCGCTTCTGGGACCCTAAAATATCGAATTTTCGGGTGTTTTGAGCCTGAATTTGAGATATAAACGGGTACTGAAGATGCATGCACATATCGACTTTTGGGCACCTAAAACATCGATTTTGAGCATGTTTTGGGCATGTATTTTGTAAATACTCTAACACGGAGTAGGAATGTACAGATCGCTTCTGGGACCCCAAAATATCGAATTTTCGGGTGTTTTGGGCCTGAATTTGAGATATAAACGAGTACAGACGATGCATTCACATATCAACATTTGGGCACCTAAAATATCGATTTTGAGCATGTTTTGAGCCTATATTTTGAAAACATTCTAGCACTGAGTAGGCATGTACAGATCGCTTCTGGGACCCCAAAATATCGAATTTTCGGGTGTTTAGGGCCAGAATTTGAGATATAAACGGGTACAGAAGATGAATGCACATATCGACTTTTGGGCCCTTAAAATATCGATTTTGAGCATGTTTTGATCCTATATTTTGAAAACATTCTAGCACTGAGTAGGCTTGTACAGATCGCTTCTGGGACCCCAAAATATCGAATTTTCGGGTGTTTAGGGCCAGAATTTGAGATATAAACGGGTACAGAAGATGCATGCACATATCGACTTTTGGGCACCTAAAAGATCGATTTTCAGTATGTTTTTGGCCTGTATTTTGAAAATAATCTAACACGGAGTAGGGATGTACAGATCGCTTCTGGGACCCCTAAATATCGAATTTTCGGGTGTTTTAGGCCTTAATTTGAGATATCGACTTTTTGGCACCTAAAATATCGATTTTTAGCATGTTTTTAGCCTATATTTTGAAAATATTCTAGCACTGAGTAGGCATGTACAGATTGCTTCTGGGACCCCAAAATATTGAATTCTCGGGTGTTTTGAGCCTGAATTTGAGATATAAACGGGTACAGAAGATACATGCACATATTGACTTTGGGCATCTAAAATATCGATTTTCAGCATGTTTTGGGCCTGTATTTTGAAAATACTCTAACACGGAGTAGGCATGTACAGATCGCTTCTGGGACCTCCAAATATCGAATTTTCGGGTGTTTTGAGTCTGAATTTGAGATATAAACGGGTACTGAAGATGCATTCACATATCGACTTTTGGGCACCTAAAACATCGATTTTAAGCATGTTTTGGGCCTGTATTTTGAAAACATTCTAGCACTGAGTAGGCATGTACAGATCGTTTCAGGGACCCCAAAATAACGAATTTTCGGGTGTTTAGGGCCAGAATTTGAGATATAAACGGGTACAGAAGATGAATGCACATATCGACTTTTGGGCACCTAAAATATCGATTTTGAGCATGTTTTGAGCCTATATTTTGAAAACATTTTAGCACTGAGTAGGCATGTACAAATCGCTTCTGGGACCCCTAAATATCGAATTTTCGGGTGTTTTGAGCTTGAATTTGAGATATAAACAAGTACAGAAGATGCATGCACATATCGACTTTTGGGCACCTAAAATATCGATTTTGAGCATGTTTTGAGCCTATATTTTGAAAACATTCTAGCACTGAGTAGGCATGTACAGATCGTTTCAGGGACCCCAAAATATCGAATTTTCGGGTGTTTAGGGCCAGAATTTGAGATATAAACGGGAACAGAAGATGCATGCACATATCGACTTTTGGGCACCTAAAAGATCGATTTTCAGTATGTTTTTGCCCTGTATTTTGAAAATACTCTAACACGGAGTAGGCATATACAGATCGCTTCTGGGACCCCTAAATATAGAATTTTTGGGTGTTTTGGGCCTTAATTTGAGATATCTACTTTTTGGCACCTAAAATATCGATTTTTAGCATGTTTTTAGCCTATATTTTGAAAATATTCTAGCACTGAGTAGGCATGTACAGATTGCTTCTGGGACCCCAAAATATTGAATTTTCAGGTGTTCAGGGCCAGAATTTGAGATATAAACGGGTACAGAAGATGCATGCACATATCGACTTTTGGGCACCTAAAAGATCGATTTTCAGTATGTTTTTGGCCTGTATTTTGAAAATACTCTAACACGGAGTAGGCATGTACAGATCGCTTCTGGGACCTCTAAATATCGAATTTTCGGGTGTTTAGGGCCAGAATTTGAGATATAAACGGGTACAGAAGATGCATGCACATATCTACTTTAGGGCACCTAAAAGATCGATTTTCAGTATGTTTTTGGCCTGTATTTTGAAAATACTCTAACACGGAGTATGCATGTACTGATCGCTTCTGAGACCCCTAAATATCGAATTTTCGCGTGTTTTGGGCCTTAATTTGAGATATCGCCTTTACGCACCTAAAATATCGATTTTTAGCATGTTTTGAGATTATATTTTGAAAATATTCTAGCACTGAGTAGGCATGTAAAGATCGCTTCTGGGACCCCAAAATATCGAATTTTCGGGTGTTTTGAGCCTGAATTTGATATATAAACGAGTACAGAAGATGCATGCACATATCGACTTTTGGGCACCTAAAATATCGATTTTGAGCATGTTTTGACCCTATATTTTGAAAACATTCTAGCACTGAGTAGGCATGTACAGATCGCTTCTGGGACCCCAAAATATCGAATTTTCGGGTGTTTAGGGCCAGAATTTGAGATATAAACGGGTACAGAAGAAGCATGCACATATCGACTTTTGAGCACCTAAAAGATCGATTTTCAGTATGTTTTTGGCCTGTATTTTGAAAATACTCTAACACGGAGTAGGCATGTTCAGATCGCTTCTGGGACCCCTAAATATCGAATTTTCTGATGTTTTGGGACTGAATTTAAAGATATCGACTTTTTGGCACCTAAAATATCGATTTTTAGCATGTTTTTAGCCTATGTTTTGAAAATATTCTAGCACTGAGTAGGCATGTACAGATTGCTTCTGGGACCCCAAAATATTGAATTTTCGGGTGTTTAGGGCCAAACTTTGAGATATAAACGGGTACAGAAGATGCATCATACACATATCGACTTTTGAGCACCTAAAAGATCGATTTTCAGTATGTTTTTGGCCTGTATTTTGAAAATACTCTAACACGGAGTAGGCATGTACAGATCGCTTCTGGGACCCCTAAATATCGAAATTTCGGGTGTTTTGGGACTGAATTTGAGATATCGACTTTTTGGCACCTAAAAGATCGATTTTTAGCATGTTTTTAGCCTATATTTTGAAAATATTCTAGCACTGAGTAGGCATGTACAGATTGCTTCTGGGACCCCAAAATATTGAATTTTCGGGTGTTTTTGAGCCTGAATTTGAGATATAAACGGGTACAGAAGATATATGCACATATTGACTTTTGGAATCTAAAATATCGATTTTCAGCATGTTTTGGGCATGTATTTTGAAAATACTCTAACACGGAGTAGGCATGTACAGATCGCTTCTGGGACCCTAAAATATCGAATTTTCTGGTGTTTTGAGCCTGAATTTGAGATATAAACGGGTACTGAAGATGCATGCACATATCGACTTTTGGGCACCTAAAACATCGATTTTGAGCATGTTTTGGGCATGTATTTTGTAAATACTCTAACACGGAGTAGGCATGTACAGATCGCTTCTGGGACCCCAAAATATCGAATTTTCGGGTGTTTTGGGCCTGAATTTGAGATATAAACGAGTACAGACGATGCATTCACATATCAACATTTGGGCACCTAAAATATCGATTTTGAGCATGTTTTGAGCCTATATTTTGAAAACATTCTAGCACTGAGTAGGCATGTACAGATCGCTTCTGGGACCCCAAAATATCGAATTTTCGGGTGTTTAGGGCCAGAATTTGAGATATAAACGGGTACAGAAGATGAATGCACATATCGACTTTTGGGCACTTAAAATATCGATTTTGAGCATGTTTTGATCCTATATTTTGAAAACATTCTAGCACTGAGTAGGCTTGTACAGATCGCTTCTGGGACCCCAAAATATCGAATTTTCGGGTGTTTAGGGCCAGAATTTGAGATATAAACGGGTACAGAAGATGCATGCACATATCGACTTTTGGGCACCTAAAAATCGATTTTCAGTATGTTTTTGGCCTGTATTTTGAAAATACTCTAACACGGAGTAGGCATGTACAGATCGCTTCTGGGAACCCTAAATATCGAATTTTCGGGTGTTTTAGGCCTTAATTTGAGATATCGACTTTTTGGCACCTAAAATATCGATTTTTAGCATGTTTTTAGCCTATATTTTGAAAATATTCTAGCACTGAGTAGGCATGTACAGATTGCTTCTGGGACCCCAAAATATTGAATTCTCGGGTGTTTTGAGCCTGAATTTGAGATATAAACGGGTACAGAAGATACATGCACATATTGACTTTGGGCATCTAAAATATCGATTTTCAGCATGTTTTGGGCCTGTATTTTGAAAATACTCTAACACGGAGTAGGCATGTACAGATCGCTTCTGGAACCCCCAAATATCGAATTTTCGGGTGTTTTGAGTCTGAATTTGAGATATAAACGGGTACTGAAGATGCATTCACATATCGACTTTTGGGCACCTAAAACATCGATTTTGAGCATGTTTTGGGCCTGTATTTTGAAAACATTCTAGCACTGAGTAGGCATGTACAGATCGTTTCAGGGACCCCAAAATAACGAATTTTCGGGTGTTTAGGGCCAGAATTTGAGATATAAACGGGTACAGAAGATGCATGCACATATCGACTTTTGGGCACCTAAAATATCGATTTTGAGCATGTTTTGAGCCTATATTTTGAAAACATTCTAGTACTGAGTAGGCATGTACAAATCGCTTCTGGGACCCCTAAATATCGAATTTTCGGGTGTTTTGAGCTTGAATTTGAGATATAAACAAGTACAGAAGATGCATGCACATATCGACTTTTGGGCACCTAAAATATCGATTTTGAGCATGTTTTGAGCCTATATTTTGAAAACATTCTAGGACTGAGTAGGCATGTACAGATCGTTTCAGGGACCCAAAAATATCGAATTTTCGGGTGTTTAGGGCCAGAATTTGAGATATAAACGGGAACAGAAGATGCATGCACATATCGACTTTTGGGCACCTAAAAGATCGATTTTCAGTATGTTTTTGCCCTGTATTTTGAAAATACTCTAACACGGAGTAGGCATGTACAGATCGCTTCTGGGACCCCTAAATATCGAATTTTTGGGTGTTTTGGGCCTTAATTTGAGATATCTACTTTTTGGCACCTAAAATATCGATTTTTAGCATGTTTTTAGCCTATATTTTGAAAATATTCTAGCACTAAGTAGGCATGTACAGATTGCTTCTGGGACCCCAAAATATTGAATTTTCAGGTGTTCAGGGCCAGAAATTGAGATATAAACGGGTACAGAAGATGCATGCACATATCGACTTTTGGGCACCTAAAAGATCGATTTTCAGTATGTTTTTGGCCTGTATTTTGAAAATACTCTAACACGGAGTAGGCATGTACAGATCGCTTCTGGGACCTCTAAATATCGAATTTTCGGGTGTTTAGGGCCAGAATTTGAGATATAAACGGGTACAGAAGATGCATGCACATATCGACTTTTGGGCACCTAAAAGATCGATTTTCAGTATGTTTTTGGCCTGTATTTTGAATATACTCTAACACGGAGTAGGCATGTACAGATCGCTTCTTGGACCCCTAAATATCGAATTTGTGTGTGTTTTGGGCCTTAATTTGAGATATCGCCTTTACGCACCTAAAATATCGATTTTTAGTATGTTTTTAGCCTATATTTTGAAAATATTCTAGCACTGAGTAGGCATGTACAGATCGCTTCAAGGACCCCAAAAAATCGAATTTTCGGGTGTTTTGAGCTTGAATTTGAGATATAAACGAGTACAGAAGATGCATGCACATATCGACTTTTGGGCACGTAAAATATCGATTTTGAGCATGTTTTGAGCCTATATTTTGAAAACATTTTAGCACTGAGTAGGCATGTACAGATCGCTTCTGGGACCCCAAAATATCGAATTTTCGGGTGTTTTGAGCCTGAATTTGAGATATAAACGAGTATAGAAGATGCATACACATATTGACTTTGGGCACCAAAAATATCGATTTTCAGCATGTTTTGGGCCTGAATTTTGAAAATACTCTAACACGGAGTAGGCATGTACAGATCGCTTCTGGGACCCCAAAATATCGAATTTTCGGGTGTTTTGGGCCTGAATTTGAGATATCACCTTTACCCACCTAAAATATCGATTTTTAGCATGTTTTGAGCCTATATTTTGAAAACATTCTAGCACTGAGTAGGCATGTACAGATCGCTTCTGGGACCCCAAAATATCGAATTTTCGGGTGTTTAGGGCCAGAATTTGAGATATAAACGGGTACAGAAGATGCATGCACATATCGACTTTTGGGCACCTAAAAGATCGATTTTCAGTATGTTTTTGGCCTGTATTTTGAAAATACTCTAACACGGAGTAGGAATGTACAGATCGCTTCTGGGACCCTAAAATATCGAATTTTTGGGTGTTTGGAGCCTGAATTTGAGATATAAACGGGTACTGAAGATGCATGCACATATCGACTTTTGGGCACCTAAAACATCGATTTTGAGCATGTTTTGGGCCTGTATATTGAAAATACTCTAACACGGAGTAGGCATGTACAGATCGCTTCTGGGACCCCAAAATATCGAATTTTCGGGTGTTTTGGGCCTGAATTTGAGATATAAATGAGTACAGATGATGCATGCACATATCAACTTTTGGGCACCTAAAATATCGATTTTGAGCATGTTTTGAGCCTATATTTTGAAAACATTCTAGCACTGAGTAGGCATGTACAAATCGCTTCTGGGACCCCAAAATATCGAATTTTCGGGTGTTTAGGGCCAGAATTTGAGATATAAACGGGTACAGAAGATGAATGCACATATCGACTTTTGGGCACTTAAAATATCGATTTTGAGCATGTTTTGATCCTATATTTTGAAAACATTCTAGCACTGAGTAGGCATGTACAGATCGCTTCTGGGACACAAAAATATCGAATTTTCGGGTGTTTAGGGCCAGAATTTGAGATATAAACGGGTACAGAAGATGCATGCACATATCTACTTTAGGGCACCTAAAAGATCGATTTTCAGTATGTTTTTGGCCTGTATTTTGAAAATACTCTAACACGGAGTATGCATGTACTGATCGCTTCTGAGACCCCTAAATATCGAATTTTCGCGTGTTTTGGGCCTTAATTTGAGATATCGCCTTTACGCACCTAAAATATCGATTTTTAGCATGTTTTGAGATTATATTTTGAAAATATTCTAGCACTGAGTAGGCATGTAAAGATCGCTTCTGGGACCCCAAAATATCGAATTTTCGGGTGTTTTGAGCCTGAATTTGATATATAAACGAGTACAGAAGATGCATGCACATATCGACTTTTGGGCACCTAAAATATCGATTTTGAGCATGTTTTGACCCTATATTTTGAAAACATTCTAGCACTGAGTAGGCATGTACAGATCGCTTCTTGGACCCCAAAATATCGAATTTTCGGGTGTTTAGGGCCAGAATTTGAGATATAAACGGGTACAGAAGAAGCATGCACATATCAACTTTTGAGCACCTAAAAGATCGATTTTCAGTATGTTTTTGGCCTGTATTTTGAAAATACTCTAACACGGAGTAGGCATGTTCAGATCGCTTCTGGGACCCCTAAATATCGAATTTTCTGGTGTTTTGGGACTGAATTTAAAGATATCGACTTTTTGGCACCTAAAATATCGATTTTTAGCATGTTTTTAGCCTATGTTTTGAAAATATTCTTGCACTGAGTAGGCATGTTCAGATTGCTTCTGGGACCCCAAAATATTGAATTTTCGGGTGTTTAGGGCCAAACTTTGAGATATAAACGGGTACAGAAGATGCATACACATATCGACTTTTGAGCACCTAAAAGATCGATTTTCAGTATGTTTTTGGCCTGTATTTTGAAAATACTCTAACACGGAGTAGGCATGTACAGATCGCTTCTGGGACCCCTAAATATCGAAATTTCGGGTGTTTTGGGACTGAATTTGAGATATCGACTTTTTGGCACCTAAAAGATCGATTTTTAGCATGTTTTTATCCTATATTTTGAAAATATTCTAGCACTGAGTAGGCATGTACAGATTGCTTCTGGGACCCCAAAATATTGAATTTTCGGGTGTTTTGAGCCTGAATTTGAGATATAAACGGGTACAGAAGATATATGCACATATTGACTTTTGGAATCTAAAATATCGATTTTCAGCATGTTTTGGGCATGTATTTTGAAAATACTCTAACACGGAGTAGGCATGTACAGATCGCTTCTGGGACCCTAAAATATCGAATTTTCGGGTGTTTTGAGCCTGAATTTGAGATATAAACGGGTACTGAAGATGCATGCACATATCGACTTTTGGGCACCTAAAACATCGATTTTGAGCATGTTTTGGGCATGTATTTTGTAAATACTCTAACACGGAGTAGGCATGTACAGATCGCTTCTGGGACCCCAAAATATCGAATTTTCGGGTGTTTTGGGCCTGAATTTGAGATACAAACGAGTACAGACGATGCATTCACATATCAACATTTGGGCACCTAAAATATCGATTTTGAGCATGTTTTGAGCCTATATTTTGAAAACATTCTAGCACTGAGTAGGCATGTACAGATCGCTTCTGGGACCCCAAAATATCGAATTTTCGGGTGTTTAGGGCCAGAATTTGAGATATAAACGGGTACAGAAGATGAATGCACATATCGACTTTTGGGCACTTAAAATATCGATTTTGAGCATGTTTTGATCCTATATTTTGAAAACATTCTAGCACTGAGTAGGCTTGTACAGATCGCTTCTGGGACCCCAAAATATCGAATTTTCGGGTGTTTAGGGCCAGAATTTGAGATATAAACGGGTACAGAAGATGCATGCACATATCGACTTTTGGGCACCTAAAAGATCGATTTTCAGTATGTTTTTGGGCTGTATTTTGAAAATACTTTAACACGGAGTAGGCATGTACAGATCGCTTCTGGGACCCCTAAATATCGAATTTTCGGGTGTTTTAGGCCTTAATTTGAGATATCGACTTTTTGGCACCTAAAATATCGATTTTTAGCATGTTTTTAGCCTATATTTTGAAAATATTCTAGCACTGAGTAGGCATGTACAGATTGCTTCTGGGACCCCAAAATATTGAATTCTCGGGTGTTTTGAGCCTGAATTTGAGATATAAACGGGTACAGAAGATACATGCACATATTGACTTAGGGCATCTAAAATATCGATTTTCAGCATGTTTTGGGCCTGTATTTTGAAAATACTCTAACACGGAGTAGGCATGTACAGATCGCTTCTGGGACCCCCAAATATCGAATTTTCGGGTGTTTTGAGTCTGAATTTGAGATATAAACGGGTACTGAAGATGCATTCACATATCGACTTTTGGGCACCTAAAACATCGATTTTGAGCATGTTTTGGGCCTGTATTTTGAAAACATTCTAGCACTGAGTAGGCATGTACAGATCGTTTCAGGGACCCCAAAATAACGAATTTTCGGGTGTTTAGGGCCAGAATTTGAGATATAAACGGGTACAGAAGATGCATGCACATATCGACTTTTGGGCACCTAAAATATCGATTTTGAGCATGTTTTGAGCCTATATTTTGAAAACATTCTAGCACTGAGTAGGCATGTACAAATCGCTTCTGGGACCCCTAAATATCGAATTTTCGGGTGTTTTGAGCTTGAATTTGAGATATAAACAAGTACAGAAGATGCATGCACATATCGACTTTTGGGCACCTAAAATATCGATTTTGAGCATGTTTTGAGCCTATATTTTGAAAACATTCTAGCACTGAGTAGGCATGTACAGATCGTTTCAGGGACCCCAAAATATCGAATTTTCGGGTGTTTAGGGCCAGAATTTGAGATATAAACGGGTACAGAAGATGCATGCACATATCGACTTTTGGGCACCTAAAAGATCGATTTTCAGTATGTTTTTGGCCTGTATTTTGAATATACTCTAACACGGAGTAGGCATGTACAGATCGCTTCTTGGACCCCTAAATATCGAATTTGTGTGTGTTTTGGGCCTTAATTTGAGATATCGCCTTTACGCACCTAAAATATCGATTTTTAGCATGTTTTTAGCCTATATTTTGAAAATATTCTAGCACTGAGTAGGCATGTACAGATCGCTTCTAGGACCCCAAAAAATCGAATTTTCGGGTGTTTTGAGCTTGAATTTGAGATATAAACGAGTACAGAAGATGCATGCACATATCGACTTTTGGGCACGTAAAATATCGATTTTGAGCATGTTTTGAGCCTATATTTTGAAAACATTTTAGCACTGAGTAGGCATGTACAGATCGCTTCTGGGACCCCAAAATATCGAATTTTCGGGTGTTTTGAGCCTGAATTTGAGATATAAACGAGTATAGAAGATGCATACACATATTGACTTTGGGCACCAAAAATATCGATTTTCAGCATGTTTTGAGCCTGAATTTTGAAAATACTCTAACACGGAGTAGGCATGTACAGATCGCTTCTGGGACCCCAAAATATCGAATTTTCGGGTGTTTTGGGCCTGAATTCGAGATATCGCCTTTACCCACCTAAAATATCGATTTTTAGCATGTTTTGAGCCTATATTTTGAAAACATTCTAGCACTGAGTAGGCATGTACAGATCGCTTCTGGGACCCCAAAATATCGAATTTTCGGGTGTTTAGGGCCAGAATTTGAGATATAAACGGGTACAGAAGATGCATGCACATATCGACTTTTGGGCACCTAAAAGATCGATTTTCAGTATGTTTTTGGCCTGTATTTTGAAAATACTCTAACACGGAGTAGGCATGTACAGATCGCTTCTGGGACCCCTAAATATCGAATTTTCGGGTGTTTTAGGCCTTAATTTGAGATATCGACTTTTTGGCACCTAAAATATCGATTTTTAGCATGTTTTTAGCCTATATTTTGAAAATATTCTAGCACTGAGTAGGCATGTACAGATTGCTTCTGGGACCCCAAAATATTGAATTTTCGGGTGTTTTGAGCCTGAATTTGAGATATAAACGGGTGTACGGACAAAGGCAAAGACTAGAAGGAACAACAGATCAGATGGCAAAGTCATTAATAGCCAGACAGATATTAGACACTCCAGCACAGCCTATCTTCCTTCTCTCCACACACACACACACACACACACACACACACACCACTCCATACACACACACAAACACGTGCAGTGACTTGCCTTTCGGGACCTGACAGACAGATTCAGATTCCACATACATACATACATACACACAGTCACCCTCGCTTGACCAGTCTCCAATGACATCTCTCTGCTTCAAGTTGTGGTAAGAGGATATAGCAGAAACCATTAACCCCTTCCTCCTCTCTCTAGTTTCACAGAGAGAGAGAGAGAATGGGAGAATAAATGAATAAGGAATAAATAGGGAGAGAAGAGGAGTAGACAGACATACAGAATTAGATTGACCATTCACAGGCAACAGTTGGCACTCTAGCTATTTCTGTAAACTATGGAGTTTGAAATGTATATAAGCAGAGGAGGTACACTAGGAGTTAGGATACCACACTGACTCCCTAAGGGCTATAAACTGTCTCCATAGAGAGAGACATAATACCACATAAGGCAAGGCACATCACGATAATACCCTGTATAGATAAGTACACATATTAATAAATTAAGCCTTAAGAAACTTGTGAAGTCAATCACCTAAGAAAGCACCCCGTCTTCCACGTTACCTAAAACCACAACAACAACAACTACTACACTACAACTCTAAGAATTACATACAAGTAAGTTACCAAGTTCTGCCCAGAGTTCAAGCCTTCAGAACTGGTACACGGGTACAGAAGATACATGCACATATTGACTTTGGGCATCTAAAATATCGATTTTCAGCATGTTTTGGGCCTGTATTTTGAAAATACTCTAACACGGAGTAGGCATGTACAGATCGCTTCTGGGACCCCAAAATATCGAATTTTCGGGTGTTTTGAGCCTGAATTTGAGATATAAACGGGTACTGAAGATGCATGCACATATCGACTTTTGGGCACCTAAAACATCGATTTTGAGCATGTTTTGGTCATGTATTTTGAAAATACTTTAACACGGAGGAGGCATGTACAGATCGCTTCTGGGTACCCAAAATATCGAATTTTCGGGTGTTTTGGGCCTGAATTTGAGATATCGCCTCTACGCACCTAAAATATCGATTTTTAGCATGTTTTGAGCCTATATTTTGAAAATATTCTAGCACTGAGTAGGCATGTACAGATCGCTTCTGGGACCCCAAAATATCGAATTTTCGGGTGTTTTAAGCTTGAATTTGAGATATAAACGAGTACAGATGATGCATGCACATATCGACTTTTGGGCACCTAAAATATCGATTTTGAGCATATTTTGAGCCTATATTTTGAAAACATTCTAGCACTGAGTAGGCATGTACAGATCGCTTCTGGGACCCAAAAATATCGAATTTTCGGGTGTTTAGGGCCAGAATTTGAGATATAAACGGGTACAGAAGATGCATGACATATAAACGGGTACAGAAGATCCATGCACATATTGACTTTAGGCATCTAAAATATCGATTTTCAGCATGTTTTGGGCATGTATTTTGAAAATACTCTAACACGGAGTAGGCATGTACAGATCGCTTCTGGGACCCCTAAATATCGAATTTTCGGGTGTTTTGGGACTGAATTTGAGATATAAACGGGTACAGAAGATGCATGCACATATGGACTTTTGGACAAATAAAAGATCGATTTTCAGTATGTTTTTGGCGTGTATTTTGAAAATACTCTAACACGGAGTAGGCATGTACAGATCGCTTCTGGGACCCCTAAATATCGAATTTTCGGGTGTTTTGGGACTGAATTTGAGATATCGACTTTTTGGCACCTAAAAGATCGATTTTTAGCATGTTTTTAGTCTATATTTTGAAAATATTCTAGCACTAAGTAGGCATGTACAGATTGCTTCTGGGACCCCAAAATATTGAATTTTCGGGTGTTTTGAGCCTGAATTTGAGATATAAACGGGTACAGAAGATGCATGCACATATCGACTTTTGGGCACCGAAAATATCGATTTTGAGCATGTTTTGAGCCTATATTTTGAAAACATTCTAGCACTGAGTAGGCATGTACAGATCGCTTCTAGGACCCCAAAATATCGAATTTTCGGGTGTTTTGAGCCTGAATTTGAGATATAAACGGGTACTGAAGATGCATGCACATATCGACTTTTGGGCACCTAAAAGATCGATTTTTTATATGTTTTTGGCCTGTATTTTGAAAATACTCTAACACGGAGTAGGCATGTACAGATTGCTTCTGGGACCCCAAAATATTGAATTTTCGGGTGTTTAGGGCCAGAATTTGAGATATAAACGGGTACAGAAGATGCATGCACATATCGACTTTTGGGCACCTAAAAGATCGATTTTCAGTATGTTTTTGGCCTGTATTTTGAAAATACTCTAACACGGAGTAGGCATGTACAGATCGCTTCTGGGACCACTAAATATCGAATTTTCGGGTATTTTGAGCCTGAATTTGAGATATAAACGGGTACAGAAGAAACATGCACATATTGACTTTGGTCATCTAAAATATCGATTTTCAGCATGTTTTGGGCCTGTATTTTGAAAATACTCTAACACGGAGTAGGCACGTACAGATCGCTTCTGGGACCCCATAATATCGAATTTTCGGGTGTTTTGGGCCTGAATTTGAGATATCGCCTTTAAGCACCAAAAATATCGATTTTTAACATGTTTTGAGCCTATATTTTGAAAATATTCTAGCACTGAGTAGACATGTACAGATCGCTTCTGGGACCCAAAAATATCGAATTTCCGGGTGTTTAGGGCCATAATTTGTGATATAAACGGGTCCAGAAGATGCATGCACATATCGACTTTTGGGCACCTAAAAGATCGATTTTCAGTATGTTTTTGGCCTGTAATTTGAAAATACTCTAACACGGAGTAGGCATGTACAGATCGCTTCTGGGACCCCTAAATATCGAATTTTCGGGTGTTTTGAGCCTGAATTTGAGATATAAACGAGTATAGAAGATGCATACACATATTGACTTTAGGCACCAAAAATATCGATTTTCAGCATGTTTTGGGCCTGAATTTTGAAAATACTCTAACACGGAGTAGGCATGTACAGATCGCTTCTGGGACCCCAAAATATCGATTTTTCGGGTGTTTAGGGCCAGAATTTGAGATATAAACGGGTACAGAAGATGCATGCACTTATCGACTTTTGGGCACCTAAAACATCGATTTTGAGTATGTTTTGGGCCTGTATTTTGTAAATACTCTAACACGGAGTAGGCATGTACAGATCACTTCTGGGACCCCATAATATCGAATTTTCGGGTGTTTTGGGCCTGAATTTGAGATATCGCCTTTACGCACCTAAAATATCGATTTTTAGCATGTTTTGAGCCTATATTTTGAAAATATTCTAGCACTGAGTAGGCATGTAGAGATCGCTTCTGGGACCCCAAAATATCGAATTTTCGGGTGTTTTGAGCCTGAATTTGAGATATAAACGAGTATAGAAGATGCATACACATATTGACTTTGGGCACCAAAAATATCGATTTTCAGCATGTTTTGGGCCTGAATTTTGAAAATACTCTAAATCGGAGTAGGCATGTACAGATCGCTTCTGGGACCCCAAAATATCGAATTTTCGGGTGTTTAGGGCCAGAATTTGAGATATAAACGGGTACAGAAGATGCATGCACATATCGACTTTTGGGCACCTAAAAGATCGATTTTCAGTATGTTTTTGGCCTGTATTTTGAAAATACTCTAACACGGAGTAGGCATGTACAGATCGCTTCTGGAACCCCTAAATATCGAATTTTCGGGTGTTTCGGGACTGAATTTGAGATATCGACTTATTGGCACCTAAAAGATCGATTTTTAGCATGTTTTTAGCCTATATTTTGATAATATTCTAGCACTGAGTAGGCATGTACCGATCGCTTCTGGGACCCCAAAATATCGATTTTTCGGGTTTTTTGAGCCTGAATTTGAGATATAAACGAGTAAAGAAGATGCATACACATAACTTTTGGGCACCTAAAACATCGATTTTGAGCATGTTTTGGGCCTGTATTTTGTAAATACTCTAACACGGAGTAGGCATGTACAGATCGCTTCTGGGACCCAATAATATAGAATTTTCGGGTGTTTTGGGCCTGAATTTGAGATATCGCCTTTATGCACCTAAAATATCGATTTTTAGCATGTTTTGAGCCTATATTTTGAAAATATTCTAGCACTGAGTAGGCATTTACAGATTGCTTCTGGGACCCCTAAATATCGAATTTTCGGGTGTTTTGGGACTGAATTTGAGATATCGACTTATGGCACCTAAAAGATCGATTTTTAGCATGTTTTTAGCCTATATTTTGAAAATATTCTAGCACTGAGTAGGCATGTACAGATTGCTTCTGGGACCCCAAAATATTGAATTTTCGGGTGTTTTGAGCCTGAATTTGAGATATAAACGAGTATTGAAGATGCATACACATATTGACTTTGGGCACCAAAAATATCGATTTTCAGCATGTTTTGGGCCTGAATTTTGAAAATACTCTAACACGGAGTAGGCATGTACAGATCGCTTCTGGCACCCCAAAATATCGAATTTTCGGGTGTTTAGGGCCAGAATTTGAGATATAAACGGGTACAGAAGATGCATGCACCTATCGACTTTTGGGCACCTAAAAGATCGATTTTCAGTATATTTTTGGCCTGTATTTTGAAAATGCTCTAACACGGAGTAGGCATGTACAGATCCTTTCTGGGACCCCTAAATATCGAATTTTCGGGTGTTTTGGGACTTAATTTGAGATATCGACTTTTTGGCACCTAAAATATCGATTTTTAGCATGTTTTTAGCCTATATTTTGAAAATATTCTAGCACTGAGTAGGCATGTACAGATTGCTTCTGGGACCCCAAAATATTGAATTTTCGGGTGTTTTAAGCCTTAATTTGAGATATAAACGGGTACAGAAGATGCATGCACATATCGACTTTTGGGCACCTAAAAGATCGATTTTCAGTGTTTTTGGCCTGTATTTTGAAAATACTCTAACACGGTGTAGGCATGTACAGATTGCTTCTGGAAGCCCTAAATAACGAATTTTCGGGTGTTTTGGGACTGAATTTGAGATATCGACTTTTGGCACCTAAAATATTGATTTTTAGCATATTTTTAGCCTATATTTTGAAAATTTTCTAGCACTGAGTAGGCATGTACAGGTTGCTTCTGGGACCTCCAAAATATTGAATTTTTGGGTGTTTTAAGCCTTAATTTGAGATATAAACGGGTACAGAAGATGCATGCACATATCGACTTTTGTGCACCTAAAACATCGATTTTGAGCATGTTTTGGGCCTGTATTTTGTAAATACTCTAACACGGAGTAGGCATTTACAGATCGCTTCTGAGACCCCATAATATCGAATTTGCTGGTGTTTTGGGCCTGAATTTGAGATATCGCCTTTATGAACCTAAAATATCGATTTTTAGCATGTTTTTAGCCGATATTTTGAAAATATTGTAGCACTGAGTAGGCATGTACAGATCGCTTCTGGGACCCCAAACTATCGAATTTTCGGGTGTTTAGGGCCAGAATTTGAGATATAAACGGGTAAAGAAGATGCATGCACATATCGACTTTTGGGCACCTAAAAGATCGATTTTCAGTGTTTTTGGCCTGTATTTCGAAAATACTCTAACACGGTGTAGGCATGTACAGATTGCTTCTGGGAGCCCTAAATAACGAATTTTCGGGTGTTTTGGGACTGAATTTGAGATATCGACTTTTGGCACCTAAAATATTGATTTTTAGCATATTTTTAGCCTATATTTTGAAAATTTTCTAGCACTGAGTATACATGTACAGGTTGCTTATGGGACCTTAAAATATCGAATTTTCGGGTGTTTTGAGCCTGAATTTGAGATATAAACGAGTATATTGACTTTGGGCTCCAAAAATATCGATTTTCAGCATGTTTTGGGCCTGAATTTTGAAAATACTCTAACACGGAGTAGGCATGTACAGATCGCTTCTGGGACCCCTAAATATCGAATTTTCGGGTGTTTTGGGACTGAATTTGACATATCGACTTTTTGGACCCGAAAATATCGATTTTTAGCATGTTTTTAGCCTATATTTCGATAATATTCTAGCACTGAGTAGGCATGTACAGATTGCTTCTGCGACCCCAAAATATTGAATTTTCGGGTGTTTTGAGCCTGAATTTGAGATATAAACGGGTACAGAAGATGAATTTAAACGGGTACAGAAGCATGCACATATTGACTTTGGGCATCTAAAATATCGATTTTTAGCATGTTTTGGGCCTGTATTTTGAAAATACTCTAACACGGAGTGCCAGGCATGTACAGATCGCTTCTGGGACCCCATAATATCGAATTTTCCGGTGTTTTGAGCCTGAATTTGAGATATCAACGGGTACTGAAGATGCATGCACATATCGACTTTTGGGCACCTGAAACATCGATTTTGAGCATGTTTTGGGCCTTTTTTTTTTAAATACTCTAACACGGAGTAGGCATGTACAGATCGCTTCTGGGACCCCTAAATATCGAATTTACGGGTGTTTTGGGCCTTAATATCAGATATCGACTTTTTGGAACCTAAAATATCGATTTTTAGCATGTTTTTAGCCTATGTTTTGAAAATATTCTAGCACTGAGTAGGCAGGCATGTATAGATTGCTTCTGGGACCCCAAAATATTGAATTTTTGGGTGTTTTGGGCCAGAATTTGAGATATAAACGGGTACAGAAGATGCATGCACATACCGACTTTTGGGCACCTAAAAGATCGATTTTCAGTATGTTTTTGGCCTGTATTTTGAAAATACTCTAACACGTAGTAGGCATGTACAGATCGCTTCTGGGACCCCTAAATATTGAATTTTCGGTAGTTTTGGGACTGAATTTGAGATATCGACTTTTTGGCACCGAAAAGATCGATTTTTAGCATGTTTTTAGCCTTTATTTTGAAAATATTCTAGCACTGAGTACGCATGTACAGATTGCTTCTGGGACCCCAAAACATTGAATTTTCGGGTGTTTTAAGCCTGAATTTGAGATATAAACGGGTACAGAAGATACATGCACATATCGACTTTTTGGCACCTAAAATATCGATTTTGAGCATGTTTTGAGCCTATATTTTGAAAATATTCTAGCACTGAGTAGGCATGTACAGATCGCTTCTGGGACCCCAAAATATCGAATTTTCGGGTTTTTTGAGCCTGAATTTGAGATATAAACGAGTATAGAAGATGCATACAAATATTGACTTTGGGCACCAAAAATATCGATTTTCAGCATGTTTTGGGCCTGAATTTTGAAAATACTCTAACACGGAGTAGGCATGTACAGATCGCTTCTGGGACCCCTAAATATCGAATTTTCGGGTGTTTAGGGCCAGAATTTGAGATATAAACGGGTACAGAAGATGCATGCACATATCGACTTTTGTGCACCTAAAAGATCGATTTTCAGTATGTTTTTGGCCTGTATTTTGAAAATACTCTAACAAGGAGTAAGCATGTACAGATCGCTTTTGGGACCCCTAAATAACGAAGTTTCGGGTGTTTTTGGACTGAATTTGAGATATTGACTTTTTGGCTCCTAAAATATCGATTTTTAGCATGTTTTTAGCCTATGTTTTGAAAATATTCTAGCACTGAGTAGGCATGTACAGATCGCTTCTGGGACCCCAAAATATCGAATTTTCGGGTTTTTTGAGCTTGAATTTGAGATATAAACGAATACAGAAGATGCATGCACATATCGACTTTTGGGCACCTAAAATATCGATTTTGAGTATGTTTTGAGCCTATATTTTGAAAACATTCTAGCACTGAGTAGGCATGTACAGATCGCTTGTAAGAAAAAAAAATATCGAATTTTCGGGTGTTTAGGACCAGAATTTGATATATAAACGGGTACAGAAGATGCATGCACATATCGACTTTTGGGCACCTAAAAGATCGATTTTCAGTATGTTTTTGGCTTGAATTTTGAAAATACTCTAACACGGAGTAGGCATGTACAGATACCTTCTGGGACCTCTAAATATCGAATTTTCGGGTGTTTTGGGACTGAATTTGAGATATCGACTTTTTGGCACCTAAAAGATCGATTTTTAGCATGTTTTTAGCCTATATTTTGAAAATATTCTAGCACTGTGTAGGCATGTACAGATTGCTTCTGGGACCCCAAAATATTGAATTTTCGGGTGTTTTGAGCCTGAATTTGAGATATAAACGGGTACAGAAGATACATGCACATATTGATTTTGGGCACCAAAAATATCGATTTTCAGCATGTTTTGGGCCTGAATTTTGAAAATACTCTAACACTGAGTAGGCATGTACAGATCGCTTCTGGGACCCCAAAATATCGAATTTTCGGGTGTTTAGGGCCAGAATTTGAGATATAAACGGGTACACAAGATGCATGCACATATCGACTTTTGGGCACCTAAAAGATCGATTTTCAGTATGTTTTTGGCCTGTATTTTGAAAATACTCTAACACGTAGTAGGCATGTACAGATCGCTTCTGTGACCCCTAAATATCGAATTTTCGGGAGTTTTGGGACTGAATTTGAGATACCGACTTTTTGGCACCGAAAAGATCGATTTTTAGCATGTTTTTAGCCTTTATTTTGAAAATATTCTAGCACTGAGTACGCATGTACAGATTGCTTCTGGGACCCCAAAACATTGAATTTTCGGGTGTTTTAAGCCTGAATTTGAGATATAAACGGGTACAGAAGATACATGCACATATCGACTTTTTGGCACCTAAAATATCGATTTTGAGCATGTTTTGAGCCTATATTTTGAAAATATTCTAGCACTGAGTAGGCATGTACAGATCGCTTCTGGGACCCCAAAATATCGAATTTTCGGGTTTTTTGAGCCTGAATTTGAGATATAAACGAGTATAGAAGATGCATACAAATATTGACTTTGGGCACCAAAAATATCGATTTTCAGCATGTTTTGGGCCTGAATTTTGAAAATACTCTAACACGGAGTAGGCATGTACAGATCGCTTCTGGGACCCCTAAATATCGAATTTTCGGGTGTTTAGGGCCAGAATTTGAGATATAAACGGGTACAGAAGATGCATGTACATATCGACTTTTGTGCACCTAAAAGATCGATTTTCATTATGTTTTTGGCTTGTATTTTGAAAATACTCTAACACGGAGTAAGCATGTACAGATCGCTTTTGGGACCCCTAAATAACGAAGTTTCGGGTGTTTTTGGACTGAATTTGAGATATTGACTTTTTGGCTCCTAAAATATCGATTTTTAGCATGTTTTTAGCCTATGTTTTGAAAATATTCTAGCACTGAGTAGGCATGTACAGATCGCTTCTGGGACCCCAAAATATCGAATTTTCGGGTTTTTTGAGCTTGAATTTGAGATATAAACGAATACAGAAGATGCATGCACATATCGACTTTTGGGCACCTAAAATATCGATTTTGAGTATGTTTTGAGCCTATATTTTGAAAACATTCTAGCACTGAGTAGGCATGTACAGATCGCTTGTAAGAAAAAAAAATATCGAATTTTCGGGTGTTTAGGACCAGAATTTGATATATAAACGGGTACAGAAGATGCATGCACATATCGACTTTTGGGCACCTAAAAGATCGATTTTCAGTATGTTTTTGGCTTGAATTTTGAAAATACTCTAACACGGAGTAGGCATGTACAGATACCTTCTGGGACCTCTAAATATCAAATTTTCGGGTGTTTTGGGACTGAATTTGAGATATCGACTTTTTGGCACCTAAAAGATCGATTTTTAGCATGTTTTTAGCCTATATTTTGAAAATATTCTAGCACTGTGTAGGCATGTACAGATTGCTTCTGGGACCCCAAAATATTGAATTTTCGGGTGTTTTGAGCCTGAATTTGAGATATAAACGGGTACTGAAGATGCATGCACATATCGACTTTTGTGCACCTAAAAGATCGATTTTCAGTATGTTTTGAGCATGTATTTTGAAAATACTCTAACACGGAGTAGGCATGTACAGATCGCTTCTGGGACCCCAAAATATCGAATTTTCGGGTGTTTAGGGCCAGAATTTGAGATATAAACGAGTACAGAAGATGCATGCACATATCGACTTTTGGGCACCTAAAAGATCGATTTTCAGTATGTTTTTGGCTTGAATTTTGAAAATACTCTAACACGGAGTAGGTATGTACAGATACCTTCTGGGACCTCTAAATATCGAATTTTCGGGTGTTTTGGGACTGAATTTGAGATATCGACTTTTTGGCACCAAAAATATCGATTTTCAGCATGTTTTGGGCCTGAATTTTGAAAATACTCTAACACTGAGTAGGCATGTACAAATCGCTTCTGGGACCAAAAAATATCGAATTTTCGGGTGTTTAGGGCCAGAATTTGAGATATAAACGGGTACAGAAGATGCATGCACATATCGACTTTTGGGCACCTAAAAGATCGATTTTCAGTATGTTTTTGGCCTGTATTTTGAATATACTCTAACACGGAGTAGGCATGTACAGATCGCTTCTTGGACCCCTAAATATCGAATTTGTGTGTGTTTTGGGCCTTAATTTGAGATATCGCCTTTACGCACCTAAAATATCGATTTTTAGCATGTTTTTAGCCTATATTTTGAAAATATTCTAGCACTGAGTAGGCATGTACAGATCGCTTCTAGGACCCCAAAATATTGAATTTTCGGGTGTTTTGAGCCTGAATTTGAGATATAAACGAGTATTGAAGATGCATACACATATTGACTTTGGGCACCAAAAATATCGATTTTCAGCATGTTTTGGGCCTGAATTTTGAAAATACTCTAACACGGAGTAGGCATGTACAGATCGCTTCTGGCACCCCAAAATATCGAATTTTCGGGTGTTTAGGGCCAGAATTTGAGATATAAACGGGTACAGAAGATGCATGCACCTATCGACTTTTGGGCACCTAAAAGATCGATTTTCAGTATATTTTTGGCCTGTATTTTGAAAATGCTCTAACACGGAGTAGGCATGTACAGATCCTTTCTGGGACCCCTAAATATCGAATTTTCGGGTGTTTTGGGACTTAATTTGAGATATCGACTTTTTGGCACCTAAAATATCGATTTTTAGCATGTTTTTAGCCTATATTTTGAAAATATTCTAGCACTGAGTAGGCATGTACAGATTGCTTCTGGGACCCCAAAATATTGAATTTTCGGGTGTTTTAAGCCTTAATTTGAGATATAAACGGGTACAGAAGATGCATGCACATATCGACTTTTGGGCACCTAAAAGATCGATTTTCAGTGTTTTTGGCCTGTATTTTGAAAATACTCTAACACGGTGTAGGCATGTACAGATTGCTTCTGGGAGCCCTAAATAACGAATTTTCGGGTGTTTTGGGACTGAATTTGAGATATCGACTTTTGGCACCTAAAATATTGATTTTTAGCATATTTTTAGCCTATATTTTGAAAATTTTCTAGCACTGAGTAGGCATGTACAGGTTGCTTCTGGGACCTTAAAATATCGAATTTTCGGGTGTTTTGAGCCTGAATTTGAGATATAAACGAGTATAGAAGATGCATACACATATTGACTTTGGGCTCCAAAAATATCGATTTTCAGCATGTTTTGGGCCTGAATTTTGAAAATACTCTAACACGGAGTAGGCATGTACAGATCGCTTCTGGGACCCCTAAATATCGAATTTTCGGGTGTTTTGAGACTGAATTTGAGATATCGACTTTTTGGCACCTAAAAGATCGATTTTTAGCATGTTTTTAGCCTATATTTTGAAAATATTCTAGCACTGAGTAGGCATGTACAGATTGCTTCTGGGACCCCAAAATATTGAATTTTTGGGTGTTTTAAGCCTTAATTTGAGATATAAACGGGTACAGAAGATGCATGCACATATCGACTTTTGTGCACCTAAAACATCGATTTTGAGCATGTTTTGGGCCTGTATTTTGTAAATACTCTAACACGGAGTAGGCATTTACAGATCGCTTCTGAGACCCCATAATATCGAATTTGCTGGTGTTTTGGGCCTGAATTTGAGATATCGCCTTTATGAACCTAAAATATCGATTTTTAGCATGTTTTTAGCCGATATTTTGAAAATATTGTAGCACTGAGTAGGCATGTACAGATCGCTTCTGGGACCCCAAACTATCGAATTTTCGGGTGTTTAGGGCCAGAATTTGAGATATAAACGGGTAAAGAAGATGCATGCACATATCGACTTTTGGGCACCTAAAAGATCGATTTTCAGTGTTTTTGGCCTGTATTTTGAAAATACTCTAACACGGTGTAGGCATGTACAGATTGCTTCTGGGAGCCCTAAATAACGAATTTTCGGGTGTTTTGGGACTGAATTTGAGATATCGACTTTTGGCACCTAAAATATTGATTTTTAGCATATTTTTAGCCTATATTTTGAAAATTTTCTAGCACTGAGTATACATGTACAGGTTGCTTATGGGACCTTAAAATATCGAATTTTCGGGTGTTTTGAGCCTGAATTTGAGATATAAACGAGTATATTGACTTTGGGCTCCAAAAATATCGATTTTCAGCATGTTTTGGGCCTGAATTTTGAAAATACTCTAACACGGAGTAGGCATGTACAGATCGCTTCTGGGACCCCTAAATATCGAATTTTCGGGTGTTTTGGGACTGAATTTGACATATCGACTTTTTGGACCCGAAAATATCGATTTTTAGCATGTTTTTAGCCTATATTTCGATAATATTCTAGCACTGAGTAGGCATGTACAGATTGCTTCTGCGACCCCAAAATATTGAATTTTCGGGTGTTTTGAGCCTGAATTTGAGATATAAACGGGTACAGAAGATGAATTTAAACGGGTACAGAAGCATGCACATATTGACTTTGGGCATCTAAAATATCGATTTTTAGCATGTTTTGGGCCTGTATTTTGAAAATACTCTAACACGGAGTGCCAGGCATGTACAGATCGCTTCTGGGACCCCATAATATCGAATTTTCCGGTGTTTTGAGCCTGAATTTGAGATATCAACGGGTACTGAAGATGCATGCACATATCGACTTTTGGGCACCTGAAACATCGATTTTGAGCATGTTTTGGGCCTTTTTTTTTTAAATACTCTAACACGGAGTAGGCATGTACAGATCGCTTCTGGGACCCCTAAATATCGAATTTACGGGTGTTTTGGGCCTTAATATCAGATATCGACTTTTTGGAACTTAAAATATCGATTTTTAGCATGTTTTTAGCCTATGTTTTGAAAATATTCTAGCACTGAGTAGGCATGTATAGATTGCTTCTGGGACCCCAAAATATTGAATTTTTGGGTGTTTTGGGCCAGAATTTGAGATATAAACGGGTACAGAAGATGCATGCACATACCGACTTTTGGGCACCTAAAAGATCGATTTTCAGTATGTTTTTGGCCTGTATTTTGAAAATACTCTAACACGTAGTAGGCATGTACAGATCGCTTCTGGGACCCCTAAATATTGAATTTTCGGTAGTTTTGGGACTGAATTTGAGATATCGACTTTTTGGCACCGAAAAGATCGATTTTTAGCATGTTTTTAGCCTTTATTTTGAAAATATTCTAGCACTGAGTACGCATGTACAGATTGCTTCTGGGACCCCAAAACATTGAATTTTCGGGTGTTTTAAGCCTGAATTTGAGATATAAACGGGTACAGAAGATACATGCACATATCGACTTTTTGGCACCTAAAATATCGATTTTGAGCATGTTTTGAGCCTATATTTTGAAAATATTCTAGCACTGAGTAGGCATGTACAGATCGCTTCTGAGACCCCATAATATCGAATTTGCTGGTGTTTTGGGCCTGAATTTGAGATATCGCCTTTATGAACCTAAAATATCGATTTTTAGCATGTTTTTAGCCGATATTTTGAAAATATTGTAGCACTGAGTAGGCATGTACAGATCGCTTCTGGGACCCCAAACTATCGAATTTTCGGGTGTTTAGGGCCAGAATTTGAGATATAAACGGGTAAAGAAGATGCATGCACATATCGACTTTTGGGCACCAAAAATATCGATTTTCAGCATGTTTTGGGCCTGAATTTTGAAAATACTCTAACACGGAGTAGGCATGTACAGATCGCTTCTGGGACCCCAAAATATCGAATTTTCGGGTGTTTTGAGCCTGAATTTGAGATATAAACGGGTACTGAAGATGCATGCACATATCGACTTTTGTGCACCTAAAAGATCGATTTTCAGTATGTTTTGAGCATGTATTTTGAAAATACTCTAACACGGAGTAGGCATGTACAGATCGCTTCTGGGACCACTAAATATCGAATTTTCTGGTGTTTTGTGACTGAATTTGAGATATCGATTTTTTGGCACCTAAAATGTCGATTTTTAGCATGTTTTTAGCCTATAATTTGAAAATATTCTAGCACTGTGTAGGCATTTACAGATTGCTTCTGGGACCCCAAATTATTGAATTTTCGGGTGCTTTGAGCCTGAATTTGAGATATAAACGGGTACAGAAGATACATGCACATATTGACTTTGGGCACCAAAAATATCGATTTTCAGCATGTTTTGGGCCTGTATTTTGAAAATACTCTAACACGGAGTAGGCATGTACAGATACATTCTGGGACCTCTAAATATCAAATTTTCTGGTGTTTTGGGACTGAATTTGAGATATCGATTTTTTGGCACCTAAAATGTCGATTTTTAGCATGTTTTTAGCCTATATTTTGAAAATATTCTAGCACTGTGTAGGCATGTACAGATTGCTTCTGGGACCCCAAAATATTGAATTTTCGGGTGTTTTGAGCCTGAATTTGAGATATAAACGGGTACTGAAGATGCATGCACATATCGACTTTTGTGCACCTATAAGATCGATTTTCAGTATGTTTTGGGCCTGAATTTTGAAAATACTCTAACACGGAGTAGGCATGTACAGATTGCTTCTGGGACCCCTAACTATCGAATTTTCGGGTGTTTTGGGACTGAATTTGAGATATCGAATTTTTGGCACCTAAAAGATCGATTTTTAGGATGTTTTTAGCCTATATTTTGAAAATATTCTAGCACTGAGTAGGCATGTACAGATTGCTTCTGGGACCCCAAAATATTGAATTTTCGGGTGTTTTGAGCCTGAATACGAGATATAAACGGGTACAGAAGATACATGCACATATTGACTTTGGGCACCAAAAATATCGATTTTCTGCATGTTTTGGGCCTGTATTTTGAAAATACTCTAACACTGAGTAAGCATGTACAGATTGCTTCTGGGACCCCAAAATATTGAATTTTCGGTTGTTTTGAGCCTGAATTTGAAATATAAACGGGTACTGAAGATGCATGCACATATCGACTTTTGTGCACCTAAAAGATCGATTTTCAGTATGTTTTGAGCATGTATTTTGAAAATACTCTAACACTGAGTAGGCATGTACAGATTGCTTCTGGGACCCCAAAATATTGAATTTTCGGGTGTTTTGAGCCTGAATTTGAGATATAAACGGGTACTGAAGATGCATGCACATATCGACTTTTGGCCACCTAAAAGATCGATTTTCAGTATGTTTTGAGCATGTATTTTGAAAATACTCTAACACGGAGTAGGCATGTACAGATCGCTTCTGGGACCCCTAAATATCGAATTTTCGGGTGTTTTGGGACTGAATTTGAGATATCGACTTTTTGGCACCTAAAAGATCGATTTTTAGCATGTTTTTAGCCTATATTTTTGAAAATATTCTAGCACTGAGTAGGCATGTACAGATTGCTTCTGGGACCCCAAAATATTGAATTTTCGGGTGTTTTGAGCCTGAATTTGAGATATAAACGGTTACAGAAGATACATGCACATATTGACTTTGGGCACCAAAAATATCGATTTTCAGCATGTTTTGGGCCTGAATTTTGAAAATACTCTAACACGGAGTAGGCATGTACAGATCGCTTCTGGGACCCCAAAATATCGAATTTTCGGGTGTTTAGGGCTAGAATTTGAGATATAAACGGGTACAGAAGATGCATGCACATATCGACTTTTGGGCACCTAAAAGATCGATTTTCAGTATGTTTTTGGCCTGTATTTTGAAAATACTCTAACACGGAGTAGGCATGTACAGATACCTTCTGGGACCTCTAAATATCGAATTTTCGGGTGTTTTGGGACTGAATTTGAGATATCGATTTTTTGGCACCTAAAATGTCGATTTCTAGCATGTTTTTAGCCTATATTTTGAAAATATTCTAGCACTGTGTAGGCATGTACAGATTGCTTCTGGGACCCCAAAATATTGAATTTTTGGGTGTTTTGAGCCTGAATTTGAGATATAAACGGGTACAGATGATGCATGCTCATATTGACTTTGGGCACCAAAAATATCGATTTTCAGCATGTTTTGGGCCTGAATTTTGAAAATACTCTAACACGGAGTTGGCATGTACAGATCGCTTCTGGGACCCCAAAATATCGAATTTTCGGGTGTTTAGGGCCAGAATTTGAGATATAAACGGGTACAGAAGATGCATGCACATATCGACTTTTGGGCACCTAAAAGATCGATTTTCAGTATGTTTTTGGCCTGTATTTTGAAAATACTCTAACACGGAGTAGGCATGTACAGATACCTTCTGGGACCTCTAAATATCGAATTTTCGGGTGTTTAAGGACTGAGTTTGAGATATCGATTTTTTGGCACCTAAAATGTCGATTTTTAGCATGTTTTTAGCCTATATTTTGAAAATATTCTAGCACTGTGTAGGCATGTACAGATTGCTTCTAGGATTCCAAAATATTGAATTTTCGGGTGTTTTGAGCCTGAATTTGAGATATAAACGGGTACAGAAGATACATGCACATATTGACTTTGGGCATCTAAAATATCGATTTTCAGCATGTTTTGGGGCTGTATTTTGAAAATACTCTAACACTGAGTAGGCATGTACAGATTGCTTCTGGGACACCAAAATAGTGAATTTTCGGGTGTTTTGAGCCTGAATTTGAGATATAAACGGGTACTGAAGATGCATGCACATATCGACTTTTGTGCACCTAAAAGATCGATTTTCAGTATGTTGTGAGCATGTATTTTGAAAATACTCTAACACGGAGTAGGCATGTACAGATCGCTTCTGGGACCCCTAAATATCGAATTTTCGGGTGTTTTGGGACTGAATTTGAGATATCGACTTTTTGGCACCTAAAAGATCGATTTTTAGCATGTTTTTAGCCTATATTTTGAAAATATTCTAGCACTGTACAGATTGCTTCTGGGACCCCAAAATATTGAATTTTCGGGTGTTTTGAGCCTGAATTTGAGATATAAACGGGTACAGAAGATACATGCACATATTGACTTTGGGCACCAAAAATATCGAATTTCAGCATGTTTTGGGCCTGAATTTTGAAAATACTCTAACACGGAGTAGGCATGTACAGATCGCTTCTGGGACCCCAAAATATCGAATTTTCGGGTGTTTAGGGCCAGAATTTGAGATATAAACTGGTACAGAAGATGCATGCACATATCGACTTTTGGGCACCTAAAAGATCGATTTTCAGTATGTTTTTGGCCTGTATTTTGAAAACACTCTAACACGGAGTAGGCATGTACAGATACCTTCTGGGACCTCTAAATATCGAATTTTCGGGTGTTTTGGGACTGAATTTGAGATATCGATTTTTTGGCACCTAAAATGTCGATTTTTAGCATGTTTTTAGCCTATATTTTGAAAATATTCTAGCACTGTGTAGGCATGTACAGATTGCTTCTGGGACCCCAAAATATTGAATTTTAGGGTGTTTTGAGCCTGAATTTGAGATATAAACGGGTACAGAAGATACATGGGCATCTAAAATATCGATTTTCAGCATGTTTTGGGCCTGTATTTTGAAAATACTCTAACACTGAGTAGGCATGTACAGATTGCTTCTGGGACCCCAAAATATTGAATTTTCGGGTGTTTTGAGCCTGAATTTGAGATATAAACGGGTACTGAAGATGCATGCACATATCGACTTTTGTGCACCTAAAAGATCGATTTTCAGTATGTTTTGAGCATGTATTTTGAAAATACTCTAACACTGAGTAGGCATGTACAGATTGCTTCTGGGACCCCAAAATATTGAATTTTCGGGTGTTTTGAGCCTGAATTTGAGATATAAACGGGTACTAAAGATGCATCCACATATCGACTTTTGTGCACCTACAAGATCGATTTTCAGTATGTTTTGAGCATGTATTTTGAAAATACTCTAACACGGAGTAGGCATGTACAGATCGCTTCTGGGACCCCTAAATATCGAATTTTCGGGTGTTTTGGGACTGAATTTGAGATATCGACTTTTTGGCACCTAAAAGATAGATTTTTATCATGTTTTTAGCCTATATTTTGAAAATATTCTAGCACTGTACAGATTGCTTCTGGGACCCCAAAATATTGAATTTTCGGGTGTTTTGAGCCTGAATTTGAGATATAAACGGGTACAGAAGATACATGCACATATTGACTTTGGGCACCAAAAATATCGATTTTCAGCATGTTTTGGGCCTGAATTTTGAAAATACTCTAACACGGAGTAGGCATGTACAGATCGCTTCTGGGACCCCAAAATATCGAATTTTCGGGTGTTTTGAGCCAGAATTTGAGATATAAACGGGTACATAAGATGCATGCACATATCGACTTTTGGGCACCAAAAAGATCGATTTTCAGTATGTTTTTGGCCTGTATTTTGAAAATACTCTAACACGGAGTAGGCATGTACAGATACCTTCTGGGACCTCTAAATATCGAATTTTCGGGTGTTTTGGGACTGAATTTGAGATATCGATTTTTTGGCACCTAAAATGTCGATTTTTAGCATGTTTTTAGCCTATATTTTGAAAATATTCTAGCACTGTGTAGGCATGTACAGATTGCTTCTGGGACCCCAAAATATTGAATTTTCGGGTGTTTTGAGCCTGAATTTGAGATATAAACGGGTACAAAAGATACATGCACATATTGACTTTGGGCATCTAAAATATCGATTTTCAGCATGTTTTGGGCCTGTATTTTGAAAATACTCTAACACTAAGTAGGCATGTACAGATTGCTTCTGGGACCCCAAAATATTGAATTTTCGGGTGTTTTGAGCCTGAATTTGAGATATAAACGGGTACTGAAGATGCATGCACATATCGACTTTTGTGCACCTAAAAGATCGATTTTCAGTATGTTTTGAGCATGTATTTTGAAAATACTCTAAAACGGAGTAGGCATGTACAGATCGCTTCTGGGACCCCTAAATATCGAATTTTCGGGTGTTTTGGGACTGAATTTGAGATATCGACTTTTTGGCACCTAAAAGATCGATTTTTAGCATGTTTTTAGCCTATATTTTGAAAATATTCTAGCACTGTACAGATTGCTTCTGGGACCCCAAAATATTGAATTTTCGGGTGTTTTGGGACTGAATTTGAGATATCGACTTTTTGGCACCTAAAATGTCGATTTTTAGCATGTTTTTAGCCTATATTTTGAAAATATTCTAGCACTGTGTAGGCATGTACAGATTGCTTCTGGGACCCCAAAATATTGAATTTTCGGGTGTTTTGAGCCTGAATTTGAGATATAAACGGGTACAGAAGATACATGGGCATCTAAAATATCGATTTTCAGCATGTTTTGGGCCTGTATTTTGAAAATACTCTAACACTGAGTAGGCATGTACAGATTGCTTCTGGGACCCATAAATATCGAATTTTCGAGTGTTTTGGGACTGAATTTGAGATATCGACTTTTTGGCACCTAAAAGATCGATTTTTAGCATGTTTTTAGCCTATATTTTGAAAATATTCTAGCACTGAGTAGGCATGTACAGATTGCTTCAGGGACCCCAAAATATTGAATTTTCGGGTGTTTTGAGCCTGAATTCGAGATATAAACGGGTACAGAAGATACATGCACATACTGACTTTGGGCACCAAAAATATCGATTTTCAGCATGTTTTGGGCGTGAATTTTGAAAATACTCTAACACGGAGTAGGCATGTACAGATCGCTTCTGGGACCCCAAAATATTGAATTTTCGGGTGTTTTGAGCCTGAATTTGAGATATAAACGGGTACAGAAGATACATGCACATATTGACTTTGGGCATCTAAAATATCGATTTTCAGCATGTTTTGGGCCTGTATTTTGAAAATACTCTAACACTGAGTAGGCATGTACAGATTGCTTCTGGGACCCCAAAATATTGAATTTTCGGGTGTTTTGAGCCTGAATTTGAGATATAAACGGGTACTGAAGATGCATGCACATATCGACTTTTGTGCACCTAAAAGATCGATTTTCAGTATGTTTTGAGCATGTATTTTGAAAATACTCTAACACGGAGTAGGCATGTACAGATCGTTTCTGGGACCCCTAAATATCGAATTTTCGGGTGTTTTGGGACTGAATTTGAGATATCGATTTTTTTGCACCAAAAATGTCGATTTTTAGCATGTTTTTAGCCTATATTTTGAAAATATTCTAGCACTGAGTAGGCATGTACAGATTGCTTCTGGGACCCCATAATATTGAATTTTCGGGTGTTTTGAGCCTGAATTTAAGATATAAACGGGTACAGAAGATACATGCACATATTGACTTTGGGCATCTAAAATATCGATTTTCAGCATGTTTTAGGCCTGTATTTTGAAAATACTCTAACACTGAGTAGGCATGTACAGATTGCTTCTGGGACCCCAAAATATTGAATTTTCGGGTGTTTTGAGCCTGAATTTGAGATATAAACGGGTACTGAAGATGCATGCACATATCGACTTTTGTGCACCCAAAAGATCGATTTTCAGTATGTTTTGAGCATGTATTTTGAAAATACTCTAACACGGAGTAGGCATGTACAGATCGCTTCTGGGACCCCTAAATATCGAATTTTCGGGTGTTTTGGGACTGAATTTGAGATATCGACATTTTGGCACCTAAAAGATCGATTTTTACCATGTTTTTAGCCTATATTTTGAAAATATTCTAGCACTGAGTAGGCATCTACAGATTGCTTCTGGGACCCCAAAATATTGAATTTTCGGGTGTTTTGAGCCTGAATTCGAGATATAAACGGGTACAGAAGATACATGCACATACTGACTTTGGGCACCAAAAATATCGATTTTCAGCATGTTTTGGGCCTGAATTTTGAAAATACTCTAACACGGAGTAGGCATGTACAGATCGCTTCTGGGACCCTAAAATATCGAATTTTCGGGTGTTTAGGGCCAGAATTTGAGATATAAACGGGTACAGAAGATGCATGCACATATCGACTTTTGGGCACCTAAAAGATCGATTTTCAGTATGTTTTTGGCCTGTATTTTGAAAATACTCTAACACGGAGTAGGCATGTACAGATACCTACTGGGACCCCTAAATATCGAATTTTCGGGTGTTTTGGGACTGAATTTGAGATATCGACATTTTGGCACCTAAAAGATCGATTTTTAGCATGTTTTTAGCCTATATTTTGAAAATATTCTAGCACTGTGTAGGCATGTACAGATTTCTTCTGGGACCCCAAAATATTGAATTTTCGGGTGTTTTGAGCCTGAATTCGAGATATAAACGGGTACAGAAGATACATGCACATACTGACTTTGGGCACCAAAAATATCGATTTTCAGCATGTTTTGGGCCTGAATTTTGAAAATACTCTAACACGGAGTAGGCATGTACAGATCGCTTCTGGGACCCCAAAATATCGAATTTTCGGGTGTTTAGGGCCAGAATTTGAGATATAAACGGGTACAGAAGATGCATGCACATATCGACTTTTGGGCACCTAAAAGATCGATTTTCAGTATGTTTTTGGCCTGTATTTTGAAAATACTCTAACACGGAGTAGGCATGTACAGATACCTTCTGGGACCTCTAAATATCGAATTTTCGGGTGTTTTGGGACTGAATTTGAGATATCGATTTTTTGGCACCTAAAATGTCGATTTTTAGAATGTTTTTAGCCTATATTTTGAAAATATTCCATCACTGTATAGGCATGTACAGATTGCTTCTGGGACCCCAAAATATTGAATTTTCGGGTGTTTTGAGCCTGAATTTGAGATATAAACGGGTACAGAAGATACATGCACATATTGACTTTGGGCATCTAAAATATCGATTTTCAGCATGTTTTGGGCCTGTATTTTGAAAATACTCTAACACTGAGTAGGCATGTACAGATTGCTTCTGGGACCCCAAAATATTGAATTTTCGGGTGTTTTGAGCCTGAATTTAAGATATAAACGGGTACTGAAGATGCATGCACATATCGACTTTTGTGCACCTAAAAGATCGATTTTCAGTATGTTTTGAGCATGTATTTTGAAAATACTCTAACACGGAGTAGGCATGTACAGATCGCTTCTGGGACCCCTAAATATCGAATTTTCGGGTGTTTTAGGACTGAATTTGAGATATCGATTTTTTGGCACCTAAAATGTCGATTTTTAGCATGTTTTTAGCCTATATTTTGAAAATATTCTTGCACTGTGTAGGCATGTACAGATTGCTTCTGGGACCCCAAAGTATTGAATTTGGGTGTTTTGAGCCTGAATTTGAGATATAAACGGGTACAGAAGATACATGCACATATTGACTTTGGGCATCTAAAATATCGATTTTCAGCATGTTTTTAGCCTATATTTTAAAAATATTCTAGCACTCAGTAGGCATGTACAGATTGCTTCTGGGACCCCAAAATATTGAATTTTCGGGTGTTTTGAGCCTTGAATTTGAGATATAAACGGGTACAGAAGATACATGCACATATTGACTTTGGGCACCAAAAATATCGATTTTCAGCATGTTTTGGGCCTGAATTTTGAAAATACTCTAACACGGAGTAGACATGTACAGATCGCTTCTGGGACCCCAAAATATCGAATTTTCGGGTGTTTTGAGCCAGAATTTGAGATATAAATGGGTACAGAAGATGCATGCACATATCGACTTTTGGGCACCTAAAAGATCGATTTTCAGTATGTTTTTGGCCTGTATTTTGAAAATACTCTAACACGGAGTAGGCATGTACAGATACCTTCTGGGACCCCAAAATATTGAATTTTCGGGTGTTTTGAGCCTGAATTTGAGATATAAACGGGTACTGAAGATGCATGCACATATCGACTTTTGTGCACCTAAAAGATCGATTTTCAGTATGTTTTGAGCATGTATTTTGAAAATACTCTAAAACGGAGTAGGCATGTACAGATCGCTTCTGGGACCCCTAAATATCGAATTTTCGGGTGTTTTGGGACTGAATTTGAGATATCGATTTTTTGGCACCTAAAAGATCGATTTTTAGCATGTTTTTAGCCTATATTTTGAAAATATTCTAGCATTGTGTAGGCATGTACAGATTGCTTCTGGGACCCCAAAGTATTGAATTTTCGGGTGTTTTGAGCCTGAATTTGAGATATAAACGGGTACAGAAGATACATGCACATATTGACTTTGGGCATCTAAAATATCGATTTTCAGCATGTTTTGGGCCTGTATTTTGAAAATACTCTAACACGGAGTAGGCATGTACAGATTGCTTCTGGGACCCCAAAATATTGAATTTTCGGGTGTTTAGGGCCAGAATTTGAGATATAAACGGGTACTGAAGATGCATGCACATATCGACTTTTGTGCACCTAAAAGATCGATTTTCAGTATGTTTTGAGCATGTATTTTGAAAATACTCTAACACGGAGTAGGCATGTACAGATACTTTCTGGGATCTCTAAATATCGAATTTTCGGGTGTTTTGGGACTGAATTTGAGATATCGATTTTTTGGCACATAAAATGTCGATTTTTAGCATGTTTTTAGCCTATATTTTGAAAATATTCTATCACTGTGTAGGCATGTACAGATTGCTTCTGGGACCCCAAAATATTGAATTTTCGGGTGTTTTGAGCCTGAATTTGAGATATAAACGGGTACTGAAGATGCATGCACATATCGACTTTTGTGCACCTAAAAGATCGATTTTCAGTATGTTTTGAGCATGTATTTTGAAAATACTCTAAAACGGAGTAGGCATGTACAGATCGCTTCTGGGACCCCTAAATATCGAATTTTCGGGTGTTTTGGGACTGAATTTGAGATATCGATTTTTTGGCACCTAAAAGATCGATTTTTAGCATGTTTTTAGCCTATATTTTGAAAATATTCTAGCACTGTGTAGGCATGTACAGATTGCTTCTGGGACCCCAAAGTATTGAATTTTCGGGTGTTTTGAGCCTGAATTTGAGATATAAACGGGTACAGAAGATACATGCACATATTGACTTTGGGCATCTAAAATATCGATTTTCAGCATGTTTTGGGCCTGTATTTTGAAAATACTCTAACACGGAGTAGGCATGTACAGATTGCTTCTGGGACCCCAAAATATTGAATTTTCGGGTGTTTAGGGCCAGAATTTGAGATATAAACGGGTACTGAAGATGCATGCACATATCGACTTTTGTGCACCTAAAAGATCGATTTTCAGTATGTTTTGAGCATGTATTTTGAAAATACTCTAACACGGAGTAGGCATGTACAGATACTTTCTGGGATCTCTAAATATCGAATTTTCGGGTGTTTTGGGACTGAATTTGAGATATCGATTTTTTGGCACATAAAATGTCGATTTTTAGCATGTTTTTAGCCTATATTTTGAAAATATTCTATCACTGTGTAGGCATGTACAGATTGCTTCTGGGACCCCAAAATATTGAATTTTCGGGTGTTTTGAGCATGAATTTGAGATATAAACGGGTACAGAAGATAAATGCACATATTGACTTTGGGCATCTAAAATATCGATTTTCAGCATGTTTTGGGCCTGTATTTTGAAAATACTCTAACACGGAGTAGGCATGTACAGATCGCTTCTGGGACCCCTAAATATCGAATTTTCAGGTGTTTTGGGACTGAATTTGAGATATCGACTTTTTGGCACCTAAAAGATCGATTTTTAGCATGTTTTTAGCCTATATTTTGAAAATATTCTAGCACTGAGTAGGCATGTACAGATTGCTTCTGGGACCCCAAAATATTGAATTCTCGGGTGTTTTGAGCCTGAATTTGAGATATAAACGGGTACTGAAGATGCATGCACATATCGACTTTTGTGCACCTAAAAGATCGATTTTCAGTATGTTTTGAGCATGTATTTTGAAAATACTCTAAAACGGAGTAGGCATGTACAGATCGCTTCTGGGACCCCTAAATATCGAATTTTCGGGTGTTTTGGGACTGAATTTGAGATATCGATTTTTTGGCACCTAAAAGATCGATTTTTAGCATGTTTTTAGCCTATATTTTGAAAATATTCTAGCACTGTGTAGGCATGTACAGATTGCTTCTGGGACCCCAAAGTATTGAATTTTCGGGTGTTTTGAGCCTGAATTTGAGATATAAACGGGTACAGAAGATACATGCACATATTGACTTTGGGCATCTAAAATATCGATTTTCAGCATGTTTTGGGCCTGTATTTTGAAAATACTCTAACACGGAGTAGGCATGTACAGATTGCTTCTGGGACCCCAAAATATTGAATTTTCGGGTGTTTAGGGCCAGAATTTGAGATATAAACGGGTACTGAAGATGCATGCACATATCGACTTTTGTGCACCTAAAAGATCGATTTTCAGTATGTTTTGAGCATGTATTTTGAAAATACTCTAACACGGAGTAGGCATGTACAGATACTTTCTGGGATCTCTAAATATCGAATTTTCGGGTGTTTTGGGACTGAATTTGAGATATCGATTTTTTGGCACATAAAATGTCGATTTTTAGCATGTTTTTAGCCTATATTTTGAAAATATTCTATCACTGTGTAGGCATGTACAGATTGCTTCTGGGACCCCAAAATATTGAATTTTCGGGTGTTTTGAGCATGAATTTGAGATATAAACGGGTACAGAAGATAAATGCACATATTGACTTTGGGCATCTAAAATATCGATTTTCAGCATGTTTTGGGCCTGTATTTTGAAAATACTCTAACACGGAGTAGGCATGTACAGATCGCTTCTGGGACCCCTAAATATCGAATTTTCAGGTGTTTTGGGACTGAATTTGAGATATCGACTTTTTGGCACCTAAAAGATCGATTTTTAGCATGTTTTTAGCCTATATTTTGAAAATATTCTAGCACTGAGTAGGCATGTACAGATTGCTTCTGGGACCCCAAAATATTGAATTCTCGGGTGTTTTGAGCCTGAATTTGAGATATAAACGGGTACAGAAGATACATGCACATATTGACTTTGGGCACCAAAAATATCGATTTTCAGCATGTTTTGGGCCTGAATTTTGAAAATACTCTAACACGGAGTAGGCATGTACAGATCGCTTCTGGGACCCCAAAATATCGAATTTTCGGGTGTTTTGAGCCAGAATTTGAGATATAAACGGGTACAGAAGATGCATGCACATATCGACTTTTGGGCACCTAAAAGATCGATTTTCAGTATGTTTTTGGCCTGTATTTTGAAAATACTCTAACACGGAGTAGGCATGTACAGATACCTTCTAGGACCTCTAAATATCGAATTTTCGGGTGTTTTGGGACTGAATTTGAGATATCGATTTTTTGGCACCTAAAATGTCTATTTTTAGCATGTTTTTAGCCTATATTTTGAAAATATTCTAGCACTGTGGAGGCATGTACAGATTGCTTCTGGGACCCCAAAATATTGAATTTTCGGGTGTTTTGAGCCTGAATTTGAGATATAAACGAGTACAGAAGATACATGCACATATTGACTTTGGGCATCTAAAATATCGATTTTCAGCATGTTTTGGGCCTGAATTTTGAAAATACTCTAACACGGAGTAGGCATGTACAGATCGCTTCTGGGACCCCAAAATATTGAATTTTCGGGTGTTTTGAGCCTGAATTTGAGATATAAACGGGTACTGAAGATGCATGCACATATCGACTTTTGTGCACCTAAAAGATCGATTTTCAGTATGTTTTGAGCATGTATTTTGAAAATACTCTAACACGGAGTAGGCATGTACAGATCGCTTCTGGGACCCCTAAATATCGAATTTTCGGGTGTTTTGGGACTGAATTTGAGATATCGATTTTTTGGCAACTAAAAGATCGATTTTTAGCATGTTTTTAGCCTATATTTTGAAAATATTCTAGCACTGTGTAGGCATGTACAGATTGCTTCTGGGACCCCAAAGTATTGAATTTTCGGGTGTTTTGAGCCTGAATTTGAGATATAAACGGGTACAGAAGATACATGCACATATTGACTTTGGGCATCTAAAATATCGATTTTCAGCATGTTTTGGGCCTGTATTTTGAAAATACTCTAACACGGAGTAGGCATGTACAGATTGCTTCTGGGACCCCAAAATATTGAATTTTCGGGTGTTTAGGGCCAGAATTTGAAATATAAACGGGTACTGAAGATGCATGCACATATCGACTTTTGTGCACCTAAAAGATCGATTTTCAGTATGTTTTGAGCATGTATTTTGAAAATACTCTAACACGGAGTAGGCATGTACAGATCGCTTCTGGGACCCCTAAATATCGAATTTTCGGGTGTTTTGGGACAGAATTTGAGATATCGACTTTTTGGCACCTAAAAGATCGATTTTTAGCATGTTTTTTGCCTACATTTTGAAAATATTCTAGCACTGAGTAGGCATGTACAGATTGCTTCTGGGACCCCAAAATATTGAATTTTCGGGTGTTTTGAGCCTGAATTTGAGATATAAACGGGTACAGAAGAAACATGCACATATTGACTTTGGGCACCAAAAATATCGATTTTCAGCATGTTTTGGGCCTGAATTTTGAAAATACTCTAACACGGAGTAGGCATGTACAGATACCTTCTGGGACCTCTAAATATCGAATTTTCTGGTGTTTTGGGACTGAATTTGAGATATCGACTTTTTGGCACCTAAAAGATCGATTTTTAGCATGTTTTTAGCCTACATTTTGAAAATATTCTAGCACTGAGTAGGCATGTACAGATTGCTTCTGGGACCCCAAAATATTGAATTTTCGGGTGTTTTGAGCCTGAATTTGAGATATAAACGGGTACAGAAGAAACATGCACATATTGACTTTGGGCACCAAAAATATCGATTTTCAGCATGTTTTGGGCCTGAATTTTGAAAATACTCTAACACGGAGTAGGCATGTACAGATACCTTCTGGGACCTCTAAATATCGAATTTTCTGGTGTTTTGGGACTGAATTTGAGATATCGATTTTTTGGCACCTAAAATGTCGATTTTTAGCATGTTTTTAGCCTATATTTTGAAAATATTCTAGCACTGTGTAAGCATGTACAGATTGCTTCTGGGACCCCAAAATATTGAATTTTCGGGTGTTTTGAGCCTGAATTTGAGATATAAACGGGTACAGAAGATACATGCACATATTGACTTTGGGCATCTAAAATATCGATTTTCAGCATGTTTTGGGCCTGAATTTTGAAAATACTCTAACACTGAGTAGGCATGTACAGATTGCTTCTGGGACCCCAAAATATTGAATTTTCGGGTGTTTTGAGCCTGAATTTGAGATATAAACGGGTACTGAAGATGCATGCACATATCGACTTTTGTGCACCTAAAAGATCGATTTTCAGTATGTTTTGAGCATGTATTTTGAAAATACTCTAACACGGAGTAGGCATGTACATATCGCTTCTGGGACCCCTAAATATCGAATTCTCGGGTGTTTTGGGACTGAATTTGAGATATCGACTTTTTGGCACCTAAAAGATCGATTTTTAGCATGTTTTTAGCCTACATTTTGAAAATATTCTAGCACTGAGTAGGCATGTACAGATTGCTTCTGGGACCCCAAATTTTGAATTTTCGGGTGTTTTGAGCCTGAATTTTAGATATAAACGGGTACAGAAGATATATGCACATATTGACTTTGGGCACCAAAAATATCGATTTTCAGCATGTTTTGGGCCTGAATTTTGAAAATACTCTAACACGGAGTAGGCATGTACAGATCGCTTCTGGGACCCCAAAATATCGAATTTTCGGGTGTTTAGGGCCAGAATTTGAGATATAAACGGGTACAGAAGATGCATGCACATATCGACTTTTGGGCACCTAAAAGATCGATTTTCAGTATGTTTTTTGCCTGTATTTTGAAAATACTCTAACACGGAGTAGTCATGTACAGATACCTTCTGGGACCTCTAAATATCGAATTTTCGAGTGTTTTGGGACTGAATTTGAGATATCGATTTTTTGGCACCTAAAATGTCGATTTTTAGCATGTTTTTAGCCTATATTTTGAAAATATTCTAGCACTGTGGAGGCATGTACAGATTGCTACTAGGACCCCAAAATATTGAATTTTCGGGTGTTTTGAGCCTGAATTTGAGATATAAACGGGTACAGAAGATACATGCACATATTGACTTTGGGCATCTAAAATATCGATTTTCAGCATGTTTTGGGCCTGTATTTTGAAAATACTCTAACACTGAGTAGGCATGTACAGATTGCTTCTGGGACCCCAAAATATTGAATTTTCGGGTGTTTTGAGCCTGAATTTGAGATATAAACGGGTACTGAAGATGCATGCACATATCGACTTTTGTGCACCTAAAAGATCGATTTTCAGTATGTTTTGAGCATGTATTTTGAAAATACTCTAACACGGAGTAGGCATGTACAGATCGCTTCTGGGACCCCTAAATATCGAATTTTCGGGTGTTTTGGGACTGAATTTGAGATATCGACTTTTTGGCACCTAAAAGATCGATTTTTAGCATGTTTTTAGCCTATATTTTGAAAATATTCTAGCACTGAGTAGGCATGTACAGATTGCTTCTGGGACCCCAAAATATTGAATTCTCGGGTGTTTTGAGCCTGAATTTGAGATATAAACGGGTACAGAAGATACATGCACATATTGACTTTGGGCACCAAAAATATCGATTTTCAGCATGTTTTGAGCCTGAATTTTGAAAATACTCTAACACGGAGTAGGCATGTACAGATCGCTTCTGGGACCCCAAAATATCGAATTTTCGGGTGTTTTGAGCCAGAATTTGAGATATAAACGGGTACAGAAGATGCATGCACATATCGACTTTTGGGCACCTAAAAGATCGATTTTCAGTATGTTTTTGGCCTGTATTTTGAAAATACTCTAACACGGAGTAGGCATGTACAGATACCTTCTAGGACCTCTAAATATCGAATTTTCGGGTGCTTTGGGACTGAATTTGAGATATCGATTTTTTGGCACCTAAAATGTCTATTTTTAGCATGTTTTTAGCCTATATTTTGAAAATATTCTAGCACTGTGTAGGCATGTACAGATTGCTTCTGGGACCCCAAAATATTGAATTTTCGGGTGTTTTGAGCCTGAAATTGAGATATAAACGAGTACAGAAGATACATGCACATATTGACTTTGGGCATCTAAAATATCGATTTTCAGCATGTTTTGGGCCTGAATTTTGAAAATATTCTAACACGGAGTAGGCATGTACAGATCGCTTCTGGGACCCCAAAATATTGAATTTTCGGTTGTTTTGAGCCTGAATTTGAGATATAAACGGGTACTGAAGATGCATGCACATATCGACTTTTGTGCACCTAAAAGATCGATTTTCAGTATGTTTTGAGCATGTATTTTGAAAATACTCTAACACGGAGTAGGCATGTACAGATCGCTTATGGGACCCCTAAATATCGAATTTTCGGGTGTTTTGGGACTGAATTTGAGATATCGATTTTTTGGCAACTAAAAGATCGATTTTTAGCATGTTTTTAGCCTATATTTTGAAAATATTCTAGCACTGTGTAGGCATGTACAGATTGCTTCTGGGACCCCAAAGTATTGAATTTTCGGGTGTTTTGAGCCTGAATTTGAGATATAAACGGGTACAGAAGATACATGCACATATTGACTTTGGGCATCTATAATATCGATTTTCAGCATGTTTTGGGCCTGTATTTTGAAAATACTCTAACACGGAGTAGGCATGTACAGATTGCTTCTGGGATCCCAAAATATTGAATTTTCGGGTGTTTAGGGCCAGAATTTGAGATATAAACGGGTACTGAAGATGCATGCACATATCGACTTTTGTGCACCTAAAAGATCGATTTTCAGTATGTTTTGAGCATGTATTTTGAAAATACTCTAACACGGAGTAGGCATGTACAGATCGCTTCTGGGACCCCTAAATATCGAATTTTCGGGTGTTTTGGGACAGAATTTGAGATATCGACTTTTTGGCACCTAAAAGATCGATTTTTAGCATGTTTTTAGCCTACATTTTGAAAATATTCTAGCACTGAGTAGGCATGTACAGATTGCTTCTGGGACCCCAAAATATTGAATTTTCGGGTGTTTTGAGCCTGAATTTGAGATATAAACGGGTACAGAAGAAACATGCACATATTGACTTTGGGCACCAAAAATATCGATTTTCAGCATGTTTTGGGCCTGAATTTTGAAAATACTCTAACACGGAGTAGGCATGTATAGATACCTTCTGGGACCTCTAAATATCGAATTTTCTGGTGTTTTGGGACTGAATTTGAGATATCGATTTTTTGGCACCTAAAAGATCGATTTTTAGCATGTTTTTAGCCTATATTTTGAAAATATTCTAGCACTGTGTAGGCATGTTCAGATTGCTTCTGGGACCCCAAAGTATTGAATTTTCGGGTGTTTTGAGCCTGAATTTGAGATATAAACGGGTACAGAAGATACATGCACATATTGACTTTGGGCATCTAAAATATCGATTTTCAGCATGTTTTGGGCCTGTATTTTGAAAATACTCTAACACGGAGTAGGCATGTACAGATTGCTTCTGGGACCCCAAAATATTGAATTTTCGGGTGTTTAGGGCCAGAATTTGAGATATAAACGGGTACTGAAGATGCATGCACATATCGACTTTTGTGCACCTAAAAGATCGATTTTCAGTATGTTTTGAGCATGTATTTTGAAAATACTCTAACACGGAGTAGGCATGTACAGATCGCTTCTGGGACCCCTAAATATCGAATTTTCGGGTGTTTTGGGACAGAATTTGAGATATCGACTTTTTGGCACCTAAAAGATCGATTTTTAGCATGTTTTTAGCCTACATTTTGAAAATATTCTAGCACTGAGTAGGCATGTACAGATTGCTTCTGGGACCCCAAAATATTGAATTTTCGGGTGTTTTGAGCCTGAATTTGAGATATAAACGGGTACAGAAGAAACATGCACATATTGACTTTGGGCACCAAAAATATCGATTTTCAGCATGTTTTGGGCCTGAATTTTGAAAATACTCTAACACGGAGTAGGCATGTACAGATACCTTCTCGGACCTCTAAATATCGAATTATCTGGTGTTTTGGGACTGAATTTGAGATATCGATTTTTTGGCACCTAAAATGTCGATTTTTAGCATGTTTTTAGCCTATATTTTGAAAATATTCTAGCACTGTGTAGGCATGTACAGATTGCTTCTGGGACCCCAAAGTATTGAATTTTCGGGTGTTTTGAGCCTGAATTTGAGATATAAACGGGTACAGAAGATACATGCACATATTGACTTTGGGCATCTATAATATCGATTTTCAGCATGTTTTGGGCCTGTATTTTGAAAATACTCTAACACGGAGTAGGCATGTACAGATTGCTTCTGGGATCCCAAAATATTGAATTTTCGGGTGTTTAGGGCCAGAATTTGAGATATAAACGGGTACTGAAGATGCATGCACATATCGACTTTTGTGCACCTAAAAGATCGATTTTCAGTATGTTTTGAGCATGTATTTTGAAAATACTCTAACACGGAGTAGGCATGTACAGATCGCTTCTGGGACCCCTAAATATCGAATTTTCGGGTGTTTTGGGACAGAATTTGAGATATCGACTTTTTGGCACCTAAAAGATCGATTTTTAGCATGTTTTTAGCCTACATTTTGAAAATATTCTAGCACTGAGTAGGCATGTACAGATTGCTTCTGGGACCCCAAAATATTGAATTTTCGGGTGTTTTGAGCCTGAATTTGAGATATAAACGGGTACAGAAGAAACATGCACATATTGACTTTGGGCACCAAAAATATCGATTTTCAGCATGTTTTGGGCCTGAATTTTGAAAATACTCTAACACGGAGTAGGCATGTATAGATACCTTCTGGGACCTCTAAATATCGAATTTTCTGGTGTTTTGGGACTGAATTTGAGATATCGATTTTTTGGCACCTAAAAGATCGATTTTTAGCATGTTTTTAGCCTATATTTTGAAAATATTCTAGCACTGTGTAGGCATGTACAGATTGCTTCTGGGACCCGAAAGTATTGAATTTTCGGGTGTTTTGAGCCTGAATTTGAGATATAAACGGGTACAGAAGATACATGCACATATTGACTTTGGGCATCTAAAATATCGATTTTCAGCATGTTTTGGGCCTGTATTTTGAAAATACTCTAACACGGAATAGGCATGTACAGATTGCTTCTGGGACCCCAAAATATTGAATTTTCGGGTGTTTAGGGCCAGAATTTGAGATATAAACGGGTACTGAAGATGCATGCACATATCGACTTTTGTGCACCTAAAAGATCGATTTTCAGTATGTTTTGAGCATGTATTTTGAAAATACTCTAACACGGAGTAGGCATGTACAGATCGCTTCTGGGACCCCTAAATATCGAATTTTCGGGTGTTTTGGGACAGAATTTGAGATATCGACTTTTTGGCACCTAAAAGATCGATTTTTAGCATGTTTTTAGCCTACATTTTGAAAATATTCTAGCACTGAGTAGGCATGTACAGATCGCTTCTGGGACCCCAAAATATCGAATTTTCGGGTGTTTAGGGCCAGAATTTGAGATATAAACGGGTACAGAAGATGCATGCACATATCGACTTTTGGGCACCTAAAAGATCGATTTTCAGTATGTTTTTTGCCTGTATTTTGAAAATACTCTAACACGGAGTAGTCATGTACAGATACCTTCTGGGACCTCTAAATATCGAATTTTCGAGTGTTTTGGGACTGAATTTGAGATATCGATTTTTTGGCACCTAAAATGTCGATTTTTAGCATGTTTTTAGCCTATATTTTGAAAATATTCTAGCACTGTGGAGGCATGTACAGATTGCTTCTGGGACCCCAAAATATTGAATTTTCGGGTGTTTTGAGCCTGAATTTGAGATATAAACGGGTACAGAAGATACATGCACATATTGACTTTGGGCATCTAAAATATCGATTTTCAGCATGTTTTGGGCCTGTATTTTGGAAATACTCTAACACTGAGTAGGCATGTACAGATTGCTTCTGGGACCCCAAAATATTGAATTTTCGGGTGTTTTGAGCCTGAATTTGAGATATAAACGGGTACTGAAGATGCATGCACATATCGACTTTTGTGCACCTAAAAGATCGATTTTCAGTATGTTTTGAGCATGTATTTTGAAAATACTCTAACACGGAGTAGGCATGTACAGATCGCTTCTGGGACCCCTAAATATCGAATTTTCGGGTGTTTTGGGACTGAATTTGAGATATCGACTTTTTGGCACCTAAAAGATCGATTTTTAGCATGTTTTTAGCCTACATTTTGAAAATATTCTAGCACTGAGTAGGCATGTACAGATTGCTTCTGGGACCCCAAAATATTGAATTTTCGGGTGTTTTGAGCCTGAATTTGAGATATAAACGGGTACAGAAGAAACATGCACATATTGACTTTGGGCACCAAAAATATCGATTTTCAGCATGTTTTGGGCCTGAATTTTGAAAATACTCTAACACGGAGTAGGCATGTACAGATACCTTCTGGGACCTCTAAATATCGAATTTTCTGGTGTTTTGGGACTGAATTTGAGATATCGATTTTTTGGCACCTAAAATGTCGATTTTTAGCATGTTTTTAGCCTATATTTTGAAAATATTCTAGCACTGTGTAAGCATGTACAGATTGCTTCTGGGACCCCAAAATATTGAATTTTCGGGTGTTTTGAGCCTGAATTAGAGATATAAACGGGTACAGAAGATACATGCACATATTGACTTTGGGCATCTAAAATATCGATTTTCAGCATGTTTTGGGCCTGAATTTTGAAAATACTCTAACACTGAGTAGGCATGTACAGATTGCTTCTGGGACCCCAAAATATTGAATTTTCGGGTGTTTTGAGCCTGAATTTGAGATATAAACGGGTACTGAAGATGCATGCACATATCGACTTTTGTGCACCTAAAAGATCGATTTTCAGTATGTTTTGAGCATGTATTTTGAAAATACTCTAACACGGAGTAGGCATGTACATATCGCTTCTGGGACCCCTAAATATCGAATTCTCGGGTGTTTTGGGACTGAATTTGAGATATCGACTTTTTGGCACCTAAAAGATCGATTTTTAGCATGTTTTTAGCCTACATTTTGAAAATATTCTAGCACTGAGTAGGCATGTACAGATTGCTTCTGGGACCCCAAAATATTGAATTTTCGGGTGTTTTGAGCCTGAATTTTAGATATAAACGGGTACAGAAGATATATGCACATATTGACTTTGGGCACCAAAAATATCGATTTTCAGCATGTTTTGGGCCTGAATTTTGAAAATACTCTAACACGGAGTAGGCATGTACAGATCGCTTCTGGGACCCCAAAATATCGAATTTTCGGGTGTTTAGGGCCAGAATTTGAGATATAAACGGGTACAGAAGATGCATGCACATATCGACTTTTGGGCACCTAAAAGATCGATTTTCAGTATGTTTTTTGCCTGTATTTTGAAAATACTCTAACACGGAGTAGTCATGTACAGATACCTTCTGGGACCTCTAAATATCGAATTTTCGAGTGTTTTGGGACTGAATTTGAGATATCGATTTTTTGGCACCTAAAATGTCGATTTTTAGCATGTTTTTAGCCTATATTTTGAAAATATTCTAGCACTGTGGAGGCATGTACAGATTGCTTCTGGGACCCCAAAATATTGAATTTTCGGGTGTTTTGAGCCTGAATTTGAGATATAAACGGGTACAGAAGATACATGCACATATTGACTTTGGGCATCTAAAATATCGATTTTCAGCATGTTTTGGGCCTGTATTTTGAAAAAACTCTAACACTGAGTAGGCATGTACAGATTGCTTCTGGGACCCCAAAATATTGAATTTTCGGGTGTTTTGAGCCTGAATTTGAGATATAAACGGGTACTGAAGATGCATGCACATATCGACTTTTGTGCACCTAAAAGATCGATTTTCAGTATGTTTTGAGCATGTATTTTGAAAATACTCTAACACGGAGTAGGCATGTACAGATCGCTTCTGGGACCCCTAAATATCGAATTTTCGGGTGTTTTGGGACTGAATTTGAGATATCGACTTTTTGGCACCTAAAAGATCGATTTTTAGCATGTTTTTAGCCTACATTTTGAAAATATTCTAGCACTGAGTAGGCATATACAGATTGCTTCTGGGACCCCAAAATATTGAATTTTCGGGTGTTTTGAGCCTGAATTTGAGATATAAACGGGTACAGAAGAAACATGCACATATTGACTTTGGGCACCAAAAATATCGATTTTCAGCATGTTTTGGGCCTGAATTTTGAAAATACTCTAACACGGAGTAGGCATGTATAGATACCTTCTGGGACCTCTAAACATCGAATTTTCTGGTGTTTTGGGACTGAATTTGAGATATCGATTTTTTGGCACCTAAAAGATCGATTTTTAGCATGTTTTTAGACTATATTTTGAAAATATTCTAGCACTGTGTAGGCATGTACAGATTGCTTCTGGGACCCCAAAGTATTGAATTTTCGGGTGTTTTGAGCCTGAATTTGAGATATAAACGGGTACAGAAGATACATGCACATATTGACTTTGGGCATCTAAAATATCGATTTTCAGCATGTTTTGGGCCTGTATTTTGAAAATACTCTAACACGGAGTAGGCATGTACAGATTGCTTCTGGGACCCCAAAATATTGAATTTTCGGGTGTTTAGGGCCAGAATTTGAGATATAAACGGATACTGAAGATGCATGCACATATCGACTTTTGCGCACCTAAAAGATCGATTTTCAGTATGTTTTGAGCATGTATTTTGAAAATACTCTAACACGGAGTAGGCATGTACAGATCGCTTCTGGGACCCCTAAATATCGAATTTTCGGGTGTTTTGGGACAGAATTTGAGATATCGACTTTTTGGCACCTAAAAGATCGATTTTTAGCATGTTTTTAGCCTACATTTTGAAAATATTCTAGCACTGAGTAGGCATGTACAGATTGCTTCTGAGACCCCAAAATATTGAATTTTCGGGTGTTTTGAGCCTGAATTTGAGATATAAACGGGTACAGAAGAAACATGCACATATTGAATTTGGGCACCAAAAATATCGATTTTCAGCATGTTTTGGGCCTGAATTTTGAAAATACTCTAACACAGAGTAGGCATGTACAGATACCTTCTGGGACCTCTAAATATCGAATTTTCTGGTGTTTTGGGACTGAATTTGAGATATCGATTTTTTGGCACCTAAAATGTCGATTTTTAGCATGTTTTTAGCCTATATTTTGAAAATATTCTAGCACTGTGTAAGCATGTACAGATTGCTTCTGGGACCCCAAAATATCGAATTTTCGGGTGTTTTGAGCCTGAATTTGAGATATAAACGGGTACAGAAGATACATGCACATATTGACTTTGGGCATCTAAAATATCGATTTTCAGCATGTTTTGGGCCTGAATTTTGAAAATACTCTAACACTGAGTAGGCATGTACAGATTGCTTCTGGGACCCCAAAATATTGAATTTTCGGGTGTTTTGAGCCTGAATTTGAGATATAAACGGGTACTGAAGATGCATGCACATATCGACTTTTGTGCACCTAAAAGATCGATTTTCAGTATGTTTTGAGCATGTATTTTGAAAATACTCTAACACGGAGTAGGCATGTACATATCGCTTCTGGGACCCCTAAATATCGAATTCTCGGGTGTTTTGGGACTGAATTTGAGATATCGACTTTTTGGCACCTAAAAGATCGATTTTTAGCATGTTTTTAGCCTACATTTTGAAAATATTCTAGCACTGAGTAGGCATGTACAGATTGCTTCTGGGACCCCAAAATATTGAATTTTCGGGTGTTTTGAGCCTGAATTTTAGATATAAACGGGTACAGAAGATGCATGCACATATCGACTTTTGGGCACCTAAAAGATCGATTTTCAGTATGTTTTTTGCCTGTATTTTGAAAATACTCTAACACGGAGTAGTCATGTACAGATACCTTCTGGGACCTCTAAATATCGAATTTTCGAGTGTTTTGGGACTGAATTTGAGATATCGATTTTTTGGCACCTAAAATGTCGATTTTTAGCATGTTTTTAGCCTATATTTTAAAAATATTCTAGCACTGTGGAGGCATGTACAGATTGCTTCTGGGACCCCAAAATATTGAATTTTCGGGTGTTTTGAGCCTGAATTTGAGATATAAACGGGTACAGAAGATACATGCACATATTGACTTTGGGCATCTAAAATATCGATTTTCAGCATGTTTTGGGCCTGTATTTTGAAAATACTCTAACACTGAGTAGGCATGTACAGATTGCTTCTGGGACCCCAAAATATTGAATTTTCGGGTGTTTTGAGCCTGAATTTGAGATATAAACGGGTACTGAAGATGCATGCACATATCGACTTTTGTGCACCTAAAAGATCGATTTTCAGTATGTTTTGAGCATGTATTTTGAAAATACTCTAACACGGAGTAGGCATGTACAGATCGCTTCTGGGACCCCTAAATATCGAATTTTCGGGTGTTTTGGGACTGAATTTGAGATATCGACTTTTTGGCACCTAAAAGATCGATTTTTAGCATGTTTTTAGCCTATATTTTGAAAATATTCTAGCACTGTACAGATTGCTTCTGGGACCCCAAAATATTGAATTTTCGGGTGTTTTGAGCCTGAATTCGAGATATAAACGGGTACAGAAGATACATGCACATATTGACTTTGGGCACCAAAACTATCGATTTTCAGCATGTTTTGGGCCTGAATTTTGAAAATACTCTAACACGGAGTAGGCATGTACAGATACCTTCTGGGACCTCTAAATATCGAATTTTCGGGTGTTTTGGGACTGAATTTGAGATATCGATTTTTTGGCACCTAAAATGTCGATGTTTAGCATGTTTTTAGCCTATATTTTGAAAATATTCTAGCACTGTGTAGGCATGTACAGATTGCTTCTGGGACCCCAAAATATTGAATTTTCGGGTGTTTTGAGCCTGAATTTGAGATATAAACGGGTACAGAAGATACATGCACATATTGACTTTGGGCATCTAAAATATCGATTTTCAGCATGTTTTGGGCCTGTATTTTGAAAATACTCTAACACTGAGTAGGCATGTACAGATTGCTTCTGGGACCCCAAAATATTGAATTTTCGGGTGTTTTGAGCCTGAATTTGAGATATAAACGGGTACTGAAGATGCATGCACATATCGACTTTTGTGCACCTAAAAGATTGATTTTCAGTATGTTTTGAGCATGTATTTTGAAAATACTCTAACACGGAGTAGGCATGTACAGATACCTTCTGGGACCTCTAAATATCGAATTTTCGGGTGTTTTGGGACTGAATTTGAGATATCGATTTTTTGGCACCTAAAATGTCGATTTTTAGCATGTTTTTAGCCTACAATTTGAAAATATTCTAGCACTGAGTAGGCATGTACAGATTGCTTCTGGGACCCCAAAATATTGAATTTTCGGGTGTTTTGAGCCTGAATTTGAGATATAAACGGGTACAGAAGATACATGCACATATTGACTTTGGGCACCAAAAATATCGATTTTCAGCATGTTTTGGGCCTGAATTTTGAAAATACTCTAACACGGAGTAGGCATGTACAGATCGCTTCTGGGACCCCAAAATATCGAATTTTCAGGTGTTTTGAGCCAGAATTTGAGATATAAACGGGTACAGAAGATGCATGCACATATCGACTTTTGGGCACCTAAAAGATCGATTTTCAGTATGTTTTTGGCCTGTATTTTGAAAATACTCTAACACGGAGTAGGCATGTACAGATACCTTCTTGGTTTCTAAATATCGAATTTTCGGGTGTTTTGGTACTGAATTTGAGATATCGATTTTTTGGCACCTAAAATGTCTATTTTTAGCATGTTTTTAGCCTATATTTTGAAAATATTCTAGCACTGTGTAGGCATGTACAGATTGCTTCTGGGACCCCAAAATATTGAATTTTCGGGTGTTTTGAGCCTGAATTTGAGATATAAACGAGTACAGAAGATACATGCACATATTGACTTTGGGCATCTAAAATATCGATTTTCAGCATGTTTTGGGCCTGAATTTTGAAAATACTCTAACACGGAGTAGGCATGTACAGATCGCTTCTGGGACCCCAAAATATTGAATTTTCGGGTGTTTTGAGCCTGAATTTGAGATATAAACGGGTACTGAAGATGCATGCACATATCGACTTTTGTGCACCTAAAAGATCGATTTTCAGTATGTTTTGAGCATGTATTTTGAAAATACTCTAACACGGAGTAGGCATGTACAGATCGCTTCTGGGACCCCTAAATATCGAATTTTCGGGTGTTTTGGGACTGAATTTGAGATATCGATTTTTTGGCACCTAAAAGATCGATTTTTAGCATGTTTTTAGCCTATATTTTGAAAATATTCTATCACTGTGTAGGCATGTACAGATTGCTTCTGGGACCCCAAAATATTGAATTTTCGGGTGTTTTGAGCCTGAATTTGAGATATAAACGGGTACAGAAGAAACATGCACATATTGACTTTGGGCACCAAAAATATCGATTTTCAGCATGTTTTGGGCCTGAATTTTGAAAATACTCTAACACGGAGTAGGCATGTACAGATACCTTCTGGGACCTCTAAATATCGAATTTTCTGGTGTTTTGGGACTGAATTTGAGATATCGATTTTTTGGCACCTAAAAGATCGATTTTTAGCATGTTTTTAGCCTATATTTTGAAAATATTCTAGCACTGTGTAGGCATGTACAGATTGCTTCTGGGACCCCAAAGTATTGAATTTTCGGGTGTTTTGAGCCTGAATTTGAGATATAAAAGGGTACAGAAGATACATGCACATATTGACTTTGGGCATCTAAAATATCGATTTTCAGCATGTTTTGGGCCTGTATTTTGAAAATACTCTAACACGGAGTAGGCATGTACAGATTGCTTCTGGGACCCCAAAATATTGAATTTTCGGGTGTTTAGGGCCAGAATTTGAGATATAAACGGGTACTGAAGATGCATGCACATATCGACTTTTGTGCACCTAAAAGATCGATTTTCAGTATGTTTTGAGCATGTATTTTGAAAATACTCTAACACGGAGTAGGCATGTACAGATCGCTTCTGGGACCCCTAAATATCGAATTTTCGGGTGTTTTGGGACAGAATTTGAGATATCGACTTTTTGGCACCTAAAAGATCGATTTTTAGCATGTTTTTAGCCTACATTTTGAAAATATTCTATCACTGAGTAGGCATGTACAGATTGCTTCTGGGACCCCAAAATATTGAATTTTCGGGTGTTTTGAGCCTGAATTTGAGATATAAACGGGTACAGAAGAAACATGCACATATTGACTTTGGGCACCAAAAATATCGATTTTCAGCATGTTTTGGGCCTGAATTTTGAAAATACTCTAACACGGAGTAGGCATGTACAGATACCTTCTGGGACCTCTAAATATCGAATTTTCTGGTGTTTTGGGACTGAATTTGAGATATCGATTTTTTGGCACCTAAAATGTCGATTTTTAGCATGTTTTTAGCCTATATTTTGAAAATATTCTAGCACTGTGTAAGCATGTACAGATTGCTTCTGGGACCCCAAAATATTGAATTTTCGGGTGTTTTGAGCCTGAATTTTAGATATAAACGGGTACAGAAGATATATGCACATATTGACTTTGGGCACCAAAAATATCGATTTTCAGCATGTTTTGGGCCTGAATTTTGAAAATACTCTAACACGGAGTAGGCATGTACAGATCGCTTCTGGGACCCCAAAATATCGAATTTTCGGGTGTTTAGGGCCAGAATTTGAGATATAAACGGGTACAGAAGATGCATGCACATATCGACTTTTGGGCACCTAAAAGATCGATTTTCAGTATGTTTTTGGCCTGTATTTTGAAAATACTCTAACACGGAGTAGTCATGTACAGATACCTTCTGGGACCTCTAAATATCGAATTTTCGAGTGTTTTGGGACTGAATTTGAGATATCGATTTTTTGGCACCTAAAATGTCGATTTTTAGCATGTTTTTAGCCTATATTTTGAAAATATTCTAGCACTGTGGAGGCATGTACAGATTGCTTCTGGGACCCCAAAATATTGAATTTTCGGGTGTTTTGAGCCTGAATTTGAGATATAAACGGGTACAGAAGATACATGCACATATTGACTTTGGGCATCTAAAATATCGATTTTCAGCATGTTTTGGGCCTGTATTTTGAAAATACTCTAACACTGAGTAGGCATGTACAGATTGCTTCTGGGACCCCAAAATATTGAATTTTCGGGTGTTTTGAGCCTGAATTTGAGATATAAACGGGTACTGAAGATGCATGCACATATCGACTTTTGTGCACCTAAAAGATCGATTTTCAGTATGTTTTGAGCATGTATTTTGAAAATACTCTAACACGGAGTAGGCATGTACAGATCGCTTCTGGGTCCCCTAAATATCGAATTTTCGGGTGTTTTGGGACTGAATTTGAGATATCGACTTTTTGGCACCTAAAAGATCGATTTTTAGCATGTTTTTAGCCTATATTTTGAAAATATTCTAGCACTGTACAGATTGCTTCTGGGACCCCAAAATATTGAATTTTCGGGTGTTTTGAGCTTGAATTCGAGATATAAACGGGTACAAAAGATACATGCACATATTGACTTTGGGCACCAAAAATATCGATTTTCAGTATGTTTTTGGCCTGTATTTTGAAAATACTCTAACACGTAGTAGGCATGTACAGATACCTTCTGGGACCTCTAAATATCGAATTTTCGGGTGTTTTAGGACTGAATTTGAGATATTGATTTTTTGGCACCTAAAATGTCGATTTTTAGCATGTTTTTAGCCTATATTTTGAAAATATTCTAGCACTGTGTAGGCATGTACAGATTGCTTCTGGGACTCCAAAATATTGAATTTTCGGGTGTTTTGAGCCTGAATTTGAGATATAAACGGGTACAGAAGATACATGCACATATTGACTTTGGGCATCTAAAATATCGATTTTCAGCATGTTTTGGGCCTGTATATTGAAAATACTCTAACACGGAGTAGGCATGTACAGATCGCTTCTGGGACCCCTAAATATCGAATTTTCGGGTGTTTTGGAACTGAATTTGAGATATCGACTTTTTGGCACCTAAAAGATCGATTTTTAGCATGTTTTTAGCCTATATTTTGAAAATATTCTAGCACTGTACAGATTGCTTCTGGGACCCCAAAATATTGAATTTTCGGGTGTTTTGAGCCTGAATTCGAGATATAAACGGGTACAGAAGATACATGCACATATTGACTTTGGGCACCAAAAATATCGATTTTCAGCATGTTTTGGGCCTGTATTTTGAAAATACTCTAACACGGAGTAGGCATGTACAGATACCTTCTGGGACCTCTAAATATCGAATTTTCGGGTGTTTTGGGACTGAATTTGAGATATAAACGGGTACAGAAGATACATGCACATATTGACTTTGGGCATCTAAAATATCGATTTTCAGCATGTTTTGGGCCTGTATTTTGAAAATACTCTAACACTGAGTAGGCATGTACAGATTGCTTCTGGGACCCCAAAATATTGAATTTTCGGGTGTTTTGAGCCTGAATTTGAGATATAAACGGGTACTGAAGATGCATGCACATATCGACTTTTGTGCACCTAAAAGATTGATTTTCAGTATGTTTTGAGCATGTATTTTGAAAATACTCTAACACGGAGTAGGCATGTACAGATACCTTCTGGGACCTCTAAATATCGAATTTTCGGGTGTTTTGGGACTGAATTTGAGATATCGATTTTTTGGCACCTAAAATGTCGATTTTTAGCATGTTTTTAGCCTACAATTTGAAAATATTCTAGCACTGAGTAGGCATGTACAGATTGCTTCTGGGACCCCAAAATATTGAATTTTCGGGTGTTTTGAGCCTGAATTTGAGATATAAACGGGTACAGAAGATACATGCACATATTGACTTTGGGCACCAAAAATATCGATTTTCAGCATGTTTTGGGCCTGAATTTTGAAAATACTCTAACACGGAGTAGGCATGTACATATCGCTTCTGGGACCCCAAAATATCGAATTTTCAGGTGTTTTGAGCCAGAATTTGAGATATAAACGGGTACAGAAGATGCATGCACATATCGACTTTTGGGCACCTAAAAGATCGATTTTCAGTATGTTTTTGGCCTGTATTTTGAAAATACTCTAACACGGAGTAGGCATGTACAGATACCTTCTTGGACCTCTAAATATCGAATTTTCGGGTGTTTTGGTACTGAATTTGAGATATCGATTTTTTGGCACCTAAAATGTCTATTTTTAGCATGTTTTTAGCCTATATTTTGAAAATATTCTAGCACTGTGTAGGCATGTACAGATTGCTTCTGGGACCCCAAAATATTGAATTTTCGGGTGTTTTGAGCCTGAATTTGAGATATAAACGAGTACAGAAGATACATGCACATATTGACTTTGGGCATCTAAAATATCGATTTTCAGCATGTTTTGGGCCTGAATTTTGAAAATACTCTAACACGGAGTAGGCATGTACAGATCGCTTCTGGGACCCCAAAATATTGAATTTTCGGGTGTTTTGAGCCTGAATTTGAGATATAAACGGGTACTGAAGATGCATGCACATATCGACTTTTGTGCACCTAAAAGATCGATTTTCAGTATGTTTTGAGCATGTATTTTGAAAATACTCTAACACGGAGTAGGCATGTACAGATCGCTTCTGGGACCCCTAAATATCGAATTTTCGGGTGTTTTGGGACTGAATTTGAGATATCGATTTTTTGGCACCTAAAAGATCGATTTTTAGCATGTTTTTAGCCTATATTTTGAAAATATTCTATCACTGTGTAGGCATGTACAGATTGCTTCTGGGACCCCAAAATATTGAATTTTCGGGTGTTTTGAGCCTGAATTTGAGATATAAACGGGTACAGAAGAAACATGCACATATTGACTTTGGGCACCAAAAATATCGATTTTCAGCATGTTTTGGGCCTGAATTTTGAAAATACTCTAACACGGAGTAGGCATGTACAGATACCTTCTGGGACCTCTAAATATCGAATTTTCTGGTGTTTTGGGACTGAATTTGAGATATCGATTTTTTGGCACCTAAAAGATCGATTTTTAGCATGTTTTTAGCCTATATTTTGAAAATATTCTAGCACTGTGTAGGCATGTACAGATTGCTTCTGGGACCCCAAAGTATTGAATTTTCGGGTGTTTTGAGCCTGAATTTGAGATATAAACGGGTACAGAAGATACATGCACATATTGACTTTGGGCATCTAAAATATCGATTTTCAGCATGTTTTGGGCCTGTATTTTGAAAATACTCTAACACGGAGTATGCATGTACAGATCGCTTCTGGGACCCCTAAATATCGAATTTTCGGGTGTTTTGGGACTGAATTTGAGATATCGACATTTTGGCACCTAAAAGATAGATTTTTAGCATGTTTTTAGCCTATATTTTGAAAATATTCTAGCACTGTACAGATTGCTTCTGGGACCCCAAAATATTGAATTCTCGGGTGTTTTGAGCCTGAATTTGAGATATAAACGGGTACAGAAGATACATGCACATATTGACTTTGGGCACCAAAAATATCGATTTTCAGCATGTTTTGGGCCTGAATTTTGAAAATACTCTAACACGGAGTAGGCATGTAGAGATCGCTTCTGGGACCCCAAAATATCGAATTTTCGGGTATTTAGGGCCAGAATTTTAGATATAAACGGGTACAGAAGATGCATGCACATATCGACTTTTGGGCACCTAAAAGATCGATTTTCAGTATGTTTTTGGCCTGTATTTTGAAAATACTCTAACACGGAGTAGGCATGTACAGATACCTTCTGGGACCTCTAAATATCGAATTTTCGGGTGTTTTGGGACTGAATTTGAGATATCGATTTTTTGGCACCTAAAATGTCGATTTTTAGCATGTTTTTAGCCTATATTTTGAAAATATTCTAGCACTGTGTAGGCATGTACAGATTGCTTCTGGGACCCCAAAATATTGAATTTTCGGGTGTTTTGAGCCTGAATTTGAGATATAAACGGGTACTGAAGATGCATGCACATATCGACTTTTGTGCACCTAAAAGATCGATTTTCTGTATGTTTTGAGCATGTATTTTGAAAATACTCTAACACGGAGTATGCATGTACAGATCGCTTCTGGGACCCCTAAATATCGAATTTTCGGGTGTTTTGGGACTGAATTTGAGATATCGACTTTTGGGCACCTAAAAGATCGATTTTTAGCATGTTTTTAGCCTATATTTTGAAAATATTCTAGCACTGTACAGATTGCTTCTGGGACCCCAAAATATTGAATTTTCGGGTGTTTTGAGCCTGAATTTGAGATATAAACGGGTACAGAAGATGCATGCACATATCGACTTTTGGGCACCTAAAAGATCAATTTTCAGTATGTTTTTGGCCTGTATTTTGAAAATACTCTAACACGGAGTAGGCATGTACAGATACCTTCTGGGACCTCTAAATATCGAATTTTCGGGTGTTTTAGGACTGAATTTGATATATCGATTTTTTGGCACCTAAAATGTCGATTTTTAGCATGTTTTTAGCCTATATTTTGAAAATATTCTAGCACTGTGTAGGCATGTACAGATTGCTTCTGGGACCCCAAAATATTGAATTTTCGGGTGTTTTGAGCCTGAATTTGAGATATAAACGGGTACAGAAGATACATGCACATATTGACTTTGGGTACCAAAAATATCGATTTTCAGCATGTTTTGGGCCTGAATTTTGAAAATACTCTAACACGGAGTAGGCATGTACAGATCGCTTCTGGGACCCCAAAATATCGAATTTTCGGGTGTTTAGGGCCAGAATTTGAGATATAAACGGGTACTGAAGATGCATGCACATATCGACTTTTGTGCACCTAAAAGATCGATTTTCAGTATGTTTTGAGCATATATTTTGAAAATACTCTAACACGGAGTAGGCATGTACAGATCGCTTCTGGGACCCCTAAATATCGAATTTTCGGGTGTTTTGGGACTGAATTTGAGATATCGACTTTTTGGCACCTAAAAGATCGATTTTCAGTATGTTTTGAGCATATATTTTGAAAATACTCTAACACGGAGTAGGCATGTACAGATTGCTTCTGGGACCCCAAAATATTGAATTTTCGGGTGTTTTGAGTCTGAATTTGAGATATAAACGGGTACAGAAGATACATGCACATATTGACTTTGGGCACCAAAAATATCGATTTTTAGCATGTTTTGGGCCTGATTTTTGAAAATACTCTAACACTGAGTAGGCATGTACAGATCGCTTCTGGGACCCCAAAATATCGAATTTTCGGATGTTTAGGGCCAGAATTTGAGATATAAACGGGTACAGAAGATGCATGCACATATCGACTTTTGGGCACCTAAAAGATCGATTTTCAGTATTTTTTTGGCCTGTATTTTGAAAATACTCTAACACGGAGTAGGCATGTACAGATCGCTTCTGGGACCCCTAAATATCGAATTTTCGGGTGTTTTGGGACTGAATTTGATATATCGATTTTTTGGCACCTAAAATGTCGATTTTTAGCATGTTTTTAGCCTATATTTTGAAAATATTCTAGCACTGTGTAGGCATGTACAGATTGCTTCTGGGACCCCAAAATATTGAATTTTCGGGTGTTTTGAGCCTCAATTTGAGATATAAACTGGTACAGAAGATACATGCACATATTGACTTTGGGCATCTAAAATATCGATTTTCAGCATGTTTTGGGCTTGTATTTTGAAAATACTCTAACACTGAGTAGGCATGTACAGATTGCTTCTGGGACCCCAAAATATTGAATTTTCGGGTGTTTTGAGCCTGAATTTGAGATATAAACGGGTACTGAAGATGCATGCACATATCGACTTTTGGGCACCTAAAAGATCGATTTTCAGTATTTTTTTGGCCTGTATTTTGAAAATACTCTAACACGGAGTAGGCATGTACATATCGCTTCTGGGACCCCTAAATATCGAATTTTCGGGTGTTTTGGGACTGAATTTGATATATCGATTTTTTGGCACCTAAAATGTCGATTTTTAGCATGTTTTTAGCCTATATTTTGAAAATATTCTAGCACTGTGTAGGCATGTACAGATCGCTTCTGGGACCCCTAAATATCGAATTTTCGGGTGTTTTGGGACTGAATTTGATATATCGATTTTTTGGCACCTAAAATGTCGATTTTTAGCATGTTTTTAGCCTATATTTTGAAAATATTCTAGCACTGTGTAGGCATGTACAGATTGCTTCTGGGACCCCAAAATATTGAATTTTCGGGTGTTTTGAGCCTCAATTTGAGATATAAACTGGTACAGAAGATACATGCACATATTGACTTTGGGCATCTAAAATATCGATTTTCAGCATGTTTTGGGCTTGTATTTTGAAAATACTCTAACACTGAGTAGGCATGTACAGATTGCTTCTGGGACCCCAAAATATTGAATTTTCGGGTGTTTTGAGCCTGAATTTGAGATATAAACGGGTACTGAAGATGCATGCACATATCGACTTTTGTGCACCTAAAAGATCGATTTTCAGTATGTTTTGAGCATGTATTTTGAAAATACTCTAACACGGAGTAGGCATGTACAGATCGCTTCTGGGACCCCTAAATATCGAATTTTCGGGTGTTTTGGGACTGAATTTGAGATATCGACTTTTTGGCACCTAAAAGATCGATTTTTAGCATGTTTTTAGCCTATATTTTGAAAATATTCTAGCACTGAGTAGGCATGTACAGATTACTTCTAGGACCCCAAAATATTGAATTTTCGGGTGTTTTGAGCCTGAATTTGAGATATAAACGGGTACAGAAGATACATGCACATATTGACTTTGGGCACCAAAAATATCGAGTTTCAGCATGTTTTGGGCCTGAATTTTGAAAATACTCTAACACGGAGTAGGCATGTACAGATCGCTTCTGGGACCCCAAAATATCGAATTTTCGGGTGTTTAGGGCCAGAATTTGAGATATAAACGGGTACTGAAGATGCATGCACATATCGACTTTTGGGCACCTAAAAGATCGATTTTCAGTATGTTTTTATCCTGTATTTTGAAAATACTCTAACACAGTGTAGGCATGTACAGATACCTTCTGGGACCTCTAAATATCGAATTTTCGGGTGTTTTGGGACTGAATTTGAGATATCGATTTGTTGGCACCTAAAATGTCGATTTTTAACATGTTTTTAGCCTATATTTTGAAAATATTCTAGCACTGTGTAGGCATGTACAGATTGCTTCTGGGACCCCAAAATATTGAATTTTCGGGTGTTTTGAGCCTGAATTTGAGATATAAACGGGTACAGAAGATGCATGCACATATCGACTTTTGGGCACCTAAAAGATCGATTTTCAGTATGTTTTTGGCCTGTATTTTGAAAATACTCTAACACAGTGTAGGCATGTACAGATACCTTCTGGGACCTCTAAATATCGAATTTTCGGGTGTTTTGGGACTGAATTTGAGATATCGATTTTTTGGCACCTAAAATGTCGATTTTTAGCATGTTTTTAGCCTATATTTTGAAAATATTCTAGCACTGTGTAGGCATGTACAGATTGCTTCTGGGACCCCAAAATATTGAATTTTCGGGTGTTTTGAGCCTGAATTTGAGATATAAACGGGTACTGAAGATGCATGCACATATCGACTTTTGTGCACCTAAAAGATCGATTTTCAGTATGTTTTGAGCATGTATTTTGAAAATACTCTAACACTGAGTAGGCATGTACAGATCGCTTCTGGGACCCCTAAATGTCGAATTTTCGGGTGTTTTGGGACTGAATTTGAGATATCGACTTTTTGGCACCTAAAAGATCGATTTTTAGCATGTTTTTAGCCTATATTTTGAAAATTTTCTAGCACTGTACAGATTGCTTCTGGGACACCAAAATATAGACTTTTGGGCACCTAAAAGATCGATTTTCAGTATGTTTTTGGCCTGTATTTTGAAAATACTCTAACACGGAGTAGGCATGTACAGATACCTTCTGGGACCTCTAAATATCGAATTTTTGGGTGTTTTGGGACTGAATTTGAGATATCGATTTTTTGGCACCTAAAATGTCGATTTTTAGCATGTTTTTAGCCAATATTTTGAAAATATTCTAGCACTGTGTAGGCATGTGCAGATTGCTTCTGGGACCCCAAAATATTGAATTTTCGGGTGTTTTGAGCCTGAATTTGAGATATAAACGGGTACAGAAGATACATGCACATATTGACTTTGGGCATCTAAAATATCGATTTTCAGCATGTTTTGGGCCTGTATTTTGAAAATACTCTAACACTGAGTAGGCATGTACAGATTGCTTCTGGGACCCCAAAATATTGAATTTTCGGGTGTTTTGAGCCTGAATTTGAGATATAAACGGGTACTGAAGATGCATGCACATATCGACTTTTGTGCACCTAAAAGATCGATTTTCAGTATGTTTTGAGCATGTATTTTGAAAATACTCTAACACGGAGTAGGCATGTACAGATCGCTTCTGGGACCCCTAAATATCGAATTTTCGGGTGTTTTGGGACTGAATTTGAGATATCGACTTTTGGCACCTAAAAGATCGATTTTTAGCATGTTTTTAGCCTATATTTTGAAAATATTCTAGCACTGTACAGATTGCTTCTGGGACCCCAAAATATTGAATTCTCGGGTGTTTTGAGCCTGAATTTGAGATATAAACGGGTACAGAAGATACATGCACATATTGACTTTGGACACCAAAAATATCGATTTTCAGCATGTTTTGGGCCTGAATTTTGAAAATACTCTAACACGGAGTAGGCATGTACAGATCGCTTCTGGGACCCCAAAATATCGAATTTTCGGGTGTTTAGGGCCAGAATTTGAGATATAAACGGGTACAGAAGATGCATGCACATATCGACTTTTGGGCACCTAAAAGATCGATTTTCAGTATGTTTTTGGCCTGTATTTTGAAAATACTCTAACACGGAGTAGGCATGTACAGATACCTTCTGGGACCTCTGAATATCGAATTTTCGGGTGTTTTGGGACTGAATTTGAGATATCGATTTTTTGGCACCTAAAATGTCGATTTTTAGCATGTTTTTAGCCTATATTTTGAAAATATTCTAGCACTGTGTAGGCATGTACAGATTGCTTCTGGGACCCCAAAATATTGAATTTTCGGGTGTTTTGAGCCTGAATTTGAGATATAAACGGGTACAGAAGATGCATGCACATATCGACTTTTGTGCACCTAAAAGATCGATTTTCAGTATGTTTTGAGCATGTATTTTGAAAATACTCTAACACGGAGTAGGCATGTACAGATCGCTTCTGGGACCCCTAAATATCGAATTTTCGGGTGTTTTGGGACTGAATTTGATATATCGATTTTTTGGCACCTAAAATGTCGATTTTTAGCATGTTTTTAGCCTATATTTTGAAAATATTCTAGCACTGTGTAGGCATGTTCAGATTGCTTCTGGGACCCCAAAATATTGAATTTTCGGGTGTTTTGAGCCTGAATTTGAGATATAAACTGGTACAGAAGATACATGCACATATTGACTTTGGGCATCTAAAATATCGATTTTCAGCATGTTTTGGGCTTGTATTTTGAAAATACTCTAACACTGAGTAGGCATGTACAGATTGCTTCTGGGACCCCAAAATATTGAATTTTCGGGTGTTTTGAGCCTGAATTTGAGATATAAACGGGTACTGAAGATGCATGCACATATCGACTTTTGTGCACCTAAAAGATCGATTTTCAGTATGTTTTGAGCATGTATTTTGAAAATACTCTAACACGGAGTAGGCATGTACAGATCGCTTCTGGGACCCCTAAATATCGAATTTTCGGGTGTTTTGGGACTGAATTTGAGATATCGACTTTTTGGCACATAAAAGATCGATTTTTAGCATGTTTTTAGCCTATATTTTGAAAATATTCTAGCACTGAGTAGGCATGTACAGATTACTTCTAGGACCCCAAAATATTGAATTTTCGGGTGTTTTGAGCCTGAATTTGAGATATAAACGGGTACAGAAGATACATGCACATATTGACTTTGGGCACCAAAAATATCGAGTTTCAGCATGTTTTGGGCCTGAATTTTGAAAATACTCTAACACGGAGTAGGCATGTACAGATCGCTTCTGGGACCCCAAAATATCGAATTTTCGGGTGTTTAGGGCCAGAATTTGAGATATAAACGGGTACTGAAGATGCATGCACATATCGACTTTTGGGCACCTAAAAGATCGATTTTCAGTATGTTTTTGGCCTGTATTTTGAAAATACTCTAACACAGTGTAGGCATGTACAGATACCTTCTGGGACCTCTAAATATTGAATTTTCGGGTGTTTTGGGACTGAATTTGAGATATCGATTTTTTGGCACCTAAAATGTCGATTTTTAACATGTTTTTAGCCTATATTTTGAAAATATTCTAGCACTGTGTAGGCATGTACAGGTTGCTTCTGGGACCCCAAAATATTGAATTTTCGGGTGTTTTGAGCCTGAATTTGAGATATAAACGGGTACAGAAGATGCATGCACATATCGACTTTTGGGCACCTAAAAGATCGATTTTCAGTATGTTTTTGGCCTGTATTTTGAAAATACTCTAACACAGTGTAGGCATGTACAGATACCTTCTGGGACCTCTAAATATCGAATTTTCGGGTGTTTTGGGACTGAATTTGAGATATCGATTTTTTGGCACCTAAAATGTCGATTTTTAGCATGTTTTTAGCCTATATTTTGAAAATATTCTAGCACTGTGTAGGCATGTACAGATTGCTTCTGGGACCCCAAAATATTGAATTTTCGGGTGTTTTGAGCCTGAATTTGAGATATAAACGGGTACTGAAGATGCATGCACATATCGACTTTTGTGCACCTAAAAGATCGATTTTCAGTATGTTTTGAGCATGTATTTTGAAAATACTCTAACACTGAGTAGGCATGTACAGATCGCTTCTGGGACCCCTAAATGTCGAATTTTCGGGTGTTTTGGGACTGAATTTGAGATATCGACTTTTTGGCACCTAAAAGATCGATTTTTAGCATGTTTTTAGCCTATATTTTGAAAATTTTCTAGCACTGTACAGATTGCTTCTGGGACACCAAAATATAGACTTTTGGGCACCTAAAAGATCGATTTTCAGTATGTTTTTGGCCTGTATTTTGAAAATACTCTAACAGGAGTAGGCATGTACAGATACCTTCTGGGACCTCTAAATATCGAATTTTTGGGTGTTTTGGGACTGAATTTGAGATATCGATTTTTTGGCACCTAAAATGTCGATTTTTAGCATGTTTTTAGCCTATATTTTGAAAATATTCTAGCACTGTGTAGGCATGTGCAGATTGCTTCTGGGACCCCAAAATATTGAATTTTCGGGTGTTTTGAGCCTGAATTTGAGATATAAACGGGTACAGAAGATACATGCACATATTGACTTTGGGCATCTAAAATATCGATTTTCAGCATGTTTTGGGCCTGTATTTTGAAAATACTCTAACACTGAGTAGGCATGTACAGATTGCTTCTGGGACCCCAAAATATTGAATTTTCGGGTGTTTTGAGCCTGAATTTGAGATATAAACGGGTACTGAAGATGCATGCACATATCGACTTTTGTGCACCTAAAAGATCGATTTTCAGTATGTTTTGAGCATGTATTTTGAAAATACTCTAACACGGAGTAGGCATGTACAGATCGCTTCTGGGACCCCTAAATATCGAATTTTCGGGTGTTTTGGGACTGAATTTGAGATATCGACTTTTTGGCACCTAAAAGATCGATTTTTAGCATGTTTTTAGCCTATATTTTGAAAATATTCTAGCACTGTACAGATTGCTTCTGGGACCCCAAAATATTGAATTTTCGGGTGTTTTGAGCCTGAATTTGAGATATAAACGGGTACAGAAGATACATGCACATATTGACTTTGGGCACCAAAAATATCTATTTTCAGCATGTTTTGGGCCTGAATTTTGAAAATACTCTAACACGGAGTAGGCATGTACAGATCGCTTCTGGGACCCCAAAATATCGAATTTTCGGGTGTTTAGGGCCAGAATTTGAGATATAAACGGGTACAGAAGATGCATGCACATATCGACTTTTGGGCACCTAAAAGATCGATTTTCAGTATGTTTTTGGCCTGTATTTTGAAAATACTCTAACACGGAGTAGGCATGTACCTCTAAATATCGAATTTTCGGGTGTTTTGAAACTGAATTTGAGATATCGATTTTTTGGCACCTAAAATGTCGTATTTTAGCATGTTTTTAGCCTATATTTTGAAAATATTCTAGCACTGTGTAGGCATGTACAGATTGCTTCTGGGACCCCAAAATATTGAATTTTCGGGTGTTTTGAGCCTGAATTTGAGATATAAACGGGTACAAAAGATACATGCACATATTGACTTTGGGCATCTAAAATATCGATTTTCAGCATGTTTTGGGCCTGTATTTTGAAAATACTCTAACACTGAGTAGGCATGTACAGATTGCTTCTGGGACCCCAAAATATTGAATTTTCGGGTGTTTTGAGCCTGAATTTGAGATATAAACGGGTACTGAAGATGCATGCACATATCGACTTTTGTGCACCTAAAAGATCGATTTTCAGTATGTTTTGAGCATGTATTTCGAAAATACTCTAAAACGGAGTAGGCATGTACAGATCGCTTCTGGGACCCCTAAATATCGAATTTTCGGGTGTTTTGGGACTGAATTTGAGATATCGACTTTTTGGCACCTAAAAGATCGATTTTTAGCATGTTTTTAGCCTATATTTTGAAAATATTCTAGCACTGTACAGATTGCTTCTGGGACCCCAAAATATTGAATTTTCGGGTGTTTTGAGCCTGAATTTGAGATATGACTTTGGGCACCAAAAATATCGATTTTCAGCTTGTTTTGGGCCTGAATTTTGAAAATACTCTAACACGGAGTAGGCATGTACAGATCGCTTCTGGGACCCCAAAATATCGAATTTTCGGGTGTTTAGGGCCAGAATTTGAGATATAAACGGGTACAGAAGATGCATGCACATATCGACTTTTGGGCACCTAAAAGATCGATTTTCAGTATGTTTTTGGCCTGTATTTTGAAAATACTCTAACACGGAGTAGGCATGTACAGATACCTTCTGGGACCTCTAAATATCGAATTTTCGAGTGTTTTGGGACTGAATTTGAGATATCGATTTTTTGGCACCTAAAATGTCGATTTTTGCATGTTTTTAGCCTATATTTTGAAAATATTCTAGCACTGTGTAGGCATGTACAGATTGCTTCTGGGACCCAAAAATATTGAATTTTCGGGTGTTTTGTGCCTGAATTTGAGATATAAACGGGTACAGAAGATACATGCACATATTGACTTTGGGCATCTAAAATATCGATTTTCAGCATGTTTTGGGCCTGTATTTTGAAAATACTCTAACACTGAGTAGGCATGTACAGATTGCTTCTGGAACCCCAAAATATTGAATTTTCGGGTGTTTTGAGCCTGAATTTGAGATATAAACGGGTACTGAAGATGCATGCACATATCGACTTTTGTGCACCTAAAAGATCGATTTTCAGTATGTTTTGAGCATGTATTTTGAAAATACTCTAACACGGAGTAGGCATGTTTCAGATCGCTTCTGGGACCCCTAACTATCGAATTTTCGGGTGTTTTGGGACTGAATGTGAGATATCGATTTTTTGGCACCTAAAAGATCGATTTTTAGCATGTTTTTAGCCTATATTTTGAAAATATTCTAGCACTGAGTAGGCATGTACAGATTGCTTCTGGGACCCCAAAATATTGAATTTTCGGGTGTTTTGAGCCTGAATTTGAGATATAAACGGGTACAGAAGATACATGCACATATTGACTTTGGGCACCAAAAATGTCGATTTTCACCATGTTTTGGGCCTGAATTTTGAAAATACTCTAACACGGAGTAAGCATGTACAGATCGCTTCTGGGACCCCAAAATATCGAATTTTCGGGTGTTTAGGGCCAGAATTTGAGATATAAACGGGTACAGAAGATGCATGCACATATCGACTTTTGGGCACCTAAAAGATCGATTTTCAGTATGTTTTTGGCCTGTATTTTGAAAATACTCTAACACGGAGTAGGCATGTGAAGATTCCTTCTGGGACCTCTAAATATCGAATTTTCGGGTGTTTTGGGACTGAATTTGAGATATCGATTTTTTGGCACCTAAAATGTCGATTTTTAGCATGTTTTTAGCCTATATTTTGAAAATATTCTAGCACTGTGTAGGCATGTACAGATTGCTTCTGGGACCCCAAAATATTGAATTTTCGGGTGTTTTGAGCCTGAATTTGAGATATAAACGGGTACTGAAGATGCATGCACATATCGACTTTTGTGCACCTAAAAGATCGATTTTCAGTATGTTTTGAGCATGTATTTTGAAAATACTCTAACACGGAGTAGGCATGTTTCAGATCGCTTCTGGGACCCCTAACTATCGAATTTTCGGGTGTTTTGGGACTGAATGTGAGATATCGATTTTTTGGCACCTAAAAGATCGATTTTTAGCATGTTTTTAGCCTATATTTTGAAAATATTCTAGCACTGATTAGGCATGTACAGATTGCTTCTGGGACCCCAAAATATTGAATTTTCGGGTGTTTTGAGCCTGAATTTGAGATATAAACGGGTACAGAAGATACATGCACATATTGACTTTGGGCACCAAAAATGTTTATTTTCACCATGTTTTGGGCCTGAATTTTGAAAATACTCTAACACGGAGTAGGCATGTACAGATCGCTTCTGGGACCCCAAAATATCGAATTTTCGGGTGTTTAGGGCCAGAATTTGAGATATAAACGGGTACAGAAGATGCATGCACATATCGACTTTTGGGCACCTAAAAGATCGATTTTCAGTATGTTTTTGGCCTGTATTTTGAAAATACTCTAACACGGAGTAGGCATGTACAGATACCTTCTGGGACCTCTAAATATCGAATTTTCGGGTGTTTTGGGACTGAATTTGAGATATCGATTTTTTGGCACCTAAAATGTCGATTTTTAGCATGTTTTTAGCCTATATTTTGAAAATATTCTAGCACTGTGTAGGCATGTACAGATTGCTTCTGGGACCCCAAAATATTGAATTTTCGGGTATTTTGAGCCTGAATTTGAGATATAAACGGGTACTGAAGATGCATGCACATATCGACTTTTGTGCACCTAAAAGATCGATTTTCAGTATGTTTTGAGCATGTATTTTGAAAATACTCTAACACGGAGTAGGCATGTACAGATCGCTTCTGGGACCCCTAAATATCGAATTTTCGGGTGTTTTGGGACTGAATTTGAGATATCGACTTTTTGGCACCTAAAAGATCGATTTTTATCATGTTTTTAGCCTATATTTTGAAAATATTCTAGCACTGTACAGATTGCTTCTAGGACCCCAAAATATTGAATTTTCGGGTGTTTTGAGCCTGAATTTGAGATATAAACGGGTACAGAAGATACATGCACATATTGACTTTGGGCACCAAAAATAACGATTTTCAGCATGTTTTGGGCCTGAATTTTGAAAATACTCTAACACGGAGTAGGCATTTAGAGATCGCTTCTGGGACCCCAAAATATCGAATTTTCGGGTGTTTTGAGCCTGAATTTGAGATATAAACGGGTACTGAAGATGCATGCACATATCGACTTTTGTGCACCTAAAAGATCGATTTTCAGTATGTTTTGAGCATGTATTTTGAAAATACTCTAACACGGAGTAGGCATGTACAGATCGCTTCTGGGACCCCTAACTATCGAATTTTCGGGTGTTTTGGGACTGAATTTGAGATATCGAATTTTTGGCACCTAAAAGATCGATTTTTAGAATGTTTTTAGCCTATATTTTGAAAATATTCTAGCACTGAGTAGGCAAGTACAGATTGCTTCTGGGACCCCAAAATATTGAATTTTCGGGTGTTTTGAGCCTGAATTCGAGATATAAACGGGTACAGAAGATGCATGCACATATCGACTTTTGGGCACCTAAAAGATCGATTTTCAGTATGTTTTTGGCCTGTAATTTGAAAATACTCTAACACAGTGTAGGCATGTACAGATACCTTCTGGGACCTCTAAATATCGAATTTTCGGGTGTTTTGGGACTGAATTTGAGATATCGATTTTTTGGCACCTAAAATGTCGATTTTTAGCATGTTTTTAGCCTATATTTTGAAAATATTCTAGCACTGTGTAGGCATGTACAGATTGCTTCTGGGACCCCAAAATATTGATATTTCGGGTGTTTTGAGCCTGAATTTGAGATATAAACGGGTACAGAAGATACATGCACATATTGACTTTGGGCATCTAAAATATCGATTTTCAGCATGTTTTGGGCCTGTATTTTGAAAATACTCTAACACTGAGTAGACATGTAGACATTGCTTCTGGAACCCCAAAATATTGAATTTTAGGGTGTTTTGAGCCTGAATTTGAGATATAAACGGGTACTGAAGATGCATGCACATATCGACTTTTGTGCACCTAAAAGATCGATTTTCAGTATGTTTTGAGCATGTATTTTGAAAATACTCTAACACGGAGTAGGCATGTACAGATCGCTTCTGGGACCCCTAAATATCGAATTTTCGGGTGTTTTGGGACTGAATTTGAGATATCGAATTTTTGGCACCTAAAAGATCGATTTTTAGCATGTTTTTAGCCTATATTTTGAAAATATTCTAGCACTGAGTAGGCATGTACAGATTGCTTCTAGGACCCCAAAATATTGAATTTTCGGGTGTTTTGAGCCTGAATTTGAGATATAAACGGGTACAGAAGATACATGCACATATTGACTTTGGGCACCAAAAATGTCGATTTTCAGCATGTTTTGGGCCTGAATTTTGAAAATACTCTAACACGGAGTAGGCATGTACAGATCGCTTCTGGGACCCCAAAATATCGAATTTTCGGGTGTTTAGGGCCAGAATTTGAGATATAAACGGGTACAGAAGATGCATGCACATATCGACTTTTGGGCACCTAAAAGATCGATTTTCAGTATGTTTTTGGCCTGTATTTTGAAAATACTCTAACACTGAGTAGGCATGTACAGATTGCTTTTGGAACCCCAAAATATTGAATTATCGGGTGTTTTGAGCCTGAATTCGAGATATAAACGGGTACAGAAGATACATGCACATATTGACTTTGGGCACCAAAAATAACGATTTTCAGCATGTTTTGGGCCTGAATTTTGAAAATACACTAACATGGAGTAGGCATTTAGAGATCGCTTCTGGGACCACAAAATATCGAATTTTCGGGTGTTTAGGGCCAGAATTTGAGATATAAACGGGTACAGAAGATGCATGCACATATCGACTTTTGGGCACCTAAAAGATCGATTTTCAGTATGTTTTTGGCCTGTATTTTGAAAATACTCTAACACGGAGTAGGCATGTACAGATACCTTCTGGGACCTCTAAATATCGAATTTTCGGGTGTTTTGGGACTGAATTTGAGATATCGATTTTTTGGCACCTAAAATGTCGATTTTTAGCATGTTTTTAGCATATATTTTGAAAATATTCTAGCACTGTGTAGGCATGTACAGATTGCTTCTGGGACCCCAAAATATTGAATTTTCGGGTGTTTTGAGCCTGAATTTGAGATATAAACGGGTACAGAAGATACATGCACATATTGACTTTGGGCATCTAAAATATCGATTTTCAGCATGTTTTGGGCCTGTATTTTGAAAATACTCTAACACTGAGTAGGCATGTACAGATTACTTTTGGAACTCCAAAATATTGAATTATCGGGTGTTTTGAGCCTGAATTTGAGATATAAACGGGCACTGAAGATGCATGCACATATCGACTTTTGTGCACCTAAAAGATCGATTTTCAGTATGTTTTGAGCATGTATTTTGAAAATACTCTAACACGGAGTAGGCATGTACAGATCGCTTCTGGGACCCCTAAATATCGAATTTTCGGGTGTTTTGGGACTGAATTTAAGATATCGAATTTTTGGCACCTAAAAGATCGATTTTTAGCATGTACAGCCTATATTTTGAAAATATTCTAGCACTGAGTAGGCATGTACAGATTGCTTCTGGGACCCCAAAATATTGAATTTTCGGGTGTTTTGAGCCTGAATTTAAGATAAAAACGGGTACAGAAGATACATGCACATATTGACTTTGGGCACCAAAAATGACGATTTTCAGCATGTTTTGGGCCTGAATTTTGAAAATACTCTAACACGGAGTAGGCATGTACAGATCGCTTCTGGGACCCCTAAATATCGAATTTTCGGGTGTTTTGGGACTGAATTTGAGATATCGACAGTTTGGCACCTAAAAGATCGATTTTTAGCATGTTTTTAGCCTATATTTTGAAAATATTCTAGCACTGAGTACAGATTGCTTCTGGGACCCCAAAATATTGAATTTTCGGGTGTTTTGAGCCTGAATTTGAGATATAAACGGGTACAGAAGATACATGCACAAATTGACTTTGGGCATCTAAAATATCGATTTTCAGCATGTTTTGGGCCTGTATTTTGAAAATACTCTAACACTGACTAGGCATGTACAGATTGCTTCTGGGACCCCAAAATATTGAATTTTCGGGTGTTTTGAGCCTAAATTCGAAATATAAACGGGTACAGAAGATACATGCACATATTAACTTTGGGCACCAAAAATATCGATTTTCAGCATGTTTTGGGCCTGAATTTTGAAAATACTCTAACACGGAGTAGGCATGTACAGATCGCTTCTGGGACCCCAAAATATCGAATTTTCGGGTGTTTAGGGCCAGAATTTGAGATATAAACGGGTACAGAAGATGCATGCACATATCGACTTTTGGGCACCTAAAAGATCGATTTTCAGTATGTTTTTGGCCCGTATTTTGAAAATACTCTAACACGGAGTAAGCATGTACAGATTGCTTCTGGGACCCCAAAATAATGAATTTTCGGGTGTTTTGAGCCTGAATTTGAGATATAAACATATTGACTTTGGGCATCTAAAATATCGATTTTCAGCATGTTTTGGGCCTGTATTTTGAAAATACTCTAACACTTAGTAGGCATGTACAGATTGCTTCTGGGACCCCAAAATATTGAATTTTCGGGTGTTTTGAGCCTGAATTCGAGATATAAACGGGTACAGAAGATACATGCACATATTAACTTTGGGCACCAAAAATATCGATTTTCAGCATGTTTTGGGCCTGAATTTTGAAAATACTCTAACACGGAGTAGGCATGTACAGATCGCTTCTGGGACCCCAAAATATCGAATTTTCGGGTGTTTAGGGCCAGAATTTGAGATATAAACGGGTACAGAAGATGCATGCACATATCGACTTTTGGGCACCTAAAAGATCGATTTTCAGTATGTTTTTGGCCTGTATTTTGAAAATACTCTAACACGGAGTAAGCATGTACAGATACCTTTTGGGACCTCTAAATATCGAATTTTCGGGTGTTTTGGGACTGAATTTGAGATATCGATTTTTTGGCACCTAAAATGTCGATTTTTAGCATGTTTTTAGCCTATATTTTAAAAATATTCTAGCACTGTGTAGGCATGTACAGATTGCTTCTGGGACCCCAAAATATTAAATTTTCGGGTGCTTTGAGCCTGAATTTGAAATATAAACGGGTACAGAAGATACATGCACATATTGACTTTGGGCACCAAAAATGTCGATTTTCAGCATGTTTTGGGCCTGAATTTTGAAAATACTCTAACACGGAGTAGGCATGTACAAATCGCTTCTGGGACCCCAAAATATCGAATTTTCGGGTGTTTAGGGCCAGAATTTGAGATATAAACGGGTACAGAAGATGCATGCACATATCGACTTTTGGGCACCTAAAAGATCGATTTTCAGTATGTTTTTGGCCTGTATTTTGAAAATACTCTAACACGGAGTAGGCATGTACAGATACCTTCTGGGACCTCTAAATATCGAATTTTAGGGTGTTTTGGGACTGAATTTGAGATATCGATTTTTTGGCACCTAAAATGTCGATTTTTATCATGTTTTTAGCCTATATTTTGAAAATATTCTAGCACTGTGTAGGCATGTACAGATTGCTTCTGGGACCCCAAAATATTGAATTTTCGGGTGTTTTGAGCCTGAATTTGAGATATAAACGGGTACAGAAGATACATGCACATATTGACTTTGGGCATCTAAAATATCGATTTTCAGCATGTTTTGGGCCTGTATTTTGAAAATACTCTAACACTGAGTAGACATGTAGACATTGCTTCTGGAACCCCAAAATATTGAATTTTAGGGTGTTTTGAGCCTGAATTTGAGATATAAACGGGTACTGAAGATGCATGCACATATCGACTTTTGTGCACCTAAAAGATCGATTTTCAGTATGTTTTGAGCATGTATTTTGAAAATACTCTAACACGGAGTAGGCATGTACAGATCGCTTCTGGGACCCCTAAATATCGAATTTTCGGGTGTTTTGGGACTGAATTTGAGATATCGAATTTTTGGCACCTAAAAGATCGATTTTTAGCATGTTTTTAGCCTATATTTTGAAAATATTCTATCACTGAGTAGGCATGTACAGATTGCTTCTAGGACCCCAAAATATTGAATTTTCGGGTGTTTTGAGCCTGAATTTGAGATATAAACGGGTACAGAAGATACATGCACATATTGACTTTGGGCACCAAAAATGTCGATTTTCAGCATGTTTTGGGCCTGAATTTTGAAAATACTCTAACACGGAGTAGGCATGTACAGATCGCTTCTGGGACCCCAAAATATCGAATTTTCGGGTGTTTAGGGCCAGAATTTGAGATATAAACGGGTACAGAAGATGCATGCACATATCGACTTTTGGGCACCTAAAAGATCGATTTTCAGTATGTTTTTGGCCTGTATTTTGAAAATACTCTAACACGGAGTAGGCATGTACAGATACCTTCTGGGACCTCTAAATATCGAATTTTAGGGTGTTTTGGGACTGAATTTGAGATATCGATTTTTTGGCACCTAAAATGTCGATTTTTATCATGTTTTTAGCCTATATTTTGAAAATATTCTAGCACTGTGTAGGCATGTACAGATTGCTTCTGGGACCCCAAAATATTGAATTTTCGGGTGTTTTGAGCCTGAATTTGAGATATAAACGGGTACAGAAGATACATGCACATATTGACTTTGGGCATCTAAAATATCGATTTTCAGCATGTTTTGGGCCTGTATTTTGAAAATACTCTAACACTGAGTAGGCATGTACAGATTGCTTTTGGAACCCCAAAATATTGAATTATCGGGTGTTTTGAGCCTGAATTCGAGATATAAACGGGTACAGAAGATACATGCACATATTGACTTTGGGCACCAAAAATAACGATTTTCAGCATGTTTTGGGCCTGAATTTTGAAAATACACTAACATGGAGTAGGCATTTAGAGATCGCTTCTGGGACCACAAAATATCGAATTTTCGGGTGTTTAGGGCCAGAATTTGAGATATAAACGGGTACAGAAGATGCATGCACATATCGACTTTTGGGCACCTAAAAGATCGATTTTCAGTATGTTTTTGGCCTGTATTTTGAAAATACTCTAACACGGAGTAGGCATGTACAGATACCTTCTGGGACCTCTAAATATCGAATTTTCGGGTGTTTTGGGACTGAATTTGAGATATCGATTTTTTGGCACCTAAAATGTCGATTTTTAGCATGTTTTTAGCATATATTTTGAAAATATTCTAGCACTGTGTAGGCATGTACAGATTGCTTCTGGGACCCCAAAATATTGAATTTTCGGGTGTTTTGAGCCTGAATTTGAGATATAAACGGGTACAGAAGATACATGCACATATTGACTTTGGGCATCTAAAATATCGATTTTCAGCATGTTTTGGGCCTGTATTTTGAAAATACTCTAACACTGAGTAGGCATGTACAGATTACTTTTGGAACTCCAAAATATTGAATTATCGGGTGTTTTGAGCCTGAATTTGAGATATAAACGGGTACTGAAGATGCATGCACATATCGACTTTTGTGCACCTAAAAGATCGATTTTCAGTATGTTTTGAGCATGTATTTTGAAAATACTCTAACACGGAGTAGGCATGTACAGATCGCTTCTGGGACCCCTAAATATCGAATTTTCGGGTGTTTTGGGACTGAATTTAAGATATCGAATTTTTGGCACCTAAAAGATCGATTTTTAGCATGTACAGCCTATATTTTGAAAATATTCTAGCACTGAGTAGGCATGTACAGATTGCTTCTGGGACCCCAAAATATTGAATTTTCGGGTGTTTTGAGCCTGAATTTAAGATAAAAACGGGTACAGAAGATACATGCACATATTGACTTTGGGCACCAAAAATGACGATTTTCAGCATGTTTTGGGCCTGAATTTTGAAAATACTCTAACACGGAGTAGGCATGTACAAATCGCTTCTGGGACCCCTAAATATCGAATTTTCGGGTGTTTTGGGACTGAATTTGAGATATCGACAGTTTGGCACCTAAAAGATCGATTTTTAGCATGTTTTTAGCCTATATTTTGAAAATATTCTAGCACTGAGTACAGATTGCTTCTGGGACCCCAAAATATTGAATTTTCGGGTGTTTTGAGCCTGAATTTGAGATATAAACGGGTACAGAAGATACATGCACAAATTGACTTTGGGCATCTAAAATATCGATTTTCAGCATGTTTTGGGCCTGTATTTTGAAAATACTCTAACACTGACTAGGCATGTACAGATTGCTTCTGGGACCCCAAAATATTGAATTTTCGGGTGTTTTGAGCCTAAATTCGAAATATAAACGGGTACAGAAGATACATGCACATATTAACTTTGGGCACCAAAAATATCGATTTTCAGCATGTTTTGGGCCTGAATTTTGAAAATACTCTAACACGGAGTAGGCATGTACAGATCGCTTCTGGGACCCCAAAATATCGAATTTTCGGGTGTTTAGGGCCAGAATTTGAGATATAAACGGGTACAGAAGATGCATGCACATATCGACTTTTGGGCACCTAAAAGATCGATTTTCAGTATGTTTTTGGCCCGTATTTTGAAAATACTCTAACACGGAGTAAGCATGTACAGATTGCTTCTGGGACCCCAAAATAATGAATTTTCGGGTGTTTTGAGCCTGAATTTGAGATATAAACATATTGACTTTGGGCATCTAAAATATCGATTTTCAGCATGTTTTGGGCCTGTATTTTGAAAATACTCTAACACTTAGTAGGCATGTACAGATTGCTTCTGGGACCCCAAAATATTGAATTTTCGGGTGTTTTGAGCCTGAATTCGAGATATAAACGGGTACAGAAGATACATGCACATATTAACTTTGGGCACCAAAAATATCGATTTTCAGCATGTTTTGGGCCTGAATTTTGAAAATACTCTAACACGGAGTAGGCATGTACAGATCGCTTCTGGGACCCCAAAATATCGAATTTTCGGGTGTTTAGGGCCAGAATTTGAGATATAAACGGGTACAGAAGATGCATGCACATATCGACTTTTGGGCACCTAAAAGATCGATTTTCAGTATGTTTTTGGCCTGTATTTTGAAAATACTCTAACACGGAGTAAGCATGTACAGATACCTTTTGGGACCTCTAAATATCGAATTTTCGGGTGTTTTGGGACTGAATTTGAGATATCGATTTTTTGGCACCTAAAATGTCGATTTTTAGCATGTTTTTAGCCTATATTTTAAAAATATTCTAGCACTGTGTAGGCATGTACAGATTGCTTCTGGGACCCCAAAATATTAAATTTTCGGGTGCTTTGAGCCTGAATTTGAGATATAAACGGGTACAGAAGATACATGCACATATTGACTTTGGGCACCAAAAATGTCGATTTTCAGCATGTTTTGGGCCTGAATTTTGAAAATACTCTAACACGGAGTAGGCATGTACAAATCGCTTCTGGGACCCCAAAATATCGAATTTTCGGGTGTTTAGGGCCAGAATTTGAGATATAAACGGGTACAGAAGATGCATGCACATATCGACTTTTGGGCCCCTAAAAGATCGATTTTCAGTATGTTTTTGGACTGTATTTTGAAAATACTCTAACACGGAGTAGGCATGTACAGATACCTTCTGGGACCTCTAAATATCGAATTTTAGGGTGTTTTGGGACTGAATTTGAGATATCGATTTTTTGGCACCTAAAATGTCGATTTTTATCATGTTTTTAGCCTATATTTTGAAAATATTCTAGCACTGTGTAGGCATGTACAGATTGCTTCTGGGACCCCAAAATATTGAATTTTCGGGTGTTTTGAGCCTGAATTTGAGATATAAACGGGTACAGAAGATACATGCACATATTGACTTTGGGCATCTAAAATATCGATTTTCAGCATGTTTTGGGCCTGTATTTTGAAAATACTCTAACACTGAGTAGGCATGTACAGATTGCTTTTGGAACCCCAAAATATTGAATTATCGGGTGTTTTGAGCCTGAATTCGAGATATAAACGGGTACAGAAGATACATGCACATATTGACTTTGGGCACCAAAAATAACGATTTTCAGCATGTTTTGGGCCTGAATTTTGAAAATACACTAACATGGAGTAGGCATTTAGAGATCGCTTCTGGGACCACAAAATATCGAATTTTCGGGTGTTTAGGGCCAGAATTTGAGATATAAACGGGTACAGAAGATGCATGCACATATCGACTTTTGGGCACCTAAAAGATCGATTTTCAGTATGTTTTTGGCCTGTATTTTGAAAATACTCTAACACGGAGTAGGCATGTACAGATACCTTCTGGGACCTCTAAATATCGAATTTTCGGGTGTTTTGGGACTGAATTTGAGATATCGATTTTTTGGCACCTAAAATGTCGATTTTTAGCATGTTTTTAGCCTATATTTTGAAAATATTCTAGCACTGTGTAGGCATGTACAGATTGCTTCTGGGACCCCAAAATATTGAATTTTCGGGTGTTTTGAGCCTGAATTTGAGATATAAACGGGTACAGAAGATACATGCACATATTGACTTTGGGCATCTAAAATATCGATTTTCAGCATGTTTTGGGCCTGTATTTTGAAAATACTCTAACACTGAGTAGGCATGTACAGATTACTTTTGGAACTCCAAAATATTGAATTATCGGGTGTTTTGAGCCTGAATTTGAGATATAAACGGGTACTGAAGATGCATGCACATATCGACTTTTGTGCACCTAAAAGATCGATTTTCAGTATGTTTTGAGCATGTATTTTGAAAATACTCTAACACGGAGTAGGCATGTACAGATCGCTTCTGGGACCCCTAAATATCGAATTTTCGGGTGTTTTGGGACTGAATTTAAGATATCGAATTTTTGGCACCTAAAAGATCGATTTTTAGCATGTACAGCCTATATTTTGAAAATATTCTAGCACTGAGTAGGCATGTACAGATTGCTTCTGGGACCCCAAAATATTGAATTTTCGGGTGTTTTGAGCCTGAATTTAAGATAAAAACGGGTACAGAAGATACATGCACATATTGACTTTGGGCACCAAAAATGACGATTTTCAGCATGTTTTGGGCCTGAATTTTGAAAATACTCTAACAGGGAGTAGGCATTTACAGATCGCTTCTGGGACCCCTAAATATCGAATTTTCGGGTGTTTTGGGACTGAATTTGAGATATCGACAGTTTGGCACCTAAAAGATCGATTTTTAGCATGTTTTTAGCCTATATTTTGAAAATATTCTAGCACTGAGTACAGATTGCTTCTGGGACCCCAAAATATTGAATTTTCGGGTGTTTTGAGCCTGAATTTGAGATATAAACGGGTACAGAAGATACATGCACAAATTGACTTTGGGCATCTAAAATATCGATTTTCAGCATGTTTTGGGCCTGTATTTTGAAAATACTCTAACACTGACTAGGCATGTACAGATTGCTTCTGGGACCCCAAAATATTGAATTTTCGGGTGTTTTGAGCCTAAATTCGAAATATAAACGGGTACAGAAGATACATGCACATATTAACTTTGGGCACCAAAAATATCGATTTTCAGCATGTTTTGGGCCTGAATTTTGAAAATACTCTAACACGGAGTAGGCATGTACAGATCGCTTCTGGGACCCCAAAATATCGAATTTTCGGGTGTTTAGGGCCAGAATTTGAGATATAAACGGGTACAGAAGATGCATGCACATATCGACTTTTGGGCACCTAAAAGATCGATTTTCAGTATGTTTTTGGCCCGTATTTTGAAAATACTCTAACACGGAGTAAGCATGTACAGATTGCTTCTGGGACCCCAAAATAATGAATTTTCGGGTGTTTTGAGCCTGAATTTGAGATATAAACATATTGACTTTGGGCATCTAAAATATCGATTTTCAGCATGTTTTGGGCCTGTATTTTGAAAATACTCTAACACTTAGTAGGCATGTACAGATTGCTTCTGGGACCCCAAAATATTGAATTTTCGGGTGTTTTGAGCCTGAATTCGAGATATAAACGGGTACAGAAGATACATGCACATATTAACTTTGGGCACCAAAAATATCGATTTTCAGCATGTTTTGGGCCTGAATTTTGAAAATACTCTAACACGGAGTAGGCATGTACAGATCGCTTCTGGGACCCCAAAATATCGAATTTTCGGGTGTTTAGGGCCAGAATTTGAGATATAAACGGGTACAGAAGATGCATGCACATATCGACTTTTGGGCACCTAAAAGATCGATTTTCAGTATGTTTTTGGCCTGTATTTTGAAAATACTCTAACACGGAGTAAGCATGTACAGATACCTTTTGGGACCTCTAAATATCGAATTTTCGGGTGTTTTGGGACTGAATTTGAGATATCGATTTTTTGGCACCTAAAATGTCGATTTTTAGCATGTTTTTAGCCTATATTTTAAAAATATTCTAGCACTGTGTAGGCATGTACAGATTGCTTCTGGGACCCCAAAATATTGAATTTTCTAGTGTTTTGAGCCTAAATTTGAGATAAAAACGGGTACTGAAGATGCATGCACATATCGACTTTTGTGCACCTAAAAGATCGATTTTCAGTATGTTTTGAGCATGTATTTTGAAAATACTCTAACACGGAGTAGGCATGTACAGATACCTTCTGGGACCACTAAATATCGAATTTTCGGGTGTTTTGGGACTGAATTTGAGATATCGATTTTTTGGCACCGAAAATGTCGATTTTTAGCATGTTTTTAGCCTATATTTTGAAAATATTCTAGCACTGTTTAGGCATGTACAGATTGCTTCTGGGACCCCAAAATATTGAATTTTCGGGTGTTTTGAGCCTGAATTTGAGATATAAACGGGTACAGAAGATACATGCACATATTGACTTTGGGCATCTAAAATATCGATTATCAGCATGTTTTGGGCCTGTATTTTGAAAATACTCTAACACTGAGTAGGCATGTACAGATCGCTTCTGGGACCCCTAAATATCGAATTTTCGGGTGTTTTGGGACTGAATTTGAGATATCGACTTTTTGGCACCTAAAAGATCGATTTTTAGCATGTTTTTAGCCTATATTTTGAAAATATTCTAGCACTGAGTAGGCATGTACAGATTGCTTCTGGGACCCCAAAATATTGAATTTTCGGGTGTTTTGAGCCTGAATTTGAGATATAAACGGGTACAGAAGATACATGCACATATTGACTTTGGGCACCAAAAATATCGAGTTTCAGCATGTTTTGGGCCTGAATTTTGAAAATACTCTAACACGGAGTAGGCATGTACAGATCGCTTCTGGGACCCCAAAATATCGAATTTTCGGGTGTTTAGGGCCAGAATTTGAGATATAAACGGGTACAGAAGATGCATGCACATATCGACTTTTGGGCACCTAAAAGATCGATTTTCAGTATGTTTTTGGCCTGTATTTTGAAAATACTCTAACACGGAGTAGGCATGTACAGATACCTTCTGTGACCTCTAAATATCGAATTTTCGGGTGTTTGGGACTGAATTTGAGATATCGATTTTTTGGCACCGAAAATGTCGATTTTTAGCATGTTTTTAGCCTATATTTTGAAAATATTCTAGCACTGTGTAGGCATGTACAGATTGCTTCTGGGACCCCAAAATATTGAATTTTCGGGTGTTTTGAGCCTGAATTTGAGATATAAACGGGTACAGAAGATACATGCACATATTGACTTTGGGCATCTAAAATATCGATTTTCAGTATGTTTTTGGCCTGTATTTTGAAAATACTCTAACACTGAGTAGGCATGTACAGATTGCTTCTGGGACCCCAAAATATTGAATTTTCGGGTGTTTTGAGCCTGAATTTGAGATATAAACGGGTACTGAAGATGCATGCACATATCGACTTTTGTGCACCTAAAATATCGATTTTCAGTATGTTTTGAGCATGTATTTTGAAAATACTCTAACACGGAGTAGGCATGTACAGATCGCTTCTGGGAACCCTAAATATCGAATTTTCGGGTGTTTTGGGACTGAATTTGAGATATCGACTTTTTGGCACCTAAAAGATCGATTTTTAGCATGTTTTTAGCCTATATTTTGAAAATATTCTAGCACTGTACAGATTGCTTCTAGGACCCCAAAATATTGAATTTTCGGGTGTTTTGAGCTTGAATTCGAGATATAAACGGGTACAGAAGATACATGCACATATTGACTTTGGGCACCAAAAATAACGATTTTCAGCATGTTTTGGGCCTGAATTTTGAAAATACACTAACATGGAGTAGGCATTTAGAGATCGCTTCTGGGACCACAAAATATCGAATTTTCGGGTGTTTAGGGCCAGAATTTGAGATATAAACGGGTACAGAAGATGCATGCACATATCGACTTTTGGGCACCTAAAAGATCGATTTTCAGTATGTTTTTGGCCTGTATTTTGAAAATACTCTAACACGGAGTAGGCATGTACAGATACCTTCTGGGACCTCTAAATATCGAATTTTCGGGTGTTTTGGGACTGAATTTAAGATATCGATTTTTTGGCACCTAAAATGTCGATTTTTAGCATGTTTTTAGCCTATATTTTGAAAATATTCTAGCACTGTGTAGGCATGTACAGATTGCTTCTGGGACCCCAAAATATTGAATTTTCGGGTGTTTTGAGCCTGTATTTGAGATATAAACGGGTACAGAAGATACATGCACATATTGACTTTGGGCATCTAAAATATCGATTTTCAGCATGTTTTGGGCCTGTATTTTGAAAATACTCTAACACTGAGTAGGCATGTACAGATTGCTTTTGGAACCCCAAAATATTGAATTATCGGGTGTTTTGAGCCTGAATTCGAGATATAAACGGGTACAGAAGATACATGCACATATTGACTTTGGGCACCAAAAATAACGATTTTCAGCATGTTTTGGGCCTGAATTTTGAAAATACACTAACATGGAGTAGGCATTTAGAGATCGCTTCTGGGACCACAAAATATCGAATTTTCGGGTGTTTAGGGCCAGAATTTGAGATATAAACGGGTACAGAAGATGCATGCACATATCGACTTTTGGGCACCTAAAAGATCGATTTTCAGTATGTTTTTGGCCTGTATTTTGAAAATACTCTAACACGGAGTAGGCATGTACAGATACCTTCTGGGACCTCTAAATATCGAATTTTCGGGTGTTTTGGGACTGAATTTGAGATATCGATTTTTTGGCACCTAAAATGTCGATTTTTAGCATGTTTTTAGCCTATATTTTGAAAATATTCTAGCACTGTGTAGGCATGTACAGATTGCTTCTGGGACCCCAAAATATTGAATTTTCGGGTGTTTTGAGCCTGAATTTGAGATATAAACGGGTACAGAAGATACATGCACATATTGACTTTGGGCATCTAAAATATCGATTTTCAGCATGTTTTGGGCCTGTATTTTGAAAATACTCTAACACTGAGTAGGCATGTACAGATTACTTTTGGAACCCCAAAATATTGAATTTTAGGGTGTTTTGAGCCTGAATTTGAGATATAAACGGGTACTGAAGATGCATGCACATATCGACTTTTGTGCACCTAAAAGATCGATTTTCAGTATATTTTGAGCATGTATTTTGAAAATACTCTAACACGGAGTAGGCATGTACAGATCGCTTCTGGGACCCCTAAATATCGAATTTTCGGGTGTTTTGGGACTGAATTTAAGATATCGAATTTTTGGCACCTAAAAGATCGATTTTTAGCATGTACAGCCTATATTTTGAAAATATTCTAGCACTGAGTAGGCATGTACAGATTGCTTCTGGGACCCCAAAATATTGAATTTTCGGGTGTTTTGAGCCTGAATTTAAGATAAAAACGGGTACAGAAGATACATGCACATATTGACTTTGGGCACCAAAAATGTCGATTTTCAGCATGTTTTGGGCCTGAATTTTGAAAATACTCTAACACGGAGTAGGCATGTACAGATCGCTTCTGGGACCCCAAAATATCGAATTTTCGGGTGTTTAGGGCCAGAATTTGAGATATAAACGGGTACAGAAGATGCATGCACATATCGACTTTTGGGCACCTAAAAGATCGATTTTCAGTATGTTTTTGGCCTGTATTTTGAAAATATTCTAATAAGAGTAGGCATGTACAGATACCTTCTGGGACCTCTAAATATCGAATTTTCGGGTGTTTTGGGACTGAATTTGAGATATCGATTTTTCGTCACCTAAAATGTCGATTTTTAGCATGTTTTTAGCCTATATTTTGAAAATATTCTAGCACTGTGTAGGCATGTACAGATTGCTTCTGGGATCCCAAAATATTGAATTTTCGGGTGTTTTGAGCCTGAATTTGAGATATAAACGGGTACAGAAGATACATGCACATATTGACTTTGGGCATCTAAAATATCGATTTTCAGCATGTTTTGGGTCTGTATTTTGAAAATACTCTAACACTGAGTAGGCATGTACAGATTGCTTCTGGGACCCCAAAATATTGAATTTTCGGGTGTTTTGAGCCTGAATTTGAGATATAAACGGGTACTGAAGATGCATACACATATCGACTTTTGTGCACCTAAAAGATCGATTTTCAGCATGTTTTGGGCCTGTATTTTGAAAATACTCTAACACGGAGTAGGCATGTACAGATCGCTTCTGGGACCCCTAAATATCGAATTTTCGGGTGTTTTGGGACTGAATTTGAGATATCGACAGTTTGGCACCTAAAAGATCGATTTTTAGCATGTTTTTAGCCTATATTTTGAAAATATTCTAGCACTGAGTACAGATTGCTTCTGGGACCCCAAAATATTGAATTTTCGGGTGTTTTGAGCCTGAATTTGAGATATAAACGGGTACAGAAGATACATGCACAAATTGACTTTGGGCATCTAAAATATCGATTTTCAGCATGTTTTGGGCCTGTATTTTGAAAATACTCTAACACTGAGTAGGCATGTACAGATTGCTTCTGGGACCCCAAAATATTGAATTTTCGGGTGTTTTGAGCCTAAATTCGAAATATAAACGGGTACAGAAGATACATGCACATATTAACTTTGGGCACCAAAAATATCGATTTTCAGCATGTTTTGGGCCTGAATTTTGAAAATACTCTAACACGGAGTAGGCATGTACAGATCGCTTTTGGGACCCCAAAATATCGAATTTTCGGGTGTTTAGGGCCAGAATTTGAGATATAAACGGGTACAGAAGATGCATGCACATATCGACTTTTGGGCACCTAAAAGATCGATTTTCAGTATGTTTTTGGCCCGTATTTTGAAAATACTCTAACACGGAGTAAGCATGTACAGATTGCTTCTGGGACCCCAAAATAATGAATTTTCGGGTGTTTTGAGCCTGAATTTGAGATATAAACGGGTACAGAAGATACATGCACAAATTGACTTTGGGCATCTAAAATATCGATTTTCAGCATGTTTTGGGCCTGTATTTTGAAAATACTCTAACACTTAGTAGGCATGTACAGATTGCTTTTGGGACCCGAAAATATTGAATTTTCGGGTGTTTTAAGCCTGAATTCGAGATATAAACGGGTACTGAAGATACATGCACATATTAACTTTGGGCACCAAAAATATCGATTTTCAGCATGTTTTGGGCCTGAATTTTGAAAATACTCTAACACGGAGTAGGCATGTACAGATCGCTTCTGGGACCCCAAAATATCGAATTTTCGGGTGCTTAGGGCCAGAATTTGAGATATAAACGGGTACAGAAGATGCATGCACATATCGAGTTTTGGGCACCTAAAAGATCGATTTTCAGTATGTTTTTGGCCTGTATTTTGAAAATACTCTAACACGGAGTAAGCATGTACAGATACCTTTTGGGACCTCTAAATATCGAATTTTCGGGTGTTTTGGGACTGAATTTGAGATATCGATTTTTTGGCACCTAAAATGTCGATTTTTAGCATGTTTTTAGCCTATATTTTAAAAATATTCTAGCACTGTGTAGGCATGTACAGATTGCTTCTGGGACCCCAAAATATTAAATTTTCGGGTGCTTTGAGCCTGAATTTGAGATATAAACGGGTACAGAAGATACATGCACATATTGACTTTGGGCATCTACTATATCGATTTTCAGCATGTTTTCGGCCTGTATTTTGAAAATACTTTAACACTGAGTAGGCATGTACAGATTGCTTCTGGGACCCCAAAATATTGAATTTTCGGGTGTTTTGAGCCTGAATTTGAGATAAAAACGGGTACTGAAGATGCATGCACATATCGACTTTTGTGCACCTAAAAGATCGATTTTCAGTATGTTTTGCGCATGTATTTTGAAAATACTCTAACACGGAGTAGGCATGTACAGATACCTTCTGGGACCTCTAAATATCGAATTTTCGGGTGTTTTGGGACTGAATTTGAGATATCGACTTTTTGGCACCTAAAAGATCGATTTTTAGCATGTTTTTAGCCTATATTTTGAAAATATTCTAGCACTGAGTAGGCATGTACAGATTGCTTCTGGGACCCCAAAATATTGAATTTTCGGGTGTTTTGAGCCTGAATTTGAGATATAAACGGGTACAGAAGATACATGCACATATTGACTTTGGGCACCAAAAATATCGAGTTTCAGCATGTTTTGGGCCTGAATTTTGAAAATACTCTAACACGGAGTCGGCATGTACAGATCGCTTCTGGGACCCCAAAATATCGAATTTTCGGGTGTTTAGGGCCAGAATTTGAGATATAAACGGGTACAGAAGATGCATGCACATATCGACTTTTGGGCACCTAAAAGATCGATTTTCAGTATGTTTTTGGCCTGTATTTTGAAAATACTCTAACACGGAGTAGGCATGTACAGATACCTTCTGTGACCTCTAAATATCGAATTTTCGGGTGTTTTGGGACTGAATTTGATATATCGATTTTTTGGCACCGAAAATGTCGATTTTTAGCATGTTTTTAGCCTATATTTTGAAAATATTCTAGCACTGTGTAGGCATGTACAGATTGCTTCTGGGACCCCAAAATATTGAATTTTCGGGTGTTTTGAGCCTGAATTTGAGATATAAACTGGTACAGAAGATACATGCACATATTGACTTTGGGCACCAAAAATGTCGATTTTCAGCATGTTTTGGGCCTGAATTTTGAAAATACTCTAACACGGAGTAGGCATGTACAGATCGCTTCTGGGACCCCAAAATATCAAATTTTCGGGTGTTTAGGGCCAGAATTTGAGATATAAACGGGTACAGAAGATGCATGCACATATCGACTTTTGGGCACCTAAAAGATCGATTTTCAGTATGTTTTTGGCCTGTATTATGAAAATACTCTAACACGGAGTAGGCATGTACAGATACCTTCTGGGACCTCTAAATATCGAATTTTCGGGTGTTTTGGGACTGAATTTGATATATCGTTTTTTTGGCACCTAAAATGTCGATTTTTAGCATGTTTTTAGCCTATATTTTGAAAATATTCTAGCACTGTGTAGGCATGTACAGATTGTTTCTGGGACCCCAAAATATTGAATTTTCGGGTGTTTTGAGCCTGAATTTGAGATATAAACGGGTACTGAAGATGCATGCACATATCGACTTTTGTGCACCTAAAAGAACGATTTTCAGTATGTTTTGAGCATGTATTTTGAAAATACTCTAACACGGAGTAGGCATGTACAGATCGCTTCTGGGACCCCTAAATATCGAATTTTCTGGTGTTTTGGGACTGAATTTGAGATATCGACTTTTGTGCACCTAAAAGATCGATTTTCAGTATGTATTTGGCCTGTATTTTGAAAATACTCTAACACGGAGTAAGCATGTACAGATACCTTCTAGGACCTCTAAATATCGAATTTTCGGGTGTTTTGGGACTGAATTTGAGATATCGATTTTTTGGCACCTAAAATGTCGATTTTTAGCATGTTTTTAGCCTATATTTTAAAAATATTCTAGCACTGTGTAGGCATGTACAGATTGCTTCTGGGACCCCAAAATATTGAATTTTCTAGTGTTTTGAGCCTGAATTTGAGATATAAACGGGTACTGAAGATGCATGCACATATCGACTTTTGTGCACCTAAAAGATCGATTTTCAGTATGTTTTGAGCATGTATTTTGAAAATACTCTAACACGGAGTAGGCATGTACAGATCGCTTCTAGTACCCCTAAATATCGAATTTTCGGGTGTTTTGGGACTGAATTTGAGATATCGACTTTTTGGCACCTAAAAGATCGATTTTTAGCATGTTTTTAGCCTATATTTTGAAAATATTCTAGCACTGTACAGATTGATTCTGGGACCCCAAAATATTGAATTTTCGGGTGTTTTGAGCCTGAATTTGAGATATAAACGGGTACAGAAGATACATGCACATATTGACTTTGGGCACCAAAAATATCGATTTTCAGCATGTTTTGGGCCTGAATTTTGAAAATACTCTAACACGGAGTAGGCATGTACAGATCGCTTCTGGGACCCCAAAATATCGAATTTTCGGGTGTTTAGGGCCAGAATTTGAGATATAAACGGGTACAGAAGTTGCATGCACATATCGACTTTTGGGCACCTAAAAGATCGATTTTCAGTATGTTTTTGGCCTGTATTTTGAAAATACTCTAACACGGAGTAGGCATGTACAGATACCTTCTGGGACCTCTAAATATCGAATTTTCGGGTGTTTTGGGACTGAATTTGAGATATCGATTTTTTGGCACCTAAAATGTCGATTTTTAGCATGTTTTTAGCCTATATTTTGAAAATATTCTAGCACTGTGTAGGCATGTACAGATTGCTTCTGGGACCCCAAAATATTGAATTTTCGGGTGTTTTGAGTCTGAATTTGAGATATAAACGGGTACAGAAGATGCATGCACATATCGACTTTTGTGCACCTAAAAGATCGATTTTCAGTATGTTTTGAGCATGTATTTTGAAAATACTCTAACACGGAGTAAGCATGTACAGATCGCTACTGGGACCCCTAAATATCGAATTTTCGGGTGTTTTGGGACTGAATTTGAGATATCGACTTTTTGGCACCTAAAAGATCGATTTTTAGCATGTTTTTAGCCTATATTTTGAAAATACTCTAGCACTGAGTAGGCATGTACAGATTGCTTCTGGGAAACCAAAATATTGAATTTTCGGGTGTTTTGAGCCTGAATTTGAGATATAAACGGGTACAGAAGATACATGCACATATTGACTTTAAGCACCAAAAATGTCGATTTTCAGCATGTTTTGGGCCTGAGTTTTGAAAATACTCTAACACGGAGTAGGCATGTACAGATTGCTTCTGGGACCCCAAAATATTGAATTTTCGGGTGTTTTGAGCCTGAATTTGAGATATAAACGGGTACAGAAGATACATGCATATATTGACTTTGGGCATCTAAAATATCGATTTTCAGCATGTTTTGGGCCTGTATTTTGAAAATACTCTAACACTGAGTAGGCATGTACAGATTGCTTCTGGGACCCCAAAATATTGAATTTTCGGGTGTTTTGAGCCTGAATTTGAGATATAAACGGGTACTGAAGATGCATGCACATATCGACTTTTGTGCACCTAAAAGATCGATTTTCAGTATGTTTTGAGCATGTATTTTGAAAATACTCTAACACGGAGTAGGAATGTACAGATCGCTTCTGGGACCCCTAAATATCGAATTTTCGGGTGTTTTGGGACTGATTTTGAGATATCGACTTTTGTGCACCTAAAAGATCGATTTTAAGTATGTTTTTGGCCTGTATTTTGAAAATACTCTAACACGGAGTAAGCATGTACAGATACCTTCTGGGACCTCTAAATATCGAATTTTCGGGTGTTTTGGGACTGAATTTGAGATATCGATTTTTTGGCACCTAAAATGTCGATTTTTAGCATGTTTTTAGCCTATATTTTGAAAATATTCTAGCACTGTGTAGGCATGTACAGATTGCTTCTGGGACCCCAAAATATTGAATTTTCGGGTGATTTGAGCCTGAATTTGAGATATAAACGGGTACTGAAGATACATGCACATATCGACTTTTTGGCACCTAAAATGTCGATTTTTAGCATGTTTTTAGCCTATATTTTGAAAATATTCTAGCACTGTGTAGGCATGTACAGATCGCTTCTGGGACCCCAAAATATCGAATTTTCGGGTGTTTAGGGCCAGAATTTGAGATATAAACGGGTACAGAAGATGCATGCACATATCGACTTTTGGGCACCTAAAAGATCGATTTTCAGTATGTTTTTGGCCTGTATTTTGAAAATACTCTAACACGGAGTAAGCATGTACAGATACCTTCTGGGACCTCTAAATATCGAATTTTCGAGTGTTTTGGGACTGAATTTGAGATATCGATTTTTTGGCACCTAAAATGTCGATTTTTAGCATGTTTTTAGCCTATATTTTGAAAATATTCTAGCACTGTGTAGGCATGTACAGATTGCTTCTGGGACCCCAAAATATTGAATTTTCGGGTGTTTTGAGCCTGAATTTGAGATATAAACGGGTACTGAAGATGCATGCACATATCGACTTTTGTGCACCTAAAAGATCGATTTTCAGTATGTTTTGAGCATGTATTTTGAAAATACTCTAACACGGAGTAGACATGTACTGATCGCTTCTGGGACCCCTAAATATCGAATTTTCGGGTGTTTTGGGACTGAATTTGAGATATCGACTTTTTGGCACCTAAAAGATCAATTTTTAGCATGTTTTTAGCCTATATTTTGAAAATATTCTAGAACTGTACAGATTGCTTCTGGGACCCCAAAATATTTAAATTTTCGTGTGTTTTGAGCCTGAATTTGAGATATAAACGGGTACAGAAGATGCATGCACATATCGACTTTTGGGCACCTAAAAGATCGATTTTCAGTATTTTTTTGGCCTGAATTTTGAAAATACTCTAACACTGAGTAGGCATGTACAGATTGCTTCTGGGACCCCAAAATATTGAATTTTCGGGTGTTTTGAGCCTGAATTTGAGATATAAACGGGTACTGAAGATGCATGCACATATCGACTTTTGTGCACCTAAAAGATCGATTTTCAGTATGTTTTGAGCATATATTTTGAAAATACTCTAACACGGAGTAGGCATGTACAGATTGCTTCTGGGACCCCTAAATATCGAATTTTCGGGTGTTTTGGGACTGAATTTGAGATATCGACTTTTTGGCACCTAAAAGATCGATTTTTAGCATGTTTTTAGCCTATATTTTGAAAATATTCTAGCACTGTGTAGGCATGTACAGATTGCTTCTGGGACACCAAAATATTGAATTTTCGGGTGTTTTGAGCCTGAATTTGAGATATAAACGGGTACAGAAGATACATGCACATATTGACTTTGGGCATCTAAAATATCGATTTTCAGCATATTTTGGGCCTGTATTTTGAAAATACTCTAACACTGAGTAGGCATGTACAGATTGCTTCTGGGACCCCAAAATATTGAATTTTCGGGTGTTTTGAGCCTGAATTTGAGATATAAACGGGTACTGAAGATGCATGCACATATCGACTTTTGTGCACCTAAAAGATCGATTTTCAGTATGTTTTGAGCATATATTTTGAATATACTCTAACACGGAGTAGGCATGTACAGATTGCTTCTGGGACCCCTAAATATCGATTTTTCGGGTCTTTTGAGACTGAATTTGAGATATCGACTTTTTGGCACCTAAAAGATCGATTTTTAGCATGTTTTTAGCCTATATTTTGAAAATATTCTAGCACTGTACAGATTGCTTCTGGGACCCCAAAATATTGAATTTTCAGGTGTTTTTAGCCTGAATTTGAGATATAAACGGGTACAGAAGATACATGCACATATTGACTTTGGGCACCAAAAATATCGATTTTCAGCATGTTTTGGGCCTGAATTTTGAAAATACTCTAACACGGAGTAGGCATGTACAGATCGCTTCTGGGACCCCAAAATATCGAATTTTCGGGTGTTTAGGGCCAGAATTTGAGATATAGACGGGTACAGAAGATGCATGCACATATCGACTTTTGGGCACCTAAAAGATCGATTTTCAGTATGTTTTGAGCATGTATTTTGAAAATACTCTAACACGGAGTAGGCATGTACAGATCGCTTCTGGGACCCCTAAATATCGAATTTTCGGGTGTTTTGGGACTGAATTTGAGATATCAACTTTTTGGCACCTAAAAGATCGATTTTTAGCATGTTTTTAGCCTATATTTTGAAAATATTCTAGCACTGTACAGATTGCTTCTGGGACCCCAAAATATTGAATTTTCGGGTGTTTTGAGCCTGAATTTGAGATATAAACGGGTACAGAAGATGCATGCACATATCGACTTTTGTGCACCTAAAAGATCGATTTTCAGCATGTTTTGGGCCTGAATTTTGAAAATACTCTAACACGGAGTAGGCATGTACAGATCGCTTATGGGACCCCAAAATATCGAATTTTCGGGTGTTTAGGGCCAGAATTTGAGATATAAACGGGTACAGAATATGCATGCACATATCGACTTTTGGGCACCTAAAAGATCGATTTTCAGTGTGTTTTTGGCCTGAATTTTGAAAATACTCTAACACTGAGTAGGCATGTACAGATTGCTTCTGGGACCCCAAAATATTGAATTTTTGGGTGTTTTGAGCCTGAATTTGAGATATAAACGGGTACTGAAGATGCATGCACATATCGACTTTTGTGCACCTAAAAGATCGATTTTCAGTATGTTTTGAGCATATATTTTGAAAATACTCTAACACGGAGTAGGCATGTACAGATTGCTTCTGGGACCCCTAAATATCGAATTTTCGGGTGTTTTGGGACTGAATTTGAGATATCGACTTTTTGGCACCTAAAAGATCGATTTTTAGCATGTTTTTAGCCTATATTTTGAAAATATTCTAGCACTGTGTAGGCATGTACAGATTGCTTCTGGGACACCGAAATATTGAATTTTCGGGTGTTTTGAGCCTGAATTTGAGATATAAACGGGTACAGAAGATACATGCACATATTGACTTTGGGCATCTAAAATATCGATTTTCAGCATATTTTGGGCCTGAATTTTGAAAATACTCTAACACTGAGTAGGCATTTACAGATTGCTTCTGGGACCCCAAAATATTGAATTTTCGGGTGTTTTGAGCCTGAATTCGAGATATAAACGGGTACTGAAGATGCATGCACATATCGACTTTTGTGCACCTAAAAGATCGATTTTCAGTATGTTTTGAGCATATATTTTGAAAATACTCTAACACGGAGTAGGCATGTACAGATTGCTTCTGGGACCCCTAAATATCGAATTTTCGGGTGTTTTGGGACTGAATTTGAGATATCGACTTTTTGGCACCTAAGAGATCGATTTTTAGCATGTTTTTAGCCTATATTTTGAAAATATTCTAGCACTGTACAGATTGCTTCTGGGACCCCAAAATATTGAATTTTCGGGTGTTTTGAGCCTGAATTTGAGATATAAACGGGTACAGAAGATACATGCACATATTGACTTTGGGCACCAAAAATATCGATTTTCAGCATGTTTTGGGCCTGAATTTTGAAAATACTCTAACACGGAGTAGGCATGTACAGATCGCTTCTGGGACCCCAAAATATCGAATTTTCGGGTGTTTAGGGCCAGAATTTAAGATATAGACGGGTACAGAAGATGCATGCACATATCGACTTTTGTGCACCTAAAAGATCGATTTTCAGTATGTTTTGAGCATGTATTTTGAAAATACTCTAACACGGAGTAGGCATGTACAGATCGCTTCTGGGACCCCTAAATATCGAATTTTCGGGTGTTTTGGGACTGAATTTGAGATATCGACTTTTTGGCACCTAAAAGATCGATTTTTAGCATGTTTTTAGCCTATATTTTGAAAATATTCTAGCACTGTACAGATTGCTTCTGGGACCCCAAAATATTGAATTTTCGGGTGTTTTGAGCCTGAATTTGAGATATAAACGGGTACAGAATATGCATGCACTTATCGACTTTTGTGCACCTAAAAGATCGATTTTCAGCATGTTTTGGGCCTGAATTTTGAAAATACTCTAACACGGAGTAGGCAGGTACAGATCGCTTCTGGGACCCCAAAATATCGAATTTTCGGGTGTTTAGGGCCAGAATTTGAGATATAAACGGGTACAGAATATGCATGCACATATCGACTTTTGGGCACCTAAAAGATCGATTTTCAGTATGTTTTTGGCCTGTATTTTGAAAATACTCTAACACGGAGTAGGCATGTACAGATCGCTTCTGGGACCCATAAATATCGAATTTTCGGGTGTTTTGGGACTGAATTTGAGATATCGATTTTTTGGCACCTAAAAGATCGATTTTTAGCATGTTTTTAGCCTATATTTTGAAAATATTCTAGCACTGAGTAGGCATGTACAGATTGCTTCTGGGACCCCAAAATATTGAATTTTCGGGTGTTTTGAGCCTGAATTTGAGATATAAACGGGTACAGAAGATACATGCACATATTGACTTTGGGCATCTAAAATATCGATTTTCAGCATGTTTTGGGCCTGTATTTTGAAAATACTCTAACACTGAGTAGGCATGTACAGATCGTTTCTGGGACCCCTAAATATCGAATTTTCGGGTATTTTGGGACTGAAATTGAGATATCGACTTTTTGGCACCTAAAAGATCGATTTTTAGCATGTTTTTAGCCTATTTTTTGAAAATATTCTAGCACTGAGTAGGCATGTACAGATTGCTTCTGGGACCCCAAAATATTGAATTTTCGGGTGTTTTGACCCTGAATTCGAGATATAAACGGGTACAGAAGATACGTGCACATATTGACTTTGGGCACCAAAAATATCGATTTTCAGCATGTTTTGGGCCTGAATTTTAAAAATACTCTAACACGGAGTATGTACAGATCGCTTCTGGGACCCCAAAATATCGAATTTTCGGGTGTTTTATGGCCAGAATTTGAGATATAAACGGGTACAGAAGATGCATGCACATATCGACTTTTGGGCACCTAAAAGATCGATTTTCAGTATGTTTTTGGCCTGTATTTTGAAAATACTCTAACACGGAGTAGGCATGTACAGATACCTTCTGGGATCTCTAAATATCGAATTTTCGGGTGTTTTGTAACTGAATTTGAGATATCGATTTTTTGGCACCTAAAATGTCGATTTTGAGCATGTTTTTAGCCTATATTTTGAAAATATTCTAGCACTGTGTAGGCATGTACAGATTGCTTCTGGGACCCCAAAATATTGAATTTTCGGGTGTTTTGAGCCTGAATTTGAGATATAAACGGGTACAGAAGATACATGCACATATTGACTTTGGGCATCTAAAAGATCGATTTTCAGCATGTTTTGGGCCTGTATCTTGAAAATACTCTAACACTGAGTAGGCATGTACAGATCGCTTCTGGGACCCCTAAATATCGAATTTTCGGGTGTTTTGGGACTGAATTTGAGATATCGACTTTTTGGCACCTAAAAGATCGATTTTTAGCATGTTTTTAGCCTATATTTTGAAAATATTCTAGCACTGAGTAGGCATGTACAGATTGCTTCTGGGACCCCAAAATATTGAATTTTCGGGTGTTTTGAGCCTGAATTTGAGATATAAACGGGTACAGAAGATGCATGCACATATCGACTTTTGGGCACCTAAAAGATCGATTTTCAGTATGTTTTTGGCCTGTATTTTGAAAATACTCTAACACGGAGTAGGCATGTACAGATACCTTCTGGGACCTCTAAATATCGAATTTTCGGGTGTTTCGGGACTGAATTTGAGATATCGATTTTTTGGCACCTAAAATGTCGATTTTTAGCATGTTTTTAGCCTATATTTTGAAAATATTCTAGCACTGTGTAGGCATGTACAGATTGCTTCTGGGACCCCAAAATATTGAATTTTCGGGTGTTTTGAGCCTGAATTTGAGATATAAACGGGTACAGAAGATACATGCACATATTGACTTTGGGCATCTAAAATATCGATTTTCAGCATGTTTTGGGCCTGTATTTTGAAAATACTCTAACACTGAGTAGGCATGTACAGATTGCTTCTGGGACCCCAAAATATTGAATTTTCGGGTGTTTTGAGCCTGAATTTGAGATATAAACGGGTACCTAAGATGCATGCACATATCGACTTTTGTGCACCTAAAAGATCGATTTTCAGTATGTTTTGAGCATATATTTTGAAAATACTCTAACACGGAGTAGGCATGTACAGATCGCTTCTGGGACCCCTAAATATCGAATTTTCGGGTGTTTTGGGACTGAATTTGAGATATCGACTTTTTGGCACCTAAAAGATCGATTTTTAGCATGTTTTTAGCCTATATTTTGAAAATATTCTAGCACTGTACAGATTGCTTCTGGGACCCCAAAATATTGAATTTTCGGGTGTTTTGAGCCTGAATTCGAGATATAAACGGGTACAGAAGATACATGCACATATTGACTTTGGGCATCTAAAAGATCGATTTTCAGCATGTTTTGGGCCTGTATCTTGAAAATACTCTAACACTGAGTAGGCATGTACAGATCGCTTCTGGGACCCCTAAATATCGAATTTTCGGGTGTTTTGGGACTGAATTTGAGATATCGAATTTTTGGCACCTAAAAGATCGATTTTTAGCATGTTTTTAGCCTATATTTTGAAAATATTCTAGCACTGAGTAGGCATGTACAGATTGCTTCTGGGACCCCAAAATATTGAATTTTCGGTTTTTTTGAGCCTGAATTTGAGATATAAACGGGTACAGAAGATACATGCACATATCGACTTTTGTGCACCTAAAAGATCGATTTTCAGCATGTTTTCGGCCTGAATTTTGAAAATACTCTAACACGGAGTAGGCAGGTACAGATCGCTTCTGGGACCCCAAAATATCGAATTTTCGGGTGTTTAGGGCCAGAATTTGAGATATAAACGGGTACAGAATATGCATGCACATATCGACTTTTGGGCACCTGAAAGATCGATTTTCAGTATGTTTTTGGCCTGTATTTTGAAAATACTCTAACACGGAGTAGGCATGTACAGATCGCTTCTGGGACCCCTAAATATCGAATTTTCGGGTGTTTTGGGACTGAATTTGAGATATCGATTTTTTGGCACCTAAAAGATCGATTTTTAGCATGTTTTTAGCCTATATTTTGAAAATATTCTAGCACTGAGTAGGCATGTACAGATGTCTTCTGGGACCCCAAAATATTGAATTTTCGGGTGTTTTGAGCCTGAATTTGAGATATAAACGGGTACAGAAGATACATGCACATATTGACTTTGGGCATCTAAAATATCGATTTTCAGCATGTTTTGGGCCTGTATTTTGAAAATACTCTAACACTGAGTAGGCATGTACAGATCGCTTCTGGGACCCCAAAATATTGAATTTTCGGGTGTTTTAACCCTGAATTTGAGATATAAACGGGTACTGAAGATGCATGCACATATCGACTTTTGTGCACCTAAAAGATCGATTTTCAGTATGTTTTGAGCATATATTTTGAAAATACTCTAACACGGAGTAGGCATGTACAGATCGCTTCTGGGACCCCTAAATATCGAATTTTCGGGTGTTTTGGGACTGAATTTGAGATATCGACTTTTTGGCACCTAAAAGATCGATTTTTAGCATGTTTTTAGCCTATATTTTAAAAATATTCTAGCACTGTACAGATTGCTTCTGGGACACCAAAATATTGAATTTTCGGGTGTTTTGACCCTGAATTCGAGATATAAACGGGTACAGAAGATACATGCACATATTGACTTTATGCACCAAAAATATCGATTTTCAGCATGTTTTGGGCCTGAATTTTGAAAATACTCTAACACGGAGTAGGCATGTACAGATCGCTTCTGGGACCCCAAAATATCGAATTTTCGGGTGTTTAGGGCCAGAATTTGAGATATAAACGGGTACAGAAGATGCATGCACATATCGACTTTTGGGCACCTAAAAGATCGATTTTCAGTATGTTTTTGGCCTATATTTTGAAAATACTCTAACACGGAGTAGGCATGTACAGATACCTTCTGGGACCTCTAAATATCGAATTTTCGGGTGTTTTGTAACTGAATTTGAGATATCGATTTTTTGGCACCTAAAATGTCGATTTTGAGCATGTTTTTAGCCTATATTTTGAAAATATTCTAGCACTGTGTAGGCATGTACAGATTGCTTCTGGGACCCCAAAATATTGAATTTTCGGGTGTTTTGAGCCTGAATTTGAGATATAAACGGGTACAGAAGATACATGCACATATTGACTTTGGGCATCTAAAATATCGATTTTCAGCATGTTTTGGGCCTGTATTTTGAAAATACTCTAACACTGAGTAGGCATGTACAGATAGCTTCTGGGACCCCAAAATATTGAATTTTCGGGTGTTTTGAGCCCGAATTTGAGATATAAACGGGTACTGAAGATGCATGCACATATCGACTTTTGTGCACCTAAAAGATCGATTTTCAGTATGTTTTGAGCATATATTTTGAAAATACTCTAACACGGAGTAGGCATGTACAGATCGCTTCTGGGACCCCTAAATATCGAATTTTCGGGTGTTTTGGGACTGAATTTGAGATATCGACTTTTTGGCACCTAAAAGATCGATTTTTAGCATGTTTTTAGCCTATATTTTGAAAATATTCTAGCACTGTACAGATTGCTTCTGGGACCCCAAAATATTGAATTTTCGGGTGTTTTGAGCCTGAATTTGAGATATAAACGGGTACAGAATATGCATGCACTTATCGACTTTTGTGCACCTAAAAGATCGATTTTCAGCATGTTTTGGGCCTGAATTTTGAAAATACTCTAACACGGAGTAGGCAGGTACAGATCGCTTCTGGGACCCCAAAATATCGAATTTTCGGGTGTTTAGGGCCAGAATTTGAGATATAAACGGGTACAGAATATGCATGCACATATCGACTTTTGGGCACCTAAAAGATCGATTTTCAGTATGTTTTTGGCCTGTATTTTGAAAATACTCTAACACGGAGTAGGCATGTACAGATCGCTTCTGGGACCCCTAAATATCGAATTTTCGGGTGTTTTGGGACTGAATTTGAGATATCGATTTTTTGGCACCTAAAAGATCGATTTTTAGCATGTTTTTAGCCTATATTTTGAAAATATTCTAGCACTGAGTAGGCATGTACAGATTGCTTCTGGGACCCCAAAATATTGAATTTTCGGGTGTTTTGAGCCTGAATTTGAGATATAAACGGGTACAGAAGATACATGCACATATTGACTTTGGGCATCTAAAATATCGATTTTCAGCATGTTTTGGGCCTGTATTTTGAAAATACTCTAACACTGAGTAGGCATGTACAGATCGTTTCTGGGACCCCTAAATATCGAATTTTCGGGTATTTTGGGACTGAAATTGAGATATCGACTTTTTGGCACCTAAAAGATCGATTTTTAGCATGTTTTTAGCCTATTTTTTGAAAATATTCTAGCACTGAGTAGGCATGTACAGATTGCTTCTGGGACCCCAAAATATTGAATTTTCGGGTGTTTTGACCCTGAATTCGAGATATAAACGGGTACAGAAGATACGTGCACATATTGACTTTGGGCACCAAAAATATCGATTTTCAGCATGTTTTGGGCCTGAATTTTGAAAATACTCTAACACGGAGTATGTACAGATCGCTTCTGGGACCCCAAAATATCGAATTTTCGGGTGTTTTATGGCCAGAATTTGAGATATAAACGGGTACAGAAGATGCATGCACATATCGACTTTTGGGCACCTAAAAGATCGATTTTCAGTATGTTTTTGGCCTGTATTTTGAAAATACTCTAACACGGAGTAGGCATGTACAGATACCTTCTGGGATCTCTAAATATCGAATTTTCGGGTGTTTTGTAACTGAATTTGAGATATCGATTTTTTGGCACCTAAAATGTCGATTTTGAGCATGTTTTTAGCCTATATTTTGAAAATATTCTAGCACTGTGTAGGCATGTACAGATTGCTTCTGGGACCCCAAAATATTGAATTTTCGGGTGTTTTGAGCCTGAATTTGAGATATAAACGGGTACAGAAGATACATGCACATATTGACTTTGGGCATCTAAAAGATCGATTTTCAGCATGTTTTGGGCCTGTATCTTGAAAATACTCTAACACTGAGTAGGCATGTACAGATCGCTTCTGGGACCCCTAAATATCGAATTTTCGGGTGTTTTGGGACTGAATTTGAGATATCGACTTTTTGGCACCTAAAAGATCGATTTTTAGCATGTTTTTAGCCTATATTTTGAAAATATTCTAGCACTGAGTAGGCATGTACAGATTGCTTCTGGGACCCCAAAATATTGAATTTTCGGGTGTTTTGAGCCTGAATTTGAGATATAAACGGGTACAGAAGATGCATGCACATATCGACTTTTGGGCACCTAAAAGATCGATTTTCAGTATGTTTTTGGCCTGTATTTTGAAAATACTCTAACACGGAGTAGGCATGTACAGATACCTTCTGGGACCTCTAAATATCGAATTTTCGGGTGTTTCGGGACTGAATTTGAGATATCGATTTTTTGGCACCTAAAATGTCGATTTTTAGCATGTTTTTAGCCTATATTTTGAAAATATTCTAGCACTGTGTAGGCATGTACAGATTGCTTCTGGGACCCCAAAATATTGAATTTTCGGGTGTTTTGAGCCTGAATTTGAGATATAAACGGGTACAGAAGATACATGCACATATTGACTTTGGGCATCTAAAATATCGATTTTCAGCATGTTTTGGGCCTGTATTTTGAAAATACTCTAACACTGAGTAGGCATGTACAGATTGCTTCTGGGACCCCAAAATATTGAATTTTCGGGTGTTTTGAGCCTGAATTTGAGATATAAACGGGTACCTAAGATGCATGCACATATCGACTTTTGTGCACCTAAAAGATCGATTTTCAGTATGTTTTGAGCATATATTTTGAAAATACTCTAACACGGAGTAGGCATGTACAGATCGCTTCTGGGACCCCTAAATATCGAATTTTCGGGTGTTTTGGGACTGAATTTGAGATATCGACTTTTTGGCACCTAAAAGATCGATTTTTAGCATGTTTTTAGCCTATATTTTGAAAATATTCTAGCACTGTACAGATTGCTTCTGGGACCCCAAAATATTGAATTTTCGGGTGTTTTGAGCCTGAATTCGAGATATAAACGGGTACAGAAGATACATGCACATATTGACTTTGGGCATCTAAAAGATCGATTTTCAGCATGTTTTGGGCCTGTATCTTGAAAATACTCTAACACTGAGTAGGCATGTACAGATCGCTTCTGGGACCCCTAAATATCGAATTTTCGGGTGTTTTGGGACTGAATTTGAGATATCGAATTTTTGGCACCTAAAAGATCGATTTTTAGCATGTTTTTAGCCTATATTTTGAAAATATTCTAGCACTGAGTAGGCATGTACAGATTGCTTCTGGGACCCCAAAATATTGAATTTTCGGTTTTTTTGAGCCTGAATTTGAGATATAAACGGGTACAGAAGATACATGCACATATCGACTTTTGTGCACCTAAAAGATCGATTTTCAGCATGTTTTCGGCCTGAATTTTGAAAATACTCTAACACGGAGTAGGCAGGTACAGATCGCTTCTGGGACCCCAAAATATCGAATTTTCGGGTGTTTAGGGCCAGAATTTGAGATATAAACGGGTACAGAATATGCATGCACATATCGACTTTTGGGCACCTGAAAGATCGATTTTCAGTATGTTTTTGGCCTGTATTTTGAAAATACTCTAACACGGAGTAGGCATGTACAGATCGCTTCTGGGACCCCTAAATATCGAATTTTCGGGTGTTTTGGGACTGAATTTGAGATATCGATTTTTTGGCACCTAAAAGATCGATTTTTAGCATGTTTTTAGCCTATATTTTGAAAATATTCTAGCACTGAGTAGGCATGTACAGATGTCTTCTGGGACCCCAAAATATTGAATTTTCGGGTGTTTTGAGCCTGAATTTGAGATATAAACGGGTACAGAAGATACATGCACATATTGACTTTGGGCATCTAAAATATCGATTTTCAGCATGTTTTGGGCCTGTATTTTGAAAATACTCTAACACTGAGTAGGCATGTACAGATCGCTTCTGGGACCCCAAAATATTGAATTTTCGGGTGTTTTAACCCTGAATTTGAGATATAAACGGGTACTGAAGATGCATGCACATATCGACTTTTGTGCACCTAAAAGATCGATTTTCAGTATGTTTTGAGCATATATTTTGAAAATACTCTAACACGGAGTAGGCATGTACAGATCGCTTCTGGGACCCCTAAATATCGAATTTTCGGGTGTTTTGGGACTGAATTTGAGATATCGACTTTTTGGCACCTAAAAGATCGATTTTTAGCATGTTTTTAGCCTATATTTTAAAAATATTCTAGCACTGTACAGATTGCTTCTGGGACACCAAAATATTGAATTTTCGGGTGTTTTGACCCTGAATTCGAGATATAAACGGGTACAGAAGATACATGCACATATTGACTTTATGCACCAAAAATATCGATTTTCAGCATGTTTTGGGCCTGAATTTTGAAAATACTCTAACACGGAGTAGGCATGTACAGATCGCTTCTGGGACCCCAAAATATCGAATTTTCGGGTGTTTAGGGCCAGAATTTGAGATATAAACGGGTACAGAAGATGCATGCACATATCGACTTTTGGGCACCTAAAAGATCGATTTTCAGTATGTTTTTGGCCTATATTTTGAAAATACTCTAACACGGAGTAGGCATGTACAGATACCTTCTGGGACCTCTAAATATCGAATTTTCGGGTGTTTTGTAACTGAATTTGAGATATCGATTTTTTGGCACCTAAAATGTCGATTTTGAGCATGTTTTTAGCCTATATTTTGAAAATATTCTAGCACTGTGTAGGCATGTACAGATTGCTTCTGGGACCCCAAAATATTGAATTTTCGGGTGTTTTGAGCCTGAATTTGAGATATAAACGGGTACAGAAGATACATGCACATATTGACTTTGGGCATCTAAAATATCGATTTTCAGCATGTTTTGGGCCTGTATTTTGAAAATACTCTAACACTGAGTAGGCATGTACAGATAGCTTCTGGGACCCCAAAATATTGAATTTTCGGGTGTTTTGAGCCCGAATTTGAGATATAAACGGGTACTGAAGATGCATGCACATATCGACTTTTGTGCACCTAAAAGATCGATTTTCAGTATGTTTTGAGCATATATTTTGAAAATACTCTAACACGGAGTAGGCATGTACAGATCGCTTCTGGGACCCCTAAATATCGAATTTTCGGGTGCTTTGGGACTGAATTTGAGATATCGACTTTTTGGCACCTAAAAGATCGATTTTTAGCATGTTTTTAGCCTATATTTTAAAAATATTCTAGCACTGTACAGATTGCTTCTGGGACACCAAAATATTGAATTTTCGGGTGTTTTAACCCTGAATTCGAGATATAAACGGGTACAGAAGATACATGCACATATTGACTTTATGCACCAAAAATATCGATTTTCAGCATGTTTTGTTCCTGAATTTTGAAAATACTCTAACACGGAGTAGGCATGTACAGATCGCTTCTGGGACCCCAAAATATCGAATTTTCGGGTGTTTAGGGCCAGAATTTGAGATATAAACGGGTACAGAAGATGCATGCACATATCGACTTTTGGGCACCTAAAATATCGATTTTCAGTATGTTTTTGGCCTATATTTTGAAAATACTCTAACACTGAGTAGGCATGTACAGATCGCTTCTGGGACCCCTAAATATCGAATTTTCGGGTGTTTTGGGACTGAATTTGAGATATCGACTTTTTGGCACCTAAAAGATCAATTTTTAGCATGTTTTTAGCCTATATTTTGAAAATATTCTAGCACTGAGTAGGCATGTACAGATTGCTTCTGGGACCCCAAAATATTGAATTTTCGGGTGTTTTGAGCCTGAATTTGAGATATAAACGGGTACAGAAGATACATGCACATATCGACTTTTGTGCACCTAAAAGATCGATTTTCAGCATGTTTTGGGCCTGAATTTTGAAATTACTCTAACAAGGAGTAGGCAGGTACAGATCGCTTCTGGGACCCCAAAATATCGAATTTTCGGGTGTTTAGGGCCAGAATTTGTGATATAAACTGGTACAGAAGATACATGCACATATTGACTTTGGGCATCTAAAATATCGATTTTCAGCATGTTTTGGGCCTGTATTTTGAAAATACTCTAACACTGAGTAGGCATGTACAGATCGCTTCTGGGACCCCTAAATATCGAATTTTCGGGTGTTTTGGGACTGAATTTGAGATATCGACTTTTTGGCACCTAAAAGATCGATTTTTAGCATGTTTTTAGCCTATATTTTGAAAATATTCTAGCACTGAGTAGGCATGTACAGATTGCTTCTTTGACCCCAAAATATTGATTTTTCGGGTGTTTTGAGCCTTAATTTGAGATATAAACGGGTACAGAAGATACATGCACATATTGACTTTGGGCACCAAAAATATCGATTTTCAGCATGTTTTGGGCCTGAATTTTGAAAATACTCTAACACGGAGTAGGCATGTACAGATTGCTTCTGGGACCCCAAAATATCGAATTTTAGGGTGTTTAGGGCCAGAATTTGAGATATAAACGGGTACAGAAGATGCATGCACATATCGACGTTTGTGCACCTAAAAGATCGATTTTCAGTATTTTTTTGGCCTGTATTTTGAAAATACTCTAACACGGAGTAGGCATGTACAGATACCTTCTGGGACCTCTAAATATCGAATTTTCGGGTGTTTTCGGACTGAATTTGAGATATCGATTTTTTGGCACCTAAAATGTCAATTTTTAGCATGTTTTTAGCCTATATTTTCAAAATATTCTAGCACTGTGTAGGCATGTACAGATTGCTTCTGTGACCCCAAAATATTGAATTTTCGGGTGTTTTGAGCCTGAATATTGACTTTGGGCACCAAAAATATCGATTTTCAGCATGTTTTGGGCCTGAATTTTGAAAATACTCTAACACGGAGTAGGCATGTACAGATCGCTTCTGGGACCCCAAAATATCGAATTTTCGGGTGTTTAGGGCCAGAATTTGAGATATAAACGGGTACAGAAGATCCATGCACATATCGACTTTTGGGCACCTAAAAGATCGATTTTCAGTATGTTTTTGGCCTGTATTTTGAAAATACTCTAACACGGAGTAGGCATGTACAGATACCTTCTGGGACCTCTAAATATCGAATTTTCGGGTGTTTTGTAACTGAATTTGAGATATCGATTTTTTGGCACCTAAAATGTCGATTTTGAGCATGTTTTTAGCCTATATTTTGAAAATATTCTAGCACTGTGTAGGCATGTACAGATTGCTTCTGGGACCCCAAAATATTGAATTTTCGGGTGTTTTGAGCCTGAATTTGAGATATAAACGGGTACAGAAGATACATGCACATATTGACTTTGGGCATCTAACACTGAGTAGGCATGTACAGATCGCTTCTGGGACCCCTAAATATCGAATTTTCGGGTGTTTTGGGACTGAATTTGAGATATCGACTTTTTGGCACCTAAAAGATCGATTTTTAGCATGTTTTTAGCCTATATTTTGAAAATATTCTAGCACTGAGTAGGCATGTACAGATTGCTTCTGGGACCCCAAAATATTGAATTTTCGGGTGTTTTGAGCCTGAATTTGAGATATAAACGGGTACAGAAGATGCATGCACATATCGACTTTTGGGCACCTAAAAGATCGATTTTCAGTATGTTTTTGTCCTGTATTTTGAAAATACTCTAACACGGAGTAGGCATGTACAGATACCTTCTGGGACCTCTAAATATCGAATTTTCGGGTGTTTTGGGACTGAATTTGAGATATCGATTTTTTGGCACCTAAAATGTCGATTTTTAGCATGTTTTTAGCCTATATTTTGAAAATATTCTAGCACTGTGTAGGCATGTACAGATTGCTTCTGGGACCCCAAAATATTGAATTTTCGGGTGTTTTGAGCCTGAATTTGAGATATAAACGGGTACAGAAGATGCATGCACATATCGACTTTTGGGCACCTAAAAGATCGATTTTCAGTATGTTTTTGGCCTGTATTTTGAAAATACTCTAACACGGAGTAGGCATGTACAGATACCTTCTGGGAACTCTAAATATCGAATTTTCGGGTGTTTAGGGCCGGAATTTGAGATATAAACGGGTACTGAAGATGCATGCACATATCGACTTTTGTGCACCTAAAAGATCGATTTTCAGTATGTTTTGAGCATATATTTTGAAAATACTCTAACACGGAGTAGGCATGTACAGATCGCTTCTGGGACCCCTAAATATCGAATTTTCGGGTGTTTTGGGACTGAATTTGAGATATCGACTTTTTGGCACCTAAAAGTTCGATTTTTAGCATGTTTTTAGCCTATATTTTGAAAATATTCTAGCACTGTACAGATTGCTTCTGGGACCCCAAAATATTGAATTTTCGGGTGTTTTGACCCTGAATTCGAGATATAAACGGGTACTGAAGATACATGCACATATTGACTTTGGGCACCAAAAATATCGATTTTCAGCATGTTTTGGGCCTGAATTTTGAAAATACTCTAACACGGAGTAGGCATGTACAGATAGCTTCTGGGACCCCAAAATATCGAATTTTCGGGTGTTTAGGGCCAGAATTTGAGATATAAACGGGTACAGAAGATGCATGTACATATCGACTTTTGGGCACCTAAAAGATCGATTTTCAGTATGTTTTTGGCCTGTATTTTGAAAATACTCTAACACGGAGTAGGCATGTACAGATACCTTCTGGGACCTCTAAATATTGAATTTTCGGGTGTTTTGTAACTAAATTTGAGATATCGACTTTTTGGCACCTAAAAGATCGATTTTGCACCTAAAAGATCGATTTTCAGTATGTTTTTGGCCTGTATTTTGAAAATACTCTAACACGGAGTAGGCATGTACAGATACCTTCTGGGACCTCTAAATATCGAATTTTCGGGTGTTTTGTAACTAAATTTGAGATATCGACTTTTTGGCACCTAAAAGATCGATTTTGAGCATGTTTTTAGCCTATATTTTGAAAATATTCTAGCACTGTGTAGGCATGTACAGATTGCTTCTGGGACACCAAAATATTGAATTTTCGGGTGTTTTGAGCCTGAATTTGAGATATAAACGGGTACAGAAGATGCATGCACATATCGACTTTTGGGCACCTAAAAGATCGATTTTCAGTATGTTTTTGGCCTGTATTTTGAAAATACTCTAACACGGAGTAGGCATGTACAGATACCTTCTGGGACCTCTAAATATCGAATTTTCGGGTGTTTTCGGACTGAATTTGAGATATCGATTTTTTGGCACCTAAAATGTCGATTTTTAGCATGTTTTTAGCCTATATTTTGAAAATATTCTAGCACTGTGTAGGCATGTACAGATTGCTTCTGGGACCCCAAAATATTGAATTTTCGGGTGTTTTGAGCCTGAATTTGAGATATAAACGGGTAGAGAAGATGCATGCACATATCGACTTTTGGGCACCTAAAAGATCGATTTTCAGTATGTTTTTGGCCTGTATTTTGAAAATACTCTAACACGGAGTAGGCATGTACAGATACCTTCTGGGACCTCTAAATATCGAATTTTCGGGTGTTTTCAGACTGAATTTGAGATATCGATTTTTTGGCACCTAAAATGTCGATTTTTAGCATGTTTTTAGCCTATATTTTGAAAATATTCTAGCACTGTGTAGGCATGTACAGATTGCTTCTGTGAACCCAAAATATTGAATTTTCGGGTGTTTTGAGCCAGAATTTGAGATATAAACGGGTACAGAAGATACATGCACATATTGACTTTGGGCACCAAAAATATCGATTTTCAGCATGTTTTGGGCCTGAATTTTGAAAATACTCTAACACGGAGTAGGCATGTACAGATCGCTTCTGGGACCCAAAAATATCGAATTTTCGGGTGTTTAGGGCCAGAATTTGAGATATAAACGGGTACAGAAGATGCATGCACATATCGACTTTTGTGCACCTAAAAGATCGATTTTCAGTATGTTTTGAGCATGTATTTTGAAAATACTCTAACACGGAGTAGGTATGTACAGATCGCTTCTGGGACCCCTAAATATCGAATTTTCGGGTGTTTTGGGACTGAATTTGAGATATCGACTTTTTGGCATCTAAAAGATACATGTTTAGCATGTTTTTAGCCTATATTTTTAAAATATTCTAGCACTGTACAGATTGCTTCTGGGACCCCAAAATAATGAATTTTCGGGTGTTTTGAGCCTGAATTTGAGATATAAACGGGTACAGAAGATGCATGCACATATCGACTTTTGTGCACCTAAAAGATCGATTTTCAGCATGTTTTGGGCCTGAATTTTGAAAATACTCTAACACGGAGTAGGCAGGTACAGATCGCTTCTGGGACCCCAAAATATCGAATTTTCGGGTGTTTAGGGCCAGAATTTGAGATATAAACGGGTACAGAATATGCATGCACATATCGACTTTTGGGCACCTAAAGGATCGATTTTCAGTATGTTTTTGGCCTGTATTTTGAAAATACTCTAACACGGAGTAGGCATGTACAGATCGCTTCTGGGACCCCAAAATATCGAATTTTCGGGTGTTTTGAGCCTGAATATTGACTTTGGGCACCAAAAATATCGATTTTCAGCATGTTTTGGGCCTGAATTTTGAAAATACTCTAACACGGAGTAGGCATGTACAGATCGCTTCTGGGACCCCAAAATATCGAATTTTCGGGTGTTTAGGGCCAGAATTTGAGATATAAACGGGTACAGAAGATCCATGCACATATCGACTTTTGGGCACCTAAAAGATCGATTTTCAGTATGTTTTTGGCCTGTATTTTGAAAATACTCTAACACGGAGTAGGCATGTACAGATACCTTCTGGGACCTCTAAATATCGAATTTTCGGGTTTTTTGTAACTGAATTTGAGATATCGATTTTTTGGCACCTAAAATGTCGATTTTGAGCATGTTTTTAGCCTATATTTTGAAAATATTCTAGCACTGTGTAGGCATGTACAGATTGCTTCTGGGACCCCAAAATATTGAATTTTCGGGTGTTTTGAGCCTGAATTTGAGATATAAACGGGTACAGAAGATACATGCACATATTGACTTTGGGCATCTAACACTGAGTAGGCATGTACAGATCGCTTCTGGGACCCCTAAATATCGAATTTTCGGGTGTTTTGGGACTGAATTTGAGATATCGACTTTTTGGCACCTAAAAGATCGATTTTTAGCATGTTTTTAGCCTATATTTTGAAAATATTCTAGCACTGAGTAGGCATGTACAGATTGCTTCTGGGACCCCAAAATATTGAATTTTCGGGTGTTTTGAGCCTGAATTTGAGATATAAACGGGTACAGAAGATGCATGCACATATCGACTTTTAGGCACCTAAAAGATCGATTTTCAGTATGTTTTTGGCCTGTATTTTGAAAATACTCTAACACGGAGTAGGCATGTACAGATACCTTCTGGGACCTCTAAATATCGAATTTTCGGGTGTTTTCGGACTGAATTTGAGATATCGATTTTTTGGCACCTAAAATGTCGATTTTTAGCATGTTTTTAGCCTATATTTTGAAAATATTCTAGCACTGTGTAGGCATGTACAGATTGCTTCTGGGACCCCAAAATATTGAATTTTCGGGTGTTTTGAGCCTGAATTTGAGATATAAACGGGTACAGAAGATGCATGCACATATCGACTTTTGGGCACCTAAAAGATCGATTTTCAGTATGTTTTGAGCATATATTTTGAAAATACTCTAACACGGAGTAGGCATGTACAGATCGCTTCTGGGACCCCTAAATATCGAATTTTCGGGTGTTTTGGGACTGAATTTGAGATATCGACTTTTTGGCACCTAAAAGTTCGATTTTTAGCATGTTTTTAGCCTATATTTTGAAAATATTCTAGCACTGAGTAGGCATGTACAGATTGCTTCTGGGACCCCAAAATATTGAATTTTCGGGTGTTTTGAGCCTGAATTTGAGATATAAACGGGTACAGAAGATGCATGCACATATCGACTTTTAGGCACCTAAAAGATCGATTTTCAGTATGTTTTTGGCCTGTATTTTGAAAATACTCTAACACGGAGTAGGCATGTACAGATACCTTCTGGGACCTCTAAATATCGAATTTTCGGGTGTTTTGTGACTGAATTTGAGATATCGATTTTTTGGCACCTAAAATGTTGATTTTTAGCATGTTTTTAGCCTATATTTTGAAAATATTCTAGCACTGTGTAGGCATGTACAGATTGCTTCTGGGACCCCAAAATATTGAATTTTCGGGTGTTTTGAGCCTGAATTTGAGATATAAACGGGTACAGAAGATACATGCACATATTGACTTTGGGCATCTAACACTGAGTAGGCATGTACAGATCGCTTCTGGGACCCCTAAATATCGAATTTTCGGGTGTTTTGGGACTGAATTTGAGATATCGACTTTTTGGCACCTAAAAGATCGATTTTTAGCATGTTTTTAGCATATATTTTGAAAATATTCTAGCACTGAGTAGGCATGTACAGATTGCTTCTGGGACCCCAAAATATTGAATTTTCGGGTGTTTTGAGCCTGAATTTGAGATATAAACGGGTACAGAAGATGCATGCACATATCGACTTTTGGGCACCTAAAAGATCGATTTTCAGTATGTTTTGAGCATATATTTTGAAAATACTCTAACACGGTGTAGGCATGTACAGATCGCTTCTGGGACCCCTAAATATCGAATTTTCGGGTGTTTTGGGACTGAATTTGAGATATCGACTTTTTGGCACCTAAAAGTTCGATTTTTAGCATGTTTTTAGCCTATATTTTGAAAATTTTCTAGCACTGTACAGATTGCTTCTGGGACCCCAAAATATTGAATTTTCGATTGTTTTGACCCTGAATTCGAGATATAAACGGGTACAGAAGATACATGCACATATTGACTTTGGGCACCAAAAATATCGATTTTCAGCATGTTTTGGGCCTGAATTTTGAAAATACTCTAACACGGAGTAGGCATGTACAGATAGCTTCTGGGACCCCAAAATATCGAATTTTCGGGTGTTTAGGGCCAGAATTTGAGATATAAACGGGTACAGAAGATGCATGCACATATCGACTTTTGGGCACCTAAAAGATCGATTTTCAGTATGTTTTTGGCCTGTATTTTGAAAATACTCTAACACGGAGTAGGCATGTACAGATACCTTCTGGGACCTCTAAATATCGAATTTTCGGGTGTTTTGTAACTAAATTTGAGATATCGACTTTTTGGCACCTAAAAGATCGATTTTGAGCATGTTTTTAGCCTATATTTTGAAAATATTCTAGCACTGTACAGATTGCTTCTGGGACCCCAAAATATTGAATTTTCGGGTGTTTAGGGCCAGAATTTGAGATATAAACGGGTACAGAAGATGCATGCACATATCGACTTTTGGGCACCTAAAAGATCGATTTTCAGTATGTTTTTGGCCTGTATTTTGAAAATACTCTAACACGGAATAGGCATGTACAGATACCTTCTGGGACCTCTAAATATCGAATTTTCGGGTGTTTTGTAACTGAATTTGAGATATCGATTTTTTGGCACCTAAAATGTCGATTTTGAGCATGTTTTTAGCCTATATTTTGAAAATATTCTAGCACTGTGTAGGCATGTACAGATTGCTTCTGGGACCCCAAAATATTGAATTTTCGGGTGTTTTGAGCCTGAATTTGAGATATAAACGGGTACAGAATATACATGCACATATTGACTTTGGGCATCTAAAAGATCGATTTTCAGCATGTTTTGGGACTGTATCTTGAAAATACTCTAACACTGAGTAGGCATGTACAGATCGCTTCTGGGACCCCTAAATATCGAATTTTCGGGTGTTTTGGGACTGAATTTGAGATATCGACTTTTTGGCACCTAAAAGATCGATTTTTAGCATGTTTTTAGCCTATATTTTGAAAATATTCTAGCACTGAGTAGGCATGTACAGATTGCATCTGGGACCCCAAAATATTGAATTTTCGGGTGTTTTGAGCCTGAATTTGAGATATAAACGGGTACAGAAGATGCATGCACATATCGACTTTTGGGCACCTAAAAGATCGATTTTCAGTATGTTTTTGGCCTGTATTTTGAAAATACTCTAACACGGAGTAGGCATGTACAGATACCTTCTGGGACCTCTAAATATCGAATTTTCGGGTGTTTTGGGACTGAATTTGAGATATCGATTTTTTGGCACCTAAAATGTCGATTTTTAGCATGTTTTTAGCCTATATTTTGAAAATATTCTTGCACTGTGTAGGCATGTACAGATTGCTTCTGGGACCCCAAAATATTGAATTTTCGGGTGTTTTGAGCCTGAATTTGAGATATAAACGGGTACAGAAGATGCATGCACATATCGACTTTTGGGCACCTAAAAGATCGATTTTCAGTATGTTTTTGACCTGTATTTTGAAAATACTCTAACACGGAGTAGGCATGTACAGATACCTTCTGGGAACTCTAAATATCGAATTTTCGGGTGTTTAGGGCCGGAATTTGAGATATAAACGGGTACTGAAGATGCATGCACATATCGACTTTTGTGCACCTAAAAGATCGATTTTCAGTATGTTTAGAGCATATATTTTGAAAATACTCTAACACGGAGTAGGCATGTACAGATCGCTTCTGGGACCCCTAAATATCGAATTTTCGGGTGTTTTGGGACTGAATTTGAGATATCGACTTTTTGGCACCTAAAAGTTCGATTTTTAGCATGTTTTTAGCCTATATTTTGAAAATATTCTAGCACTATACAGATTGCTTCTGGGACCCCAAAATATTGAATTTTCGGGTGTTTTGACCCTGAATTCGAGATATAAACGGGTACTGAAGATACATGCACATATTGACTTTGGGCACCAAAAATATCGATTTTCAGCATGTTTTGGGCCTGAATTTTGAAAATACTCTAACACGGAGTAGGCATGTACAGATAGCTTCTGGGACCCCAAAATATCGAATTTTCGGGTGTTTAGGGCCAGAATTTGAGATATAAACGGGTACAGAAGATGCATGCACATATCGACTTTTGGGCACCTAAAAGATCGATTTTCAGTATGTTTTTGGCCTGTATTTTGAAAATACTCTAACACGGAATAGGCATGTACAGATACCTTCTGGGACCTCTAAATATCGAATTTTCGGGTGTTTTGTAACTAAATTTGAGATATCGACTTTTTGGCACCTAAAAAATTGATTTTGAGCATGTTTTTAGCCTATATTTTGAAAATATTCTAGCACTGTGTAGGCATGTACAGATTGCTTCTGGGACCCCAAAATATTGAATTTTCGGGTGTTTTGAGCCTGAATTTGAGATATAAACGGGTACAGAAGATGCATGCACATATCGACTTTTGGGCACCTAAAAGATCGATTTTCAGTATGTTTTTGGCCTGTATTTTGAAAATACTCTAACACGGAGTAGGCATGTACAGATACCTTCTGGGACCTCTAAATATCGAATTTTCGGGTGTTTTCGGACTGAATTTGAGATATCGATATTTTGGCACCTAAAATGTCGATTTTTAGCATGTTTTTAGCCTATATTTTGAAAATATTCTAGCACTGTGTAGGCATGTACAGATTGCTTCTGGGACCCCAAAATATTGAATTTTCGGGTGTTTTGAGCCTGAATTTGAGATATAAACGGGTACAGAAGATGCATGCACATATCGACTTTTGGGCACCTAAAAGATCGATTTTCAGTATGTTTTGAGCATGTATTTTGAAAATACTCTAACACGGAGTAGGTATGTACAGATCGCTTCTGGGACCCCTAAATATCGAATTTTCGGGTGTTTTGGGACTGAATTTGAGATATCGACTTTTTGGCACCTAAAAGATCGATGTTTAGCATGTTTTTAGCCTATATTTTGAAAATATTCTAGCACTGTACAGATTGCTTCTGGGACCCCAAAATAATGAATTTTCGGGTGTTTTGAGCCTGAATTTGAGATATAAACGGGTACAGAAGATGCATGCACATATCGACTTTTGTGCACCGAAAAGATCGATTTTCAGCATGTTTTGGGCCTGAATTTTGAAAATACTCTAACACGGAGTAGGCAGGTACAGATCGCTTCTGGGACCCCAAAATATCGAATTTTCGGGTGTTTAGGGCCAGAATTTGAGATATAAACGGGTACAGAATATGCATGCACATATCGACTTTTGGGCACCTAAAGGATCGATTTTCAGTATGTTTTTGGCCTGTATTTTGAAAATACTCTAACACGGAGTAGGCATGTACAGATCGCTTCTGGGACCCCAAAATATCGAATTTTCGGGTGTTTTGAGCCTGAATATTGACTTTGGGCACCAAAAATATCGATTTTCAGCATGTTTTGGGCCTGAATTTTGAAAATACTCTAACACGGAGTAGGCATGTACAGATCGCTTCTGGGACCCAAAAATATCGAATTTTCGGGTGTTTAGGGCCAGAATTTGAGATATAAACGGGTACAGAAGATGCATGCACATATCGACTTTTGGGCACCTAAAAGATCGATTTTCAGTATGTTTTTGGCCTGTATTTTGAAAATACTCTAACACGGAGTAGGCATGTACAGATACCTTCTGGGACCTCTAAATATCGAATTTTCGGGTGTTTTGTAACTGAATTTGAGATATCGATTTTTTGGCACCTAAAATGTCGATTTTGAGCATGTTTTTAGCCTATATTTTGAAAATATTCTAGCACTGTGTAGGCATGTACAGATTGCTTCTGGGACCCCAAAATATTGAATTTTCGGGTGTTTTGAGCCTGAATTTGAGATATAAACGTGTACAGAAGATACATGCACATATTGACTTTGGGCATCTAACACTGAGTAGGCATGTACAGATCGCTTCTGGGACCCCTAAATATCGAATTTTCGGGTGTTTTGGGACTGAATTTGAGATATCGACTTTTTGGCACCTAAAAGATCGATTTTTAGCATGTTTTTAGCCTATATTTTGAAAATATTCTAGCACTGAGTAGGCATGTACAGATTGCTTCTGGGACCCCAAAATATTGAATTTTCGGGTGTTTTGAGCCTGAATTTGAGATATAAACGGGTACAGAAGATGCATTCACATATCGACTTTTAGGCACCTAAAAGATCGATTTTCAGTATGTTTTTGGCCTGTATTTTGAAAATACTCTAACACGGAGTAGGCATGTACAGATACCTTCTGGGATCTCTAAATATCGAATTTTCGGGTGTTTTGGGACTGAATTTGAGATATCGATTTTTTGGCACCTAAAATGTCGATTTTTAGCATGTTTTTAGCCTATATTTTGAAAATATTCTAGCACTGTGTAGGCATGTACAGATTGCTTCTGGGACCAGAAAATATTGAATTTTCGGGTGTTTTGAGCCTTAATTTGAGATATAAACGGGTACAGAAGATGCATGCACATATCGACTTTTGGGCACCTAAAAGATCGATTTTCAGTATGTTTTGAGCATATATTTTGAAAATACTCTAACACGGAGTAGGCATGTACAGATCGCTTCTGGGACCCCTAAATATCGAATTTTCGGGTGTTTTGGGACTGAATTTGAGATATCGACTTTTTGGCACCTAAAAGTTCGATTTTTAGCATGTTTTTAGCCTATATTTTGAAAATATTCTAGCACTGTACAGATTGCTTCTGGGACCCCAAAATATTGAATTTTCGGGTGTTTTGACCCTGAATTCGAGATATAAACGGGTACAGAAGATACATGCACATATTGACTTTGGGCACCAAAAATATCGATTTTCAGCATGTTTTGGGCCTGAATTTTGAAAATACTCTAACACGGAGTAGGCATGTACAGATAGCTTCTGGGACCACAAAATATCGAATTTTCGGGTGTTTAGGGCCAGAATTTGAGATATAAACGGGTACAGAAGATGCATGCACATATCGACTTTTGGGCACCTAAAAGATCGATTTTCAGTATGTTTTTGGCCTGTATTTTGAAAATACTCTAACACGGAGTAGGCATGTACAGATACCTTCTGGGACCTCTAAATATCGAATTTTCGGGTGTTTTGTAACTAAATTTGAGATATCGACTTTTTGGCACCTAAAAGATCGATTTTGAGCATGTTTTTAGCCTATATTTTGAAAATATTCTAGCACTGTGTAGGCATGTACAGATTGCTTCTGGGACCCCAAAATATTGAATTTTCGGGTGTTTTGAGCCTGAATTTGAGATATAAACGGGTACAGAAGATACATGCACATATTGACTTTGGGCATCTAACACTGAGTAGGCATGTACATTTCGCTTCTGGGACCCCTAAATATCGAATTTTCGGGTGTTTTGGGACTGAATTTGAGATATCGACTTTTTGGCACCTAAAAGATCGATTTTTAGCATGTTTTTAGCCTATATTTTGAAAATATTCTAGCACTGAGTAGGCATGTACAGATTGCTTCTGGGACCCCAAAATATTGAATTTTCGGGTGTTTTGAGCCTGAATTTGAGATATAAACGGGTACAGAAGATGCATGCACATATCGACTTTTAGGCACCTAAAAGATCGATTTTCAGTATGTTTTTGGCCTGTATTTTGAAAATACTCTAACACGGAGTAGGCATGTACAGATACCTTCTGGGACCTCTAAATATCGAATTTTCGGGTGTTTTGGGACTGAATTTGAGATATCGATTTTTTGGCACCTAAAATGTCGATTTTTAGCATGTTTTTAGCCTATATTTTGAAAATATTCTAGCACTGTGTAGGCATGTACAGATTGCTTCTGGGACCCCAAAATATTGAATTTTCGGGTGTTTTGAGCCTGAATTTGAGATATAAACGGGTACAGAAGATGCATGCACATATCGACTTTTGGGCACCTAAAAGATCGATTTTCAGTATGTTTTGAGCATATATTTTGAAAATACTCTAACACGGAGTAGGCATGTACAGATCGCTTCTGGGACCCCTAAATATCGAATTTTCGGGTGTTTTGGGACTGAATTTGAGATATCGACTTTTTGGCACCTAAAAGTTCGATTTTTAGCATGTTTTTAGCCTATATTTTGAAAATATTCTAGCACTGTACAGATTGCTTCTGGGACCCCAAAATATTGAATTATCGGGTGTTTTGACCCTGAATTCGAGATATAAACGGGTACAGAAGATACATGCACATATTGACTTTGGGCACCAAAAATATCGATTTTCAGCATGTTTTGTTCCTGAATTTTGAAAATACTCTAACACGGAGTAGGCATGTACAGATAGCTTCTGGGACCCCAAAATATCGAATTTTCGGGTGTTTAGGGCCAGAATTTGAGATATAAACGGGTACAGAAGATGCATGCACATATCGACTTTTGGGCACCTAAAAGATCGATTTTCAGTATGTTTTTGGCCTGTATTTTGAAAATACTCTAACACGGAGTAGGCATGTACAGATACCTTCTGGGACCTCTAAATATCGAATTTTCGGGTGTTTTGTAACTAAATTTGAGATATCGACTTTTTGGCACCTAAAAGATCGATTTTGAGCATGTTTTTAGCCTATATTTTGAAAATATTCTAGCACTGTACAGATTGCTTCTGGGACCCCAAAATATTGAATTTTCGGGTGTTTAGGGCCAGAATTTGAGATATAAACGGGTACAGAAGATGCATGCACATATCGACTTTTGGGCACCTAAAAGATCGATTTTCAGTATGATTTTGGCCTGTATTTTGAAAATACTCTAACACGGAGTAGGCATGTACAGATACCTTCTGGGACCTCTAAATATCGAATTTTCGGGTGTTTTGTAACTGAATTTTAGATATCGATTTTTTGGCACCTAAAATGTCGATTTTGAGCATGTTTTTAGCCTATATTTTGAAAATATTCTAGCACTGTGTAGGCATGTACAGATTGCTTCTGGGACCCCAAAATATTGAATTTTCGGGTGTTTTGAGCCTGAATTTGAGATATAAACGGGTACAGAATATACATGCACATATTGACTTTGGGCATCTAAAAGATCGATTTTCAGCATGTTTTGGGCCTGTATCTTGAAAATACTCTAACACTGAGTAGGCATGTACAGATCGCTTCTGGGACCCCTAAATATCGAATTTTCGGGTGTTTTGGGACTGAATTTGAGATATCGACTTTTTGGCACCTAAAAGATCGATTTTTAGCATGTTTTTAGCCTATATTTTGAAAATATTCTAGCACTGAGTAGGCATGTACAGATTGCTTCTGGGACCCCAAAATATTGAATTTTCGGGTGTTTTGAGCCTGAATTTGAGATATAAACGGGTACAGAAGATGCATGCACATATCGACTTTTGGGCACCTAAAAGATCGATTTTCAGTATGTTTTGAGCATATATTTTGAAAATACTCTAACACGTAGTAGGCATGTACAGATCGCTTCTGGGACCCCTAAATATCGAATTTTCGGGTGTTTTGGGACTGAATTTGAGATATCGACTTTTTGGCACCTAAAAGTTCGATTTTTAGCATGTTTTTAGCCTATATTTTGAAAATATTCTAGCACTGTACAGATTGCTTCTGGGACCCCAAAATATTGAATTTTCGGGTGTTTTGACCCTGAATTCGAGATATAAACGGGTACAGAAGATACATGCACATATTGACTTTGGGCACCAAAAATATCGATTTTCAGCATGTTTTGGGCCTGAATTTTGAAAATACTCTAACACGGAGTAGGCATGTACAGATAGCTTCTGGGACCCCAAAATATCGAATTTTCGGGTGTTTAGGGCCAGAATTTGAGATATAAACGGGTACAGAAGATGCATGCACATATCGACTTTTGGGCACCTAAAAGATCGATTTTCAGTATGTTTTTGGCCTGTATTTTGAAAATACTCTAACACGGAGTAGGCATGTACAGATACCTTCTGGGACCTCTAAATATCTAATTTTCGGGTGTTTTGTAACTAAATTTGAGATATCGACTTTTTGGCACCTAAAAGATCGATTTTGAGCATGTTTTTAGCCTATATTTTGAAAATATTCTAGCACTGTGTAGGCATGTACAGATTGCTTCTGGGACCCCAAAATATTGAATTTTCGGGTGTTTTGAGCCTGAATTTGAGATATAAACGGGTACAGAAGATGCATGCACATATCGACTTTTGGGCACCTAAAAGATCGATTTTCAGTATGTTTTTGGCCTGTATTTTGAAAATACTCTAACACGGAGTAGGCATGTACAGATACCTTCTGGGACCTCTAAATAACGAATTTTCGGGTGTTTTCGGACTGAATTTGAGATATCGATTTTTTGGCACCTAAAATGTCGATTTTTAGCATGTTTTTAGCCTATATTTTGAAAATATTCTAGCACTGTGTAGGCATGTACAGATTGCTTCTGGGACCCCAAAATATTGAATTTTCGGGTGTTTTGAGCCTGAATTTGAGATATAAACGGGTACAGAAGATGCATGCACATATCGACTTTTGGGCACCTAAAAGATCGATTTTCAGTATGTTTTGAGCCTGTATTTTGAAAATACTCTAACACGGAGTAGGCATGTACAGATACCTTATGGGACCTCTAAATATCGAATTTTCGGGTGTTTTCAGACTGAATTTGAGATATCGATTTTTTGGCACCTAAAATGTCGATTTTTAGCATGTTTTTAGCCTATATTTTGAAAATATTCTAGCACTGTGTAGGCATGTACAGATTGCTTCTGGGACCCCAAAATATTGAATTTTCGGGTGTTTTGAGCCAGAATTTGAGATATAAACGGGTACAGAAGATACATGCACATATTGACTTTGGGCACCAAAAGTATCGATTTTCAGCATGTTTTGGGCCTGAATTTTGAAAATACTCTAACACGGAGTAGGCATGTACAAATCGCTTCTGGGACCCCAAAATATCGAATTTTCGGGTGTTTAGGGCCAGAATTTGAGATATAGACGGGTACAGAAGATGCATGCACATATCGACTTTTGTGCTCCTAAAAGATCGATTTTCAGTATGTTTTGAGCATGTATTTTGAAAATACTCTAACACGGAGTAGGTATGTACAGATCGCTTCTGGGACCCCTAAATATCGAATTTTCGGGTGTTTTGGGACTGAATTTGAGATATCGACTTTTTGGCACCTAAAAGATCGATTTTTAGCATGTTTTTAGCCTATATTTTGAAAATATTCTAGCACTGTACAGATTGCTTCTGGGACCCCAAAATAATGAATTTTCGGGTGTTTTGAGCCTGAATTTGAGATATAAACGGGTACAGAAGATGCATGCACATATCGACTTTTGTGCACCGAAAAGATCGATTTTCAGCATGTTTTGGGCCTGAATTTTGAAAATACTCTAACACGGAGTAGGCAGGTACAGATCGCTTCTGGGACCCCAAAATATCGAATTTTCGGGTGTTTAGGGCCAGAATTTGAGATATAAACGGGTACAGAATATGCATGCACATATCGACTTTTGGGCACCTAAAAGATCGATTTTCAGTATGTTTTTGGCCTGTATTTTGAAAATACTCTAACACGGAGTAGGTATGTACAGATCGCTTCTGGGACCCCTAAATATCGAATTTTCGGGTGTTTTGGGACTGAATTTGAGATATCGATTTTTTGGCACCTAAAAGATCGATTTTTAGCATGTTTTTAGCCTATATTTTGAAAATATTCTAGCACTGAGTAGGCATGTACAGATTGCTTCTGGGACCCCAAAATATTGAATTTTCGGGTGATTTGAGCCTGAATTTGAGATATAAACGGGTACAGAAGATACATGCACATATTGACTTTGGGCATCTAAAATATCGATTTTCAGCATGTTTTGGGCCTGTATTTTGAAAATACTCTAACACGGAGTAGGCATGTACAGATCGCTTCTGGGACCCCTAAATATCGAATTTTCGGGTGTTTTGGGACTGAATTTGAGATATCGACTTTTTGGCACCTAAAAGATCGATTTTTAGCATGTTTTTAGCCTATATTTTGAAAATATTCTAGCACTGAGTAGGCATGTACAGATTGCTTCTGGTACCCCAAAATATTGAATTTTCGGGTGTTTTGAGCCTGAATTTGAGATATAAACGGGAACAGAAGATACATGCACATATTGACTTTGGGCACCAAAAATATCGATTTTCAGCATGTTTTGGGCCTGAATTTTGAAAATACTCTAACACGGAGTAGGCATGTACAGATCGCTTCTGGGACCCCAAAATATCGAATTTTCGGGTGTTTAGGGCCAGAATTTGAGATATAAACGGGTACAGAAGATGCATGCACATATCGACTTTTGGGCACCTAAAAGATCGATTTTCAGTATGTTTTTGGCCTGTATTTTGAAAATACTCTAACACGGAGTAGGCATGTACAGATACCTTCTGGGACCTCTAAATATCGAATTTTCGGGTGTTTTGGGACTGAATTTGAGATATCGATTTTTTGGCACCTAAAATGTCGATTTTTAGCATGTTTTTAGCCTATATTTTGAAAATATTCTAGCACTGTGTAGGCATGTACAGATTGCTTCTGGGACCCCAAAATATTGAATTTTCGGGTGTTTTGAGCCTGAATTTGAGATATAAACGGGTACAGAAGATACATGCACATATTGACTTTGGGCATCTAAAATATCGATTTTCAGCATGTTTTGGGCCTGTATTTTGAAAATACTCTAACACTGAGTAGGCATGTACAGATTGCTTCTGGGACCCCAAAATATTGAATTTTCGGGTGTTTTGAGCCTGAATTTGAGATATAAACGGGTACTGAAGATGCATGCAAATATCGACTTTTGTGCACCTAAAAGATCGATTTTCAGTATGTTTTGAGCATATATTTTGAAAATACTCTAACACGGAATAGGCTTGTACAGATCGCTTCTGGGACCCCTAAATATCGAATTTTCGGGTGTTTTGGGACTGAATTTGAGATATCGACTTTTTGGCACCTAAAAGATCGATTTTTAGCATGTTTTTAGCCTATATTTTGAAAATATTCTAGCACTGTACAGATTGCTTCTGGGACCCCAAAATATTGAATTTTCGGGTGTTTAGGGCCAGAATTTGAGATATAAACGGGTACAGAAGATGCATGCACATATCGACTTTTGGGCACCTAAAAGATCGATTTTCAGTATGTTTTTGGCCTGTATTTTGAAAATACTCTAACACGGAGTAGGCATGTACAGATACCTTCTGGGACCTCTAAATATCGAATTTTCGGGTGTTTTGTAACTGAATTTGAGATATCGATTTTTTGGCACCTAAAATGTCGATTTTGAGCATGTTTTTAGCCTATATTTTGAAAATATTCTAGCACTGTGTAGGCATGTACAGATTGCTTCTGGGACCCCAAAATATTGAATTTTCGGGTGTTTTGAGCCTGAATTTGAGATATAAACGGGTACAGAATATACATGCACATATTGACTTTGGGCATCTAAAAGATCGATTTTCAGCATGTTTTGGGCCTGTATCTTGAAAATACTCTAACACTGAGTAGGCATGTACAGATCGCTTCTGGGACCCCTAAATATCGAATTTTCGGGTGTTTTGGGACTGAATTTGAGATATCGACTTTTTGGCACCTAAAAGATCGATTTTTAGCATGTTTTTAGCCTATATTTTGAAAATATTCTAGCACTGAGTAGGCATGTACAGATTGCATCTGGGACCCCAAAATATTGAATTTTCGGGTGTTTTGAGCCTGAATTTGAGATATAAACGGGTACAGAAGATGCATGCACATATCGACTTTTGGGCACCTAAAAGATCGATTTTCAGTATGTTTTTGGCCTGTATTTTGAAAATACTATAACACGGAGTAGGCATGTACAGATACCTTCTGGGACCTCTAAATATCGAATTTTCGGGTGTTTTCGGACTGAATTTGAGATATCGATTTTTTGGCAACTAAAATGTCGATTTCTAGCATGTTTTTAGCCTATATCATGAAAATATTCTAGCACTGTGTAGGCATGTACAGATTGCTTCTGGGACCCCAAAATATTGAATTTTCGGGTGTTTTGAGCCTGAATTTGAGATATAAACGGGTACAGAAGATACATGCACATATTGACTTTGGGCACCAAAAATATCGATTTTCAGCATGTTTTGGGCCTGAATTTTGAAAATACTCTAACACGGAGTAGGCATGTACAGATCGCTTCTAGGACCCCAAAATATCGAATTTTCGGGTGTTTAGGGCCAGAATTTGAGATATAAACGGGTACAGAAGATGCATGTACATATCGACTTTTGGGCACCTAAAAGATCGATTTTCACTATGTTTTTGGCCTGTATTTTGAAAATACTCTAACACGGTGTAGGCATGTACAGATACCTTCTGGGACCTCTAAATATCGAATTTTCGGGTGTTTTGGGACTGAATTTGAGATATCGATTTTTTGGCACCTAAAATGTCGATTTTTAGCATGTTTTTAGCCTATATTTTGAAAATATTCTAGCACTGTGTAGGCATGTACAGATTGCTTCTGGGACCCCAAAATATTGAATTTTCGGGTGTTTTGAGCCTGAATTTGAGATATAAACGGGTACAGAAGATACATGCACATATTGACTTTGGGCACCAAAAATATCGATTTTCAGCATGTTTTGGGCCTGTATTTTGAAAATACTCTAACACGGAGTAGGCATGTACAGATCGCTTCTGGGACCCCTAAATATCGAATTTTCGGGTGTTTTGGGACTGAATTTGAGATATCGACTTTTTGGCACCTAAAAGATCGATTTTGAGCATGTTTTTAGCCTATATTTTGAAAATATTCTAGCACTGTACAGATTGCTTCTGGGACCCACAAATATTGAATTTTCGGGTGTTTTGAGCCTGAATTCGAGATATAAACGGGTACAGAAGATACATGCACATATTGACTTTGGGCACCAAAAATATCGATTTTCAGCATGTTTTGGGCCTGAATTTTGAAAATACTCTAACACGGAGTAGGCATGTACAGATCGCTTCTGGGACCCCAAAATATCGAATTTTCGGGTGTTTAGGGCCAGAATTTGAGATATAAACGGGTACAGAAGATGCATGCACATATCGACTTTTGTGCACCTAAAAGATCGATTTTCAGTATGTTTTGAGCATGTATTTTGAAAATACTCTAACACGGAGTAGGCATGTACAGATCGCTTCTGGGACCCCTAAATATCGAATTTTCGGGTGTTTTGGGACTGAATTTGAGATATCGACTTTTTGGCACCTAAAATGTCGATTTTTAGCATGTTTTTAGCCTATATTTTGAAAATATTCTAGCACTGTACAGATTGCTTCTAGATCCCCAAAATATTGAATTTTCGGGTGTTTTGAGCCTGAATTTGAGATATAAACGGGTACAGAAGATACATGCACATATTGACTGTGGGCACCAAAAATATCGATTTTCAGCATGTTTTGCGCCTGAATTTTGAAAATACTCTAACACGGAGTAAGCATGTACAGATCGCTTCTGGGACCACAAAATATCGAATTTTCGGGTGTTTAGGGCCAGAATTTGAGATATAAACGGGTACAGAAGATGCATGCACATATCGACTTTTGGGCACCTAAAAGATCGATTTTCAGTATGTTTTTGGCCTGTATTTTGAAAATACTCTAACACGGAGTAGGCATGTACAGATACCTTCTGGGACCTCTAAATATCGAATTTTCGGGTGTTTTGGGACTGAATTTGAGATATCGATTTTGTGGCACCTAAAATGTCGATTTTTAGCATGTTTTTAGCCTATATTTTGAAAATATTCTAGCACTGTGTAGGCATGTACAGATTGCTTCTGGGACCCCAAAATATTGAATTTTCGGGTGTTTTGAGCCTGAATTTGAGATATAAACGGGTACAGAAGATACATGCACATATTGACTTTGGGCATCTAAAATATCGATTTTCAGCATGTTTTGGGCCTGTATTTTGAAAATACTCTAACACTGAATAGGCATGTACAGATTGCTTCTGGTATTCCAAAATATTGAATTTTCGGGTGTTTTGAGCCTGAATTTGAGATAAAAACGGGTACTGAAGATGCATGCACATATCGACTTTTGTGCACCTAAAAGATCGATTTTCAGTATGTTTTGAGCATGTATTTTGAAAATACTCTTAACACGGAGTAGGCATGTACAGATCGCTTTTGGGACCCCTAAATATCGAATTTTCGGGTGTTTTGGGACTGAATTTGAGATATCGACTTTTTGGCACCTAAAAGATCGAATTTTAGCATGTTTTTAGCCTATATTTTGAAAATATTCTAGCACTGAGTAGGCATGTACAGATTGCTTCTGGGACCCCAAAATATTGAATTTTCGGGTGTTTTGAGCCTGAATTTGAGATATAAACGGGTACAGAAGATACATGCACATATTGACTTTTGGCATCTAAAATATCGATTTTCAGCATGTTTTGGGCCTGTATTTTGAAAATACTCTAACACTGAGTAGGCATGTACAGATCGCTTCTGGGACCCCAAAATATCGAATTTTCGGGTGTTTAGGGCCAGAATTTGAGATATAAACGGGTACAGAAGATGCATGCACATATCGACTTTTGGGCACCTAAAAGATCGATTTTCAGTATGTTTTTGGCCTGTATTTTGAAAATACTCTAACACGGAGTAGGCATGTACAGATACCTTCTGGGACCTCTAAATATCGAATTTTCGGGTGTTTTGGGACTGAATTTGAGATATCGATTTTTTGGCACCTAAAATGTCGATTTTTAGCATGTTTTTAGCCTATATTTTGAAAATATTCTAGCACTGTTTAGGCATGTACAGATTGCTTCTGGGACCCCAAAATATTGAATTTTCGGGTGTTTTGAGCCTGAATTTGAGATATAAACGGGTACTGAAGATGCATGCACATATCGACTTTTGTGCACCTAAAAGATCGATTTTCAGTATGTTTTGAGCATGTATTTTGAAAATACTCTAACACGGAGTAGGCATGTACAGATCGCTTCTGGGACCCCTCAATATCGAATTTTCGGGTGTTTTGGGACTGAATTTGAGATATCGACTTTTTGGCACCTAAAAGATCGATTTTTAGCATGTTTTTAGCCTATATTTTGAAAATATTCTAGCACTGAGTAGGCATGTACAGATTGCTTCTGGGACCCCAAAATATTGATTTTTCGGGTGTTTTGAGCCTGAATTTGAGATATAAACGGGTACAGAAGATACATGCACATATTGACTTTGGGCACCAAAAATATCGATTTTCAGCATTTTTGGGCCTGAATTTTGAAAATACTCTAACACGGAGTAGGCATGTACAGATCGCTTCTGGGACCCCAAAATATCGAATTTTCGTGTGTTTAGGGCCAGAATTTGAGATATAAACGGGTACAGAAGATGCATGCACATATCGACTTTTGGGCACCTAAAAGATCGATTTTCAGTATGTTTTTGGCCTGTATTTTGAAAATACTCTAACACGGAGTAGGCATGTACAGATACCTTCTGGGACCTCTATATATCGAATTTTCGGATGTTTTGGGACTGAATTTGAGATATCGATTTTTTGGCACCTAAAATGTCGGTTTTTAGCATGTTTTTAGCCTATATTTTGAAAATATTCTAGCACTGTACAGATTGCTTCTGGGACCCCAAAATATTGAATTTTCGGGTGTTTTGAGCCTGAATTTGAGATATAAACGGGTACAGAAGATACATGCACATATTGACTTTGGGCACCAAAAATAGCCATTTTCAGCATGTTTTGGGCCTGAATTTTGAAAATACTCAAACACGGAGTAGGCATGTACAGATTGCTTCTGGGACCCCAAAATATCGAATTTTGGGGTGTTTAGGGCCAGAATTTGAGATATAAACGGGTACAGAAGATGCATGCACATATCGACTTTTGGGCACCTAAAAGATCGATTTTCAGTATGTTTTGAGCATGTATTTTGAAAATACTCTAACACGGAGTAGGCATGTGCAGATCGCTTCTGGGACCCCTAAATATCGAATTTTCGGGTGTTTTGGGACTGAATTTGAGATATCGACTTTTTGGCACCTAAAAGATCTATTTTTAGCATGTTTTTAGCCTATATTTTGAAAATATTCTAACACTGAGTAGGCATGTACAGATTGCTTCTGGGACCCCAAAATATTGAATTTTCGGGTGTTTTGAGCCTGAATTTGAGATATAAACGGGTACAGAAGATACATGCACATATTGACTTTGGGCACCAAAAATATCGATTTTCAGCATGTTTTGGGCCTGAATTTTGAAAATACTCTTACACGGAGTAGGCATGTACAGATCGCTTCTGGGATCCCAAAATATCGAATTTTCGGGTGTTTAGGGCCAGAATTTGAGATATAAACGGGTACAGAAGATGCATGCACATATCGACTTTTGGGCACCTAAAAGATCGATTTTCAGTATGTTTTTGGCCTGTATTTTGAAAATACTCTAACACGGAGTAGGCATGTACAGATACCTTCTGGGACCTCTAAATATCGAATTTTCGGTGTTTTGGGACTGAATTTGAGATATCGATTTTTTGGCACCTAAAATGTCGATTTTTAACATGTTTTTAGCCTATATTTTGAAAATATTCTTGCACTGTGTAGGCATGTACAGATTGCTTCTGGGACCCCAAAATATTGAATTTTCGGGTGTTTTGAGCCTGAATTTGAGATATAAACGGGTACAGAAGATACATGCATATATTGACTTTGGGCATCTAAAATATCGATTTTCAGCATGTTTTGGGCCTGTATTTTGAAAATACTCTAACACTGAGTAGGCATGTAAAGATTGCTTCTGGGACCCCAAAATATTGAATTTTCGGGTGTTTTGAGCCTGAATTTGAGATATAAACGGGTACTGAAGATGCATGCACATATCGACTTTTGTGCACCTAAAAGATCGATTTTCAGTATGTTTTGAGCATGTATTTTGAAAATACTCTAACACGGAGTAGGCATGTACAGATCGCTTCTGGGACCCCTAAATATCGAATTTTCGGGTGTTTTGGGACTGAATTTGAGATATCGACTTTTTGGCACCTAAAAGATCGATTTTTAGCATGTTTTTAGCCTATATTTTGAAAATATTCTAGCACTGAGTAGGCATGTACAGATTGCTTCTGGGACCCCAAAATATTGAATTTTCGGGTGTTTTGAGCCTGAATTTGAGATATAAACGGGTACAGAAGATACATGCACATATTGACTTTGGGCACCAAAAATATCGATTTTCAGCATGTTTTGGGCTTGAATTTTGAAAATAATCTAACATGGTGTAGGCATGTACAGATCGCTTCTGGGACCCCAAAATATCGAATTTTCGGGTGTTTAGGGCCAGAATTTGAGATATAAACGGGTACAGAAGATGCATGCACATATCGACTTTTGGGCACCTAAAAGATCGATTTTCAGTATGTTTTTGGCCTGTATTTTGAAAATACTCTAACACGGTGTAGGCATGTACAGATACCTTCTGGGACCTCTAAATATCGAATTTTCGGTGTTTTGGGACTGAATTTGAGATATCGATTTTTTGGCACCTAAAATGTCGATTTTTAGCATGTTTTTAGCCTATATTTTGAAAATATTCTAGCACTGTGTAGGCATGTACAGATTGCTTCTGGGACCCCAAAATATTGAATTTTCGGGTGTTTTGAGCCTGAATTTGAGATATAAACGGGTAAAGAAGATACATGCACATATTGACTTTGGGCATCTAAAATATCGATTTTCAGCATGTTTTGGGCCTGTATTTTGAAAATACTCTAACACTGAGTAGGCATGTACAGATTGCTTCTGGGACCCCAAAATATTGAATTTTCGGGTGTTTTGAGCCTGAATTTGAGATATAAACAGGTACTGAAGATGCATGCACATATCGACTTTTGTGCACCTAAAAGATCGATTTTCAGTATGTTTTGAGCATGTATTTTGAAAATACTCTAACACGGAGTAGGCATGTACAGATCGCTTCTGGGACCCCTCAATATCGAATTTTCGGGTGTTTTGGGGCCTAATTTGAGATATCGACTTTTTGGCACCTAAAAGATCGATTTTAGCATGTTTTTAGCCTATATTTTGAAAATATTCTAGCACTGAGTAGGCATGTACAGATTGCTTCTGGGACCCCAAAATATTGATTTTTCGGGTGTTTTGAGCCTGAATTTGAGATATAAACGGGTAGAGAAGATACATGCACATATTGACTTTGGGCACCAAAAATATCGATTTTCAGCATGTTTTGGGCCTGAATTTTGAAAATACTCTAACACGGAGTAGGCATGTACAGATCGCTTCTGGGACCCCAAAATATCGAATTTTCGTGTGTTTAGGGCCAGAATTTGAGATATAAACGGGTACAGAAGATGCATGCACATATCGACTTTTGGGCACCTAAAAGATCGATTTTCAGTATGTTTTTGGCCTGTATTTTGAAAATACTCTAACACGGAGTAGGCATGTACAGATACCTTCTGGGACCTCTATATATCGAATTTTCGGATGTTTTGGGACTGAATTTGAGATATCGATTTTTTGGCACCTAAAATGTCGATTTTTAGCATGTTTTTAGCCTATATTTTGAAAATATTCTAGCACTGTACAGATTGCTTCTGGGACCCCAAAATATTGAATTTTCGGGTGTTTTGAGCCTGAATTTGAGATGTAAACGGGTACAGAAGATACATGCACATATTGACTTTGGGCACCAAAAATATCGATTTTCAGCATGTTTTGGGCCTGAATTTTGAAAATACTCAAACACGGAGTAGGCTTGTACAGATTGCTTCTGGGACCCCAAAATATCGAATTTTGGGGTGTTTAGGGCCAGAATTTGAGATATAAACGGGTACAGAAGATGCATGCACATATCGACTTTTGGGCACCTAAAAGATCGATTTTCAGTATGTTTTGAGCATGTATTTTGAAAATACTCTAACACGGAGTAGGCATGTGCAGATCGCTTCTGGGACCCCTAAATATCGAATTTTCGGGTGTTTTGGGACTGAATTTGAGATATCGACTTTTTGGCACCTAAAAGATCGATTTTTAGCATGTTTTTAGCCTATATTTTGAAAATATTCTAGCACTGAGTAGGCATGTACAGATTGCTTCTGGGACCCCAAAATATTGAATTTTCGGGTGTTTTGAGCCTGAATTTGAGATATAAACGGGTAAAGAAGATACATGCACATATTGACTTTGGGCATCTAAAATATCGATTTTCAGCATGTTTTGGGCCTGTATTTTGAAAATACTCTAACACTGAGTAGGCATGTACAGATTGCTTCTGGGACCCCAAAATATTGAATTTTCGGGTGTTTTGAGCCTGAATTTGAGATATAAACGGGTACTGAAGATGCATGCACATATCGACTTTTGTGCACCTAAAAGATCGATTTTCAGTATGTTTTGAGCATGTATTTTGAAAATACTCTAACACGGAGTAGGCATGTACAGATCGCTTCTGGGACCCCTCAATATCGAATTTTCGGGTGTTTTGGGACTGAATTTGAGATATCGACTTTTTGGCACCTAAAAGATCGATTTTAGCATGTTTTTAGCCTATATTTTGAAAATATTCTAGCACTGAGTAGGCATGTACAGATTGCTTCTGGGACCCCAAAATATTGATTTTTCGGGTGTTTTGAGCCTGAATTTGAGATATAAACGGGTAGAGAAGATACATGCACATATTGACTTTGGGCACCAAAAATATCGATTTTCAGCATGTTTTGGGCCTGAATTTTGAAAATACTCTAACACGGAGTAGGCATGTACAGATCGCTTCTGGGACCCCAAAATATCGAATTTTCGTGTGTTTAGGGCCAGAATTTGAGATATAAACGGGTACAGAAGATGCATGCACATATCGACTTTTGGGCACCTAAAAGATCGATTTTCAGTATGTTTTTGGCCTGTATTTTGAAAATACTCTAACACGGAGTAGGCATGTACAGATACCTTCTGGGACCTCTATATATCGAATTTTCGGATGTTTTGGGACTGAATTTGAGATATCGATTTTTTGGCACCTAAAATGTCGATTTTTAGCATGTTTTTAGCCTATATTTTGAAAATATTCTAGCACTGTACAGATTGCTTCTGGGACCCCAAAATATTGAATTTTCGGGTGTTTTGAGCCTGAATTTGAGATATAAACGGGTACAGAAGATACATGCACATATTGACTTGGGCACCAAAAATATCGATTTTCAGCATGTTTTGGGCCTGAATTTTGAAAATACTCAAACACGGAGTAGGCATGTACAGATTGCTTCTGGGACCCCAAAATATCGAATTTTGGGGTGTTTAGGGCCAGAATTTGAGATATAAATTGGTACAGAAGATGCATGCACATATCGACTTTTGGGCACCTAAAAGATCGATTTTCAGTATGTTTTGAGCATGTATTTTGAAAATACTCTAACACGGAGTAGGCATGTGCAGATCGCTTCTGGGACCCCTAAATATCGAATTTTCGGGTGTTTTGGGACTGAATTTGAGATATCGACTTTTTGGCACCTAAAAGATCGATTTTTAGCATGTTTTTAGCCTATATTTTGAAAATATTCTAGCACTGAGTAGACATGTACAGATTGCTTCTGGGACCCCAAAATATTGAATTTTCGGGTGTTTTGAGCCTGAATTTGAGATATAAACGGGTACAGAAGATACATGCACATATTGACTTTGGGCACCAAAAATATCGATTTTCAGCATGTTTTGGGCTTGAATTTTGAAAATAATCTAACATGGTGTAGGCATGTACAGATCGCTTCTGGGACCCCAAAATATCGAATTTTCGGGTGTTTAGGGCCAGAATTTGAGATATAAACGGGTACAGAAGATGCATGCACATATCGACTTTTGGGCACCTAAAAGATCGATTTTCAGTATGTTTTTGGCCTGTATTTTGAAAATACTCTAACACGGTGTAGGCATGTACAGATACCTTCTGGGACCTCTAAATATCGAATTTTCGGTGTTTTGGGACTGAATTTGAGATATCGATTTTTTGGCACCTAAAATGTCGATTTTTAGCATGTTTTTAGCCTATATTTTGAAAATATTCTAGCACTGTGTAGGCATGTACAGATTGCTTCTGGGACCCCAAAATATTGAATTTTCGGGTGTTTTGAGCCTGAATTTGAGATATAAACGGGTACAGAAGATACATGCATATATTGACTTTGGGCATCTAAAATATCGATTTTCAGCATGTTTTGGGCCTGTATTTTGAAAATACTCTAACACTGAGTAGGCATGTACAGATTGCTTCTGCGACCCCAAAATATTGAATTTTCGGGTGTTTTGAGCCTGAATTTGAGATATAAACGGGTACTGAAGATGCATGCACATATCGACTTTTGTGCACCTAAAAGATCGATTTTCAGTATGTTTTGAGCATGTATTTTGAAAATACTCTAACACGGAGTAGGCATGTACAGATCGCTTCTGGGACCCCTAAATATCGAATTTTCGGGTGTTTTGGGACTGAATTTGAGATATCGACTTTTTGGCACCTAAAAGATCGATTTTTAGCATGTTTTTAGCCTATATTTTGAAAATATTCTAGCACTGAGTAGGCATGTACAGATTGCTTCTGGGACCCCAAAATATTGAATTTTCGGGTGTTTTGAGCCTGAATTTGAGATATAAACGGGTACAGAAGATACATGCACATATTGACTTTGGGCACCAAAAATATCGATTTTCAGCATGTTTTGGGCTTGAATTTTGAAAATAATCTAACATGGTGTAGGCAGGTACAGATCGCTTCTGGAACCCCAAAATATCGAATTTTCGGGTGTTTAGGGCCAGAATTTGAGATATAAACGGGTGCAGAAGATGCATGCACATATCGACTTTTGGGCACCTAAAAGATCGATTTTCAGTATGTTTTTGGCCTGTATTTTGAAAATACTCTAACACGGAGTAGGCATGTACAGATACCTTCTGGGACCTCTAAATATCGAATTTTCGGTTGTTTTGGGACTGAATTTGAGATATAGATTTTTTGGCACCTAAAATGTCGATTTTTAGCATGTTTTTAGCCTATATCTTTAAAATATTCTAGCACTGTGTAGGAATGTACAGATTGCTTCGGGGACCCCAAAATATTGAATTTTCGGGTGTTTTGAGCCTGAATTTGAGATATAAACGGGTACAGAAGATACATGCACATATTGACTTTGGGCATCTAAAATATCAATTTTCAGCATGTTTTGGGCCTGTATTTTCAAAATACTCTAACACTGAGTAGGCATGTACAGATTGCTTCTGGGACCCCAAAATATTGAATTTTCGGGTGTTTTGAGCCTGAATTTGAGATATAAACGGGTACAGAAGATGCATGCACATATCGACTTTTGTGCATCTAAAAGATCGATTTTCAGTATGTTTTGATCATGTATTTTGAAAATAACTCTAACACGGAGTAGGCATGTACAGATACCTTCTGGGACCTCTAAATATCGAATTTTCGGGTGTTTTAGGGCTGAATTTGGGATATCGATTTTTTGGCACCTAAAATGTCGATTTTTAGCATGTTTTTAGCCTATATTTTGAAAATATTCTAGCACTGTGTAGGCATGTACAGATTGCTTCTGGGACCCCAAAATATTGAATTTTCGGGTGTTTTGACCCTGAATTCGAGATATAAACGGGTACAGAAGATACATGCACATATTGACTTTGGGCACCAAAAATATCGATTTTCAGCATGTTTTGGGCCTGAATTTTGAAAATACTCTAACACGGAGTAGGCATGTACAGATAGCTTCTGGGACCCCAAAATATCGAATTTTCGGGTGTTTAGGGCCAGAATTTGAGATATAAACGGGTACAGAAGATGCATGCACATATCGACTTTTGGGCACCTAAAAGATCGATTTTCAGTATGTTTTTGGCCTGTATTTTGAAAATACTCTAACACGGAGTAGGCATGTACAGATACCTTCTGAGACCTCTAAATATCGAATTTTCGGGTGTTTTGGGACTGAATTTTAGATATCGATTTTTTGGCACCTAAAATGTCGATTTTTAGCATGTTTTTAGCCTATATTTTGAAAATATTCTAGCACTGTGTAGGCATGTACAGATTGCTTCTGGGAACCCAAAATATTGAATTTTCGGGTGTTTTGAGCCTGAATTTGAGATATAAACGGGTACAGAAGATACATGCACATATTGACTTTGGGCATCTAAAATATCGATTTTCAGCATGTTTTGGGCCTGTATTTTGAAAATACTCTAACACTGAGTAGGCATGTACAGACTGCTTCTGGGACCCCAAAATATTGAATTTTCGGGTGTTTTGAGCCTGAATTTGAGATATAAACGGGTACTGAAGATGCATGCACATATCGACTTTTGGGCACCTAAAAGATCGATTTTCAGTATGTTTTTGGCCTGTATTTTGAAAATACTCTAACACGGAGTACAGATAACTTCTGGGACCTCTAAATATCGAATTTTCGGGTGTTTTGGGACTGAATTTGAGATATCGATTTTTTGGCACCTAAAATGTCGATTTTTAGCATGTTTTTAGCCTATATTTTGAAAATATTCTAGCACTGAGTAGGCATGTACAGATTGCTTCTGGGACCCCAAAATATTGAATTTTCGGGTGTTTTAAGCCTGAATTTGAGATATAAACGGGAACTGAAGATGCATGCACATATCGACTTTTGTGCACCTAAAAGATCGATTTTCAGTATGTTTTGAGCATGTATTTTGAAAATACTCTAACACGGAGTAGGCATGTACAGATCGCTTCTGGGACCCCTAAATATCGAATTTTCGGGTATTTTGGGACTGAATTTGATATATCGACTTTTTGGCACCTAAAAGATCGATTTTTAGCATGTTTTTAGCCTATATTTTGAAAATATTCTAGCACTGAGTAGGCATGTACAGATTGCTTCTGGGACCCCAAAATATTGAATTTTCGGGTGTTTTGAGCCTGAATTTGAGATATAAACGGGTACAGAAGATACATGCACATATTGACTTTGGGCACCAAAAATATCGATTTTCAGCATGTTTTGGGCCTGAATTTTGAAAATACTCTAACACGGAGTAGGCATGTACAGATCGCTTCTGGGACCCCAAAATATCGAATTTTCGGGTGTTTAGGGCCAGAATTTGAGATATAAACGGGTACAGAAGATGCATGCACATATCGACTTTTGGGCACCTAAAAGATCATTTTCAGTATGTTTTTGGCCTGTATTTTGAAAATACTCTAACACGGAGTAGGCATGTACAGATACATTCTGGGACCTCTAAATATCGAATTTTCGGGTGCTTTGGGACTGAATTTGAGATATCGATTTTTTGGCACCTAAAATGTCGATTTTTAGCATGTTTTTAGCCTATATTTTGAAAATATTCTAGCACTGTGTAGGCATGTACAGATTGCTTCTGGGACCCCAAAATATTGAATTTTCGGGTGTTTTGAGCCTGAATTTGAGATATAAACGGGTACAGAAGATACATGCACATATTGACTTTGGGCATCTAAAATATCGATTTTCAGCATGTTTTGGGCCTGTATTTTGAAAATACTCTAACACTGAGTAGGCATGTACAGATTGCTTCTGGGACCCCAAAATATTGAATTTTCGGGTGTTTTGAGCCTGAATTTGAGATATAAACGGGTACTGAAGATGCATGCACATATCGACTTTTGTGCACCTAAAAGATCGATTTTCAGTATGTTTTGAGCATGTATTTTGAAAATACTCTAACACGGAGTAGGCATGTACAGATCGCTTCTGGGACCCCTCAATATCGAATTTTCGGGTGTTTTGGGACTGAATTTGAGATATCGACTTTTTGGCACCTAAAAGATCGATTTTTAGCATGTTTTTAGCCTATATTTTGAAAATATTCTAGCACTGAGTAGGCATGTACAGATTGCTTCTGGGACCCCAAAATATTGATTTTTCGGGTGTTTTGAGCCAGAATTTGAGATATAAACGGGTGCAGAAGATGCATGCACATATCGACTTTTGGGCACCTAAAAGATCGATTTTCAGTATGTTTTTGGCCTGTATTTTGAAAATACTCTAACACGGAGTAGGCATGTACAGATACCTTCTGGGACCTCTAAATATCGAATTTTCGGGTGTTTTGGGACTGAATTTGAGATATCGATTTTTTGGCACCTAAAATGTCGATTTTTAGCATGTTTTTAGCCTATATTTTGAAAATATTCTAGCACTGTGTAGGCATGTACAGATTGCTTCTGGGACCCCAAAATATTGAATTTTCGGGTGTTTTGAGCCTGAATTTGAGATATAAACGGGTACAGAAGATACATGCACATATTGACTTTGGGCATCTAAAATATCGATTTTCAGCATGTTTTGGGCCTGTATTTTGAAAATACTCTAACACTGAGTAGGCATGTACAGATTGCTTCTGGGACCCCAAAATATTGAATTTTCGGGTGTTTTGAGCCTGAATTTGAGATATAAACGGGTACTGAAGATGCATGCACATATCGACTTTTGGGCACCTAAAAGATCGATTTTCAGTATGTTTTTGGCCTGTATTTTGAAAATACTCTAACACGGAGTACAGATAACTTCTGGGACCTCTAAATATCGAATTTTCGGGTGCTTTGGGACTGAATTTGAGATATCGATTTTTTGGCACCTAAAATGTCGATTTTTAGCATGTTTTTAGCCTATATTTTGAAAATATTTTAGCACTGAGTAGGCATGTACAGATCGCTTCTGGGACCCCAAAATATTGAATTTTCGGGTGTTTTAAGCCTGAATTTGAGATATAAACGGGAACTGAAGATGCATGCACATATCGACTTTTGTGCACCTACAAGATCGATTTTCAGTATGTTTTGAGCATGTATTTTGAAAATACTCTAACACGGAGTAGGCATGTACAGATCGCTTCTGGGACCCCTAAATAACGAATTTTCGGGTGTTTTGGGACTGAATTTGATATATCGACTTTTTGGCACCTAAAAGATCGATTTTTAGCATGTTTTTAGCCTATATTTTGAAAATATTCTAGCACTGAGTAGGCATGTACAGATTGCTTCTGGGACCCCAAAATATTGAATTTTCGGGTGTTTTGAGCCTGAATTTGAGATATAAACGGGTAGAGAAGATACATGCACATATTGACTTTGGGCACCAAAAATATCGATTTTCAGCATGTTTTGGGCCTGAATTTTGAAAATACTCTAACACGGAGTAGGCATGTACAGATCGCTTCTGGGACCCCAAAATATCGAATTTTCGGGTGTTTAGGGCCAGAATTTGAGATATAAACGAGTACAGAAGATGCATGCACATATCGACTTTTGGGCACCTAAAAGATCGATTTTCAGTATGTTTTTGGCCTGTATTTTGAAAATACTCTAACACGGAGTAGGCATGTACAGATACATTCTGGGACCTCTAAATATCGAATTTTCGGGTGCTTTGGGACTGAATTTGAGATATCGATTTTTTGGCACCTAAAATGTCGATTTTTAGCATGTTTTTAGACTATATTTTGAAAATATTCTAGCATTGTGTATGCATGTACAGATTGCTTCTGGGACCCCAAAATATTGAATTTTCGGGTGTTTTGAGCCTGAATTTGAGATATAAACGGGTACAGAAGATACATGCACATATTGACTTTGGGCATCTAAAATATCGATTTTCAGCATGTTTTGGGCCTGTATTTTGAAAATACTCTAACACTGAGTAGGCATGTACAGATTGCTTCTGGGACCCCAAGATATTGAATTTTCGGGTGTTTTGAGCCTGAATTTGAGATATAAACGGGTACTGAAGATGCATGCACATATCGACTTTTGGGCACCTAAAAGATCGATTTTCAGTATGTTTTTGGCCTGTATTTTGAAAATACTCTAACACGGAGTACAGATAACTTCTGGGACCTCTAAATATAGAATTTTCGGGTGTTTTGGGACTGAATTTGAGATATCGATTTTTTGGCACCTAAAATGTCGATTTTTAGCATGTTTTTAGCCTATATTTTGAAAATATTCTAGCACTGAGTAGGCATGTACAGATTGCTTCTGGGACCCCAAAATATTGAATTTTCGGGTGTTTTAAGCCTGAATTTGAGATATAAACGGGAACTGAAGATGCATGCACATATCGACTTTTGTGCACCTAAAAGATCGATTTTCAGTATGTTTTGAGCATGTATTTTGAAAATACTCTAACACGGAGTAGGCATGTACAGATCGCTTCTGGGACCCCTAAATATCGAATTTTCGGGTGTTTTGGGACTGAATTTGATATATCGACTTTTTGGCACCTAAAAGATCGATTTTTAGCATGTTTTTAGCCTATATTTTGAAAATATTCTAGCACTGAGTAGGCATGTACAGATTGCTTCTGGGACCCCAAAATATTGAATTTTCGGGTGTTTTGAGCCTGAATTTGAGATATAAACGGGTAGAGAAGATACATGCACATATTGACTTTGGGCACCAAAAATATCGATTTTCAGCATGTTTTGGGCCTGAATTTTGAAAATACTCTAACACGGAGTAGGCATGTACAGATCGCTTCTGGGACCCCAAAATATCGAATTTTCGGGTGTTTAGGGCCAGAATTTGAGATATAAACGGGTACAGAAGATGCATGCACATATCGACTTTTGGGCACCTAAAAGATCGATTTTCAGTATGTTTTTGGCCTGTATTTTGAAAATACTCTAACACGGAGTAGGCATGTACAGATACATTCTGGGACCTCTAAATATCGAATTTTCGGGTGCTTTGGGACTGAATTTGAGATATCGATTTTTTGGCACCTAAAATGTCGATTTTTAGCATGTTTTTAGACTATATTTTGAAAATATTCTAGCACTGTGTAGGCATGTACAGATTGCTTCTGGGACCCCAAAATATTGAATTTTCGGGTGTTTTGAGCCTGAATTTGAGATATAAACGGGTACAGAAGATACATGCACATATTGACTTTGGGCATCTAAAATATCGATTTTCAGCATGTTTTGGGCCTGTATTTTGAAAATACTCTAACACTGAGTAGGCATGTACAGATTGCTTCTGGGACCCCAAAATATTGAATTTCCGGGTGTTTTGAGCCTGAATTTGAGATATAAACGGGTACTGAAGATGCATGCACATATCGACTTTTGTGCACCTAAAAGATCGATTTTCAGTATGTTTTGAGCATGTATTTTGAAAATACTCTAACACGGAGTAGGCATGTACAGATCGCTTCTGGGACCCCTCAATATCGAATTTTCGGTTGTTTTGGGACTGAATTTGAGATATCGACTTTTTGGCACCTAAAAGATCGATTTTTAGCATGTTTTTAGCCTATATTTTGAAAATATTCTAGCACTGAGTAGGCATGTACAGATTGCTTCTGGGACCCCAAAATATTGATTTTTCGGGTGTTTTGAGCCTGAATTTGAGATATAAACGGGTACAGAAGATACATGCACATATTGACTTTGGGCACCAAAAATATCGATTTTCAGCATGTTTTGGGCCTGAATTTTGAAAATACTCTAACACGGAGTAGGCATGTACAGATCGCTTCTGGGACCCCAAAATATCGAATTTTCGTGTGTTTAGGGCCAGAATTTGAGATATAAACGGGTACAGAAGATGCATGCACATATCGACTTTTGGGCACCTAAAAGATCGATTTTCAGTATGTTTTTGGCCTGTATTTTGAAAATACTCTAACACGGAGTAGGCATGTACAGATACCTTCTGGGACCTCTATATATCGAATTTTCGGATGTTTTGGGACTGAATTTGAGATATCGATTTTTTGGAACCTAAAATGTCGATTTTTAGCATGTTTTTAGCCTATATTTTTAAAATATTCTAGCACTGTACAGATTGCTTCTGGGACCCCAAAATATTGAATTTTCGGGTGTTTTGAGCCTGAATTTGAGATATAAACGGGTACAGAAGATACATGCACATATTGACTTTGGGCACCAAAAATATCGATTTTCAGCATGTTTTGGGCCTGAATTTTGAAAATACTCAAACACGGAGTAGGCATGTACAGATTGCTTCTGGGACCCCAAAATATCGAATTTTGGGGTGTTTAGGGCCAGAATTTGAGATATAAACGGGTACAGAAGATGCATGCACATATCGACTTTTGGGCACCTAAAAGATCGATTTTCAGTATGTTTAGAGCATGTATTTTGAAAATACTCTAACACGGAGTAGGCATGTGCAGATCGCTTCTGGGACCCCTAAATATCGAATTTTCGGGTGTTTTGGGACTGAATTTGAGATATCGACTTTTTGGCACCTAAAAGATCTATTTTTAGCATGTTTTTAGCCTATATTTTGAAAATATTCTAACACTGAGTAGGCATGTACAGATTGCTTCTGGGACCCCAAAATATTGAATTTTCGGGTGTTTTGAGCCTGAATTTGAGATATAAACGGGTACAGAAGATACATGCACATATTGACTTTGGGCACCAAAAATATCGATTTTCAGCATGTTTTGGGCCTGAATTTTGAAAATACTCTAACACGGAGTAGGCATGTACAGATCGCTTCTGGGACCCCAAAATATCGAATTTTCGGGTGTTTAGGGCCAGAATTTGAGATATAAACGGGTACAGAAGATGCATGCACATATCGACTTTTGGGCACCTAAAAGATCGATTTTCAGTATGTTTTTGGCCTGTATTTTGAAAATACTCTAACACGGAGTAGGCATGTACAGATACCTTCTGGGACCTCTAAATATCGAATTTTCGGTGTTTTGGGACTGAATTTGAGATATCGATTTTTTGGCACCTAAAATGTCGATTTTTAGCATGTTTTTAGCCTATATTTTGAAAATATTCTTGCACTGTGTAGGCATGTACAGATTGCTTCTGGGACCCCAAAATATTGAATTTTCGGGTGTTTTGAGCCTGAATTTGAGATATAAACGGGTACAGAAGATACATGCATATATTGACTTTGGGCATCTAAAATATCGATTTTCAGCATGTTTTGGGCCTGTATTTTGAAAATACTCTAACACTGAGTAGGCATGTAAAGATTGCTTCTGGGACCCCAAAATATTGAATTTTCGGGTGTTTTGAGCCTGAATTTGAGATATAAACGGGTACTGAAGATGCATGCACATATCGACTTTTGTGCACCTAAAAGATCGATTTTCAGTATGTTTTGAGCATGTATTTTGAAAATACTCTAACACGGAGTAGGCATGTACAGATCGCTTCTGGGACCCCTAAATATCGAATTTTCGGGTGTTTTGGGACTGAATTTGAGATATCGACTTTTTGGCACCTAAAAGATCGATTTTTAGCATGTTTTTAGCCTATATTTTGAAAATATTCTAGCACTGAGTAGGCATGTACAGATTGCTTCTGGGACCCCAAAATATTGAATTTTCGGGTGTTTTGAGCCTGAATTTGAGATATAAACGGGTACAGAAGATACATGCACATATTGACTTTGGGCACCAAAAATATCGATTTTCAGCATGTTTTGGGCTTGAATTTTGAAAATAATCTAACATGGTGTAGGCATGTACAGATCGCTTCTGGGACCCCAAAATATCGAATTTTCGGGTGTTTAGGGCCAGAATTTGAGATATAAACGGGTACAGAAGATGCATGCACATATCGACTTTTGGGCACCTAAAAGATCGATTTTCAGTATGTTTTTGGCCTGTATTTTGAAAATACTCTAACACGGTGTAGGCATGTACAGATACCTTCTGGGTTCTCTAAATATCGAATTTTCGGTGTTTTGGGACTGAATTTGAGATATCGATTTTTTGGCACCTAAAATGTCGATTTTTAGCATGTTTTTAGCCTATATTTTGAAAATATTCTAGCACTGTGTAGACATGTACAGATTGCTTCTGGGACCCCAAAATATTTAATTTTCGGGTGTTTTGAGCCTGAATTTGAGATATAAACGGGTACAGAAGATACATGCATGTATTGACTTTGGGCATCTAAAATATCGATTTTCAGCATGTTTTGGGCCTGTATTTTGAAAATACTCTAACACTGAGTAGGCATGTACAGATTGCTTCTGCGACCCCAAAATATTGAATTTTTGGGTGTTTTGAGCCTGAATTTGAGATATAAACGGGTACTGAAGATGCATGCACATATCGACTTTTGTGCACCTAAAAGATCGATTTTCAGTATGTTTTGAGCATGTATTTTGAAAATACTCTAACACGGAGTAGGCATGTACAGATCGCTTCTGGGACCCCTAAATATCGAATTTTCGGGTGTTTTGGGACTGAATTTGAGATATCGACTTTTTGGCACCTAAAAGATCGATTTTTAGCATGTTTTTAGCCTATATTTTGAAAATATTCTAGCACTGAGTAGGCATGTACAGATTGCTTCTGGGACCCCAAAATATTGAATTTTCGGGTGTTTTGAGCCTGAATTTGAGATATAAACGGGTACAGAAGATACATGCACATATTGACTTTGGGCACCAAAAATATCGATTTTCAGCATGTTTTGGGCTTGAATTTTGAAAATAATCTAACATGGTGTAGGCAGGTACAGATTGCTTCTGGGACCCCAAAATATTGAATTTTCGGGTGTTTTGACCCTGAATTCGAGATATAAACGGGTACAGAAGATACATGCACATATTGACTTTGGGCACCAAAAATATCGATTTTCAGCATGTTTTGGGCCTGAATTTTGAAAATACTCTAACACGGAGTAGGCATGTACAGATAGCTTCTGGGACCCCAAAATATCGAATTTTCGGGTGTTTAGGGCCAGAATTTGAGATATAAACGGGTACAGAAGATGCATGCACATATCGACTTTTGGGCACCTAAAAGATCGATTTTCAGTATGTTTTTGGCCTGTATTTTGAAAATACTCTAACACGGAGTAGGCATGTACAGATACCTTCTGGGACCTCTAAATATCGAATTTTCGGGTGTTTTGTAACTAAATTTGAGATATCGACTTTTTGGCACCTAGAAGATCGATTTTGAGCATGTTTTTAGCCTATATTTTGAAAATATTCTAGCACTGTGTAGGCATGTACAGATTGCTTCTGGGACCCCAAAATATTGAATTTTCGGGTGTTTTGAGCCTGAATTTGAGATATAAATGGGTACAGAAGATACATGCACATATTGACTTTGGGCATCTAAAATATCGATTTTCAGCATGTTTTGGGCCTGTATTTTGAAAATACTCTAACACTGAGTAGGCATGAACAGATTGCTTCTGGTACCCCAAAATATTGAATTTTCGGGTGTTTTGAGCCTGAATTTGAGATATAAACGGGTACTGAAGATGCATGCACATATCGACTTCTGTGCACCTAAAAGATCGATTTTCAGTATGTTTTGATCATGTATTTTGAAAATACTCTTAACACGGAGTAGGCTTGTACAGATCGCTTTTGGGAACCTTAAATATAGAATTTTCGGGTGTTTTGGGACTGAATTTTAGATATCGACTTTTTGGCACCTAAAAGATCGATTTTCAGTATGTTTTGAGCATTTTTTTTGAAAATACTCTAACACGGAGTAGGCATGTACAGATCGCTTCTGGGACCCCTAAATATCGAATTTTCGGGTGTTTTGGGACTGAATTTGAGATATAAACGGGTACAGAAGATGCATGCACATATCGACTTTTGGGCACCTAAAAGATCGATTTTCAGTATGTTTTTGGCCTGTATTTTGAAAATACTCTAACACGGAGTAGGCATGTACAGATACCTTCTGGGACCTCTATATATCGAATTTTCGGATGTTTTGGGACTGAATTTGAGATATCGATTTTTTGGCACCTAAAATGTCGATTTTTAGCATATTTTTAGCCTATATTTTGAAAATATTCTAGCACTGTACAGATTGCTTCTGGGACCCCAAAATATTGAATTTTCGGGTGTTTTGAGCCTGAATTTGAGATATAAACGGGTACAGAAGATACATGCACATATTGACTTTGGGCACCAAAAATATCGATTTTCAGCATGTTTTGGGCCTGAATTTTGAAAATACTCAAACACGGAGTAGGCATGTACAGATTGCTTCTGGGACCCCAAAATATCGAATTTTGGGGTGTTTAGGGCCAGAATTTGAGATATAAACGGGTACAGAAGATGCATGCACATATCGACTTTTGGGCACCTAAAAGATCGATTTTCAGTATGTTTAGAGCATGTATTTTGAAAATACTCTAACACGAAGTAGGCATGTGCAGATCGCTTCTGGGACCCCTAAATATCGAATTTTCGGGTGTTTTGGGACTGAATTTGAGATATCGACTTTTTGGCACCTAAAAGATCTATTTTTAGCATGTTTTTTGCCTATATTTTGAAAATATTCTAACACTGAGTAGGCATGTACAGATTGCTTCTGGGACCCCAAAATATTGAATTTTCGGGTGTTTTGAGCCTGAATTTGAGGTATAAACGGGTACAGAAGATACATGCACATATTGACTTTGGGCACCAAAAATATCGATTTTCAGCATGTTTTGGGCCTGAATTTTGAAAATACTCTAACACGGAGTAGGCATGTACAGATCGCTTCTGGGACCCCAAAATATCGAATTTTCGTGTGTTTAGGGCCAGAATTTGAGATATAAACGGGTACAGAAGATGCATGCACATATCGACTTTTGGGCACCTAAAAGATCGATTTTCAGTATGTTTTTGGCCTGTATTTTGAAAATACTTTAACACGGAGTAAGCATGTACAGATACCTTCTGGGACCTCTAAATATCGAATTTTCGGTGTTTTGGGACTGAATTTGAGATATCGATTTTTTGGCACCTAAAATGTCGATTTTTAGCATGTTTTTAGCCTATATTTTGAAAATATTCTTGCACTGTGTAGGCATGTACAGATTGCTTCTGGGACCCCAAAATATTGAATTTTCGGGTGTTTTGAGCCTGAATTTGAGATATAAACGGGTACAGAAGATACATGCATATATTGACTTTGGGCATCTAAAATATCGATTTTCAGCATGTTTTGGGCCTGTATTTTGAAAATACTCTAACACTGAGTAGGCATGTAAAGATTGCTTCTGGGACCCCAAAATATTGAATTTTCGGGTGTTTTGAGCCTGAATTTGAGATATAAACGGGTACTGAAGATGCATGCACATATCGACTTTTGTGCACCTAAAAGATCGATTTTCAGTATGTTTTGAGCATGTATTTTGAAAATACTCTAACACGGAGTAGGCATGTACAGATCGCTTCTGGGATCCCTAAATATCGAATTTTCGGGTGTTTTGGGACTGAATTTGAGATATCGACTTTTTGGCACCTAAAAGATCGATTTTTAGCATGTTTTTAGCCTATATTTTGAAAATATTCTAGCACTGAGTAGGCATGTACAGATTGCTTCTGGGACCCCAAAATATTGAATTTTCGGGTGTTTTGAGCCTGAATTTGAGATATAAACGGGTACAGAAGATACATGCACATATTGACTTTGGGCACCAAAAATATCGATTTTCAGCATGTTTTGGGCTTGAATTTTGAAAATAATCTAACATGGTGTAGGCATGTACAGATCGCTTCTGGGACCCCAAAATATCGAATTTTCGGGTGTTTAGGGCCAGAATTTGAGATATAAACGGGTACAGAAGATGCATGCACATATCGACTTTTGGGCACCTAAAAGATCGATTTTCAGTATGTTTTTGGCCTGTATTTTGAAAATACTCTAACACGGTGTAGGCATGTACAGATACCTTCTGGGACCTCTAAATATCGAATTTTCGGTGTTTTGGGACTGAATTTGAGATATCGATTTTTTGGCACCTAAAATGTCGATTTTTAGCATGTTTTTAGCCTATATTTTGAAAATATTCTAGCACTGTGTAGGCATGTACAGATTGCTTCTGGGACCCCAAAATATTTAATTTTCGGGTGTTTTGAGCCTGAATTTAAGATATAAACGGGTACAGAAGATACATGCATGTATTGACTTTGGGCATCTAAAATATCGATTTTCAGCATGTTTTGGGCCTGTATTTTGAAAATACTCTAACACTGAGTAGGCATGTACAGATTGCTTCTGCGACCCCAAAATATTGAATTTTCGGGTGTTTTGAGCCTGAATTTGAGATATAAACGGGTACTGAAGATGCATGCACATATCGACTTTTGTGCACCTAAAAGATCGATTTTCAGTATGTTTTGAGCATGTATTTTGAAAATACTCTAACACGGAGTAGGCATGTACAGATCGCTTCTGGGACCCCTAAATATCGAATTTTCGGGTGTTTTGGGACTGAATTTGAGATATCGACTTTTTGGCACCTAAAAGATCGATTTTTAGCATGTTTTTAGCCTATATTTTGAAAATATTCTAGCACTGAGTAGGCATGTACAGATTGCTTCTGGGACCCCAAAATATTGAATTTTCGGGTGTTTTGAGCCTGAATTTGAGATATAAACGGGTACAGAAGATACATGCACATATTGACTTTGGGCACCAAAAATATCGATTTTCAGCATGTTTTGGGCTTGAATTTTGAAAATAATCTAACATGGTGTAGGCAGGTACAGATTGCTTCTGGGACCCCAAAATATTGAATTTTCGGGTGTTTTGACCCTGAATTCGAGATATAAACGGGTACAGAAGATACATGCACATATTGACTTTGGGCACCAAAAATATCGATTTTCAGCATGTTTTGGGCCTGAATTTTGAAAATACTCTAACACGGAGTAGGCATGTACAGATAGCTTCTGGGACCCCAAAATATCGAATTTTCGGGTGTTTAGGGCCAGAATTTGAGATATAAACGGGTACAGAAGATGCATGCACATATCGACTTTTGGGCACTTAAAAGATCGATTTTCAGTATGTTTTTGGCCTGTATTTTGAAAATACTCTAACACGGAGTAGGCATGTACAGATACCTTCTGGGACCTCTAAATATCGAATTTTCGGGTGTTTTGTAACTAAATTTGAGATATCGACTTTTTGGCACCTAGAAGATCGATTTTGAGCATGTTTTTAGCCTATATTTTGAAAATATTCTAGCACTGTGTAGGCATGTACAGATTGCTTCTGGGACCCGAAAATATTGAATTTTCGGGTGTTTTGAGCCTGAATTTGAGATATAAATGGGTACAGAAGATACATGCACATATTGACTTTGGGCATCTAAAATATCGATTTTCAGCATGTTTTGTTCCTGTATTTTGAAAATACTCTAACACTGAGTAGGCATGAACAGATTGCTTCTGGTACCCCAAAATATTGAATTTTCGGGTGTTTTGAGCCTGAATTTGAGATATAAACTGGTACTGAAGATGCATGCACATATCGACTTCTGTGCACCTAAAAGATCGATTTTCAGTATGTTTTGATCATGTATTTTGAAAATACTCTTAACACGGAGTAGGCTTGTACAGATCGCTTTTGGGACCCCTAAATATCGAATTTTCGGGTGTTTTGGGACTGAATTTTAGATATCGACTTTTTGGCACCTAAAAGATCGAATTTTAACATGTTTTTAGCCTATATTTTGAAAATATTCTAGCACTGAGTAGGCATGTACAGATTGCTTCTGGGACCCCAAAATATTGAATTTTCGGGTGTTTTGAGCCTGAATTTGAGATATAAACGGGTACAGAAGATACATGCATATATTGACTTTGGGCATCTAAAATATCGATTTTCAGCATGTTTTGGGCCTGTATTTTGAAAATACTCTAACACTGAGTAGGCATGTACAGATTGCTTCTGGGACCCCAAAATATTGAATTTTCGGGTGTTTTGAGCCTGAATTTGAGATATAAACGGGTACTGAAGATGCATGCACATATCGACTTTTGTGCACCTAAAAGATCGATTTTCAGTATGTTTTGAGCATGTATTTTGAAAATACTCTAACACGGAGTAGGCATGTACAGATCGCTTCTGGGACCCCTAAATATCGAATTTTCGGGTGTTTTGGGACTGAATTTGAGATATCGATTTTTTGGCACCTAAAAGATCGATTTTTAGCATGTTTTTAGCCTATATTTTGAAAATATTCTAGCACTGTGTAGGCATGTACAGATTGCTTCTGGGACCCCAAAATATTGAATTTTCGGGTGTTTTGAGCCTGAATTTGAGATATAAACGGGTAGAGAAGATACATGCACATATTGACTTTGGGCACCAAAAATATCGATTTTCAGCATGTTTTGGGCCTGAATTTTGAAAATACTCTAACACGGAGTAGGCATGTACAGATCGCTTCTGGGACCCCAAAATATCGAATTCTCGGGTGTTTAGGGCCAGAATTTGAGATATAAACGGGTACAGAAGATGCATGCACATATCGACTTTTGGGCACCTAAAAGATCGATTTTCAGTATGTTTTTGGCCTGTATTTTGAAAATACTCTAACACGGAGTAGGCATGTACAGATCGCTTCTGGGACCCCAAAATATCGAATTTTCGGGTGTTTAGGGCCAGAATTTGAGATATAAACGGGTACAGAAGATGCATGCACATATCGACTTTTGGGCACCTAAAAGATCGATTTTCAGTATGTTTTTGGCCTGTATTTTGAAAATACTCTAACACGGAGTAGGCATGTACAGATACCTTCTGGGACCTCTAAATATCGAATTTTCGGGTGTTTTGGGACTGAATTTGAGATATCAATTTTTTGGCACCTAAAATGTCGATTTTTAGCATGTTTTTAGCCTATATTTTGAAAATATTCTAGCACTGTGTAGGCATGTACAGATTGCTTCTGGGACCCCAAAATATTGAATTTTCGGATGTTTTGAGCCTGAATTTGAGATATAAATGGGTACAGAAGATACATGCACATATTGACTTTGGGCATCTAAAATATCGATTTTCAGCATGTTTTGGGCCTGTATTTTGAAAATACTCTAACACTGAGTAGGCATGTACAGATCGCTTTTTGGATCCCTAAATATCGAATTTTCGGGTGTTTTGGGACTGAATTTGAGATATCGACTTTTTGGCACCTAAAAGATCGAATTTTAGCATGTTTTTAGCCTATATTTTGAAAATATTCTAGCACTGAGTAGGCATGTACAGATTGCTTCTGGGACCCCAAAATATTGATTTTTCGGGTGTTTTGAGCCTGAATTTGAGATATAAACGGGTACAGAAGATACATGCACATATTGACTTTGGGCACCAAAAATATCGATTTTCAGCATGTTTTGGGCCTGAATTTTGAAAATACTCTAACACGGAGTAGGCATGTACAGATCGCTTCTAGGACCCCAAAATATCGAATTTTCGGGTGTTTAGGGCCAGAATTTGAGATATAAACGGGTACAGAAGATGCATGCACATATCGACTTTTGGGCACCTAAAAGATCGATTTTCAGAATGTTTTGAGCATGTATTTTGAAAATACTCTAACACGGAGTAGGCATGTGCAGATCACTTCTGGGACCCCTAAATATCGAATTTTCGGGTGTTTTGGGACTGAATTTGAGATATCGACTTTTTGGCACCTAAAAGATCTATTTTTAGCATGTTTTTAGCCTCTATTTTGAAAATATTCTAGCACTGAGTAGGCATGTACAGATTGCTTCTGGGACCCCAAAATATTGAATTTTCAGGTGTTTTGAGCCTGAATTTGAGATATAAACGGGTACAGAAGATACATGCACTTTTGACTTTGGGCACCAATAATATCGATTTTCAGCATGTTTTGGGCCTGAATTTTGAAAATACTCTAACACGGAGTAGGCATGTACAGATCGCTTCTGGGACCCCAAAATATAGAATTTTCGTGTGTTTAGGGCCAGAATTTGAGATATAAACGGGTACAGAAGATGCATGCACATATCGACTTTTGGGCACCTAAAAGATCGATTTTCAGTATGTTTTTGGCCTGTATTTTGAAAATACTCTAACACGGAGTAGGCATGTACAGATACCTTCTGGGACCTCTAAATATCGAATTTTCGGGTGTTTTGGGACTGAATTTGAGATATCGATTTTTTGGCACCTAAAATGTCGATTTTTAGCATGTTTCTAGCCTATATCTTTAAAATATTCTAGCACTGTGTAGGAATGTACAGATTGCTTCGGGGACCCCAAAATATTGAATTTTCGGGTGTTTTGAGCCTGAATTTGAGATATAAACGGGTACAGAAGATACATGCACATATTGACTTTGGGCATCTAAAATATCAATTTTCAGCATGTTTTGGGCCTGTATTTTCAAAATACTCTAACACTGAGTAGGCATGTACAGATTGCTTCTGGGACCCCAAAATATTGAATTTTCGGGTGTTTTGAGCCAGAATTTGAGATATAAACGGGTACAGAAGATGCATGCACATATCGACTTTTGTGCATCTAAAAGATCGATTTTCAGTATGTTTTGAGCATGTATTTTGAAAATAACTCTAACACGGAGTAGGCATGTACAGATACCTTCTGGGACCTCTAAATATCGAATTTTCGGGTGTTTTGGGGCTGAATTTGAGATATCGATTTTTTGGCACCTAAAATGTCGATTTTTAGCATGTTTTTAGCCTATATTTTGAAAATATTCTAGCACTGTGTAGGCATGTACAGATTGCTTCTGGGACCCCAAAATATTGAATTTTCGGGTGTTTTGAGCCTGAATTTGAGATATAAACGGGTAGAGAAGATACATGCACATATTGACTTTGGGCACCAAAAATATCGATTTTCAGCATGTTTTGGGCCTGAATTTTGAAAATACTCTAACACGGAGTAGGCATGTACAGATCGCTTCTGGGACCCCAAAATATCGAATTTTCGGGTGTTTAGGGCCAGAATTTGAGATATAAACGGGTACAGAAGATGCATGCACATATCGACTTTTGGGCACCTAAAAGATCGATTTTCAGTATGTTTTTGGCCTGTATTTTGAAAATACTCTAACACGGAGTAGGCATGTACAGATACCTTCTGGGACCTCTAAATATCGAATTTTCGGGTGTTTTGGGACTGAATTTTAGATATCGATTTTTTGGCACCTAAAATGTCGATTTTTAGCATGTTTTTAGCCTATATTTTGAAAATATTCTAGCACTGTGTAGGCATGTACAGATTGCTTCTGGGACCCCAAAATATTGATTTTTCGGGTATTTTGAGCCTGAATTTGAGATATAAACGGGTACAGAAGATACATGCACATATTGACTTTGGGCACCAAAAATATCGATTTTCAGCATGTTTTGGGCCTGAATTTTGAAAATACTCTAACACGGAGTAGGCATGTACAGATCGCTTCTGGGACCCCAAAATATCGAATTTTCGGGTGTTTAGGGCCAGAATTTGAGATATAAACGGGTACAGAAGATGCATGCACATATCGACTTTTGGGCACCTAAAAGATCGATTTTCAGTATGTTTTGAGCATGTATTTTGAAAATACTCTAACACGGAGTAGGCATGTGCAGATCACTTCTGGGACCCCTAAATATCGAATTTTCGGGTGTTTTGGGACTGAATTTGAGATATCGACTTTTTGGCACCTAAAAGATCTATTTTTAGCATGTTTTTAGCCTATATTTTGAAAATATTCTAGCACTGAGTAGGCATGTACAGATTGCTTCTGGGACCCCAAAATATTGAATTTTCGGGTGTTTTGAGCCTGAATTTGAGATATAAACGGGTACAGAAGATACATGCACTTTTGACTTTGGGCACCAATAATATCGATTTTCAGCATGTTTTGGGCCTGAATTTTGAAAATACTCTAACACGGAGTAGGCATGTACAGATCGCTTCTGGGACCCCAAAATATAGAATTTTCGTGTGTTTAGGGCCAGAATTTGAGATATAAACGGGTACAGAAGATGCATGCACATATCGACTTTTGGGCACCTAAAAGATCGATTTTCAGTATGTTTTTGGCCTGTATTTTGAAAATACTCTAACACGGAGTAGGAATGTACAGATACCTTCTGGGACCTCTAAATATCGAATTTTCGGTGTTTTGGGACTGAATTTGAGATATCGATTTTTTGGCACCTAAAATGTCGATTTTTAGCATGTTTTTAGCCTATATTTTGAAAATATTCTAGCACTGTGTGCCTAGGCATGTACAGATTGCTTCTGGGACCCCAAAATATTTAATTTTCGGGTGTTTTGAGCCTGAATTTGAGATATAAACGGGTACAGAAGATACATGCATATATTGACTTTGGGCATCTAAAATATCGATTTTCAGCATGTTTTGGGCCTGTATTTTGAAAATACTCTAACACTGAGTAGGCATGTACAGATTGCTTCTGGGACCCCAAAATATTGAATTTTCGGGTGTTTTGGGACTGAATTTGAGATATCGACTTTTTGGCACCTAAAATGTCGATTTTTAGTATGTTTTTAGCCTATATTTTGAAAATATTCTAGCACTGTGTAGGCATGTACAGATTGCTTCTGGGACCCCAAAATATTGAATTTTCGGGTGTTTTGAGCCTGAATTTGAGATATAAACGGGTACAGAAGATACATGCACATATTGACTTTGGGCATCTAAAATATCGACTTTCAGCATGTTTTGGGCCTGTATTTTGAAAATACTCTAACACTGAGTAGGCATGTACAGATCGCTTCTGGGACCCCAAAATATCGAATTTTCGGGTGTTTAGGGCCAGAATTTGAGATATAAACAGGTACTGAAGATGCATGCACATATCGACTTTTGGGCACCTAAAAGATCGATTTTCAGTATGTTTTTGGCCTGTATTTTGAAAATACTCTAACACGGAGTAGGCATGTACAGATACCTTCTGGGACCTCTAAATATCGAATTTTCGGGTGTTTAGGGACTGAATTTGAGATATCGATTTTTTGGCACCTATAATATCGATTTTTAGCATGTTTTTAGCCTATATTTTGAAAATATTCTAGAACTGTGTAGGCATGTACAGATTGCTTCTGGGACCCCAAAATATTGAATTTTCGGGTGTTTTGAGCCTGAATTTGAGATATAAACGGGTACAGAAGATACATGCACATATTGACTTTGGGCACCAAAAATATCGATTTTCAGCATGTTTTGGGCCTGAATTTTGAAAATACTCTAACATGGAGTAGGCATATACAGATTGCTTCTGGGACCCCAAAATATTGAATTTTCGGGTGTTTAGGGCCAAAATTTGAGATATAAACGGGTTAAAGGTTAAAGGTCCGCCAATGAGTGGCAGTCAATGGGACAGAGTGTATCACACACTATGTGTATGAAACACAACGCATCACAAGGATGATGAGTGGCCCAAAGACCTCTCCACCCACATGAGACCCGAGTCAGCTTCAGCTATGGCTGCGTAAGCAGGAAGACCTCAGACAGCTGACTCAAACCCCCCACCCCCTGCTCACAGGGGTGGTAACCTCTGGCATCAGTGAAAGATTTTTATCGTGTCCCGAGCAAGGATCGAACGCTGGGCCGCAGGATTGCAGCCGAAGACTCTAGCACTGTGCTAGCCAGAAGGGTACAGAAGATGCATGCACATATCGACTTTTGGGCACCTAAAAGATCGATTTTCAGTATGTTTTTGGCCTGTATTTTGAAAATACTCTAACACGGAGTAGGCATGTACAGATCGCTTCTGGGACCTCTAAATATCGAATTTTCGGGTGTTTTGGGACTGAATTTGAGATATCGATTTTTTGGCACCTAAAATGTCGATTTTTAGCATGTTTTTAGCCTATATTTTGAAAATATTCTAGCACTGTGTAGGCATGTACAGATTGCTACTGGGACCCCAAAATATTGAATTTTCGGGTGTTTTGAGCCTGAATTTGAGATATAAACGGGTACAGAAGATACATGCACATATTGACTTTGGGCATCTAAATTATCGATTTTCAGCATGTTTTGGGCCTGTATTTTGAAAATACTCTAACACTGAGTAGGCATGTACAGATCGCTTCTGGGACCCCAAAATATTGAATTTTCGGGTGTTTAGGGCCAGAATTTGAGATATAAACGGGTACAGAAGATGCATGCACATATCGACTTTTGGGCACCTAAAAGATCGATTTTCAGGCATGTACAGATAGCTTCTGGGACCCCTAAATATCGAATTTTCGGGTGTTTTGGGACTGAATTTGAGATATCGACTTTTTGGCACCTAAAAGATCGATTTTTAGCATGTTTTTAGCATATAATTTGAAAATATTCTAGCACTGAGTAGGCATGTACAGATTGCTTCTGGGACCCCAAAATATTGAATTTTCGGGTGTTTTCAGCCTGAATTTGAGATATAAACGGGTACAGAAGATACATGCACATATTGACTTTGGGCATCTAAAATATCGATTTTCAGCATGTTTTGGGCCTGTATTTTGAAAATACTCTAACACTGAGTAGGCATGTACAGATTGCTTCTGGGACCCCAAAATATTGAATTTTCGGGTGTTTTGAGCCTGAATTTGAGATATAAACGGGTACTGAAGATGCATGCACATATCGACTTTTGTGCACCTAAGAGATCGATTTTCAGTATGTTTTGAGCATGTATTTTGAAAATACTCTAACACGGAGTTGGCATGTACAGATCGCTTCTGGGACGCCTAAATATCGAATTTTCGGGTGTTTTGGGACTGAATTTGAGATATCGACTTTTTGGCACCTAAAAGATCGATTTTTAGCATATTTTTACCCTATATTTTGAAAATATTCTAGCACTGAGTAGGCATGTACAGATTGCTTCTGGGACCCCAAAATATTGAATTTTCGGGTGTTTTGAGCCTGAATTTGAGATATAAACGGGTACAGAAGATACATGCACATATTGACTTTGGGCACCAAAAATATCGATTTTCAGCTTGTTTTGGGCCTGAATTTTGAAAATACTCTAACACGGAGTAGGCATGTATAGATCGCTTCTGGGACCCCAAAATATCGAATTTTCGGGTGTTTAGGGCCAGAATTTGAGATATAAACGGGTACAGAAGATGCATGCACATATCGACTTTTGGGCACCTAAAAGATCGATTTTCAGTATGTTTTTGGCATGTATTTTGAAAATACTCTAACACTGAGTAGGCATTTACAGATCGCTTCTGGGACCCCTAAATATCGAATTTTCGGGTGTTTTGGGACTGAATTTGAGATATCGACTTTTTGGCACATAAAAGATCGATTTTTAGCATGTTTTTAGCCTATATTTTGAAAATATTCTAGCACTGAGTAGGCATGTACAGATTGCTTCTGGGACCCCAAAATATTGAATTTTCGGGTGTTTTGAGCGTGAATTTGAGATATAAACGGGTACAGAAGATACATGCACATATTGACTTTGGGCACCAAAAATATCGATTTTCAGCTTGTTTTGGGCCTGAATTTTGAAAATACTCTAACACGGAGTAGGCATGTATAGATCGCTTCTGAGACCCCAAAATATCGAATTTTCGGGTGTTTAGGGCCAGAATTTGAGATATAAACGGGTACAGAAGATGCATGCACATATCTACTTTTGGGCACCTAAAAGATCGATTTTCAGTATGTTTTTGGCCTGTATGTTGAAAATACTCTAACACGGAGTAGGCATGTACAGATACCTTCTGGGATCTCTATATATCGAATTTTCGGGTGTTTTGGGACTGAATTTGAGATATCGATTTTTTGGCACCTAAAATGTCGATTTTTAGCATGTTTCTAGCCTATATTTTGAAAATATTCTAGCACTGTGTAGGCATGTACAGATTGCTTCTGGGACCCCAAAATATTGAATTTTCGGGTGTTTTGAGCCTGAATTTGAGATATAAACGGGTACAGAAGATACAATCACATATTGACTTTGGGCACCAAAAATATCGATTTTCAGCATGTTTTGGGCCTGAATTTTGAAAATACTCTAACACGGAGTAGGCATGTACAGATCGCTTCTGGGACCCCAAAATATCGAATTTTCGGGTGTTTAGGGCCAGAATTTGAGATATAAATGGGTACAGAAGATGCATGCACATATCGACTTTTGGGCACCTAAAAGATCGATTTTCAGTATGTTTTTGGCCTGTATTTTGAAAATACTCTAACACGGAGTAGGCATGTACAGATACCTTCTGGCACCTCTAAATATCGAATTTTCGGGTGTTTTGGGACTGAATTTGAGATATCGATTTTTTGGCACCTAAAATGTCGATTTTTAGCATGTTTTTAGCCTATATTTTGAAAATATTCTAGCACTGTGTAGGCATGTACAGATTGCTTCTGGGACCCCAAAATATTGAATTTTCGGGTGTTTTGAGCCTGAATTTGAGATATAAACGGGTACAGAAGAATATTGACTTTGGGCATCTAAAATATCGATTTTCAGCATGTTTTTAGCCTATATTTTGAAAATACTCTAACACTGAGTAGGCATGTACAGATTGCTTCTGGAACCCCAAAATATTGAATTTTTGGGTGTTTTGAGCCTGAATTTGAGATATAAACGGGTACTGAAGATGCATGCACATATCGACTTTTGTGCACCTAAAAGATCGATTTTCAGTATGTTTTGAGCATGTATTTTGAAAATACTCTAACACGGAGTAGGCATGTACAGATCGCTTCTGGGACCCCTTAATATCGAATTTTCGGGTGTTTTGGGACTGAATTTGAGATATCGACTTTTGTGCACCTAAAAGATCGATTTTCAGTATGTTTTTGGGCTGTATTTTGAAAATACTCTAACACGGAGTAAGCATGTACAGATACCTTCTGGGACCTTTAAATATCGAATTTTCGGGTGTTTTGAGCCTGAATTTGAGATATAAACGGGTACAGAAGATACATGCACATATTGACTTTGGGCACCAAAACTATCGATTTTCAGCATGTTTTGGGCCTGAATTTTGAAAATACTCTAACACGGAGTAGGCATGTACAGATCGCTTCTGGGACCCCAAAATATCGAATTTTCGGGTGTTTAGGGCCAGAATTTGAGATATAAACGGGTACAGAAGATGCATGCACATATCGACTTTTGGGCACCTAAAAGATCGATTTTCAGTATGTTTTTGGCCTGTATTTTGAAAATACTCTAACACGGAGTAGGCATGTACAGATACCTTCTGGGACCTCTAAATATCGAATTTTCGGGTGTTTTGGGACTGAATTTGAGATATCGATTTTGTGGCACCTATAATATCGATTTTTAGCATGTTTTTAGCCTATATTTTGAAAATATTCTAGAACTGTGTAGGCATGTACAGATTGCTTCTGGGACCCCAAAATATTGAATTTTCGGGTGTTTTGAGCCTGAATTTGAGATATAAACGGGTACAGAAGATACATGCACATATTGACTTTGGGCACCAAAAATATCGATTTTCAGCATGTTTTGGGCCTGAATTTTGAAAATACTCTAACATGGAGTAGGCATGTACAGATTGCTTCTGGGACCCCAAAATATTGAATTTTCGGGTGTTTAGGGCCAGAATTTGAGATATAAACGGGTTAAAGGTTAAAGGTCCGCCAATGAGTGGCAGTCAATGGGACAGAGTGTATCACACACTATGTGTATGAAACACAACTATAGCACGCATCACAAGGATGATGAGTGGCCCAAAGACCTCTCCACCCACGTGAGACCCGAGTCAGCTTCAGCTATGGCTGCGTAAGCAGGAAGACCTCAGACAGCTGACTCAAACCCCCCACCCCCTGCTCACAGGGGTGGTAACCTCTGGCATCAGTGAAAGATTTTTATCGTGTCCCGAGCAAGGATCGAACGCTGGGCCGCAGGATTGCAGCCGAAGACTCTAGCACTGTGCTAGCCAGAAGGGTACAGAAGATGCATGCACATATCGACTTTTGGGCACCTAAAAGATCGATTTTCAGTATGTTTTTGGCCTGTATTTTGAAAATACTCTAACACGGAGTAGGCATGTACAGATCGCTTCTGGGACCTCTAAATATCGAATTTTCGGGTGTTTTGGGACTGAATTTGAGATATCGATTTTATGGCACCTAAAATGTCGATTTTTAGCATGTTTTTAGCCTATATTTTGAAAATATTCTAGCACTGTGTAGGCATGTACAGATTGCTACTGGGACCCCAAAATATTGAATTTTCGGGTGTTTTGAGCCTGAATTTGAGATATAAACGGGTACAGAAGATACATGCACATATTGACTTTGGGCATCTAAATTATCGATTTTCAGCATGTTTTGGGCCTGTATTTTGAAAATACTCTAACACTGAGTAGGCATGTACAGATTGCTTCTGGGACCCCAAAATATTGAATTTTCGGGTGTTTTGAGCCTGAATTTGAGATATAAACGGGTACTGAAGATGCATGCACATATTGACTTTGGGCACCAAAAATATCGATTTTCAGCATGTTTTGGGCCTGAATTTTGAAAATACTCTAACACGGAGTAGGCATGTACAGATCGCTTCTGGGACCCCAAAATATCGAATTTTCGGGTGTTTAGGGCCAGAATTTGAGATATAAACGGGTACAGAAGATGCATGCACATATCGACTTTTGGGCACCTAAAAGATCGATTTTCAGGCATGTACAGATCGCTTCTGGGACCCCTAAATATCGAATTTTCGGGTGTTTTGGGACTGAATTTGAGATATCGACTTTTTGGCACCTAAAAGATCGATTTTTAGCATGTTTTTAGCCTATATTTTGAAAATATTCTTGCACAGAGTAGGCATGTACAGATTGCTTCTAGGACCCCAAAATATTGAATTTTCGGGTGTTTTGAGCCTGAATTTGAGATGTAAACGGGTACAGAAGATACATGCACATATTGACTTTGGGCACCAAAAATATCGATTTTCAGCATGTTTTGGGCCTGAATTTTGAAAATACTCTAACACGGAGTAGGCATGTACAGATCGCTTCTGGGACCCAAAAATATCGAATTTTCGGGTGTTTAGGGCCAAAATTTGAGATATAAACGGGTACAGAAGATGCATGCACATATCGACTTTTGGGCACCTAAAAGATCGATTTTCAGTATGTTTTTGGCCTGTATTTTGAAAATACTCTAACACGGAGTAGGCATGTACAGATACCTTCTGGGACCTCTAAATATCGAATTTTCGGGTGTTTTGGGACTGAATTTGAGATATCGATTTTTTGGCACCTAAAATATCGATTTTTAGCATGTTTTTAGCCTATATTTTGAAAATATTCTAGCACTGTGTAGGCATGTACAGATTGCTTCTGGGACCCCAAAATATTGAATTTTCGGGTGTTTTGAGCCTGAATTTGAGATATAAACGGGTACAGAAGATACATGCACATATTGACTTTGGGCATCTAAAATATCGATTTTCAGCATGTTTTGGGCCTGTATTTTGAAAATACTCTAACACTGAGTAGGCATGTACAGATTGCTTCTGGGACCCCAAAATATTGAATTTTCGGGTGTTTTGAGCCTGAATTTGAGATATCGATTTTTTGGCACCTAAAATGTCGATTTTTAGTATGTTTTTAGCCTATATTTTGAAAATATTCTAGCACTGTGTAGGCATGTACAGATTGCTTCTGGGACCCCAAAATATTGAATTTTCGGGTGTTTTGAGCCTGAATTTGAGATATAAACGGGTACAGAAGATACATGCACATATTGACTTTGGGCATCTAAAATATCGACTTTCAGCATGTTTTGGGCCTGTATTTTGAAAATACTCTAACACTGAGTAGGCATGTACAGATCGCTTCTGGGACCCCAAAATATCGAATTTTCGGGTGTTTAGGGCCAGAATTTGAGATATAAACGGGTACTGAAGATGCATGCACATATCGACTTTTGGGCACCTAAAAGATCGATTTTCAGTATGTTTTTGGCCTGTATTTTGAAAATACTCTAACACGGAGTAGGCATGTACAGATACCTTCTGGGACCTCTAAATATCGAATTTTCGGGTGTTTTGGGACTGAATTTGAGATATCGATTTTTTGGCACCTATAATATCGATTTTGAGCATGTTTTGAGCCTATAATTTTAAAATATTCTAGCACTGTGTAGGCATGTACAGATTGCTTCTGGGACCCCAAAATATTGAATTTTCGGGTGTTTTGAGCCTGAATTTGAGATATAAACGGGTACAGAAGAATATTGACTTTGGGCATCTAAAATATCGATTTTCAGCATGTTTTTAGCCTATATTTTGAAAATACTCTAACACTGAGTAGGCATGTACAGATTGCTTCTGGAACCCCAAAATATTGAATTTTTGGGTGTTTTGAGCCTGAATTTGAGATATAAACGGGTACTGAAGATGCATGCACATATCGACTTTTGTGCACCTAAAAGATCGATTTTCAGTATGTTTTGAGCATGTATTTTGAAAATACTCTAACACGGAGTAGGCATGTACAGATCGCTTCTGGGACCCCTTAATATCGAATTTTCGGGTGTTTTGGGACTGAATTTGAGATATCGACTTTTGTGCACCTAAAAGATCGATTTTCAGTATGTTTTTGGGCTGTATTTTGAAAATACTCTAACACGGAGTAAGCATGTACAGATACCTTCTGGGACCTTTAAATATCGAATTTTCGGGTGTTTTGAGCCTGAATTTGAGATATAAACGGGTACAGAAGATACATGCACATATTGACTTTGGGCACCAAAACTATCGATTTTCAGCATGTTTTGGGCCTGAATTTTGAAAATACTCTAACACGGAGTAGGCATGTACAGATCGCTTCTGGGACCCCAAAATATCGAATTTTCGGGTGTTTAGGGCCAGAATTTGAGATATAAACGGGTACAGAAGATGCATGCACATATCGACTTTTGGGCACCTAAAAGATCGATTTTCAGTATGTTTTTGGCCTGTATTTTGAAAATACTCTAACACGGAGTAGGCATGTACAGATACCTTCTGGGACCTCTAAATATCGAATTTTCGGGTGTTTTGGGACTGAATTTGAGATATCGATTTTGTGGCACCTATAATATCGATTTTTAGCATGTTTTTAGCCTATATTTTGAAAATATTCTAGAACTGTGTAGGCATGTACAGATTGCTTCTGGGACCCCAAAATATTGAATTTTCGGGTGTTTTGAGCCTGAATTTGAGATATAAACGGGTACAGAAGATACATGCACATATTGACTTTGGGCACCAAAAATATCGATTTTCAGCATGTTTTGGGCCTGAATTTTGAAAATACTCTAACATGGAGTAGGCATGTACAGATTGCTTCTGGGACCCCAAAATATTGAATTTTCGGGTGTTTAGGGCCAGAATTTGAGATATAAACGGGTTAAAGGTTAAAGGTCCGCCAATGAGTGGCAGTCAATGGGACAGAGTGTATCACACACTATGTGTATGAAACACAACTATAGCACGCATCACAAGGATGATGAGTGGCCCAAAGACCTCTCCACCCACGTGAGACCCGAGTCAGCTTCAGCTATGGCTGCGTAAGCAGGAAGACCTCAGACAGCTGACTCAAACCCCCCACCCCCTGCTCACAGGGGTGGTAACCTCTGGCATCAGTGAAAGATTTTTATCGTGTCCCGAGCAAGGATCGAACGCTGGGCCGCAGGATTGCAGCCGAAGACTCTAGCACTGTGCTAGCCAGAAGGGTACAGAAGATGCATGCACATATCGACTTTTGGGCACCTAAAAGATCGATTTTCAGTATGTTTTTGGCCTGTATTTTGAAAATACTCTAACACGGAGTAGGCATGTACAGATCGCTTCTGGGACCTCTAAATATCGAATTTTCGGGTGTTTTGGGACTGAATTTGAGATATCGATTTTATGGCACCTAAAATGTCGATTTTTAGCATGTTTTTAGCCTATATTTTGAAAATATTCTAGCACTGTGTAGGCATGTACAGATTGCTACTGGGACCCCAAAATATTGAATTTTCGGGTGTTTTGAGCCTGAATTTGAGATATAAACGGGTACAGAAGATACATGCACATATTGACTTTGGGCATCTAAATTATCGATTTTCAGCATGTTTTGGGCCTGTATTTTGAAAATACTCTAACACTGAGTAGGCATGTACAGATTGCTTCTGGGACCCCAAAATATTGAATTTTCGGGTGTTTTGAGCCTGAATTTGAGATATAAACGGGTACTGAAGATGCATGCACATATTGACTTTGGGCACCAAAAATATCGATTTTCAGCATGTTTTGGGCCTGAATTTTGAAAATACTCTAACACGGAGTAGGCATGTACAGATCGCTTCTGGGACCCCAAAATATCGAATTTTCGGGTGTTTAGGGCCAGAATTTGAGATATAAACGGGTACAGAAGATGCATGCACATATCGACTTTTGGGCACCTAAAAGATCGATTTTCAGGCATGTACAGATCGCTTCTGGGACCCCTAAATATCGAATTTTCGGGTGTTTTGGGACTGAATTTGAGATATCGACTTTTTGGCACCTAAAAGATCGATTTTTAGCATGTTTTTAGCCTATATTTTGAAAATATTCTTGCACAGAGTAGGCATGTACAGATTGCTTCTAGGACCCCAAAATATTGAATTTTCGGGTGTTTTGAGCCTGAATTTGAGATGTAAACGGGTACAGAAGATACATGCACATATTGACTTTGGGCACCAAAAATATCGATTTTCAGCATGTTTTGGGCCTGAATTTTGAAAATACTCTAACACGGAGTAGGCATGTACAGATCGCTTCTGGGACCCAAAAATATCGAATTTTCGGGTGTTTAGGGCCAAAATTTGAGATATAAACGGGTACAGAAGATGCATGCACATATCGACTTTTGGGCACCTAAAAGATCGATTTTCAGTATGTTTTTGGCCTGTATTTTGAAAATACTCTAACACGGAGTAGGCATGTACAGATACCTTCTGGGACCTCTAAATATCGAATTTTCGGGTGTTTTGGGACTGAATTTGAGATATCGATTTTTTGGCACCTAAAATATCGATTTTTAGCATGTTTTTAGCCTATATTTTGAAAATATTCTAGCACTGTGTAGGCATGTACAGATTGCTTCTGGGACCCCAAAATATTGAATTTTCGGGTGTTTTGAGCCTGAATTTGAGATATAAACGGGTACAGAAGATACATGCACATATTGACTTTGGGCATCTAAAATATCGATTTTCAGCATGTTTTGGGCCTGTATTTTGAAAATACTCTAACACTGAGTAGGCATGTACAGATTGCTTCTGGGACCCCAAAATATTGAATTTTCGGGTGTTTTGAGCCTGAATTTGAGATATCGATTTTTTGGCACCTAAAATGTCGATTTTTAGTATGTTTTTAGCCTATATTTTGAAAATATTCTAGCACTGTGTAGGCATGTACAGATTGCTTCTGGGACCCCAAAATATTGAATTTTCGGGTGTTTTGAGCCTGAATTTGAGATATAAACGGGTACAGAAGATACATGCACATATTGACTTTGGGCATCTAAAATATCGACTTTCAGCATGTTTTGGGCCTGTATTTTGAAAATACTCTAACACTGAGTAGGCATGTACAGATCGCTTCTGGGACCCCAAAATATCGAATTTTCGGGTGTTTAGGGCCAGAATTTGAGATATAAACGGGTACTGAAGATGCATGCACATATCGACTTTTGGGCACCTAAAAGATCGATTTTCAGTATGTTTTTGGCCTGTATTTTGAAAATACTCTAACACGGAGTAGGCATGTACAGATACCTTCTGGGACCTCTAAATATCGAATTTTCGGGTGTTTTGGGACTGAATTTGAGATATCGATTTTTTGGCACCTATAATATCGATTTTGAGCATGTTTTGAGCCTATAATTTTAAAATATTCTAGCACTGTGTAGGCATGTACAGATTGCTTCTGGGACCCCAAAATATTGAATTTTCGGGTGTTTTGAGCCTGAATTTGAGATATAAACGGGTACAGAAGAATATTGACTTTGGGCATCTAAAATATCGATTTTCAGCATGTTTTTAGCCTATATTTTGAAAATACTCTAACACTGAGTAGGCATGTACAGATTGCTTCTGGAACCCCAAAATATTGAATTTTTGGGTGTTTTGAGCCTGAATTTGAGATATAAACGGGTACTGAAGATGCATGCACATATCGACTTTTGTGCACCTAAAAGATCGATTTTCAGTATGTTTTGAGCATGTATTTTGAAAATACTCTAACACGGAGTAGGCATGTACAGATCGCTTCTGGGACCCCTTAATATCGAATTTTCGGGTGTTTTGGGACTGAATTTGATTTATCGACTTTTGTGCACCTAAAAGATCGATTTTCAGTATGTTTTTGGGCTGTATTTTGAAAATACTCTAACACGGAGTAAGCATGTACAGATACCTTCTGGGACCTTTAAATATCGAATTTTCGGGTGTTTTGAGCCTGAATTTGAGATATAAACGGGTACAGAAGATACATGCACATATTGACTTTGGGCACCAAAACTATCGATTTTCAGCATGTTTTGGGCCTGAATTTTGAAAATACTCTAACACGGAGTAGGCATGTACAGATCGCTTCTGGGACCCCAAAATATCGAATTTTCGGGTGTTTAGGGCCAGAATTTGAGATATAAACGGGTACAGAAGATGCATGCACATATCGACTTTTGGGCACCTAAAAGATCGATTTTCAGTATGTTTTTGGCCTGTATTTTGAAAATACTCTAACACGGAGTAGGCATGTACAGATACCTTCTGGGACCTCTAAATATCGAATTTTCGGGTGTTTTGGGACTGAATTTGAGATATCGATTTTGTGGCACCTATAATATCGATTTTTAGCATGTTTTTAGCCTATATTTTGAAAATATTCTAGAACTGTGTAGGCATGTACAGATTGCTTCTGGGACCCCAAAATATTGAATTTTCGGGTGTTTTGAGCCTGAATTTGAGATATAAACGGGTACAGAAGATACATGCACATATTGACTTTGGGCACCAAAAATATCGATTTTCAGCATGTTTTGGGCCTGAATTTTGAAAATACTCTAACATGGAGTAGGCATGTACAGATTGCTTCTGGGACCCCAAAATATTGAATTTTCGGGTGTTTAGGGCCAGAATTTGAGATATAAACGGGTTAAAGGTTAAAGGTCCGCCAATGAGTGGCAGTCAATGGGACAGAGTGTATCACACACTATGTGTATGAAACACAACTATAGCACGCATCACAAGGATGATGAGTGGCCCAAAGACCTCTCCACCCACGTGAGACCCGAGTCAGCTTCAGCTATGGCTGCGTAAGCAGGAAGACCTCAGACAGCTGACTCAAACCCCCCACCCCCTGCTCACAGGGGTGGTAACCTCTGGCATCAGTGAAAGATTTTTATCGTGTCCCGAGCAAGGATCGAACGCTGGGCCGCAGGATTGCAGCCGAAGACTCTAGCACTGTGCTAGCCAGAAGGGTACAGAAGATGCATGCACATATCGACTTTTGGGCACCTAAAAGATCGATTTTCAGTATGTTTTTGGCCTGTATTTTGAAAATACTCTAACACGGAGTAGGCATGTACAGATCGCTTCTGGGACCTCTAAATATCGAATTTTCGGGTGTTTTGGGACTGAATTTGAGATATCGATTTTATGGCACCTAAAATGTCGATTTTTAGCATGTTTTTAGCCTATATTTTGAAAATATTCTAGCACTGTGTAGGCATGTACAGATTGCTACTGGGACCCCAAAATATTGAATTTTCGGGTGTTTTGAGCCTGAATTTGAGATATAAACGGGTACAGAAGATACATGCACATATTGACTTTGGGCATCTAAATTATCGATTTTCAGCATGTTTTGGGCCTGTATTTTGAAAATACTCTAACACTGAGTAGGCATGTACAGATTGCTTCTGGGACCCCAAAATATTGAATTTTCGGGTGTTTTGAGCCTGAATTTGAGATATAAACGGGTACTGAAGATGCATGCACATATTGACTTTGGGCACCAAAAATATCGATTTTCAGCATGTTTTGGGCCTGAATTTTGAAAATACTCTAACACGGAGTAGGCATGTACAGATCGCTTCTGGGACCCCAAAATATCGAATTTTCGGGTGTTTAGGGCCAGAATTTGAGATATAAACGGGTACAGAAGATGCATGCACATATCGACTTTTGGGCACCTAAAAGATCGATTTTCAGGCATGTACAGATCGCTTCTGGGACCCCTAAATATCGAATTTTCGGGTGTTTTGGGACTGAATTTGAGATATCGACTTTTTGGCACCTAAAAGATCGATTTTTAGCATGTTTTTAGCCTATATTTTGAAAATATTCTTGCACAGAGTAGGCATGTACAGATTGCTTCTAGGACCCCAAAATATTGAATTTTCGGGTGTTTTGAGCCTGAATTTGAGATGTAAACGGGTACAGAAGATACATGCACATATTGACTTTGGGCACCAAAAATATCGATTTTCAGCATGTTTTGGGCCTGAATTTTGAAAATACTCTAACACGGAGTAGGCATGTACAGATCGCTTCTGGGACCCAAAAATATCGAATTTTCGGGTGTTTAGGGCCAAAATTTGAGATATAAACGGGTACAGAAGATGCATGCACATATCGACTTTTGGGCACCTAAAAGATCGATTTTCAGTATGTTTTTGGCCTGTATTTTGAAAATACTCTAACACGGAGTAGGCATGTACAGATACCTTCTGGGACCTCTAAATATCGAATTTTCGGGTGTTTTGGGACTGAATTTGAGATATCGATTTTTTGGCACCTAAAATGTCGATTTTTAGCATGTTTTTAGCCTATATTTTGAAAATATTCTAGCACTGTGTAGGCATGTACAGATTGCTTCTGGGACCCCAAAATATTGAATTTTCGGGTGTTTTGAGCCTGAATTTGAGATATAAACGGGTACAGAAGATACATGCACATATTGACTTTGGGCATCTAAAATATCGATTTTCAGCATGTTTTGGGCCTGTATTTTGAAAATACTCTAACACTGAGTAGGCATGTACAGATTGCTTCTGGGACCCCAAAATATTGAATTTTCGGGTGTTTTGAGCCTGAATTTGAGATATCGATTTTTTGGCACCTAAAATGTCGATTTTTAGTATGTTTTTAGCCTATATTTTGAAAATATTCTAGCACTGTGTAGGCATGTACAGATTGCTTCTGGGACCCCAAAATATTGAATTTTCGGGTGTTTTGAGCCTGAATTTGAGATATAAACGGGTACAGAAGATACATGCACATATTGACTTTGGGCATCTAAAATATCGACTTTCAGCATGTTTTGGGCCTGTATTTTGAAAATACTCTAACACTGAGTAGGCATGTACAGATCGCTTCTGGGACCCCAAAATATCGAATTTTCGGGTGTTTAGGGCCAGAATTTGAGATATAAACGGGTACTGAAGATGCATGCACATATCGACTTTTGGGCACCTAAAAGATCGATTTTCAGTATGTTTTTGGCCTGTATTTTGAAAATACTCTAACACGGAGTAGGCATGTACAGATACCTTCTGGGACCTCTAAATATCGAATTTTCGGGTGTTTTGGGACTGAATTTGAGATATCGATTTTTTGGCACCTATAATATCGATTTTTAGCATGTTTTTAGCCTATATTTTGAAAATATTCTAGAACTGTGTAGGCATGTACAGATTGCTTCTGGGACCCCAAAATATTGAATTTTCGGGTGTTTTGAGCCTGAATTTGAGATATAAACGGGTACAGAAGATACATGCACATATTGTCTTTGGGCACCAAAAATATCGATTTTCAGCATGTTTTGGGCCTGAATTTTGAAAATACTCTAACATGGAGTAGGCATATACAGATTGCTTCTGGGACCCCAAAATATTGAATTTTCGGGTGTTTAGGGCCAAAATTTGAGATATAAACGGGTTAAAGGTTAAAGGTCCGCCAATGAGTGGCAGTCAATGGGACAGAGTGTATCACACACTATGTGTATGAAACACAACTATAGCACGCATCACAAGGATGATGAGTGGCCCAAAGACCTCTCCACCCACGTGAGACCCGAGTCAGCTTCAGCTATGGCTGCGTAAGCAGGAAGACCTCAGACAGCTGACTCAAACCCCCCACCCCCTGCTCACAGGGGTGGTAACCTCTGGCATCAGTGAAAGATTTTTATCGTGTCCCGAGCAAGGATCGAACGCTGGGCCGCAGGATTGCAGCCGAAGACTCTAGCACTGTGCTAGCCAGAAGGGTACAGAAGATGCATGCACATATCGACTTTTGGGCACCTAAAAGATCGATTTTCAGTATGTTTTTGGCCTGTATTTTGAAAATACTCTAACACGGAGTAGGCATGTACAGATCGCTTCTGGGACCTCTAAATATCGAATTTTCGGGTGTTTTGAGCCTGAATTTGAGATATAAACGGGTACAGAAGATACATGCACATATTGACTTTGGGCATCTAAATTATCGATTTTCAGCATGTTTTGGGCCTGTATTTTGAAAATACTCTAACACTGAGTAGGCATGTACAGATTGCTTCTGGGACCCCAAAATATTGAATTTTCGGGTGTTTTGAGACTGAATTTGAGATATAAACGGGTACTGAAGATGCATGCACATATCGACTTTTGTGCACCTAAAAGATCGATTTTCAGTATGTTTTGAGCATGTATTTTAAAAATACTCTAACACGGAGTAGGCATGTACAGATCGCTTCTGGGACCCCTAAATATCGAATTTTCGGGTGTTTTGGGACTGAATTTGAGATATCGACTTTTTGGCACCTAAAAGATCGATTTTTAGCATGTTTTTAGCCTATATTTTGAAAATATTCTAGCACTGAGTAGGCATGTACAGATTGCTTCTGGGACCCCAAAATATTGAATTTTCGGGTGTTTTGAGCCTGAATTTGAGATATAAACGGGTACAGAAGATACATGCACATATTGACTTTGGGCACCAAAAATATCGATTTTCAGCATGTTTTGGGCCTGAATTTTGAAAATACTCTAAGACGGAGTAGGCATGTACAGATCGCTTCTGGGACCCCAAAATATCGAATTTTCGGGTGTTTAGGGCCAGAATTTGAGATATAAACGGGTACAGAAGATGCATGCACATATCGACTTTTGGGCACCTAAAAGATCGATTTTCAGGCATGTACAGATCGCTTCTGGGACCCCTAAATATCGAATTTTCGGGTGTTTTGGGACTGAATTTGAGATATCGACTTTTTGGCACCTAAAAGATCGATTTTTAGCATGTTTTTAGCCTATATTTTGAAAATATTCTAGCACTGAGTAGGCATGTACAGATTGCTTCTGGGACCCCAAAATATTGAATTTTCGGGTGTTTTCTGCCTGAATTTGAGATATAAACGGGTACAGAAGATACATGCACATATTGACTTTGGGCATCTAAAATATCGATTTTCAGCATGTTTTGGGCCTGTATTTTGAAAATACTCTAACACTGAGTAGGCATGTACAGATTGCTTCTGGGACCCCAAAATATTGAATTTTCGGGTGTTTTGAGCCTGAATTTGAGATATAAACGGGTACTGAAGATGCATGCACATATCGACTTTTGTGCACCTAAGAGATCGATTTTCAGTATGTTTTGAGCATGTATTTTGAAAATACTCTAACACGGAGTAGGCATGTACAGATCGCTTCTGGGACCCCTAAATATCGAATTTTCGGGTGTTTTGGGACTGAATTTGAGATATCGACTTTTTGGCACCTAAAAGATCGATTTTTAGCATGTTTTTAGCCTATATTTTGAAAATATTCTAGCACTGAGTAGGCATGTACAGATTGCTTCTGGGACCCCAAAATATTGAATTTTCGGGTGTTTTGAGCCTGAATTTGAGATATAAACGGGTACAGAAGATACATGCACATATTGACTTTGGGCACCAAAAATATCGATTTTCAGCTTGTTTTGGGCCTGAATTTTGAAAATACTCTAACACGGAGTAGGCATGTATAGATCGCTTCTGGGACCCCAAAATATCGAATTTTCGGGTGTTTAGGGCCAGAATTTGAGATATAAACGGGTACAGAAGATGCATGCACATATCGACTTTTGTGCACCTAAAAGATCGATTTTCAGTATGTTTTTGGCATGTATTTTGAAAATACTCTAACACTGAGTAGGCATTTACAGATCGCTTCTGGGACCCCTAAATATCGAATTTTCGGGTGTTTTGGGACTGAATTTGAGATATCGACTTTTTGGCAACTAAAAGATCGATTTTTAGCATGTTTTTAGCCTATATTTTGAAAATATTCTAGCACTGAGTAGGCATGTACAGATTGCTTCTGGGACCCCAAAATATTGAATTTTCGGGTGTTTTCAGCCTGAATTTGAGATATAAACGGGTACAGAAGATACATGCACATATTGACTTTGGGCATCTAAAATATCGATTTTCAGCATGTTTTGGGCCTGTATTTTGAAAATATTCTAACACTGAGTAGGCATGTACAGATTGCTTCTGGGACCCCAAAATATTGAATTTTCGGGTGTTTTGAGCCTGAATTTGAGATATAAACGGGTACTGAAGATGCATGCACATATCGACTTTTGTGCACCTAAAAGATCGATTTTCAGTATGTTTTGAGCATGTATTTTGAAAATACTCTAACACGGAGTAGGCATGTACAGATCGCTTCTGGGACCCCTAAATATCGAATTTTCGGGTGTTTTGGGACTGAATTTGAGATATCGACTTTTTGGCACATAAAAGATCGATTTTTAGCATGTTTTTAGCCTATATTTTGAAAATATTCTAGCACTGAGTAGGCATGTACAGATTGCTTCTGGGACCCCAAAATATTGAATTTTCGGGTGTTTTGAGAGTGAATTTGAGATATAAACGGGTACAGAAGATACATGCACATATTGACTTTGGGCACCAAAAATATCGATTTTCAGCTTGTTTTAGGCCTGAATTTTGAAAATACTCTAACACGGAGTAGGCATGTATAGATCGCTTCTGAGACCCCAAAATATCGAATTTTCGGGTGTTTAGGGCCAGAATTTGAGATATAAACGGGTACAGAAGATGCATGCACATATCTACTTTTGAGCACCTAAAAGATCGATTTTCAGTATGTTTTTGGCCTGTATGTTGAAAATACTCTAACACGGAGTAGGCATGTACAGATACCTTCTGGGACCTCTAAATATCGAATTTTCGGGTGTTTTGGGACTGAATTTGAGATATCGATTTTTTGGCACCTAAAATGTCGATTTTTAGCATGTTTCTAGCCTATATTTTGAAAATATTCTAGCACTGTGTAGGCATGTACAGATTGCTTCTGGGACCCCAAAATATTGAATTTTCGGGTGTTTTGAGCCTGAATTTGAGATATAAACGGGTACAGAAGATACAATCACATATTGACTTTGGGCACCAAAAATATCGATTTTCAGCATGTTTTGGGCCTGAATTTTGAAAATACTCTAACACGGAGTAGGCATGTACAGATCGCTTCTGGGACCCCAAAATATCGAATTTTCGGGTGTTTAGGGCCAGAATTTGAGATATAAATGGGTACAGAAGATGCATGCACATATCGACTTTTGGGCACCTAAAAGATCGATTTTCAGTATGTTTTTGGCCTGTATGTTGAAAATACTCTAACACGGAGTAGGCATGTACAGATACCTTCTGGGACCTCTAAATATCGAATTTTCGGGTGTTTTGGGACTGAATTTGAGATATCGATTTTTTGGCACCTAAAATGTCGATTTTTAGCATGTTTCTAGCCTATATTTTGAAAATATTCTAAAACTGTGTAGGCATGTACAGATTGCTTCTGGGACCCCAAAATATTGAATTTTCGGGTGTTTAGAGCCTGAATTTGAGATATAAACGGGTACAGAAGATACAATCACATATTGACTTTGGGCACCAAAAATATCGATTTTCAGCATGTTTTGGGCCTGAATTTTGAAAATACTCTAACACGGAGTAGGCATGTACAGATCGCTTCTGGGACCCCAAAATATCGAATTTTCGGGTGTTTAGGGCCAGAATTTGAGATATAAATGGGTACAGAAGATGCATGCACATATCGACTTTTGGGCACCTAAAAGATCGATTTTCAGTATGTTTTTGGCCTGTATTTTGAAAATACTCTAACACGGAGTAGGCATGTACAGATACCTTCTGGCACCTCTAAATATCGAATTTTCGGGTGTTTTGGGACTGAATTTGAGATATCGATTTTTTGGCACCTAAAATGTCGATTTTTAGCATGTTTTTAGCCTATATTTTGAAAATATTCTAGCACTGTGTAGGCATGTACAGATTGCTTCTGGGACCCCAAAATATTGAATTTTCGGGTGTTTTGAGCCTGAATTTGAGATATAAACGGGTACAGAAGAATATTGACTTTGGGCATCTAAAATATCGATTTTCAGCATGTTTTTAGCCTATATTTTGAAAATACTCTAACACTGAGTAGGCATGTACAGATTGCTTCTGGAACCCCAAAATATTGAATTTTCGGGTGTTTTGAGCCTGAATTTGAGATATAAACGGGTACTGAAGATGCATGCACATATCGACTTTTGTGCACCTAAAAGATCGATTTTCAGTATGTTTTGAGCATGTATTTTGAAAATACTCTAACACGGAGTAGGCATGTACAGATCGCTTCTGGGACCCCTTAATATCGAATTTTCGGGTGTTTTGGGACTGAATTTGAGATATCGACTTTTGTGCACCTAAAAGATCGATTTTCAGTATGTTTTTGGCCTGTATTTTGAAAATACTCTAACACGGAGTAAGCATGTACAGATACCTTCTGGGACCTTTAAATATCGAATTTTCGGGTGTTTTGAGCCTGAATTTGAGATATAAACGGGTACAGAAGATACATGCACATATTGACTTTGGGCACCAAAACTATCGATTTTCAGCATGTTTTGGGCCTGAATTTTGAAAATACTCTAACACGGAGTAGGCATGTACAGATCGCTTCTGGGACCCCAAAATATCGAATTTTCGGGTGTTTATGGCCAGAATTTGAGATATAAACGGGTACAGAAGATGCATGCACATATCGACTTTTGGGCACCTAAAAGATCGATTTTCAGTATGTTTTTGGCCTGTATTTTGAAAATACTCTAACACGGAGTAGGCATGTACAGATTCCTTCTGGGACCTCTAAATATCGAATTTTCGGGTGTTTTGGGACTGAATTTGAGATATCGATTTTTTGGCACCTAAAATTTCGATTTTTAGCATGTTTTTAGCCTATATTTTGAAAATATTCTAGCACTGTGTAGACATGTACAGATTGCTTCTGGGACCCCAAAATATTGAATTTTCGGGCGTTTTGAGCCTGAATTTGAGATATAAACGGGTACAGAAGAAAATTGACTTTGGGCATCTAAAATATCGATTTTCAGCATGTTTTTAGCCTATATTTTGAAAATACTCTAACACTGAGTAGGCATGTACAGATTGCTTCTGGAACCCCAAAATATTGAATTTTCGGGTGTTTTGAGCCTGAATTTGAGATATAAACGGGTACTGAAGATGCATGCACATATCGACTTTTGTGCACCTAAAAGATCGATTTTCAGTATGTTTTTAGCATGTATTTTGAAAATACTCTAACACGGAGTAGGCATGTACAGATCGCTTCTGGGACCCCTTAATATCGAATTTTCGGGTGTTTTGGGACTGAATTTGAGATATCGACTTTTGTGCACCTAAAAGATCGATTTTCAGTATGTTTTTGGCCTGTATTTTGAAAATACTCTAACACGGAGTAAGCATGTACAGATACCTTCTGGGACCTTTAAATATCGAATTTTCGGGTGTTTTGAGCCTGAATTTGAGATATAAACGGGTACAGAAGATACATGCACATATTGACTTTGGGCACCAAAACTATCGATTTTCAGCATGTTTTGGGCCTGAATTTTGAAAATACTCTAACACGGAGTAGGCATGTACAGATCGCTTCTGGGACCCCAAAATATCGAATTTTCGGGTGTTTAGGGCCAGAATTTGAGATATAAACGGGTACAGAAGATGCATGCACATATCGACTTTTGGGCACCTAAAAGATCGATTTTCAGTATGTTTTTGGCCTGTATTTTGAAAATACTCTAACACGGAGTAGGCATGTACAGATACCTTCTGGGACCTCTAAATATCGAATTTTCGGGTGTTTTGGGACTGAATTTGAGATATCGATTTTTTGGCACCTATAATATCGATTTTTAGCATGTTTTTAGCCTATATTTTGAAAATATTCTAGAACTGTGTAGGCATGTACAGATTGCTTCTGGGACCCCAAAATATTGAATTTTCGGGTGTTTTGAGCCTGAATTTGAGATATAAACGGGTACAGAAGATACATGCACATATTGACTTTGGGCACCAAAAATATCGATTTTCAGCATGTTTT